>OZ038454.1:3364993-3716182 GCA_964036195.1 Sphaerolaimus hirsutus | reverse complement strand
TATAGACTTATAGAGGTAAGTATGTAGATGGCATAAACCCTGTTCTAACGTAACACAGTAATTGGTTTTAACGTCTGTTCTGCATTGCTCCGATCACAAACCGCAGCCTTTGTCATTAAGCCGGAATTAGAGCTCAGCGTCGATTCGACGTGAAATGACGACGTAAAATGACGTCGTTAAATTAATTACACAAGTGTGGATCATGCTACGGGTCTACAATTTTCTAAGGATAATATATGAATCAATACCTTAATCGTGTCCAATACTGAGTGTTATCAGCCACAACTAGAGCAAAATTCAATGATTGCAAGCAACCATTGACGTGAAATGTAAAGTTAGTTCCCTGACGTAAAATGATGACGTAAAATGATAAAAATTGAATTTTTCAATTCGCTCTAGTAATGGCTGATAACACTCAGTATTGGACACGATTAAGGTATTGATTCATATATTATTAGCATGATCCACACTTGTGTAATTAATTTTACGACGTCATTTTACGTCATCATTTCACGTCGAATCGACGCTGAGCTCTAATTCCGGCTTTAAAGTTCTCTTTACACTCAATTTGGGGGAGGGGGGTATTTCGACGGAATTATAAATTAATAGTGTCCATTTTGAGGATGGGGGTATTTCGAGGAAATACTGTATATTGCCCCTATATTGCATTCTCAACTCACTTCAGGTGGGGCTACACGCTTTTGCCGTTTGTGGTTGCCAGGCTCCATTGCATCTAAAAAGAGTGATTTAAATTGAAATTTGTCACTTGATATGGATTTTGAAACTTTAAATTTGTCAGTACATTGAATTTTGAATCTTTCGTAGCTGTCAGTTCAACAGATGATTTATAGTTGGGAGTACCTTATCATTTATCAATGCAGAGTGTTACATTGTTAGTATACTCGGCGGACAGCACACCTAGTATGAAAACCTACCATAATTTGATGAATAAAATCTAGTGATAAATTTCGTAATTAATCATTCCATAGTAAAAACGAAATATTATGGTGAAAAACTGTATAATTTTTGTTTCATTATTCAGATGGGTTACGGTAGGTTTTCATACTAAGTGTGATGTCCGCCGCGTATACAAACCAATACATTTCAAATATGACAGGGAATTTGTAACTTTACAAAGATTACCTGTACAAAATGTGGCTAAAAGTTTGTTTGCACTTTTTCACACAATTGAAAAAAACCTGTTGCTTCACTACAGATCACTAGTATGCAAACGATTGCAGTGATAGTACAAAGTTGTTGTTTCATTTTTGAAATTTGTTTTCTTGGTGGTATTTTTCAGCTTTGGTAGTTTTTTTTTAACATATTTGGCCGTTGGCAAAAACGCTGTATTTCTGACTTTTATGTCATTGTAACGGGTGCATCAATGATGCAAATGAAAAGTCCCTTCGATTTTCACACACATGTCTTATCCAGACACACTTGCCTTCATAATTTATCCTATAAAAGTTTATTAAAATTTTTAATCAATTACAACAGAATGTATTCTACAGTTACCTGCTTCCACAGAAATTGTGATTTTTGGTCCATATTTATCAACCATTTTTCAATATTTTTTTACTAGACATCCTTACTTTTTAGACTTTTAATAGAAAAATCACAAGGTATGATATATGATATTGAGTAAAATACATACTGAAATTGATCCATTTGATACTTTACTCACCAAATTCCTGTTACATTTTAATTTTTGGTTCACATTTTCTCAGATTTTTTCAACCCTTTTCCTAAGCATTGGTTGACTTTTTTGTCATTCAGGGAGCAAATCACAACATGTTACATTTGCATATCTGATAGTCATATGAAAATATTTGTAAGTGCTTCACTTACATATGTACATATTCACAAGTTCCCATCAAAAAGTTCATATCATTTTACAAGTTACCTCTGGTAAGGTCCTACACATGCTAGTTGACAATAAAACCAAATGTCTACTGGCTCCGGTCCCAATTCAAAGTTTGCTGATGAGTAACACTGCACATAGCGTAGAGTAGCGATAGGATAGCCTTGGCCCTTGGCGCCATATTTTTGCAAATTGCCTTTGTCTCGTTAAGCGGTTGGCGTCATCCGTGGCGCCATTGGCGCACTTGAGAAAAGCCTTTCGATCACTAATGCTGATATACCGTATTTCTTCTGATAGAACGGCATACCTCCAATAAAACGCCACCTCCAATAGAACGGCAGGTTTTGGCACTTTTTTGCACTCACGGAATTCATAGAACGGCAGCCTCCAATAGAACGGCAGGTAGAAATGACGTTGGAAGAGTACCAAAAACCGACAAATATAAGAAAAATGGGTGGTGAGAACATCCAAGCTGTTCAGAACTATGATTTATGCTGCGATTACAGCTCGGGCGTAAAAGTGACCAGGCGAAAAATTGATTTTTGGGCATAAAATTAATTACAGGTGAATGGATAAAGATATGGCGTTGTAATTTCAGTCAAAGAGAGCGCACATGCAGATGTTGCTTGTGTCCAAAGCTCATCAGTTTATTTTAATTGTACTAGAATTTATGAATTTTGGCGCAAATTTTTTTAATTTTACGCCCTTATTTTATGCAACTTACAATGCATAATTGAAAAGATTGCTAAAATTCATAACTCCCAGTACGATTAACATAAACTCATGAGCTTTAGACACAAGAAACGTCTGCATCTAAGCTTTCTTTGACTGAAATAGCAATGTTGTATCTTTATCCATTCATCTGTAATTTATATTACGCCCAAAATCAATTTTACGCCCAGTCAATTTTACGCCCGAGCTGTAATCGCAGCATTAGGGTTATTTTCACATTTGGTTTTGTTTGAATTGATGCTCTGATAGTAAAATGTTGTTCATTTTTGATTAAGAACACTATGCTCAAATGAAAAATGTCTGAAAAATATAGTGTTAAAAATAGAACGACAACCTCCAATAGAACGGACCTCTAATAGAACAGCAGGTAAAAAGTTTACGAAAAAAATAGAACGGCGCTCTTCTATTAGAAGAAACACGGTAGTTTTGCCAATTTGCCAATAACAATCCAATAATTCAATACTAATGCGAAAAAGTTTCCCTTGAACAGAAGCGTAAATTTAAATATTTAGATTTATTATGAAAACTTCTCCAAATATTCGTGGTTAATGTGACCTAGAAAATATTATAATTTTAAACAATGTCGCACACAACGATGGAAAAAACACAGAAATTGAACACAGAAACTCATTGAGTTTCTGTGTTTTTGTTTTACACAGAAACACGGAAACTCATAATTTTTGAAAAACTCAAAACTCAAATGAGTTTTTTTTTGGAGAACACAGAAACACAGAAACACGGAAACACAGAAAAGTTTTTTGAGTTTTTGTGTTTTTTTCAGCGAAGCGGTTGAATGCACATTAATTCAGTTAAACTAAACAAGATAAGATAAGCATCTATAGTATATAAATATTTATGTACATAATGTATTCATATTTTATAATGGTACAAAAAAGAAATTCAAGATGGCATGCACATCTCATGGTGAATTTGACAATTTAAGTTTCGACATTTAAGTATACTTTTTTACCTTGAATTAACCCCCCTTGAATTAACTCCCCTCAAAATGGACTGGTGAAATAATAAGCCCCACCCCCTCGAAATACCCCCCCCCCCTGGGATGATGTACATCATGTATCCGATGTATTTACATGATGTATTTATTACTGCTAATTTGCATTGCAGCTACACATAGACTGTACTAGGTTGTGTAGCTATCTACATGTTTATTTCAAATATATCCTGTTTGTATGCATTTATTTATAACCTGTTTTGGGTACGTAAATGTCTACTATTTTCTATGATCCTTATAAAACTTTCTGACGAAGTAATAATGCCCATCGGTGTATTTTGAGGTAATATGGTAGTTGTAGTTCAAATCAATTCCGTAGTCTTCCATACAGTGCACATCCATTGAATAATTTTGGAGTACTGTGTAAATTGTCGTTTCTGGACATTTTGTTGCTGGTGTTGTGATGTTGATGTCCTCATTGTGGACATGTTTATGGACTTTTTTGACACTTGAATGAATACACAAATGTTATGTGGGGTACAAACATGTGCAAAACCAATATTTTATAAGAAAACCACTGTTTCCAGATCGAAATGCTGTAAATCAAAATTTTTTTGGGGAAAACTCGAATTTTTTGGAAAAAACTCAAGTTTTTTTTAGAAAAAACTCAAAAAACTCGAGTTTTTACAAAAAAAACACAGAAATAAAAACAGAGTTACTCAAGTTTTTTTCGAGAAAAAAACTCAAAACACAGGTATTCATTTTTGAAAAACTTAAAACACAGAAAGTGTTTTTTATTGGAGAACTTACCCATCATTGGTCGCACATGAAAAACAATATGCTAAATATCGCGCGAACAACGAATACCTAATTGTCTACCTAAATATTTCCATGATCAATGCCAATTTTCACGCAAACAGCTACACTGTGTCTTCTCAATACAGCCATTTTTTCATTTCCGCCACCGGACGTTTCACTTTTTTTCTTTCCACCCATCGATCTGAATCGAAATTTGCAACTTCTCACTTTATCAAGTTTCGAATTCGATCCGTTGTGCACTTTGCCGGCGCTTTTCCAGTGCTTTGCCAGGACTTTTTTGGCATTCCGCTTGGCGCAGTTTATTTTCCATCTGAGCCAAAGACGTAAAAACGCGTGCGAAAGGCGCTGGCACCATGATGAGCGTTGTCTGTATTTTGAAATGATTTTAAGTCAATTTGGATTCTATTTCTTAGCGTAATGCCATTTGTAATAGTACCGAAAGTCTTCAAGCCCAATGACTACATGAAATTTGCCCTTACCGGCTTGGCATGTGACCCGCTTGGCATGTAGATTTGTTGCGGGGGTTCTATGGAAGGCTGTTCAGCTAGCTAGCTATCCCGAGGCTACTACCCCTCCTGAGCCACGCCCCTAAATCTCTCAACTATCTACTATCTAAGTGGAGCAAACTTTGAATGATTTTTCCCCAACCTTCACCCAAAATCACAAAAATTTTCCTCCATTTTGTTAATTTTGTCATATATCATATATATTTTGCCCCAGCAAGACCACAGAATAATTTACAGCTATCTATCACTCCAGAGGATAGATTTGCTATCTACGATGCCGCCGCGAGGGTCAAAACGCTAGAAAACCTTGATCCGCTGTCTACATGCCGAACGGGTCACATGCCAAGTGGCACAGGCCCAAATTTACCATATTGCAGTTAGTGATGTGAAAATTTCCAAAATTCGTTGGTTAATGACGCCACAGCACAATGGCGCCAAGCGCCAAAAAGCAAAAGCGCTATGACACTTTTCGCTTTGTTGCCAGCGCTTTTGCATCACTAGACTCAGTGGGTTTAAGGAGGGGGGGGGGGGTATTTCGAGGGGGCTTATTATTTCGCCAGAAATGGTTTGAACTCCCAGTACTAATCTGTTCTTTGGAACGTACGCAGTCGTAGAAAAATGCAGCAATAACGGGGGTATTTCAAGGGAGGGGGTATTTCAAGGGAATACGGTAGTTTGATATTGATTGGCACGAACCTGCGTCCCCACCTTCTGAATCTCACTATCAATGAAGACTCTTTTGGCTTCTGCGAAAACCACATTATAAAACACCAATGTTTTCAGCATTTACAAGTCAAGATTTGCAAGATATTTATTTATCATAGAAGAAGCACACACACAAATATTTTCTCGGGTAATATTTACAATTGAAATCACGGGTATAGTCAGCAAACAATGCCGCCATACTCAGAGGGCTGCATGCTTTGCGCATGATGTTACCGTAATCTGATGAATATCTTTATGCAATAAATCCCGTTTTAAATGACTCTGTAGCCGCAGTGAACCTTACGTTTAATTTCAATACAATATTACCGTATTTCTTCTAATAGAACGGCATACCTCCAATAGAACGGCAAGTTTTGGCACTTTTTTGCACTCACGAAATAAATAGAACGGCAGCCTCCAATAGAACGGCGCCTCTAATAGAACGGCAGATAAAAAAGTTGACGAAAAAAATAGAACGGCGCTCTTCTATTAGAAGAAATACGGTATATAGTTTTTGGTTCATTATTCATATGGTATTTTCTAAATTTTTGTGCGAGTGCGGCCCATACAGTATTTATAGCTAATGACTTGTTGGAACAATTTGGCCTTTGTTACATTAATCGGCCCTTATAATCAGTCAAATCATGGACTTATGTAATTTTTGTAGTTTTAACAGTGGAAAGTAGGTACCTAAGCAGTCCCGCATCGAGTAGAGTGTGAAGCTAAATGTCATGTAAAATGTCATAAAATTTGTCAAATGTCATGCAATATGTCTAAAGTTCAGTGAAGAAATCTTTTAATTGTCATTTTATGTGACCTTTGACACTTTATCATTTTGCTGTGTGCGGTGGCATTGTGCAAAGTCACTGACATGTACACTTGATTTATTGCCACTTGAAACCACTTCAGAAAAGAAACAATACTGACACAAAAATTAAGTGACAGATTCATGTTGAATTCCCTGCAACCCCCCCCCCCCCCTAGCAGATGTGTCTGATCTAAGTGTGTGTCTACTGCTAGAGTTCTGAAATTTTTGGAACAATAGATGCCTAAAAATCTCAGACTAGATGAGAAACCTTGCAGCCCCATGCTTTGAAAGCATGCATAGCATGCATTGTGGTCTATTTTTAAGTGTGTTTTATGTGGTTCTAGAAATGTGGGGGTATGGATCAATTTTTATTTTCCAGATGTTTATCCCCGGATTTTATAAAATTCCAATTTATTTTATTTTTGTGTACTTTTCTAAACATCTTTTCCATCAATTTTTATTGAAACGTCGTTTATCATCGATATAGATACCGTATTTCCTCGAATTACCCCCGGGGGTTTATTTTTTCAGAGTGAAAATTTTGAGAGAAAAACGTGAAAAATGCAACAATAACCACCATTAATACGTTTTTACAGCCTTATATAAGGATGTAGATGGTATAAACGATGTTGTAACGTAACACAGTAAGTGTTTTGAACGTCTGTTATGCATTTCCCGGGACACAAATTCATAGTGCCCATTTTGAGGGGGGTATTTCGAGGGGGGGGGGGTATTTCCAGGAAATACGGTAGATAATTTACAACGCTTGAAGAAATTGCTCGAACAATATGGGAATAATTAGAAGAAATGTGATGAATATAAAATAAAGATGTTGTGTGTATACAGGTAAGTTATTTGATCACTCATTTAGTTGTGTGCACCGCCAATTCTAAAAATTCGGCCATTACACCTCATTTGCAGCCATTTTCCCTTCACCCATGTCTCCGATATTTAGTGTTAAAGACGTCGATACAAGGAATTTGTCGCTTATATATATCGGAATCACGTAATTCTGTACCCGGCAACTCTTCACCGGTATAAATGTCGACGCACCAACATGCCCTGACCATACCACTTGTACATTGCTCAGCCTCGTATACACCTGCATGATAAAAATGGGGTGTCGATAAGTCTATAAATCAGAGTTGTGAAAAGTACCCCACTTTTTTCAAAGTATACGTAAACGTAAAGTATTTATTTTTTACTCACCCCTTGAGTACAGAAAACGTAAAGTAAATTTTTTTACTTTTACTCATGAGTAAACGTAAACGTGAGTACTTTTGAAAAATGTCGCAAAATGTTTCAAGAAATGCCACTCAAAATCACTCATTTTCATAATTTTTTGCCTCGCAATTTTGACTATATATTTGTTCTATACCAATTTTCGACTAGTATCCCATATTTTTAGCACATTTTCTCCTATTTTTCCCTTCAAAGAGTTAAAAAACCTATATAAAAGACTATCTAAAATACGTTTTCTGTACTCGAGTACTTTCAAAAAGTATACGTAAAAGCGAGTACCAGAACTTTTTTGGAGGAAACGTAAACGTATTTACTCTGTACTCGAGTTTACGTATTTATCGAGTAAAAGTAAATACGTTTTAACAACTATGCTATAAATCAAGAAGTCGATAAATCCGAAATTGGGCATTTGAGTTAAGGTGAGAAATTGCATCAAGGGTGGTCGCGGTCACTTATTTGTACCATTTTCCTTCAATTTACAATTTCCTTTGTCACATTTGAAGTGTAAAATTTTGACACTCTTGGAAGAATTGATGAAAAATTCGGGCAAAGTGTGGTGTGGCCATTCTGAATTGACTAAAAGTATGCGTTTTGAGTTTTTCAAAAAAAATTAATTTCTGTGTAAAACAAAAACACAGAAACTCAATGAGTTTCTGCGTTCAATTTCTGTGTTTTTCCATCATTAGTTCTGTGTTTTTTTTGTCAAAATAACACTGGTGCCGTTGCGGTGCTATTTTTTGCTGGCGCTTTTAACATCACCCATTGACTCACCGAAACGCGAGCACTTTGGAGTGTAACTTGCATCAACTATGGCACCATCGGCAATGAGTCTGTTAATCTCTGCCCGTGACGATGCCGCCTTCTGCACGCAGTCTGCGGGTTTTTTGTAGGTAGGGTTATGCAAGGTCCCAGTGATAAGGAGCAGAAGTGAAATGGGAAGTGAGAAGTGAAATGAGTGGTGAAAAAAGAAGTGAAAAGCAAAGTGATATGAAAAGTGAAAAGTGAAGTGAAATTGTTTTTTTTTGCGTAGGGTAATTCAGGGGTATTTTGGCCCTCGCGGGGGCTGGAAAGATAGCAAATCGCTCCTCCGGAGGGATAGATAGCTGAAAATTTTTACTGGGGGAGGCTTGAGGGGGCTCACGGGTGCAAAATACCTATATAGGCTTTTCCAATGCATTGAAGGCAGAAAAAAGAAAAATCGCTAAAAACAATTTGAAAGTAGCTAAAAATAGGCTAAAAACATGTATATAAGCATGTGTATAGATGAAAGCCGCGATTTTGAAGGTGAAAAACGAAGAAAAAAGTATGAAAATTAGTTATTTTGAGTGAAAATTGGGTTGAAATTTCTCAAAAATCGCTCCAGATAGGTAGATAGCTGGCCGATTTGGGGGATAGATAGCCAAAAAAAATTTTTTTGGGATAGATCGATAGCTGGGGAATTTGGGCGGGGGACCCCCCCACCCCCAGCGCCCCCTAGGAGACCCCTGGGGTAATTCCGATTCAAAACTTGCAATGCAAACCAAAAATCGGCACATTTCCCACTAAATCACTATCACCATCATCAGAAACAATGCTCTCTAAGTCAGAATTCATCCTTTACTTTGGTTTTTATTTATTTCACCTCATTTCACTTGTCTCGCGGAACTGGCCCCAGTTATGCAAGTGCACTCACCTGTCTTGTAGGAGCCAGGGGGTCCTGCTGGGGGTCCTGGGTTGTAGCCGGGGGTATGGGGTCTTATGGAGGGGGGGCCCGGCTCTCGTTGCATCGAAACGTGCGCACACACCAGCACCTGGGCATTTGTCAGTGTGACAATTGTCCATTAATTGCCCTCAGTGCTGACTAGTGTAGTAAATAGTTTATTGAACTTACTACAATCAACTACTCTAGCGTTCACGGTTCTGGTACCTGGTTCAGAGAAGTTGTGAGGGACTGAGGCGGTTGTGGTCCGTGTCCCGGACTTGATGTATAATACTGTAACCCGGAGATGTTCAAATTGCCAGGACTTTGGCGCCAAGCGCCAGAGGCGCCAGAGCTAAATGGCGCCAAAAGCCCCATGGCGTCTTTTTTGCTTTTTCGCTAGTTCCTTTGTTCCTTGGGCTGGGCAAAAGTAGCGCCAAGCGCCAAATTCGCCACGGCGCTTTTCACGGGCATGGCGCCAAGCCACAGCAAAAGACTACCAAAAGCGGTTTTTGCTGGCGCCAGCGCCACGGCGCTTTTACATCACTACCCTAGCGCCGCCTCAATTCCGATAAAAAAGTCCCGATCCACCAGTCCCGGAATTCCCGGATTGGCACATTATCAACTCACCATTGACAGAATCAAAACGAATTGCATTTTTGTGGGTTCGGATTTCCACCCTGTCGATTGTTTGATGTCAGTTTGAAGGTTTTTTCCTGTTACTGTGATGTTTGCAAAATTTTGCTCGCTTTTATATCCATCGAATTTCAATGACTTGGTAAAATTCAATTGTGAATGTTTAAAATGAAAGCGTTATGGTTGATTGACCCAATTGATGTTATAACGATATCTTTTGACCATCAGATAGATTTTTCTAATAGCACCTAGCAGATTTTTCTAATACCTTTATGCACTTTTATGACAGACATTAGGTAGTTTTCCACTGTGATCATTATCTTGCTTCACATTTTTCTACAATATTGTAAATTGTGCTGATTGACTCGACAGAAGTCCCGTAAAAAGTGCCAAAACCACCTTGCTTGTAGCTCTTTGATTTAGTGCTAGCACCAAGCAGGGTTGTTGAAAGTACCGAACTTTTTCAAAAGTAAACGTAAACGTAAAGTACCGTATTTCCTCAAAATACCCCCAGGGGATTTATTTTTTCAGAGTGAGAATTTTGATGGGGGTTAAACGAGGGGGGTATTTCGAGGCGGGTTTATTTTTTCGCCTGAAATTTTTTGAAATCCCCGTACTAAACTGTCGTTTGAAACGTACGCAGACGTGTACATTTTATATGACACTTCACTTTACACTTTCGGCGACGGGGCTATTTCGAGGGGGTACTCAGATCGATCAGACCTGGGGGTATTTTGAGGGTGTGTCCATACAAGGGGGATAATTACGGATATTCAAGGGAAATACGGTAGTTTAATTTATAATTTGCAACCGTTGTATTAATGTGTTTCAATATTAGGTATTTTATTTCCAGCGTTTGTGTTCGCGGAATGGTTGTTCGATGAACTGGCTTTAGTCTTACATTGCGCTTGCACAATTTTATTTTCATCACAAATCCCACATGCGGTAATAAACAACACATTATTTACACAGTTCATAAAGCTCAGTGCAATAGGTTACATGATTGTATTATAGTGTATCATGGCGAAAAATGTTAGAAATTACCCACTACACTTTGAATAATTGCTCCCTATAAAAACTATCAATGTATCTAACTTGTACCAATCTCCTATTAAAGTACCTAACGTATGTATTTCTTCTAACATAAGAGCGCCATTCTATTTTCTTCTTCAAACTTTTTTTATCTGCGGCTCTAATGAAAGCTTTCGTTCTATCTTTTTCACGAACTTTCCACACATTTTTTATTTGAAAATGGTTTTGTTTTTGATGAAATGCGGCACCAATTTAACATAAGAATGAGAGCATTAATTTGAAATTTAATATGATATTGATATGGTTTGGGCACTCTCGCCATCCATTTTTCATATTTTGTTTTGGCACTCTTCCAACCTGATTTACGCCTGCCCTTCTATTGGAGACTGCCGTTCAATTGGAGGCTGCCATCCTACTTTTTCGTGACTGCAAAAATGTACGAAAACGTGCCGTTCTATTGAGGGTGCCCTTCTATTGCAGGTATGCTATTCTATTAGAAGAAATACGGTACATACGTCATTTGTTATGACCGATAAAATTGTAAAATACAATAAACAAGAGATCACAGGAGGGAATGCCGTCTGTAAGTTTGTGCGAGGAATAAGTGGGACAAAGAATTAAAGTTGAAACGACAAATTCAATCCCGATAATTTACAAATACACAAGAACTCTTAGATATATCAATCCCTTGATTAGAACTGTTGAAAGCAATTTCACCGTAAAGTATCGGGGCTGAATTTGTCGTTTCAACTTTAATTTTTCAGCCAGCTGTGGGTGGGTAAGTCCCCACGGGAACACAGGGTGTGGAATGGGCCCTTGGTGCCAGTATCAGATCATGTAAAAAGCGTTGCAAAATGTCATGCAAAGTGTATAAATTCATCCCAAATGACTACATAAAAATAAAATAAATTTTCCATTTTCCAAGACATATTACATGACTTTCGACACTTTGCATGACATTTGACATTTTACAGTGCATTTTACAGGGTCTGGGACTGCTCCAAATTTGCAGGAACGCACAAACAACCTACCACTTCTACGCGCAAATGACAGGTGCCAAAAAGTGCCCATGCACTGCTGAAAATACACGGCTGAAAACAGCTTAGGTACTTCCAATGTGAAATCTGGCATCGTATTTAGCATTGGAAAAAACGACCGATTTTGAGAAAATATAATTAAATATTATCTCAGAAAATCTCCCAAGAAAAAAATATAATTAAATCTCTTGGGTCATTTTTGAAAATATAATTAAATCTCTGAGAAAACCTCTTGCAGTTCAAAAAATCTCATAAAATCTCTCAACTTTAGGTATGATTTCATCGATATTTCAAGATGTTTGAACCATTGAGAGTAGATAGTAAGCACACTGTGTGTTGTTTAACTTTTTCATTCACAATTTCATATGATAACAGCATATTATCTACTGATGGCACACTTTGTACTACCCTCTATTTAGTATCTGAATAATGAAAAAAAATATGGTTTAGGCACATTTTTCCTCATAGTAGAATACATTACTTTCATGTGTGATGATCCCCACAGAATTTATCAGATGACTTATTCACCAAAATTTGGTAACAATATTTCCAAAGCATTTTAGTTGTTCAAACGGCTAGAACCCAGTGCATAAGTTTACCTGTTGCACAAGTAGCAACATCCAGTGCCAATGTAGACCCAGTGGTTAGGTACAACCCCGTACTTGAGCACTGGGTCTTCATGGAACTGCAGGGGTTAAAACATATTTACATTTACTCAAAAAATACATATACTTGAGTATTAAGTAAATACATATAAATTTCCCCTGAAAAAGTACCAGTACTTTATTTTATGTATACTTCTTGAAAGTACTTGTGTACAGAAAATGTTTTTTAGATAACTTTTTTATTGGCTCTTTCACGCCATAGAACAGAAAAAAGGGAAGAAAAACTACAAATAGCGGGAAAATAGCCAAAAATGGGTATATAAGCAAATATATCGTTTAAATAAGATGAAAATTTGTAAAAAAGCACATGAACCAGTGAATTTGAAGGTGAAAATAGGCAAATATAGCCTCGGTATGGTGCGAAGAAATGGCCACTGAAATTTTCTACTTTCTACTGGATATCGAGCAGACTTTGACGGAATTCTTACAAGTCCGGTCAAAAAAAGTGATGGTACTACCTCTCATGAACTTTTGTCTGACCCAATATGAGAAAATGGATGTAACCTCACCCGTGCAAGCAATTGTTCACTTGATCTCAAGAGACGGCTTACACACTTCACGGTCGGGGGAGAAAGTCATTACACACCTGACTCTGCAGATATTGCGCTCAATGTTGGTTCCAATCACTGCCCTACTCCCTATCATAGCTTTTACGAACAATTCAGCCATTTCGCAATCCACACTTTCAGGCGGCCGCAACGAGGAAACGCCAAAAAGAACGCCGCCGTGCACCAGCAACCAATCAGAGGTGGATAACGTCCTTTATGGGAGACCGCTGCCCGAAATAAATATACTGCGAAAGAATAAAATCAACCATAATATTGTGATTAGTCAAGGTGGAAAAAATTCAGAAAATCACATCAAAGAGGCTTTTGAAATAAAATTTGAAAATACTTTTGAAAATTTTTTTGAAATAATGGAAATACGGGAAAAAAATAGAAAAATTGATACAAATCCTCTGAAATATGACTTTACACAGAATTTAGAAACCCAAAATTTTGTGAATATGCAGAAAAAAAAGAACAAATCGATATCGAAGATCCTTTTGCAGGGAATATTCTGGTTGATTGTATTCTTATCTATGGACAACGCTTATGGAAACATGTTCGGTATTGTGCTGGAAATATGGGCTCTGGTATTGAGCGGTGGCGCCGTTACACTTTCGCATGAATATCGCTGTTTTTTGTTTAACATTAGATGGCGCTTCTGTTTTTACTTTTACGTGTATGTAACTCTAAAAGCTTTATGCTCTGCCATTAACTTCAAAATTTTAAATGCTTTACGTTCCGTCATGAATAAAACCAACCACTTTGTTGTGGGTTGCACATGGCGATTATGGTCGGTTCGACATTTTGAAATACACTTTAAAAAACACTTTGAAAAAGAATTAATTTTAAAAAAACATGGGTGTAGTTGCGTACCAAAACTTTCTATATACCGCAACTCACTTTGGTTGGTTTTATTCACATTTCTGTGTCATATTGGTGAAAATCTTGGTGACAGCGCCGCAGAGTTTTCTCTACACTCAGACACTGTGTATCTTATGCAGAGGCATTCTCATTCTCAATCTTGCGCTACTTATTTCTTGTTAAGAAAACTAATTTTTTTAAGAAAACTAAGTTTTTAAAAAAACATACGGTTGGGAGAAATCAATAATTACACTGCTATATTATTTTGCGCGTACTTTCTAAGGTTACATTTCCGTCGTACTGATTCTCTCTTAAAAAATGTCTTTATTACGAAAATATTTCTGAAAAAAAACTATAAATACGCTGACACATTAATTTCTTTGTTAGTGTGGTACGTATTGGTGTGGAAGAATAGTCTGTTTGACACTATGGAGCGGTGTGTTCGCGAGACGTGGGTTGTGTTTTGGGCGCGATTGATATGCTCACATTGTACTTTCTGTATATTTTCAATGTGTATCGTTATATCAATCGGTCTCAAATATATCGATGTCATCGATGTTCGATTGAAAGTAATGTATGCTCTAACAAACATTTGGATAAAAACGCATCAAAAACATAGCAATTCATTGCAGAAGCTATGTAACATATACATAACTCTCGTGTTGATTTTCTTAAAAAAATACCAACAATTTAAAAAGGATGTGCATCTTCACTCATATCCCAGCAGAGTGTGCATTACTCTCTATCAATACTTACTAATGCATTTGCATACTTATAATCGTTCGTTCAATTTTTCAATTTCTATATTTCCAAGGTATGTGCTAACAGTTTATGATAAACTCTCAATCATCGCTGTAATACACGTTCTAAAGCATATTACGCTATGCGGTGTGATAGCTGTATTGGAAATATTCAGTAAAAATAAAATTTTGAGTATGTTTGTGATTTTGCTATTTCAAACAATGCCAGTTTCCGCTGCTGGCACTAATTCCGTCATAATTCCGACTGCAAGTATCAGCACAACTTTATTGGCTTTATGCATACTGTATCAAAATGCCAGGTGCCTTAGAGGACATACATCACTGCTACTAGACACAATCAAAAACACTGGGGCGGAAATACTCTGTTTTACAGAAACACAGTTTAGAAATGCGGCTGAAATATGCAACATAGGAGGTTATTGCTCACAACATATTTACAAACAAGGGAAGGAAACTGGTGGTATATCTATCTATATTAGAAAAGGGATAAAATATACCGTTAACAAAGTCTCAGAAAAAGTATCGAACAACATTCTCAGCCTAAAGATATCTAATCATCCGATGCTAGATAATCTGAAAGGGATATCACACATAAAAGGTAGAAAATTGAATCTTGTGATAGTTTATATGGAAAACAACGGAAAAATGCTGAAATCGCGTGAGTACAAAGTCATGAATGCACACATCATAGCAGAACTTGAAAAAATTGTCCATAAAGGGCGCGCGCAAAATGAGGACACACTTATTATGGGGGATTTTAATGGTCATATTGGTAATGATTCACTCGGCATAGAGGGGAACACCAAGGATATAAATGAAAACGGTTGTCTAACGCGACAATTTATGTCAAGTACTGGACTATTACTGCTAAATACTCATATGACTGGTTTGTGGACCTATAAAAGATCGAATGCAAAATCACTTATAGATCTCTGCTTCGCAGATGGAGTGATATCACTAACCAGAGGCATGGTTGATGAATGTGGTGACTTCAGTAGTATCCAGTCAGATCATAACGCCATCATTATGATGTTTGACTATACGGTTCCCTGCAAGATGAAGGCAACAAAAATACTCAGACCAAAGACAACTGAAGAAGAAATAGGGTTTCAAAACAAAATACGAGGGGAGAAGGGGGAATCATATAATGATATTATATCAATCATAACAAGTGCAGCTACGCAGGACGTCAAAAATAACAAACCTCAATCAGCACCGCTAGATGTGAAGAAGCATAGCAGGAAAATAGCTAAACTAAGACAAAAACTTAAACGCTGTACAAGTGCCTGCAACACTAGCGGGATACTTGCGGAGCTCAAAGGAGCAAGAAAACAGATGACAACCATGAAAAAAATGCACTTAAGAGAACACAAAGAAAAGGAGATAGCAAGACTGAATAAGAATAGTGGGTCAGTTCCGTTAAAGGAGCTGTACAAACGAGTCAACGCCATCTGTACAGGTGGCGTAAACACAGTGCACACAGTGACCGATAGTAACGGAAATGAGGTAACAGATATCGGGGGTATGAAAAGAGAACTAAAAAAAGTATGGGATGTCGTAATCACACCTAACCCAGGGGCAAGGCTAGACGAAATCACAAAAGTCCCAGAAATACAAAGCTCAGACAAGCAGAGAGCTAAACTGAGTGGGGCTATCACGTTGATCGAGATAGAAAAATCAATCATAAAATTGAAGAACAACAAGTCGTCTGGGACTACATCAATATATCATGAACATTTGAAACTTCTTGAGGATGATCACCAAGAACTATTAAAGGATATCTTCAACAGCTGGTTGGACGGTGGTGAGATACCGGATCAGGCAGCAATGTGTAAGATGATATTGCTGCATAAAAAAGGTAGCAAAAGCGATCTGAGAAACTACAGGACATTGGGGTTATCATGCAATATCAAGAAAGTATACATGTCAGTCCTGAATCAGAGATTAATCAGATGGTTAGAGGATACAAATGCACTAACAGAAATGCAGGGTGGCTTTAGACCTCAGAGAAGGACATTGGATAATGTACAAATCCTCAAAACGTGCGATAACTACGCATGTGCAAACGGTAACGCATTTGTAACATGCTTTGTAGACGCAGTAAAAGCATTTGACAGAGTGGATCGATGCAAGCTATGGCAAAAAATGCGGGATATGGGAGTTCCCAAAAAATTGGTGGACGCTATATCAAATGTCTACCAAAAAACACGAGCAACAATGTCATACGGGGGGTACGAGAGCGAAGTATTAGACTACCCAATTGGAGTAGCGCAAGGGTGCGCCCTGAGTCCTACCCTATATGCGATATACCTGCACGATCTTGCGGGAAAACTACTAGCAAGTGGTATGGGAGCTAAATGTGGCAAAAACATGCACAAAATCCCAGCTCTATTCTTTGCGGATGACATCGTTCTCCTAGCAAGCAGGGATTCAGAACTGCAGACCTTACTGGACATATTTGGACAATGGGCCTGGACGTGGAGTGTATCAATAAACGCCAGCAAAAGTGAGGTGCTGAGATGGGGCGATAACAATATAGCAAAGAAAGAATGGTACATTAACGAAGGTAACCCTCCACACAATAGAGCTATACTCAAAGAAACAGATTCGCTTCGATATTTGGGTGTTATAATAAACAGGGGGAGAGATCCGTTTAGAAATCATAAGGCAAGATGTGTAACTAAAATGCGACAGTTGAGCTCTCTTGCTATATCAGCAGCTCAGGGCACTATCTCACCATTGTATTATGGAAAAATGACCTGGAAGGCGTACGTTGAACCAGGCAGTATGTATGGTGTAGAAATAACGGGTCTAGACAACAAGGAGTTGCTAGAAATGGACAAACTGTATCTGCAGACAATGAAAAAAATTATATCCCTGCCTGTTAGCACAAGCAGTGCATCAATTATCACCGACCTAGATAGTATTTTGCCATCAGATAAATACAGGCAATTGATACTTACCAACGACAACTACATGCATCACATAGACAAAAGGAGGTGGCTATATAGGGCACTTGAAACTGATAAGCAACTGCATGGCAACAAAAAACTTACTATAGACAACACAAACAGTAATTTAGTTATCCAATGTAAAACAGCAATGAATTGGCGTATTGACACAACGATTATAAAGGCGGATCTGATAAAACGACATATACACATGTTCAGGAAGAAGTGTATAATGCAGACAATGCAAACACAAAAAATACTCGCATTACAGGAGAATGATCACATGGAGATAAAGGGTCTATACTTCAATGAGAAGATGTGGTTTGCAGCCAGACATAATAGTCTCAGACTTTGGGAAGGCAAGACCAAAAAAATCTGTAAACACTGTTCTACTAAGTATGTGAAAATACCATTAAACACATTACATGTATTATACATATGCAGGGGGAATGAATCAGAGCGGCAACAGCTAGACAACATAAAGTGCACTGTGCCATGTAAATGGAAAGAGTGTCTTATACAATCAAATGTATGCCATGCACACAGGAAGCAATGTGATGTGATGATACGTAAATGTCTGCATGGCAGTGTAGATGAAAGTAAGACCAACACATAAAATAGAACACTACAGGGTCAGACGTTGAGGTCTGGTAGGGAGAGGAGCGCAACCTCGCAAGAGGTAAGGCTCCATATCTCTTTAATATTAAATAAAAATAAGAGAGATTTTCTCGAGAGATTTTCTCAATCAGGAGACAATATAATTAAATCTCTCTGGAAAATCATAGAAAAAATATAAATCTCAGAAAATCTTATATTTTCTGAGATTTTCTGAGATTTTTTAAATATAAATCTCCCAGAGATTTTTTCAATGCTAATCGTATTGGCAAAAAATGGCATAGATTTGTCACCTGTCATCAGAATCTAGGGTATTATGTGTTTATTATGCCTAACGATGACAAACAGAAATTACAAAAATTGCTTTTGACAAAAAATCGAGTTGGGAAATCATTTTAGACAACAAATAAAAATTTCAACACTGTTATCCTCAGGGAGTTTGTCATCATTAATTCTGACTAGGAAATAGCTGAAATAATAGCGAAGCCAAATAAATGCAAATCTGCATGATTACAACGAAAAAATAGAAATCTTCTCATTATTTGATGTATCTGATGGCTGTCCGTTGTAAATATTCATACAGTTCTTGAACAAAAATTCAAAAAAAACGACAACATCCATCAGGTACCCAACAACCAAAATCTACACGAAAATAGCAGCGCCACAAATTTCACAGTGCCCAATGTGGCACCAATATTTCTATAAAAAGACCGTGCCCCACTGGGGACAACATAATAGTAACTAAACGACTGCGGATGTATCTTGGCACTCTGCCAATCAGCGTGCGGTCTGTGACTCAACCGCTCAATTTCCCTGCCAAAGTACTCGGCGCCGGGCTGCGACAACCGCTGCAGCGGCTGGCCCCTGCCCCATCTGACTCCGCCCACTTTGGCGCGCGCCCGTTGCAGCTCGCTGCTCGCTGATTGGCTGTCGGTGGATTTTGGCGCGCCAGTGTCTATCCGCTGCCAGAGATGCGCCACGGTGTGTTTTTGGCGTCGTTTTGGCGCCAGCGCCAGCGATGCGGAGTTGTAGGTTTTCCTGCAACGTTGGCCACTTTTACACCAGATACCATTGCTGTGTGTCATATTTATATGAATTTGCGAGCAAAAACTACATGTAAATAAACAAAAATGTGTGAAGATTAGTGTTCTGAGTGAAAATTGGGGCACTTTTACATTTTCCGATGAAAAAGTACATTTACTCATGTTTAACAATCAGTAAAAGGAAGAAAGAAATTTACACTTTCTGTACTCAGGGGGTGGGTAAAAAAGGAATCGTTTTACGTTTATGTATACCTACTTGACAAAAGTTCACTACATTGAACAACTCTGAAACTGACCTGTCATCGTGCCTCTTCACTTTGTGCACATTGAATCCGGCCTCCCTGAACAACTCCACGATGCTGTCGGAGCCCAGGAAATGTCCAGCGCCAAATGCAAAGAAGTAATTGCTCTGCGGGTCGTTTCTGATCAATTCCAAGGCTCGATTGGCCATTCGAATATTCCGTTTTCGAATTAATTCGTCGCGAAAATACGCGTCGACTTTGGCCGCTTGTTTTCGGCGATTTTTCTCCTGCTGCAAACTGCCCGAGGTGCTGGCCACCAGCTTGCTCAGCTGCGTTTTTAAAATAGTCTTTATGAAACGTCAGATGGGAATCGGGTGCTTTTTGGGGGATACGCAATGCGCAAGTTTAAAGATGGAATAGCGCCATGCAGAGTTGTTAAAAGTACTGAATTTTTTTAAAGTAAACGTAAAGTATTTTTACGTTACTCACCCCTGAGTACAGAAAACGTAATGTATTTTTTAATAGTTTTACACTGCGTAAAACGTGAGTCAAAATACTTTTTTTCAGAGAAAACGTAAAAACTAAATTTTTTTCTGAAGGAAAACGTATAAAAGTATATTTTCTCGTGAGAAAATGTAAAAGTGAGTATTTTTTCTCAAAAAAAGTCGTTATTTTTTCAATTTTTACTCTGGCATACACAGAAGATGTTTTTTCTCTTCTGATAAGTATTTCTTAGGATGTTATGTCTTATCTTTGTGACTTTCTGTTTGGCAACATGACATTTTCTGTCCCCTAAAAATACGTTTTCTGTACATGCGTATCTTCAAAAAGTACGCGAGTAAGTGAGTACTGGTATTTTTTTCGCGAAGAAATGTAAACGAGTATACATATTTATTGAGTAAACGTAAATACATTTTAACAACTATGGCGCCATGGCGCTGCCACCTGGCGCTAGCGCTGAAGGAAAAAGTGCCATGGCACTTAAGATTTTTTTTCCATTTAGCCCTGCGCTTTTCCCATCAATAATCTTGTGAATGCAGCGCAGACTTTGGTCAATTGCATTTATCTAGGTAAATATTCACTCATTGAAAGAAAGTCAGACCAAGTTACATTTTAGTGGTCACAACGCTATTTATTGACAAAAGCAACCCAAACACAGAAAAAAACTCACGGTACTCTGAGCAAAAATGTTCTCATCCAAAGATCCACATTTATAATGATGCAACAGGGAATCTCTCCTGTGTCTGCCTCCCAAATTTCCATCTGAATAGTAGTCATTTTCCGCCTCCGATAGGGTGTGGTTCAAAATGAATATAACCAATGAATGGTTCAATTTATTTAATGGGTCGCACTGCTCTTGGGCTCCTTCTACGGCGCCGACTTTCTTAGAAAGCGCCGCCGCTTTTCTAACCAAATACAGGTCTAAGACTGGTGCAAAAGTAGAAGTCTGTGCGGGTGCTTCTAATTCTAGGCTGTCTAGATTTAGAGCCTCGCTTAGAGTGTTCAATAGTAATAGAAGCCAGACAGGTCGTCTTTGCTGCCAGTTTTCTGCGATAGATTGGCTTTGCGTTTCACATTTTCAAAAATTTCTCTATTTACATGTGTGTACTCACTCCATGGATGTCAGACTGCACAGTACGTGTTCAAAATTACTTACGTTTTAGTTGATGACGTGTGAATGGGATACTTATACTTACGCATGTACTTTGACAAAAAGAAAAAATATTACAATAAAAGGAAAAGGCGGAGTTGTGTAAATACATGCGACAAATGTTTTTCCTGAATGGTGCCATGGCGCCAATGACGCCACGCCACAGCCCCATGGCGCCATTGCCGCTGCGCACACTAGTTTACTAACGGGAAACTAAGTATTTGGTAAACTCATTTTTCAGCTTCTGAGCGCATCTGAGTTTACCGGAATGTGTTATTTTTTATCTCCGTTAACTGTAGTTGACGAACAGTTCATTTCGGTAAACTCAGATGCGCTCAGAAGCTGAAAAATGAGTTTACCAAATTCTTAGTTTACCGTTAGTAAACTAGTGAGTGCTGCGTCGTTACATCTCTACACACAGGTATAAGTTCACTTGTTTACTACTCAGTTTACCTACTCAAATATCTTGTAACTTGTCCACTGGTGGAATTGGCCCCAGAACTCACTGGTGGCCTGATCAAATGCGTAAAGTGCCCTTTGCGCTTGTCTCCTTTGTCTGCCGATGTCACTTTTCACTAATCGTGATGCCAATCTTGACCGCACATCATTCGTGTCTGAAATTTTTGATTTTTTAAATTTTGAAATTTATTTAAGTCCTGTGTCGATCAAGTTTACTACCGTATATTCGAGTCAATTCGAGTAAGTACCACAGAAAGTTATTTTTATCAAAAGGTTTTTGACAGGAGGGTTTTTTCAAGGGTGGACTGTTTTGTTCACCACGACTTTATCAAAATACTAATAACTTGGCTACGAGGGCATTACATAGCATTATAAACCGTGATTATGGTCACAAAAAAATCATTTTAACATCGACTGGTTTTAAATACCTACCGTATTTCCTCGAAATACCCCCGGGGGGTTTATTGTTTCAGAGTGAGAATTTTGAGGGGGGGTTAAACGAGGGGGGGTATTTCGAGGGGGGGGGGTTTATTATTTCGCCAGAAATTTTTTGAAAACCAAGTACTAAATTGTCGTCTGAAACGTACGCAGACGTCGAAAATGTAACAAAGATCGCCATTTATAAGACTCTAAAGACTTGTATAAGTGTGTAGACGTATAATCATTGTTCTCACATAACAGAGTCATCGTTTTTAACGTGTGTTTTGCATTACCCAGATGACAAACCGCAGCCTTTGTCATTTACGTTCTCTATACACTAAATTTGGGGGGGGGGTATTTCGAGGGGGGGGGTTATAAGTTCATAGTGTCCATTTTGAGGGGGGTATTTCGAGGGGGGGGGGGGGTATTTCGAGGGGGGGGTATTTCGAGGAAATACGGTAGGTATATTCCCATTTGTCGAAGATTAGTGACTTAAAAATCGATGGTCGCCCTTCGGACTAACAATTATGGAACCTGTCGAAGAGGGCGGCGGGCATGTAGTCGCGCACGTGCTCGCCAGCCGGCAGAAGTTGGCATCTTGCCAGCTTGGATAACTGAAAACGCACACCATTACATATAATGTAGGTCTTGTACTTCGCAAACTTAATAATTTGTATTATAAATGCAAAAACACTTTAAAATGTCATGAAAGTTGACAAGTGCTCGAATTTTGTTACAAAATATGTAGTCACTTTTTGGTGTTCTTCTCGTTTTGGCATACAAACTTGAAACGTCCAAAAAAATTTAAAATGCGAAAAGGTTTCACAATTTTAGAATCTTTATTTTCAATCGCTAAGCACCTGAAAAACTTTATATGATACCTAGTTCTCTACATTCTTCTTTTTTAACCCCCCCAAAAAAAATCCAAAAACACACCGTTTCTCTATCAGCCAAATCCAGCTCCACAAATACCGCATTAGCCATACCGAAAGCTCGCTTGGCTTCCGGTGCCACCGTATCCCAAACTTGCGTATAGGGCACGTGTATGGTGCCAAAAAAGTGACCCCTTGTTCTGCCAGTGTGCTGCTCTGAGATGGTCCATAGAAAAGTGTCCCTGCTCGATGAAGCCTGTTTTTTTGACACAAAGTGTTTTTAAAGGTGTAAATGTAGGAAATTGAATGTTGGGAATTGATTGGAATTGATTTTTGAGAATTGCATAAAATCGGCTTTTATTGGGCCAGTGCCAATTTATTCAGTAAATTTTCCTGTCACTTAAAAAAAAACGTGGCTTACTGGCTGAATGCACACTTGCCATCTGAAAAAACAACAACAATATTTTATTTGTGCATTTGGTGCCCTATATTTCATGTGACATTATCGATATGGTAATTAAACACTCTTCGCATACTCTTCAGTCAGCTCATTACATCGCGGACTGTATCAAAAACTAATAAAAGAAAACCAAAAAACTCACTTTCAATGGAGAACAATGGTCATCATGTTGCACAAAATCGCTGTCATCATTTTTCCACGGATCCCCTCCCATTTTCAACAATGGTGGGATATCGCCTGTGGACACTGCTGATTGTTGCACAGAAAAAGCCTTTGCTGTAGCCAAAGTAGCACACCAAGTAGCTAATTGCAACATGTTCAATGTAGGCAGATACCCAATGAACCCATTTCGCGTGGCGCGCATAGGGTATTTGGTAAAGTGGGTATCGTAGTGCACTGGGTTATCTGACATTCTGTAAATTTCTCTTGTGTGGACTACTAGAAAAATGCTGCATCCTGTAAATGTTTTTATTCATTTTTTATCGCATTTTGTAAATATATAAAGCGCACCATGAATAAAGCTGATATACTACCATAATTCAATGACGAAAAATTGTAAGTAATGGCTTATAAATAGGATCGGAATTCAAACCAACACACAGCACTAATACATATATTTATGTATCATATACCGTATTACTTCTAATAGAACGGCATACCTCCAAAAGAAGAGTGCCTCCAACATAACGGTGGGTTGTGGTACGTTTTTACACACATGAAAATTTTAGTATGGCACCCTAAAACAGAGCGGCAAAAAACTAAATTGATGCTCTAGTATTAAAATAGGTATTATCAAAGGCCAAAGTGCAAAATGTGAGAAAAATTGGTGAAAAAATAGAAGGGCACCTCAAATAGAATGGCAGGTAATAACGTTGACAGAAAAAACGGCGCTCTTCTATTAGAAGAAATACAGTATATCTACTCGCGGCACATTTTCAATGTCTCCTTTTTAGCTTTCGATTACGCGGCGCGAAAAAATCTCACACATTCGCTTTTCATAATGTGATAAGTGCATGTGCACCGCCGTATGTATTTACCTTAGCTATATACCCAGTATCGAATTAAAAGACAGCTTATGACAACATGAAAAGTGTTGGGCCAACATATTTTCACATACATTTACGCGCGTGTCCATGTGTAGAAATTAGTATACGATGGCAAACCGTCTGGAAAAAGTTTTTTACTTTTTTTTCTAGTGCTGAATCAAAAATCCTAAAGCTACAAAAAATTCGAAAATTCGATAAATTCAAGAGAAAAAAAACTTTTGAAAACGTGTGAAAGACTCCGAATTTGGAAAAAAAAACACTTAAAAAGTTGGACACTTTTTTCAGAGGGTTTTCCATCCTTACGCAAGGATGCGCTTGTATTTAGTTCGTCGCCACACTTCTTGGTATTTTTGAAATTTTGAACTTTTCGAACTTTGTCAGCACTCTTCACGAATGCAACGCTACTAAATCGCAAAATACACTTTGCACTGAATGTGCCAACGTTCAATCAAACAATATATCTACCGTATTTCTTTTAATAGAACGACATATAATACCTCCAATATAGGGGCACCTCCAATAGAATGGCAGTTAGAAATTACATTGGAAGAGTGACTAAAACTAAAAATATAAAACATTGATGACTAGAATGTTCAAAGCATTTAAATATATATTAAATTTCAAATTGAATCTCTTCAATTTGAATTTCAAATTGATACTAAAAATTATTCAAGTTTTATTAACAAATAAAAAGTATGTTCAAATGACGAATTTGTGAAAAATAGATGAAAAAATAGAACGGCACCTCCAATAGAACGGCAGGTAAAAAGTTGACGAAAAAATTGAACGGCGCTGTTCAATTAAAAGAAATACGGTAGACCACAAAATAATGAGAAATGCAAATAATAGGTAGCAATAATAGAGGCACTAATTCGCTGTAAAAACAATGGCAGCCAACAACAAAATTCCTTTCACATTTGTATCCATCTGAAAACACACTCTCTCTCTAATGGAAGGCAAATTACTATTTATAGAGAGCCCCAGATGGGGTTCTAAAATTTCCGCGCAGGTAGAATGATGTTTGTTCTGAGCCAGGTGCCGCCCAGCGGTTGTTGGCGATGGCAAACGGAAATTGAAAAACTCGGAAATTTCTTGAAAATGTTCAGTTTTTTGAGTTTTTGAATATCAATGTCAGAAAATAATAAGAAAAATCCAACAAAAAAGTCAGAAATTCAAGAAATCAGAAGTGCTTTTTTCGGAAACTGCTTTACCCAAAGATTTACCCAATATTATCCAAAACATTTGACAAATTAGGAATCTAGTAGGAAAATATTGGAAAGTTAAAAAATAAAATAAAAAAATTCAAGAAGTAGAAAACTCATTTTAGACAAAAACCTCAAACTTCAACAAACAACAACAAAAACCTCAAACTGAAACCTCAAACTTCAAACACTTTACTTTTGAGAGTTTGCCATCATTGTTGCATTGATTTCTGGCCAAAAATTTATCCGTTTTATTATTTTACCGTATCATATAGTCGCTTTGAAGTACCGCCTTTTATTTTACATGCATACCGTATTTTTTTCTAATAGAAGGGCGGGTCTCCAATAGAGGGCTGGAAAAAAGTTGACGAAAAAATAGAAGAACGCTCTTCTTCTAGAAGAGATACGGTATTTATGTAATTATGTATTTAGGTTGTATTAAGACCAAGGTGTAAATGTGTCTCCGTTTGAAAACAATTTCTTTATTTTAAGATTGAGTTTATATTTTCTGTTTTTTTTTGCCTTTTCCTGAAGAAACACGTGACACAGTTTTTGTCGATTTTTTTTAACTGCCATATTCAATTGAAACTACCATTGGATTTGAGTTCCAGATGCACGTAAATACTTGATATCATCAGCACAAATGCGCATAAAATAAATATGCATAAATCTGCGTGAAATCCGCGACTTTTAGTTCCCCCTTATCGAAAAAACCTTCATCAAACACCGCATCTCGATATTGCAACTTTTCTATTTGATCTGATCATTTTTAGATAAAGGAAACAGAAACAGACGGCAGTGAACCGACAAAATGACATAATTTGGAAAATAGCGGGGGTTAAGTCGCAGCGTGACGTCTTCCTTGTGCGCTGAGTGTTTCATTTGAAAATGGCCTTTAATTTAGGCCACTAATGGACAGGGGAATAATGTGATAAAAGGGACATTTAGACAAGGACAATAGTGATCAGACCTTAATGCATGCACGTATACCGTATTTGTTATAATAGAAGGGCATACCTCCAGTAGTAGGGCACCTCCAATAGAAGACTCCCTATGTTTCTATCAAAACGCATTTTTGTCATACAAATAAGTTTTGCATATTTTTCTGCCTATTTGTCAAACAGAATATTCGTCATACACGCGGGCAATTTGCCAGTTGGTGAGGGCAGTTTATCATGGGATTAAGTTTCAAGTGCAGACAATTCGTCATACAAACATAATATTTGTCATACTGCAAGGTATGGCGCTTTATTCAAAGGAGTATAGGTGACAATATAAATATCTCCCATCATACCAGGTATTGAGCAGTTCATTGAAAAGAGAAAAGTGTGATAGTAATTGTGGGAATGTGTGACAATTTTACAATTGTATATCTGAATTCAATTTTAAGAAATATATTATTTAGATATATTTGAGTTTATATAGTTCCTGAAATGACAGTCTCCATTTTATTTTTCAAAATAGCATTTTAAAGTCTAATGATGACACTGTACTAATACAACTTTTCTGATATTTTATTTACTCTATCAATATACAGTGGGGGTGAAATTTTCAGATTTAAATTTACCAAAAAAATTTTTGTACAACCAGAACCAAATATACAATGCCTCTTCCCACCCCACCCATGCAATGTGAACTTTCTATGAAAATTGTAAAATTAGTCAAAATTGCAGTTTCTAATTTGTGGTGAGAAAAATTATGAGTTATGAATGAATGTAAATAAATTGTATTTTTTTCAAATCAAAATTTTAATTGATTTGTAAAGACATTTATTGAGATGTTACAATCAAAATTTTAATCTGAAAAAAATGCTTATCTGCATTTACAAAACAAAATCGCGATTTGCAAAAAAACAAACAAACATCATTCATGAGTGCAAATTGAAATTTTGATTTGCAAAAATGTAAATATCCCTATATAGTCTTAACTTCAAAAATACAATAATAATACTAGAACACACCTACACTTTACACGCTAATACCATTTATTTTATAATTCCCTCACCTGTTTAAGGTTAAAGTTCCTCATACATTTGAGGATTATCCTGTTGGGATTTATTTACACATGCCAACAGAGGTACACAAAACCAGCATAAGATACAATATGATAAATCTTAGGTCTGTATTTAGCATGAACAGCTGCCCTATACTTTGTGGTATGACGAATATATAGCCCCTTATGTTAAATATTCCGCTGTGTATGACAAAATTCTGCCAAACTGGCAAATTTATTCGTATGACAAAAGCACCGTCAAACTGACAAATTTACTAGAAAAGCAAATGCGCGATTTAATGAATAGGTATTTGCCCCAATAGAACGGCACCCTTCCATTGGAAGGCAGTCTCCAATAGAACGGCCGGTTTCGATCTTAAATTGATCATGTGAGTTCATTCGATCAAATACGGTAAAATTCTTTGCACAGCGATCAGCATATACGGACGGACTGATATGTAAATGGTTAATGAAGTGCCATGTACTAGACTTGACATTTGCGTATACTTGACATTAGTACTTACATTTGGACAATTATGCAGCAATTAAAATTTAAGCACATGCATTTTCACCATATCTAAATAATCAAAGATTGAATGAGATATGGATCGATTAATTTGCATTTTAAATACGGCGGGAAAATAATCTAGCTGAAAAATGTATGCAATAAAAAAAACAAATGTCGCCAGAAAATTCACTCACATCCACGAAACTTTACCAAAAACACTAGAATATGCATTATCTGTCAGTGGAGGCGTGAAGCTATACGTCATTGTTTTGACAGGGTACAGGCGGCAGTCCCAGACCCTGTAAAATGTCAAGTGTGGAAAATTTCAAATGTTATGCAAAGGTCAAAAGTCGTGTCAAATGCCCTGGAAAATGGCAAACGTAGTTTGACATTTGCAATTTCCCAGGACACTTGACATCACTTTTGACACTAAATAAGACGGGATATAGGAACAGACATCACCTGGTGTCAATCCCAGACTCTGTAAATGTCATGCAGTGTTTAACTTCATGGAAACATCCACAAAATACTTCAAAAACAGAGCGCAAATTCCCAGAGAACAATTAAAAAATCGCCTAATAAAAACCTTGGTTAAAAAAAGTCTTCAATGAGCCAAAAAACAACGCTTAACAACTAAAAAAAGCGTCACAATTCAATCACTCTGAACTAAATAATTGCGACCGGCAGAACTATCAAAATCGACAAAAATCCATCAAAATGTTAAATCTGGGACGGCAACTTCAAAGGACATTATGGTCCGCTGGAGCTGCACGTCCAGTTGCCATGCATAATGCGTTCACTAGCGTTGGGTAAATCACGGGACATTTTTTTAATAATAGAAAATATAGAAAACCATATATTGCTTTTTATTTTCACTGCATTTTGTTTTTTTGGGGGGTTGATTTATACTTTCTTTTGAGAAATTTTCTGTGGTTATATTTATTTTATTTTTTTTCTCTGAAAATCACCAATTTTTCAGGAAGGCTAATAATGCACTGTCAAATGTTATGATAACTGAGTTATGTCACATATGAAATAAAAAATACCGTATTTTCTCAAAATACCCCCCTCGAAATGGGCACTATGAACTTAAAAACACCTCCCCTCGAAATACCCCCCCCCCCAAATTTACTGTATAGAGAACATAATGCAATGTGTGATCTGGGAAACACAAAACACATGTTAAAAACAATGACTGTGTTATGTTATAACCGTTTGTGTACGTTTTACACCACAATTTAGTACTTGGATTTGAAAAATTTCTGGCGAAATAATAACCCCCCCTCGAAATACCCCCCTTGTTTAACCCCCCTCAAAATTTCCACTCTGAAAAATAAAACCCCCCGGGGGGTAATTCGAGGAAATATGGTATATACCTATAAAATGCCAGTTGTTGTTTCGCTGATCATCACACCTTTTTTTGTCACTTGACAAATTGTTCTCATAATCACCCAAACATAATTTTTCCACCACTAGTGTCCGTGCAAACGGGGGGAAGGGGGCAGCGCACAAAAGCGGCGCGGGCCCCAGAAGTGTGAAAAGCGCCCGGCGGGGCCCCCTTTGAAGTCGCCGCCAGCACTCAGACCCCGCAATGTTTGCGCGCCGCTCAGCGCGTACAAAAGGCATATGAACTGCGCGGCAGCAGAGTAAACAATTCGCATATGCCATATTGTATTTACATGCCGCCGCACGCCGTCGCATATATAGTATTGGCTTTATCTCGGCCGCGCGGCGCAGGTGAAAATAATAAGTGGAAATTTGCGCGAAAATTTGGGAAATTTCAACGTTCCACGCTTCTACTCGACCGATCGTGGTTTGGGGCTGCAGGGAATATTTGAGTTTATATTTGCACGAGTTGAGAGAGTAAAATTAGTCAAAATCGACTAATACTCTCACATTGCCGGTGAAGTATTCAAATGGCAGATCAATTAGAATCGAAGTTCGAACGAATTCAGCGTGAGGTTTTGCCTGCCAATGAAACCGGGCATTGGTCGCGCAGACTGCCCCACTCAGAAGTTTTCAAATTCGCAGAATTTTCAAGTTCACATCCCAATAAACAATGGTAAACAAAGATTCAAAAACTTTCAATTTTTCACCACAGGAAAAAACTACCGTATTTCCTCGAAATACCCCCCGGGGGTTTATTGTTTCAGAGTGAGAATTTTGAGAGAAAAACGTGAAAAATACAACAATAACCACCATTTTGAAGTTTTTACAGCCTTATATAAGGATGTAGATGGTATAAACGATGTTCTAACGTAACACAGTAAGTGTTTTGAACGATTGTTATGCATTTCCTGGACCACAAATCCATGGTGCCTATTTTGAGGGGGGGTATTTCGAAGGGGGGGGGGGTATTTCGAGGAAATACGGTAGTTCAAAGTCGATTTTTTTCAGTATTTTTGGTTGGAAATGCACATAAGATGCAGAAACTCGATTCAAAACATCAATTTCACACGGCTCGTGGCGGCAGAACATAAATGTACAAATGTTTGTGATACAAAAGTGTGATGTTAAAAGGGAATCACGTGAAGTGCTGTTTTCGCTTAGGTAGAAACTTTCCGGTAATTATTCAATCGGTTCCGCATTGGACCTAAATGGGCACAGCTGAAGCCAAGTTAAATGAAATCGTAAGGCGCACACAAAAGCGCCCTACGCATGAAATTGCGGACCGCCTTGCGCGCACCTTACGTTCCGATTTATTTCGGGACCTGAGGTGGCGCGGCGGCGCCGCTTTGATCTCGCCGCGGCACTTATGCAACGGTTTGCACGCAGCGGCCGCAAGTTTCGTGCCGCCCCGCCGCTGGGAAAGTATACAGCCACACTAAATCGTGAAGCCCGCACCCGGTCCGCATCGGAGACTCACCAAATCTAGATCTTTGATTTCTCCAAAACGCTTTTTCTCGCCATATGCGCGATTCGATTTTCGCGCACTCGGGTAGGGATGTCCAAAAAAAACAACAACTGAAAATCTTTGCCGCGGCGCCGTGATCGATCCCATTGGATATGCGGCGGCGCGATATGTCACTCTTACAGTAGGCGCGGGCGGCATATCAAGCGGAAGTGTGCGTTCAAAACAGGGCCGCCGCACGTCCGGAGATCATCTCCGTTTGATAACGACTGCCCGCCGGCTCTTTGATCGTGCCGCCGCCGCCGGACGCGTTTCGACATTCGGGGGTTTATTTTTTCAGAGTGTAAATATTGAGGTTTTTCGAGGGTTAGTATCAGTATGTAATTCAGGGATATTTTCTTGCTGCTTGTCGTGTTATTGTTGAATAAAGCATTAATGTCAGGCGCACGGTTTCAATCTGCTCCCAACACGTCAATTTTTGATGAAAAGTGCTCAAATTTGATATGGCAGTATATAAATGTACCCCATTTAGTATGTTAAGAAAAAGATGTTAGTATGTACACATTCATATTGCTAAATTTTCACATAGATCACATCATATGCAAAATACTTAACTCCAAAGAACCACAACATTGTTATCACAATACGACAATACACAAATGATTAAGCACTTCACCCACAACATTCACAGTCATGCTAGGCAAAATTTCATTGAACTGCTGGACAATCCAATGGTTCAACTGTTCAATGTCCATAATTGTGAGCATCTTTGCACTGTAGACCTTCTCCTTCACATAGCCCCAAAGGAAGCAGTCAATTCTCCGTCCTTCACGTTCCACCATAAAAATCTTGCGATATGAAACCGTGCACTTAACACAACAAATGGGGTACATTTGTCTACTGCCATACCAAATTTCAGCACTTTTCATTTTAAATTGACATGTTGGGAGCAGATTGAAACCATGCGCCTGATGTGCGCCACCCTGTATGTTATCTGTAATTTATGGGAAATGTAAAGTGATTTCACATCTCACCGCACTTAGATCAAGCTAGCATCATTTTATGATAGTCACTTTACATACTGGCACAAAGCTCACTTGAAATTCTGAAGTGCCTCATTTCAAATACTTATGTGCTACGGTTATATGCCAACACGAAATTTTCTCAAACCACTCATTTTGCACACTTTAAATGCCATTGGTCCTATACCTTCCATGTCAACCCATATTTCTTTCATACTTATTTTTAACATTCTTTAAATGCCATGTAGTTCTATAGTTTATATGCTAACTCATTTTTCTTTCATGCTCATTTTTTTTACACATTTTGCATGCCATACAAAAATGGGGTCTTCAAATGAGGTGTGCAATAAGTTTCAAAGGAATGGTTCAATCACATGAAGCCCAATGGCACAGCTGCAGGAGGTAAGTTATCAAATGATGCATAGCAGACGCACATTAGAAAAATCAAATCATATGGCATTTAAAGTGTGCAAAATCAGTGGTATGAGAAAATTTCATGCTGACATATAAACTGCAGCACATTAGTATTTGAAATGAGGCACTTAAGCATTACTAGTGAGCTTTTTCCCAGGATAGAAAGTGACTAACATTGAAAGTGTCCTCACCTAGATCAGCGTCAAGTTCACAGCTTCACAAATCGACTCCTCACTCTAGCACACATCACAAACCCATCCCCCTCCACATTTGGCGCACTAATGTCCACCCGCCCCCCAAACGAACGCGTCCGATTGGGGTCTCACCTGAAATTGAAACAAAGATGCGCGCAGCGTGTGATTTGAGCGGCGGCTGGGCGGCCGCCGCATTTGGCAGCTTGCGGCCGGATTATTGCAGCGGCGGCGAATAGTTCGGTTTCAGGCGCCCTGATTCCATCCATGTGCATTTGATTGTGCGTGCGGCAAGTTTTCCGTGTGCGGCGGCACCATCAAAGGTGCCAACTGAACCATGTGCAAACGCGGGCAGTCGGTTTAGCGGGACACTGTTGCTTGATGCACCTATGTGTGTCGTTGGATAATAAGTACCTAATAATATGCTCTGGAAGTATTTACAAAAAATTTGTTCTCATAAAATTATGAAAATTTCTCAATTATAAAAAACAGCGTTCTTTGCACATAATGTTAACATAAATATTATTGTTGAACAATAACGTCATGTCTAAAGCATGCTTTTCATACAAATTTTATGGATTTCAATGTATAAAACTAAAAAAATGTTGTTGTCTTTATGCAATGGATTTGCATGATTGCAAAGTTCTTTTTAATTAAAAAACACACAAAGTATCTGTTAGAACTTTTCCCAGCAATTAATGAAACCTTCCTCTTAAAATTTTTAAAGTTCATTATTCAAATTATTTATTTTTGCATAATCATGTGTGGATGTAATAGATTTCATGTCATGTGAACCCTAGAGGGCAGTGAATGTAAAGTGCACTGCGCATACCCAGTTATCAATTGAACAGGTTGCCTACCGACACATTTTGCAGATTGCATTTTGACCATTGGGATAATCAGAATGGGGATGGGGAGACAATAGGCAGCGGGCCAAGCGTGTCAAAATCGTCATAATTGTGCCCACTGAAATCACGCAAATGCGCCCCAGTGAATAAATATTATAAATATGTATGACCCAGTTCATGAATCGAGTGTGAAATTATACACACAATAGGAAGCATTCATTCCACCTCTGTGCGCTGGATAATAACTGTAAAAGTAATGTAGCACAATTTGAAACGTGGACAAATATAAATCCATCATTGTTAATAACTGGTGGTAATAGCGATCAGTTGGTAAAGTTGGTTGGTAATTCAAAAACAACTTTTGGGAAAAAATCGAAATTCTAAGGATCGTTTTAGAAGAAAAAAGCTTTCTTCTTCTAAAATGATTCTTTGAATTAAACTTCAAAGCTTTAACTTCACTTCAGAGGTTCTGCCATCGCCAGAAATGGCTAATTGCCAATCAACGTGGCTAGCTTCCCGAAATTGTCCAAGTAAAATAAACGCGCTATCGAATGTATACTCGCAATTGACAAATCTAAATCTCGGAAATCACCATTTGCTCCCCCATTCGCGGAGGTGATTCATTTGATGCCGAAAATAGGGGCGGCGAGATCAAACGAGGGAAATCTCGAGCTATGAGCGATGTCTCATGCACTTTAAATACAAGATCACTTCAAACAAGTTCCCGTTTCCAACCCCGCCTATTTCAGGTGCCAATCCCAGACCATGTAAAATGCCCTCTAAAATGTCAAATGCCATGCAAAATGTCGTAAGTCGTGTAAAATGCACCTGAAGATGGCGAATCTCATTCAAAGTGTCTAAAGTTTTGTAAAATGTCCTAGAAATGCCATACTACACGGCATTTTCCATGAGTGGCACTTTGTGTGACATTTGACATTTTACAGGGACTGGGTGGCACTGCCCTCAGAGCGACTTTTTACGCAGGTAGAAAATAGGGGAAGAATTTATCATGAAATGGAGTGTTTAGATTATTATATTTATTTGATGGCCAGTAATGTAAAGAACGTTGGAACGCCTTTTGAGTTTAAAAAGCCCTACACATACGAGTTTACAAACAACACACAAAAAGTCAACTGGTTCCCATCCAAATTCAAAGCTTGCCCACAAGTAGTAATACCGCACATTATTGTATACACGTGTACTTCATGCACTCCTTCAACGCTACAGCTTCATTTGCGACATCATTCAAAACTTGCATTTGAACGTCGTTTATCGGCTCATCAGCAAGCTTTGAATTGGGGTGGGAACCAGTTGACATTTGGTGTCGTTGTCAGCTAGTGTGCGCACGGCAAAGAGCTTCGGCAGTGTGTTTCTATCGCCGACAAACTGTGATGACATGAGACCCACCCCTGGCTTGTTCATGGTACATACCGTACTACCTCGAAATACCCCCATCGGTGTTTTTTATTTCGCCAGCCCATTTTGGGGGGTTAATTCGAGGGGGGTGAATTCAAGGAGGGGAGGGGTAATTCGAGGTAATACGGTAGGTAACTTAGGGTCGAAACCAAGATCTGTATCATTAAAAATAGAATGTATGCACTGCACACAACAAGCCATTCATTGTCACAATTCAGCGTTCATCCAGACTACGAAAAGATGCGTCGTATCCCACATTTTCTCGAATAATACCCCTGAGAATTGTTTTTCGTCAATTTTTTTTGACGAGGTACTACTCGAAGGAGCCATATTCAAACGGGGATTATTATTATTTTTACTTCGTGTCGACGTTCAACCAAATTTGTGTTATACGGGTGCGAAACGAGTCGAAAACCCATGACCAATATTCCGACTCCGCCCACTCAATTCGTCATGAATTCAAAATGTCAGAAGTTATTAATCCTATTATCTGCACCTCCTGGCTGAATTCAAAACAATTTTTGGCGCATACCCTGCTAATTGCGTATACACGTTCGAACGTTATTCAAATGGGATTAAACTCTTTACAGCAGTAATTGGAACTGTGCCAGAGACAATTCAGCACGCGAGAACATTTCGACTAAATTTCATTCAATCAGTATTTTATACATAAACATGTGGTTTATACATCCCGTCATAACACACTTATGTAATAGTTAATGACGCAAAATGACGATAGGTAAACAGCCTCGGAAAACGGAGAAAAAAAATCAGTGCAAAGTGGACAGTAAAATGCGTTGAGTGCGATCTGCAGGCACCTAAGGTACCGTAATTCAACGAATAGTAAATATTTAAAGGTGCAGAAACATACATCAGTAAAAGACACACATTTCTAGTATTGTTTTAGTCGGAAGTTTACGGTAGACGTCGGCGTTATTTAATGCACAGTACGATTGACAGGTAATTAAAATAGCGTAAGATTTCTTGAAATTATACGTTTCACGTTTCATAGACTAAAATACATCTCACGTTGGGAGTTAATAATTTGTCTTTTGCGGCTTCCCCCAAATGAATACCGTATATCCTTGAATACCCCCCCCCCCCGTTGGATATTTGAACGATTCGTAGCACATTCGGCCAGTCGCAGACCCTGGAAAATGGCGAATGCCATGCAAAGTGTCAAAAGTCATGTTTGTCATTTTACATGACTTTTGACATTTTGCATGATATTTGACATTTTTCAGGGTCTGGGGATGCTCCCAGCTAGTGGATAAAATATTTGAGTGCCCGAGACAGGAATAAAAATCTTCCGCACGCTATTCTATCAATCGCAAAATGCATAGAATGGAGGGTGGAGAAAAATCTCTAAAAAAACTGAAACAGCACCCAGAGTTTGTGTACAGAAAAATTCCCAATGAGTGGGGCTGCAGGAGGGGCCAATTCCGCAAGTGGAAAAGTGAAAAATCATTCGAGATGTGACAAGTGAAATGACAAGTGAAAAGTTGAAAGCGAAGTAAACTTTTTGCTCACTTTACTTGGCTTTTTTACCTTTACTTTGCCATTTCACAAATGATGCATCTGCGAAATTGACAATGCAAGTGCTCACTTATTTGTAAAGTTATAAGAGCTAGGATCGAGTGAAAAGAATTGCAGAAAAAAATACTTTGCAAGGTTTCTGGTCATTTAGTAATTTTCTTAGCACCTGTCACTTTCATTTTCACTTGTTCACTCGCAGCTTGCGTGCAAATCGATGTGCACTCACAAATGCACTCGAACTCAAATCACATTGGCCCTACGCACACTAGTTGACAAGGGCAGCAAATGTCAACTAGTTCCCATCCCAATTCAAAGCTTGCTCACGAGCCGACGAACGACGTTCAAATGCAAGTGTGTTGAATAATATATTGTTGAAAAAATATTGAGATAAATGAGGCATCTAGTTCCGAATGTCGGTATCTCCATCATTTTAGGTTTTTCCAAAATTGCATTTGAAAATTCAAAGTTGGCCCGAGCGGGCAACTTTAAAGTGACAAGTCTTGCCCAAGACTTTTTGAAAAGCTTATGAAATTGTCTACATTTTCCATATTTTCGACCCTGCGGCCGACGTATATAGCTGGAGTTATGATGATTTGATTGACAGCAGGTCACCAGATTCAGTGGAGATACCCTGTTTCGAGTGATTTTTTTTAGGAAAAATCACTCGAAACAGGGTATCTCCACTTAGTAACATAGGATTGACTGGGCGGTGGTGTTGCACCGCTTCGGAGTCAATGGTGCCAGACGATGAGAATGGCCCCACTTGAGAGTAAATTTTGAGTGGAGCTACCCTGTTTCGGACAAAGATTTTTTTGGAGATACCCTGTTTCGGACAAAGATTTTTTTGGAGATACCCTGTTTCGGACAAAGATTTTTTTGGAGATACCCTGTTTCGGATGATTTTTTTCAAACGCTGAATGAGAATTCTATACCGTAATTCGGATGATTTTTTCTGTTTTGTATGGGAATTTGGACTGATTGCTACAAATCTATACCGTAATTCGGATGATTTTTTGCGTTGGTGGAGATACCCTGTTTCGAGTGAAATTTTTGGTGGCTCTTTTTGGAGATACCCTGTTTCGAGTGAATTTTTTCGAATTTGAGGGTGGAGATACCCTGTTTCGGTTGATTTTTTTTTGTTTTTTTTTTCTAAAAATCGGCATATATATATCTCGGGAACGGTATAAGATATTGAGAAAATTCTTTTGCTATCATGAAGAAATAAGTGCACCTATCACAGATCCGCACTTAACTCATTTTTTTCCACTTTGGTCTTTACCGACATTAGGAACTAGATGCCTCAAATGTTCAATGTAAAATAAATGGCGGCATGAAGAATACCATAAAGCGTAGTGTTACTCATTAGCAAGCTTCGAATTGGGATGGGCACCAGTTGACATTTAACGTCCTTGTCAACTAGTGTGTGGGGCCATGTACAACGTCAATTGAAACCATTGCTTGCGCTGATTTGGGCACAGTTTTCGTCTGCGCACGCATATCGATTTGCAAACCAGCTCGCTGACCCACTTCACATTTCAGATAGCAGAGATAAGATGACATTTATCATTTTTATCATCAAAACGCGATTGTATTTTTCAAGTGCATCCATCGAAACAATAATTAGTGCTCAAACAACGTACTCTATAAAAAGACAATGTATATTAGAGTAATCCTGGAAAAATGGGGTCATTCAAAAAATTATTGAAGTTTAGCAGAACGGAATGCGCACTGCAGACTGCTTTGCATGTGCAAAGGGACATTTCCAAGGTTTCAGGGGCAGTCCCACACCATCTAATATCAAAAAAGTAATCAAAAAAGACTAATTACATCTCATGTAATTAGTCAATAAAAAGAAGAAGAAAAATTATTACTGAACTTTTGACATTTTGCATGACATATCACAAATTTGTATAACTTTTACATGACAATTCAAATTTACATGACATTGTGGCATGGAATTTGATGCTTTACTTTACAAGGTGCGGGACTTGCCAGACCCTGTAAAATATCTTGTGTCGTGTAAAAGACCCTGTAAAATGTCATGTGTCATGTGAATAAAAGACCCTGTAATGTGTCATGTGTATCAAAATCTTATTTTATCGTATCCAAATCTTAAGTTTTGTATCCAAATCATACTTTTGGCATAATATTTGGATACAAAACGATTTGGATTTGGATACGAAAAAAGATTTAGGTAGATACACATCACGCTTTATTTACACTTTACAGTGTCTTTTACAGGGTCTGGGGGTGCCCCCAGAAATCAATAAAAACAATACAGGAAACTACGCAGGCATTTCCAAAATTATTATGAAAATGCACTTTCACAGGTAACCAGCGGTACCCATTTACATTGTCGATTTTGTCGATTTCAAAAAAATAAACAATTGACGCATTTTAAAATATAAAAAAGTCTGGACTATGAGACAGGGTGAATAGTAAAGATCGCCGGTCTAAAATGTAAACAAACTAGAAATTCAGGAACAAGTCTAGAATTTTTATGTCAATTCTGGACAGAAATCACTAAAAAATGAGCATGCGAAATGAATTACCCAAACAAAACTACTCATGCTCATCAGGTGACAGTCTCGCACACTGTAAAGTGTAAAATCAAGTGTCAAATGTCATGTCAAATGTCAATAAAAACAAAACTAAATTGTTTTATCACAGAGCATTTCCCGACATTACTAAACATGCCCAACGTGTTGTAGAGTGACTACCTCGGCACCGAGCCGTTCAACAACGTGATTTGATCGATATTCGGTTATGAACGAGACGTCTTCTATTTGACACTGTGCATGACAATCCACAAATTTGTATGACATTTGACACTTTACAGGGCGCTGATGTGTCCGATGGGGTCAATTCAACAAGTGGCTAAGTGACAAGAAAAGCGATAAGTCATCAAATGTAGTAAAATATTAAAGTATATAGCTATATTCGGTGGACATCACACTTAGTATGAATACCTACCATAACCCATCTGAATAATGGACCAATTCTTTTACAGTTTTTGCCATCATAATTAGGGTGTCAAAAAAAATTTTCTACGGAAAACGGAAACGGAAAATTTTTTCAGCGGCCGGAAAACGGAACGGAAAACGGAAAAAAATTTGCACTTAGCGGAAAACGGAAACGGAAAAAAAATTTCAGCGGCCGGAAAACAGAAAAAGAGGCCGGAAAAACGGAAACGGAAAAATCTAATTAGCACGGAAATGGAAAAACTCGCTGAAATTTTGCCGGAAAATGGATAAAATTTGCTGAAATTTTGCTGGAAGTGGAAAAAATTTGCAGTAATTTTGCTGGCAACAGAAAAATTTTCACATCATTGACAATCTGCATGAATTTTTACAAGTTTGGATGATCAGAAAACAGAAAGTTGGGCCAGAAAAAGGTAAAATGAGGCGGAAAAATGGAAAATTGAGGCGGAAAATGGAAAAAAGGTGGAAAAACTGGAAATTGTGGCGGAAAACGGAAAAAAAGCGGAAAAACTGAAAATTGAGCCGGAAAACGGAAAATGAGCCGGAAAAACGGAAACGGAAACAAAAGTTGCCGGAAAACGGAACGGAAAACGGAAAAAAAATTTCAGCAGCCGGAAAACGGAACGGAAAACGGAAAAAATTTGCCTGCGGAAAACGGAAACGGAAAACGGAAATTTGACACCCTAATCATAATATTTCGTTTTTTACCATGGAATAATAAATTACGAAATTTATCACAAGATTTTATTCATCAAATTATGGTAGCTTTTCATACTAGGTGTGCTGTCCGCTGAATATATATAAAATACAAAAGTAACATTCAAGAGACAACTACATTTCGCCAAGTACAACTGAAAGTACAAATACTTGCTACTTATGACTTTGTCACTTTTATTGTCACACACCACTGCGGAATTGGCACCTGGAGCTTGTATTAAACAAAAACAAATTTTGAACAACAGCATTGGAAAAATTCTTCTTCACTTGGTGCGATGAACATTTTTCTAAAAAAACGGATCTCAAATAAACGTCGCAGTTGTAAAAACGACTTTTTATAAAAAAACAACGTTTTTCGAGGATTTTCCAAATTTGCAATCAGAGCACAAAGAGAAAAGGGACAATAAAAAAACTGTGGACAAAAATCTGCCTTTTCACCAAAAAAAATAAACAACTGGATCGAGAAAAAAAGCGAAAGAAACGTGTCGCAGACGCGGAAAATTGAACTATTCAAAGCAAGGAAGGGGAGAAAACTCTGATGAAATGTAGAAATAAACACTAGCGCCCGGTTCCATTTCCGTTCGGTGGCGACGCCACGGCGCCGGGGGCCTGGAAATATTAAGAAAATGTTGAAAAAAACGATGATTAAACTTAACATTCGCTAAACGGGTTACCCGAAAGAACCGATCCACGATTTTTTATAAAATTCCGTGACCAAACGCAACGGCTGTACGTTTGTGTTTGGCCACTTTCCTAACACAAACGTACAACTGCCGGTACCCAACAACTTTTTTGTTGCATTTTTAGCCGATCTCTGATAATTTCCACCATTTTTGAACAGAAAAAAAACTGGAACCGAAAATTTTGAAAAATCCCGGACCCCAGCGTGAAGGCAAGAGTGCGCAGGGGGCAGTCTCAGACCCTGTAAAATGTCGTGCAAAGTGTCAAAAGTCGTGTAACGTACGCTTGCCATTTTCCAGGACATTTCACACAACTTTTGACACTTTGCCTGACATCCACCACTTTTCGGGGTCCGTGACTGTAGGGTTCAGACGATATATCGACCATTTTTTGATATCGAATATCGATATCGAAAATGTTAAAAAAATATCGAATATCGATACCGAATCGGTTAGTGTTCCCGTCTGAACCCCTACGCGTCCGTGGCCAGGCATACCTGTTGCGGTATATCAGTCTGCTGTGGGCCCTGTCCCGATTGCGGCTGGGGCTGGGCGGCTCCCTGTGCCGGCTGCGCGCCGCCGCCGCCGCTGCTCGCAGTGCCCACGGCCGCCTTCTGCTTGAGCATGGTCCAGTCGAACGTGTAGTCGTACCTGAGGTAGTACCAGATGTAGTCGGCTGGCGCGGCCAGTGTGGCGCTAGTTGACACGACCAGTGGCGTAGCCAGGATTTTTGAGCGGGGGGGGGGGGGGGCGGATTGTATACGGAGGCCGGCGAACGGGGGGGGGGGGCGGCGCCTCAAAATTCAAAGCTCAAAATTTGGCCTCAAATATCAGCGGAATGGACTTATGGCGCTGGCGCCATTTGTAGGCGCCGCACCATGGCGTTGGCGTTGGCGCTAACGGCTACAATATAAGAAAATTTTACCGAAATGTATGAAAAATGGTGCAATTTTTAGCAATTTGTAGGGGTACTTTACTCCTGAGACGCAAATACGAAAAAGAGAGATTCTGAGGTGCGAAATGCGCGCTTGCGCGCAAAAATTTCGCAGACAACCTACAAAATCACCCTAGAAATGTGCCATTCCCGGCAACTTTTCTGTCCGGCCCGGGAAGGGGGGGGGGCGGCCGCCCCCCCGCCTGGCTACGCCACTGGACACGACACTCGCACTGGATGTCAACTGAAGTTGACAGGTCCAGTTGACATTCGATCACACCCGATGTCAACTGTGCTGACTGGCTTCCATTGAGATTTATATGATGGGTCGCGAAATTTGAACCATTTGACATGCACTGTGTAAAACCCAGGCCACAAAGTACCCTTCACACAAAGTCACGCGAGAACGCACTGGTGGTTCAAAGTGCGGAAGAGGATGCGGAACAGCTGCCGCAGGTACATGTAGTCGGGCGCCTCGTCGAAGCGCAGCCCGCGGCAGTAGTTCAGGTACATGGCGAACTCCGCCGGGAAGCCCTGCGGCGAGAGTACTGATTTGGTAATAGTTGGAGCCGTGCCAAAGCGCCGCAATGGCAACACACACACATTAAATTTAACGTCAAATGCGCTATGTGGCAAAGATACTTGCCATCTAAATACCTACAGATGTGGGCTACCATTTGAGCGATCATGATTTTTTTAACCATGAAAATCGTTCATTTTTGAACTTTTTCTTATCTTTTTTTACCTTCAGAATCGTCGATTTCAATGCTTAAAGCTTTTTATTCTTAATAAAAAAACTAAGGTGCAGATTATGGCGTTTTTCTTGAAATAATATTGCTAGGGTTTTTCGCCCGAACAATTCAGTGGAGCAGTTATTCCGGGGCATACGGTAGGCAAAAATACACATGGAAAAACCTACTGAATCATGGAACAAGAGTGACACAAACCTTGCACAGGACTTCCACTGGGGTCGACATTTTCTTTTCGCTGATTTTCTCGTATTTTTGCTTCTTTGTAGCCGCCTGTGAGAAATTGAAGAGCGTATTTGAATTTGAAATTACACGATCGACTGTGCTCTCTTATTTAGTGAACTATTTTTTAGAAGGAGTTGAGTTCAAACGGGATCCGGATAATTTTCGGAATTTATCAGTCCCGATTCCGATCCCATAGCCCAAAACCCGATCCGGGAATTTTCCACACCTAATCCCTATCCGGATAAAATTTCCCTAATCCCAATCCCGATAAAATTTGCCGAATGAATTTTTTTGTGATTCATCTCAAAACCACTAAAATAGCAGAAACCAGAATCTCAAAATTAAAAAAAAACGATTCCCGATCGCGATCCCGAAAAACAAATCCCGATCCCGTTTGCACCCAAACCGAAACAAGAAAAATGAGTGTTTTTCGAGCTTTAGAAGGAAAAATGGACAAAACTCGCTAGATAGTTAGATAGCTGGTGCGTTTGAGGCGTAACCCCCCTGGCGGTGCACTTGTACGCACAAATGCCTGGTAAGCACAAACACCCGGTATGCACAAAATTGTGCCCGTCACGCACATCTGCATGACATTAGATTACATTTTGACCGTGTTTTTCGCTTCACACTTGTGAGTGAAGTGAAAAAAAGTTGCACAATGACATTAGTTGACTTTTTGTCACTTCACACATATTTGAACATCACTTGAAAAAGTGTCAAGTGAAAAAACGGTGGATAATGGCTATTTTTGACCGTTTTTTTCACTTGACACTTTTTTTCATTTTCAAAGTGATTTTCAGATATCAGTGAAGTGAAAAAAGCTGTGCAATAACATTAGTGACCATCTGTCCGGTACGCAAAGATCATCAGCCATGTAAGTACCGGGCAGATGTGCGTACCAGGCATTTGTGCGTAGGAGGCCTGCCCCACCCCCCTCCCCCCATGCTGAACCCCTACAGTGTCCATGTAGACCCAGTGCTCAAGTACAGGGGCCGTACTCAAGCACACGGTCTACATTGGCACCGGGAATTGCAACTTGAGCACCGGGTTTACATGAGAACCGGGTTTACTTGAGCAGCGGCACAGGACCCGCGGCACGTACCTTGAGTCCCTGCCAGGGCAGCGTGCCCCTGTTGAAGTACATGAGCACGTAGCCGAGACTCTCCATGTCGTCCCTCCTGGACTGCTCGATGCCCAAGTGCGCGTTGATGCTCGCGTAGCGCGCCGTGCCCGTCAGGTTCTTCTCCTCCTTGTAGGGGATGTGCTGCCGCGTCCGGCTGTCCCGGTACTTCTTCGCCAGACCGAAGTCGATCAGGAACAGCTGAGGGGGGGGGGGCGGTACGGGTTTGTGGTAAACATTTACGGTACGGTAAATTGTGCCACCCGTCTTGGCGGTGTGTAATTCCTCACATTTTCACATGTTTCCAACAGTTTGACACTTCTGCAGTGTTGTTAAAACTACTCAACGAGCAGGGTTCAAACGGGATCCCGATTATACGATCCGGTTTGAACCCTGAGCCCACACGCACTAGTTGACATCGCAAATTCGTGTCAATTATATAAACCATTTTATTACGAGTCACGATATAAATAAAACCAACTACTCTATCGCATATAGTAACTTTGAAGTCACATAATTGACCTAAATTTAGTCGAATTGAGTTGACACGAATTTTGATGTCAACTGGGTGTGTGGGCGCGTACCAGGCATTTGTGCGTACAAGTGCACCGCCTGTGGGCGTACCCCCAACGTGGAATTCCACAAACCTTGTTGCAATGGCCCGGTACTTACATGGCTGATGATCTTTGCGTACCGGACAGATGGTCACTAATGTTATTGCACAGCTTTTTTCACTTCACTGATATCTGAAAATCACTTGAAAAAGTGTCAAGTGCAAAAACGGTCAAAAATGGCCATTATCCACCATTTTTTCACTTGACACTTTTTCAAGTGATGTTCACATATATGTGAAGTGACAAAAAGTTAACTAATGTCATAACACAACTTTTTTTCGCTTCACTCACAAGTATGAAGTGAAAAACACGCTCAAAATGTAATGTAATGTTATTTCGTATCGGGCAGATGTGCGTGGCGGGCACAATTTTGTGCGTACCGGGCGTTTGTGCGTACCAGGCATTTGTGCGTACAAGTGCACCGCCTGTGGGCGCACCCCCAACGTGGAATTCCACAAACCTTGTTGCAATGTCTGCCAATGCCCATAAGAAAATTGTCCGGTTTAATGTCGCGATGAATAAAGTTCTTCACGTGCACGTACTCGATGCGTCCAATCATCTGCGCGCGGATAATTCATTATTTTTTTTCAAAATGTGCCAATAATAAAGCGTTATTGGCTAATAAATTCAGTGGGAATTATTCCGAAGCTTTCTACATAACAAAAAAGCAATAAGCCGAGATCGCTAGAAAAATTAATTCAGGAATTTTTAATTGGCAAGCAAAACAAGAGCATTGTTAATATAAAGGTCACGTCCGGCACCCATTTTTTGGTTTTAGTTCTTACATCCTATCCCCAGTTCTAGGACGCCCCAGAGGCTGAACCTTGGGAGAGATATTGGCGCAACCCCCCTCTACTTCGCATGAATTGGGGGGGGGGGGGGTCGCGGCGACCCCTCTCAGGGTGGGTCTCCATAAGTGCAATTTTTTTGGCTGTTTTGGTGTCCCACAGCAGGTCTGGCACCCGCTGATTTCTGAGCTGTGGGAGGGGTATAAATTTCAAATTTTGGGGTTGTGTTACCAACACCACTCCCCTACTATACACTATTCAATAATGTGAAATTAATGTGAAAAATTGCTCAAAATCCGCTTATTCTCTAAAAAAACACCACTCCCCAATAGATGGATGATCAAAAATTCACTTTTTGGAACTTTTTTATTAGACACTTGAAGAGATGGTTTACTATACTTTAAAGGGTTTGATGTTTAAAGTTATGTAAAAAACCATACCTCTAAAATGCCTGCATTGCAAAATTTACGTAGGGTGAATTTTATGACATCATAAAGACATCATTGCAGGAACAAAAATTTAAAAAATTTACACTTTGAAATTCCCCCCAAGTAAATTTTGCAATGCATGCATTTTAGAGGTATCAGCAAATCAGCGGGTGCCGGACCTGCTGTGGGACACACTAAAAGGCAAAAAAAATTTGCACTTAGGGCGACCCACCCTGAGATGGGTCGCCGCGACCCCGCCAATTCATGCGAGGTAGAGGGGGGTTGCGCCAATACCTCCTCCAAGTTTCAGCTTTTGGCGCGCCCTAGAACTGGAGATAGGGTGTCACAAGTAAGATCAAAAATAGGGTGCCGGACGTGACCGGGAAAGTGTTGTATGTTATGCATATCCGCATGTTATGCAATTTTCTGAAGGCATATTCTCCATCATGACGTCATCGTTTAAATGAAAAAATTTTCCGGCGAGAAAAGAAAAACTTTTCAGGAAAAAACATTCGTCGCTTTTTTCCGTACTTGGAATCCGCCTCTTTCTTTTTAAAATAAATATTTTTCTTTTTTTTGTGGAAGTGGACACCTAACTTTCCTGCTTGCGCATTATCGACCAAGACATAACTAATTCTGGGCGCATACTTTGCGGTCCGCCGAGTATATACACATGTGGAGATTCAGATAAATATACTGCTCATCTACTGCTGAATTACGGCAATCGCCCGGTGCTCGTCGTGGGGGGGGGCACGATGAGTACGGTACCGCGCGGGGGTCTCTAAGGGGGGGGGGGGGTCCTCAACCCCAAACCGCCTAGCTATCTATCTATGCCGGGGACAGCTTAGCTATCTATCGATCAATGAGACTAAGTCTTTGGCTACGATCCCCTAAACCCCCAAATCGCCTTTTCCATCAATCCAACCCCCGGAGGGTCAAAATCTAGGATACCCCTGGCACTGAGTAAATATGAGCAGCGGGTAAAGATGAGCACCGGCACAGGGCCGAAAATGCCACAAAAAAGTGCCAAAACACGAACCTGATCAGCGAGCATGAGCACAGTTTTCATGGTGAACCTTCGCGAGCAGAAATTGAACAAATCCTCCAAACTGGGTCCCAACAAGTCCATCACCAAAACATTGTACTCCCTCTCGGTACCGTACCATCGAATGTGCGGTATGCCGACGCCCCCCTGCAGGATTTTGTACACTTTCGACTCGTATAAAAGTTGCGGGTGTCGCGCTTTGGTAGGCTCCAGCTTCACGGCTACTTCCTGCGAGTTTGGAAGAAAGTGTAAATGTGAGATTAAGGATTGAGCAGGGTGGCTAACTGTGCGGCTTTGCGGTAAAGGGTTAGGTACGGTCAATATTCAATTTTGCGGTAAACGGTACGGTGCGGGAAAATCTGATAAGTGCGGTATACCACACGATACGGCAAATTTCTAAAATTGCGGTTAACAATACCGTACGGAAAATTTTTCCAAAAATTGCGGTAAACAGTACCGTACCGTAAACTTTCGAAAAAAGCGGTACGGTAAATTCTGCCAGCCTATTAAGCAGAGCTAAACACGCAAATATAAAAAATACAAAACACAGCCCACCAAACCAACCTCCCCATTGGTGATATTAATGCCCAAATAAATATCGCCGAAACTGCCGGATCCAATTTTGCGAATCAATCTATACTTTGCAGCCACGATAAAATCGCCCTTCTGGCTGGACCTCTGCTCCATGTTGGGCTGGATTTGCAGCGCCAGCGAGGCTTTTCGAAGGGAACGTCGCAATTTGCCACCCAAACCGTCGTCGAGCGTACCGTTCGATTGCAACTGCGTACAATGCGGTTGTTCGATTAACGGTACGGTAGATTTTGCCATTTTGCGGTAAACGGTACGGTAGACTTTGCCATTTTGCGGTAAACGGTACGGTGAATCTTCAGGTTTACAGGGAAAATTAGTGACAACAAATTTTTTTAAAGTTTCATTTTTCAAGGAAAACGGTATATGTCGATTCATAACTAGGGTTCAAACGGGATTGACTTTTCGGGATCGGGATCGGGATCGGGATTAGGGTTCAAACGGGACCAGTTTTTCGGACCGGGACCGGGACCAGAAATTTTCTAATGTCGGGACCGGGACCGGGACCGGGACTGGGGGGTCGGGACCGGGACTGGCTTTTTTCAATTGTCGGGACCGGGACCGGGACCGGGACTGGGGGTTCGGGACCGGGACTGGGATTTGCCGAACCAGGTACCGGCACCGTGGTATTGTTTGAACCTTATTGGTATGTAATATCCAGCCAATGTTGTTCCACACACCTCCACTGTGTGAAGGACCACTCTCAATGTATTAGCCTTTTCTTATAACATTATTCAAGCAGTATTCCATTGCCATCTTCACTTGAAGTTGTGAATATATGATGAAACGCAATGTACGCAGGATTTTTTGGGAGGGGGGGCGGCGCCAGTTGTAGGTGCCAACGCCATGGCAGTATTGGCGTTGGCTTTGGCGTTAATGTCTACAATATAGGTATCTTTATATACCTATATTTCGTACTAGAATCATGTTGGGGACCTTTCTAACGCTGTCACATTATGGAAAAATAGATAGTAATCATTGGCTGGGTATTTGCGCGCTTGCGCGCAAAAACTTTTTAGATGTTCCTACAAAATCGCTTTAGAAAAGTGCCATTTCTGGCAAAATTTTTTGAAAATTACATTTTTTTCCATCCCTTGTCGGGACCGCTATAAAATTCCGGGACCGGGACCGGGACTGAGTGGTCGGGACCGGGACCGGGACCGGGACTGGCTTTTTGTAATTGTCGGGACCGGGACCGGGACTGGGGTGTCGGGACCGGGACCGGGACCGCCCCAGTCCCGACTTTTTGCCGAACCATGTACCGGGACCGCGGTCCCGTTTGAACCCTAATCGGGATCCACTTTTTGAGATTTCGGGATCGGGATCGGGATTGGGGTTTCGGGATCGGGATCGGGATTGGTTTTTTGAGATTTCGGGATCGGGATCGGGATTGGCCGGGATTGGGGTCACGGGATCGGGATCGGGATTGGGATAGGCATTTTTCCGGGATCGGGATTGGGTTCTAAGGATAGAGATTTTGGCCATTTTTCTGGCATTCACAGTTGTTCATAAAGGTCTCAAAACACTGTTGGATGCCAGAAAAGTGGCATAAAATTGACGCTGGGGGTTTGCATCCACTTTTTTGCATGCAAAAACGTCATTATTTCACTTTTTATAATTTCCACTAATTTTTCCGGGATCGGGATCCCGGACTTGGGAGTTTCTCGGGATCGGGATTTGAAAACTTTCGGGATCGGGATCGGGATTGGTATTTTTGAGATTTCGGGATCGGGATCGGGATTGGGGTTTCGGGATCGGGATCGGGATCGGGACTGGTAAATCCCGGAATTTCACGGGATCCGGGATCGGGATCGGGATCCCGTTTGAACCCTACTCATTGGCGCTACGCACACTGAAGCCGAAATATTCGGCATACGCACGTTTTCATCTGCCGAATCCGAATTGAAAAATTGCCGTTCGGACGTTTTAAATTCGGCATTTTAGGGGCTGCCATATTGAATTTTGAAAACGTGCGCACGATATTCGGACGAATTCGGACGAATTTGAGCGTGATCAGCATTCAACATTTCATTTGATTTTGCCGAATGGTTTCCGCATGAAAAAGTGTACGCATCTTTTGAATGCTGAAATACATGCTGAATTGACAAACCGCCTAATTTTCAAGAGTACGGACGATTTGAGTTCAGCAAGTTTTTTTCTATTCAGCATTTAATTCGGCATTTGTCAAAAACGTGTGTATGCCGAATATTTCGGCTTCAGTGTGCGTAGCGCCATCACCACAGTTGCGAAATTTCAAAAAAGCAGTTTAAAAACTTTCTTTTTTAAAAACGGGTTGTTGAAAAAACACGATTTCTTCCCTGATAGAAATACTTCAACAAAGATAAAATTTGGCCTTTTTGAACGCTACGAAATGAATAATAGGCATACCTCCAATAGAATGTATACCTTCAATAATATTTAGGTAAATACAGCTGGCTGCGTGCCAAAACACGTAAAACTAATTTCAACCGGTTTTAGCTAATCAAATTGAGCTCCACATACCGATCTGGTCATTTTGTGAGTCCTAGGACCAGTTCACTTTTTGTTGCATTCCGGTTTGATAAAATGATTTGTGTCGTTGTTCACTGTTGATTAGCTGGTTTAGCAAAAACAAGAGCTACCCACAAATAGAAGGTACCCTCTAACTGTAGGTGCAGAAAAAGTTATGAAATTAATTGTAGGTATTCATACATACAATTGGAGGTAATGCGTTTAAAATATTTCTTTTGTCGCAGCCGCGACAACAGAAGTTTCTTTAAATGCCAATAATTTCTGTCGTCACTAATTTTTCATGTAAACACTGCATCATTAAACATCACACCGCTATAAGCAACATTACACCAGCATGATGCAACATCGCATGATATCTCAAATGCGCCGCACACTCAAAATTGCCAAGGCCGGTTTTAGTTTTTTTCTTGCAAAGTCGGAATTAAAAGTCGGAATTAAAGAAGGGTGGAAATCAAAATCGTCCGAACCGACCCAAATTTCAGTAGTTTTTCACTCTTGTCGTAAATAAAATCGCCCGAACCGACTTTAGAATACCGCCCGGGTGTAAATAAAAAACTTTCGAACCGCCCTTGCAAATTTTCAGTGTGCAGTGCGCCAAAGGGGATTGGACACAATCTGTCAGCTATCTTTCAATCTGGAGACGAAATTTTCGCCACTACGTCAATTTTGGCCACTTGATTTTATCCAAATTTCCCCCTAAAACTCTAATTTTTGTAATTTTCACCTCAAAAATCGAGCGAAGGCCCCATCGTACCACCAGCCACAATGCACACCCAAAACAGAAGACCCCCCTCAATCCACACCCAAAACACAAGACCCCCCCCCCTCAATTATGGTTCAAACGGGACCAGTTTTTCGGACCGGGACCGGGACCAGAAAATTTCTAATGTCGGGACCGGGACTGACTTTTTCCAAATGTCGGGACCGGGACCGGGACTGGGGTGTCGGGACCGGGACCGCCCCAGTCCCGACTTTTTGATGAACCATGTCCCGGACCGCGGTCCCGTTTGAACCCTACCCCCAATCCACTCACCAGGTCCTTGTTCCTCAAGGGCACCAGGGGCGCGGCCAAGTTCAACTGGTCGCCGCCCGTGCTGGGCGCGGTCGCGTCCTCAGAACGACTGCAGCACGCTGTTTCCCACGCGGACGCGCGCTGTTAAGAACGTTGTGTATACTTTAGTGACAAGGCACTTTATTCAGGGGTCCCGAATGGGGGGTTGGAGGGGTAACCCCCCAAATCGCCCAGCTGTCTATCTAACCAGGAGAGAAAATTTTGGGTTACTCTTCCCTGAACCCCCCCAAATCGGTCAGCTATATGGCTACCTGGAGCGATCTTTTTAAAAAATCTCCCCCAATTTTTAATGACTTTGCGCCCATTTTCACCTTCAAAATCACCAGTTCACAAGCGCCCAGAAAATGGAAAAAAGTCACCGCCAACCCCAGCGCAAAATAAGCCCATTAATCGAAGAGGCACTAAATAGGCACCCAGGACAACCCAAACTCACCCTAGCAGTGTGCCTATTCAAAGTGTGCCTGAAAAGTCGGTCGGTGGCGGGCGTGTAGCCGGGCAAGTCGGCCTCCTGCTGCAGGCACGACGGCAGCTGCGAGTCGGCCCGGGGGCGTCGCCCGCTGCAAACGCACCGCTGCCCGCTGGGGGGGCGGGGGGTAGGTGAAACTTTGTATGAGGGTGGTCGGATAATTTTGATTTGGTAGGTAGTCGCTGGTCGAGATAAGGACGAAAAATAACGAGGGGATACTTATGGGTTGCCTTTTTCTCTTATTTTGACTTAGTTTTGCCGATTTTACCCCCACCCAGTTGTACTAATGCAAAAAAATCAACGACCCACATTTGTTCAGCTGTGCACTCACACTTTGCGCAATTCAACACGTAAATCCGTATGAAAGTGCAAACACACGTGTACGTACAACCAGCTCGACATGTACTTAAAATAAAGGAAAAATAGCGTATACCCCAAAATAGCGATTTTAAGGTGAAAATTGACAAAATGGAACAAAAATTGACAATTTTGCGTGAACATATGGGAAAAAATCGCTCAAAGTTTGCTCCACGTAAATTGATACCCAAATAACCGGGCGATTTGGGGGGGCGGCTCAGGGGAAAGTAGCCAAAACATTTGCCTCGGCATAGATAGATAGTCGGTCGATTCGGGTGGGGGGGGGCAGCCCGCTCCCACTGGACACCCCCGCAACGGGTCTACATGTCTAGCGGGTCCACACGTCCAGCGAGCCTACATGTCCATCGAGCCCACCTGTGCAGCGAGTGCGGCGGCGACTTGTCGGCGCACGACTCGGGCCGGCCGAGCGAGCTGAGCGCGTCCACGTACAAGTCCGAGTGGTCGCTGGAGCGGCACGCGACGCACACGGACGAGCCGGGGCCGGACGCGACTGCCGGCTGCCCAGCGCCGCTGCAACCCGCCGCGCCGGTGACACTGCCGCAAGGGTACTCGTCGCCGCGGTCCTGGCACGAGTTGCGAAAAGGGTTATTTTACACAGTTGAGTAAACGAAATTTTACACATTTTTACAATTTTATCGTAAAAGTAAAGTATTTGGGTTTTTTTAGTTTTACTCATGAGTAAATGTGAGTGAAATACTTTTACCCTGGAAAACGTAACAGAAAGTATTGTTGAGAAATTTTGTTCGAATTTTCACCCAAAATCTTTTTCAGAAAAACGTAAACATATTTACTCAGTACTCGAGTATACGTATTTTTCGAGTAAACGTAAATACGCTGTGATCACAGCCCTCTGCTCACGTGCCACAATGGCATCAAACTCGGTATACCAGCGCTTTTATCAAACGCCATTACACATCTGGGCGCGTGCGGCAGCTTTTAGTTTTAGTGACATGTAAATTTGTTACTGATAATACTCGCGACTCAATTACCACCCACAACTCTTCCTATCACATCATATCAATGTAACTTTTATGGTCGACTTATTCACTGACTACCGTATTTACCTGATTGTGAAAGGCGTCCCGATCGAGACAAAAATCTAGCAATCTGGTTAAGGTGCTAGGTCTATTTCGCACGGTGTATATGAGTGGGGTGAGTCCCAAATCGAAGTTTCTCCAGTTATTGTCCAGGTGCCCTCCGGACGAGTTGTAGGGCTGGGGGGCGGGCGCGGGCGAGGGCTGCGTGCCCTGCGGCAGCGCCGCCTTGCGGCTGGGCACCAGATGAGACACCATCTGGGGTCACGCCCGGGCCCTGTAAAACGCCCTGCAAAGTGTCAAATGTCATGCAAAGTGGAAAAGTCATGTGAACTGCGATGAAAAATGACATGTGTCATGTAAAATGGCAAATACCGTTTAAAATGTCATGTAAAACAGCAAATGTGATGAAAAGTGTCAAAAGTCTTATAAAATACCGTGAAATACCGTTAGATGAGTTAAAGACACTTTGCGTGACATTTCACATTTCACAGGGTATCTTACATGACTTTAAAGACTTTACAGACATTTCAACTTTTACAGGGCATTTTACATGACTTTAGACACTTTGCATGACATTTAACATTTTACAGGGCGTTTACAGGGTCTGGGAGTGGCACCTGATGCACGAACCAGTGCACCATCAGCTAAAAACTATACAAACTGCACGTCGCCTTTGTATCGGCTCCGAATTAGCGAAATTATGTTTATTTCGTAGTCTGGATGGATCTGTGTTTTGTATGTTTGGGTGGAAACAAGACTCTTTGAAAAAGAACTCATTTCTTTTTGGATGTGCGCCAAAATAAGATTAATTTATCTAAATTTTAATTGAGGATTTTTTTATAAATGAAACATTTAATTAACGTTGAATAAAAGCAGATTTTCCTAATAACCAAAAAGTAGAGTGAAGGGAAAGAAAAAGGGTATATGAAGCGGAAGCGGCGCATAATGTGTACTGTGGACTACGGACGAAAAAACGTTTTTAGCGTTAAGTTTTTGTATTTAAAAAACATAATGAGTATCCTGGGGAGTTGGCTACATGTGCCCGGGATGACCGCACTTTGAGTTGCTTTCTGCACTAAAATAAACTGAATAAGTACCGAAAATTTCACTTAAAAAAGCTGCTTCAATGCTTGTGTTTTTGTTTTCGGTTAAAAGACACAGTTAAAAACACCAACCATCACTTCATTTTTATGAAAAATCTATAATTATGTTGGCTCATTGTACATCACATTCCATCAAACAAGTGCATCATCAACATGTTAAATGGGACATGGAAATGTGCTTTATTTAACGCACTTCGAATGGAAGGTCCACATATTTATAGAGAGTGAATGTTTCGAAATCGAGAAACATGTGAAGTAGGTAGGACTGGATGTTTCGTATATTTATATTTATAGTAGGTGCACAGTACACAAACATTTTTACCGTATTTCTTCCAATAGAACGGGCGTCTCCAATAGAAGGGCAGGTGAACGATAAAATAGAGGGGTGCAAGTTCTATTGGTTTCTATTCACAAAAATACGGTATCAACCGCTAGCAGACAGAAATGATTGTCGCTAAAAATACCAACAAAATACCCAGTGTTAATGTATAAATGCATGAAATTGCGCACCAAACAACACCAAGTGAATTGCTGCTAAAAATTTAATTTTTAATGTTTTTAGACTTTGATAGACACCGTTTTCATGCTCAAGAAAATCAGTTCAAAATTCGAATTTCATCCCTAGACGCAATGTAAACTATTCAAATTAAAAATCCGCTGGGGGGCTTATCCGGGATTACCCGTGAAAAATGCGACCATGTCAGTATCAAAATGAAAGCAAATCATGCGCAAACAGCCAGAGTTATTAGAAGATTATAAAAATAGCTCAAAAGTAGATCAGACGTGGCTAGGCTTAGCTAAACATGGAAATCTAAAAATACGCGGCCCGCAAAGCAGCAAACTACCATATGCCAACGTAATTAAAATATGCCAAAGGTGTCTGCGCGGGGGTGAAAAACCGAGGTCTAGATAGGGGTTTGGTGATTTAAAAACGGGGAATTTTTTTCAAAAACGGTTTAAAAACGTTTTAAAAACAACGTTTTTCCATCCCATCCAAAGTTAAATAGCTAGAAATCTGTGAAAGGCAGGGCCGTATCCAGGGGGGGGGGGGCGGGGGGGGGGCTGCAGCCCCCCCCTCCCGGGGCGAGACCAGAAAGTGACCGGAAAATGCGACTTTTTCAACTTCAGCGTAAAAAATTTTGCGCGCGACCGCGCATTCTTCACCAGACATAAGCTATTACCATCAGATTTGCCCCATGTGACTAGGGTGTCAAATTTCCGTTTTCCGTTTCCGTTTTCCGCAGGCAAATGTTTTCCGTTTTCCGTTCCGTTTTCCGGCTGCTGAAATTTTTTTTCCGTTTTCCGTTCCGTTTTCCGGCAACTTTTTTTCCCGTTTCCGTTTTTCCGGCTCATTTTCCGTTTTCCGGCTAAATTTTCAGTTTTTCCGCCTTTTTTCCGTTTTCCGCCTCAATTTCCAGTTTTTCCGCCTTTTTTCCATTTTCCGCCTCAATTTTCCATTTTTCCGCCTCATTTTACCCTTTTCTGGCTAAACTTTCTGTTTTCTGATCAGCCAAACTGGTAAAAATTCATGCAGATTGTCAATGATGTGAAAAAATTTCTGTTTCCAGCAAAATTACTGGAAATTTTTTCCACTTCTAGCAAAATTTCAGCAAATTTTATCCATTTTCCAGCAAAATTTCAGCAAGTTTTTCCATTTCCGTGCAAATTTGATTTTTCTGTTTCCGTTTTTCCGGCCTCTTTTTCCGTTTTCTGGCTGCTGAATTTTTTTTTCCGTTTCCGTTTCCGTTTTCCGCCAAGTGCAAATTTTTTTTCCGTTTTCCGTTCCGTTTTCCGGCCGCTTAAAAAAATTTTCTGTTTCCGTTTTCCGTAAAAAAATTTTTTTGACACCCTACATGTGACCCGCAAATCATTATAAATACACTGAATGTTGTGCTTTTTGCTGTTTTGTGTGCATATTTACATACATATTCCATGGCGCTGACGCCAACGCCAATGGCGCCATGGCGTGGCGCCTACTAATGGCGCCAGCGCCATGGCATCATTCCGCCACTATGTAGCTAAAATTTTAGGGGGGGGGGGCCCTCGCCGGCCTCCGTAAACAAGCAGCCCCCCCCCGCTCAAAAATCCTGGATACGTCCCTGGTGAAAGATTTCTAGAAATTCACCTAGGTATTAACCTATTTTTAGACTTTTATGGTTCTCCTTTATATTTAGATATACTCGGCGGACTGCGAAGTATGCGTCCGAAATTACTTATGTCTTAGTTGATAACACGTGAGCAGGATACTTATGTAAGCATTTTCACAAAAAAATATTTAAAAAAAGAAAAAGGCTAAGTCGCAGACAAGGGACGAATGTTTTTTCCTGAAACGTTAAAAAAAAATTCTCAATAAAAAAAAATTAAATCAACGATGACGTCATGTCCATCGTGTCTATTTCGTTTAGAACTATAAATAGCATACGGTCCGCTGAGGCGCGAGCATCTATGACTAAATGATTATAACGAGAAATGAGAGAGGGCTGTTACATCCGCCATAAACGGCAGTGTTAGAAAAAGGGTTCAAACGAGATTGACTTTTCGGCCTCAGTATTGATATTTTGCATTTTCGAGATCGGGATCCGGATTGAGGTCACGGGATCGGGATAAGGGTTGGAAAAAAACCTTTTTTTAACGCCACGGTTTTTAATCAAAAACAACATTTTTTTAATAAAAAAACGTTTTTTTTAACTCCCAGACATGGCCTTGTGTCAACATATGTTGGTATATCAGACAAGTGACAATACTCTGTGAGCCCATATAATGGCTGTGGAGCCATGGGATAGCATTATGAGTGGTGATTTGTGTCAAAAATGTCCATTTTTTGTCAACAAGTCCGTGTATCGCCTTATAGTCGAATGTTCGTGACTTCAGGTGAAGTTTGGCATAGTGGAATAGTGATCAAACAAGGTTATATATAAAAGGAGGATGTTTGAGCGGGGGGCTGTTTGTTTACGGAGCCCCGTGAACGGGGGAGGGCTCAGCCCCCCCCCCTAAAACTTTGCCTATACAGGGACGGAATTGCTCCATGGCGATGGGCCATTGGCGTTGGCGCTACCGCCAGAAACCGCTGAATATGTACGTAAATATACCGTATTACCTCGAAATACCCCCATGGGGGTTTATTATTACGCCAGCAAAATTTGAGGGGGGGGGGTTAATTCGAGGGGGGGGGGGTTAATTCGAGGGGGGGGGGGTTATTCGAGGGGGGGGGGTTATTATTTCGTCAGAAATTTTCGTAAGGATCGTAGTAAATAGTAGCCATTTGCATACCCAAAACAGGTAATAAATGTGTCCAAACAGGATATATTTGGACATAAAAACGAAGATAGCTACACAAACTAGTCTATGTGTAGCTGCAATGCAAATTAACAGTAATATACATCATGTACATTGCATACATGACGTATTTATTATGTACATGATGTACATCATTCCGAAGGGGGGGGTATTTCGAGGGAGGGGGGTTAATTCAAGGGGGGATAATTCGAGGTAATACGGTACGTACATTTCTAGCGACAGGAAGAATGCGCTAATGGACGTTAAAAAATCTGTTACAAAAGTGCATTTTTTGCCGGGGTTCTTCAGGTCTCACCCCAGAAAGGGGAGGGGCTGCAGCTCCCCTCGCCCCCCCCCTGGATACGTCCTTGCTCACAATCTTATTTAAGCAGGGACGTATCCAGGTCTTTGAGCGGGGGGGGCTGCTTGTTTACGGGGGCCGGCGAACGAGGGGGGGCTTAGCCCCCCCCCCCTAAATTTTTTCCCTATACAGGGACGGAAAGGCGTTTTGGCGCTAGAGCCATACAAAGGTGCCACGCCATGGCGCTATTGGCATTTGCGCCGACAGGAACCGCTTTATACGTATGTAAATATGCATACATAAACAGCGAAATTAACAAAAATATGTTAATTTCTAAGGATATTGGCTTACAGGGGCCGATCCGCTGAAAATACAATGCATGGGGAAGAAATTGCGTGCAAAATTTTTATGAAACATCGAAAAATGTATAGAAGAAGTTGCATTTACTGGGACTTTTTAGGTCTCACCCCGGGAAGGGGGGGGGGGGGCTGCAGCCCCCCCCCTCTGGATACGTCCTTGTATTTAAGCACTATTCCATGCTGAACTTGAAGTCACGAATGTTTGACAAAAGGCGATATACGTGATAAGTCGAGGTAAAAATGGATATTTTTGAAAGAAATCACTGGTTAAATATCTTTCCCATGACTCCAGAGCTATAATGACCCCTATAGACATAACAATACATTGTCTGTCACTTAACATAAGCATATTTTTCTCTAGACCCCCATTTTGGACGATTTAAAAAAATATGATTTCAAATCAATATTTTTTTATATATTTTTATCGAGGCATTTAAAAAAAATTGATTTTTCCAACTCTAATCCCTCCGAAGGAGCGATTTGTCATCTATCCAACCCCCCCCCCCGGAGGGCTCCGAGGGAACACCTGTCTACAACTTGTAACTGTAATGTTCATTATTGTGGTTATTAGGTAATAGGTGCACCTTACAATGAAACCCCATCAGAATAAACGAACACACATTAAAAATTTTATTCATCAGATCACATTGCGTCCACTTTGGGTGAATTTGGCGCGCAATTTTTCATGTAACTTACTTCACCAAATTATGGTAGCATTCATTGTACAGAGCTCTGTCTGTCCAGCATATTTGTATTGATCTACTCTAATTCTATCTATTTTTAAATAACAGCGATCCATTCACAACCGTCTTTCCATGTGCAAATTCATGGGGAATAAATGAATAAACAACTTTGCATATTGAAATATAATACGTGGAAATGTCAAGGCTTTTTCAAGGTGTACAAGCCAGAGAAGGGGAAAAATAGGGAAAATATAGCTAAAAAAGTAACAAGTAGTATACTTATACAAGTGAATATATATGGCCAAAAATAGCTTAAAATAGGCGATAAGCCTCACCAGGGGTCTGGTAGGGGGGGGGGCAAACGCTCCTACTATCTATCTATCCCGGAGACCGCTCAGCCAACTATCTATCACGAGGTGAAATTTTTGGCTACTATTCCCTGAACCCCCCCCCCAAAAAAAAATCGCCAGCTATCTACTGGCGCCAGTGCCAGAAATCACTATATATGTATGTAAATACATGCACATATACAGCGATGGGCACACTTTTCGGATCAATTTCAGGGAATTGTGTCTACCGGGACCAATCCAATGGTAATTATATGTTTGAGGGTGTGAATGCGCGCTTGCGCGCAAAATTTTTGCACAAACATTGAAAAATGTGTAGGAAAAGTTGCATTTTCCGGGATTTTTTGGTCTCACCCCGGGAAGGGGGGGGGGGGGCTGCAGCCCCCCCGCCCCCCTGAATACGGCCCTGCTCTTAACCTATTTTTAACTAGGTTTCACCTATTTTTAGCTATGTTTCGCCTATTTTTAGCGATTTTTTCCTCGTTTTTAGCTTCTAAACCTCAAAATAGCCTATATATTGAACCTCCCCCTCCCAAATTTTTTTTTTGGGGGGGGGGGGGGGTTCAATACCCTAGTAACCCTCCCCCCCCAATGAACCCTAGTAACCCCCCCCCCCAATTGGTCCACCTATGTGTCAACCCCGAGGAAAAATCTTGACAACTTGAGCCTGTATTCAAGTTAACAAGTTCAGCAAAAAATGAGCGCTGCACAGATCGAACGCATCAGTTAATGGATAAAAATGCATGAGTGATGGCCGTTTGATAGGGGAAGCTGCATTAGCAGTCTGCGAGCCCAGGTGCCAATCCCAGACCCTGTAAAATGTCAAATGTCATGCAAAGTGTCAAAAGTCACGTAAAATGCCCTGCAAAATAGCAACCGAGTTGCCATTTTGCAGGGCATTTTACGTGACTTTTGACACTTTGCATGACATTTGACATTTTACAGGGTCCGGGACTGCCCCATGTTAAAAGAATTCGCCAGACAAATGTAACGCTCGCCGCTGTCCGCGAGTTATTGATCGCATGTGCAAAGTCTCGTGACTATGTAAATTATTCGACGCGCTACGCTACAAGCGCATGACGACATGTCCCCCGGAATACACGATTAATTTCAGTTCTCGGAATTAGGGAGAGGATTCAAACGGGATAACTTTCCGGGGTCGGAATTGAGGCCACGGGTTTGGCCCGACCAAATCGACACCAAATGTCAACTTGTTCCGATCCCCATTCCAAGCTAGAATTTGAACGTCGTTCGTTTGCTCGTCGGGAAAGCTTTGAATTGGGATCGGAACCAGTTGACATTTGGTGTCAATGTCAACTAGTGTGTGTGGGGCCATTGGGAGTGGTTTTTTGAGATTTCGGGATCGGGATTGGCATTTTTGTGATCTGTGGGTTATTATCTCAATTTTTACAAACAATGTCTAAAAACACACTTAGATGACAGAGAAGTGGCATTTAGTGCTTCACTGGATGTTTCCGTACAGATATCTCGGTGCAAAAAAGTCATTTGGCAAATTTGGAGAGAAAAAATTTCCGGGATCGGGATTGTGTTCTCGGGACCGGGATCGGGATCCCGTTTGAACCCTACCCTAATGACCATCTATAAATATAAATGTGTAGTGAAACATGCAACCGCAATATCATCGTTATTTTTTTACGATAATAAATAACGATAAACAGGGGTAGGAAAGGGGGGTTGGGGGGGGGTGGGGTTACCCCCCAAACCGCCCAGCTATCTAAACTATTTATCTATCCCGGAGGCCGCTCAGCTATCTATCTATCCCGGAAGCAAAATTTTGGGCTACTATCCCCTAACCCACCCCCCCCCCCTCCCCCAAATAGACCATCTTTCTGGAGCGATTTTTGAAAACTATACCCCAATTTTCGCTCAAAATCGCTATTTTTCATACCTTTATATAGATGTTCACCTCTAATATCACTAGTTAATGCATCTAATTGTCATTTTCAGCTATTCTCAGTACTATATGTCCTTATATACCCATTTTTAGCCATTTTTCACCTACTTTTAGTGATTTTTATTCTTTTCCTCTCTCCTATGCCTATATATTGAGACCCCGCGGACCCCCCCCAGAAAAATTATCAGCTATCTATCCCTCCGGTGGAGCGATTTGCTATCTATACAACCCCCCGGAGGGTCAACATCTAGAATACCCCTGACGCTAAATTACCGTCTTCTTATAATACAAGAGTACCGTTTTATTTCTGAAATTCTGCAAATTTTCCCACGCATTTTTCATGTCATAACATGAAACAAAACATGTCCGTATAAAACAAAATATGAACACAAAAATTAGAGCTCTTAAATAATTGTTTTGAATATTTTGAAAGTTATTGTAATCTATTTGTGTTTATTTGTGTATTTGCATTCTTCCAACAAAATTTCTACCTGCCGTTATATTGCAGGCTGCCGTTGTATTGAAGGTATGCCGTTCTATAAGAAGAAATACAGTAATGCGACGCGAAAAAGCACGAGAAACTAGTGCCGCCGCGGTATTAGGATTAAATGACAAAAATAGACACATTTTTCCACACAGATGAAAATGCAGAGATTGGAAAACGTATTTATGTTTATCCAGACCACCCGGGTATTCCGGGTATTTATACCTACGTTTACGCTTTTCAAAAATACCACCTTGTTACGTTTTCCTGGCAGAATGCCCCGGGTACCAGATAAAACGTAAAAATAATGCGAAAAATTTTCCCACCAAACTGCCAAATTAAAATGTTTTCTAAATATTACTGTGAGAGCAATGTATTCTGCAAAAATATCAGGTACATCGATAGGACTTGCTGCTAATTAGAACATTGAAAAATTGAATATTAGTAAAAATGAAACATGAAAAATTGATGTGAAAATACAAATTTGGTAATAGCACACTGACAACAGTGACAATACACAATGAAATCTACCATATCTCATCTGATAAAAAATATTTTTCATCATCACATCATCTTTTACGTTTTCTCAGGTATTTTGAAAATATTTTACGTTTCAGTACATCGTATAAATACTCGACATCAAGAAAACGTAATTACGTTTACATTTTCCAAAAATACCGGTATTCTAACAACACGTGAATATGAGATTAATTATATCACCGGCAATTCAAAACTGAAATATAACGTGTCTATTTATAAACATAGTCATCAAAAAACAAATGTACTTAAGTACACAACACGGTACCGCCAAGTCGGGAAGTATTTGTCAACGACAGAGGGGTAGCAACATGTTGGGGACCTATTTTAAACCATGTCAAGTAACAAGACAAATTTTGAGGTAAAAAAGCGACAAAAAAGATTGAGAGTGACAAGATCAGTCACTAAAGTTAGTGGGTAAGTATTCATTATTTTATGGTTTTATTTGAAAAAAAGTTTTTAAAAGGTTTTTTTAAACAGCGGCCACTTTCCCAGTACTCACACGCTAGGTATCACACATAAGAAAATCCACACTAATGGGATTGACAAGAGTAAGTGCAAAGTACAGATGGAAGAAAAATTTTTTTCAATGACCACGTTTGAAAAAACAAATTATTTTATTGAAAAAACCCTTTGAAAAACACCAGCCATCCCTAGGGCTAAGTACGTGATATATGCTAGATAAGTTGAGTGAGAAATAAATGAGTGAAAAGGAATTCCTTATCAGAAGATTTAGCACTGGTGAGTTGACTTCACAGGCCGTTGACAGTTTTTAAACAGAACGCAGGCATCGAAAACAGTTGTTTAAAAAAATTGTCATTTTAACAGGGTTTTTTTAAACAGGGTCAAAAAACGTTTTATTTCCATCCATAGGCTTATTTACCATTTACCTATAACCATGCCTAACACTGACAACTGTACTGCCAGTGCTAGAATGACCGGCAGAATGAAAAACCGCAACTGACATGTAAAGTTGTAAACGAGTCCAGAACCAAGGCAATTTCTGAATAAAAACACATGTCACTCATCTCACAACTGACAACTTCAGGCGCCACTCCCAGACCCTGTAAAAAAGGCCTGTAAAATGTCAAATGTCATGCAAAGTGTCAAAAGTCACGGAAAATGCCCTGCAAAATGGCAACCGAGTTGACAAGTCAAGCCATTTTGCAGGGCATTTTCCATGACTTTTGTCACTTTGCATGAAATTTGACATTTTACAGGGCTTTTTACACGGTCTGGGAGTACCCCAAGGCAGCACTTGTCACTAGCATTGTCACTTGTCCCCAATCAGAACAAGCCCCAGTACTATCTCAACTGCTCCAACTATTGTAGGGAGGGGGGGGGGGGGGGCTAGACGCACGTGCCGCAGCCATGCAAGCTGCCGTCAAGCGCCCCAAGAGCACATGCATTTCATGGACACATCGAGTGCGGCCTCGGCGCGCACCGAGCACATGCACTGAGCACATGCACTGAGCTATTTTTGTAACCAACCGACGACCGAAATGGAACTGGGGAAGGGTTGTTAAAAGTACTCAGACGTATACTCGGCGGACACAGTGGGCTATGCGTTTTACTGGCTGGAGGAAATAGATCGGTATGATGTCATGGTTCATAAAAGTAAAATTGTTGAAAAAAGGAAGAAAGTATCAGGAAAACATATATACGCGACAACGCCTTTCTTTATCAAAATTTCGTTTTTTCGTGCATGTGAATGCAATATACACGCGTGCATGTAATATGTAAGTGCATGCATAAGTATCCGGCTCTCGCGTTGTCAACTGAGACATAAGTAATTTGGGACGCATACCCCGCGGCCGGCAGAGTGTATCTCAATACTTTTTAGGAGGAATGGTAAATGCATTTACTCAGTATTTTATTAGTAGAAATACTTTTTCACAACTATGGGTTGGAATGGTGGTATTTCACTTACTGACTAATGTATGTAAATGAAGTGCCCAGAATAGAAACTTAGCATATAAATAGATCTATGTGCATGTCCAATAATCCACGCGAGTAAATACCGGCAACAAATAATTGGGTGCCAGATTTCTAACTGATAAATACTCTAATTTACTGGATAAATTTGAACAATTAAATTAAAATAGATTGTCCTACTGGTTTATTGGGTAAATGACGTTTGAAAAAAAACATTTGTAGATCTGTTGACAATATTTTTCTGGGCTAGAAACACGGTGAAGTGAATCATTGGGCCGACACACACTAGTTGACATCAAAATTCGTGTCAACTAAATTCAATTAAATGCTGATAACTATGTGATTTCAACATTCCTATGTGATAGAGCAGTTCATTTTATATTGCGACACAATTTTCATTGTTTCTGTCAAGTGTGGATTTTAATTTTTTATGCCATTCTGTTCACATACAGTTGACACGAATAAATGTATGTGTGGGAGAAATATGAAAATGAAAGCTTTTCTCTAAATTTTACTAAGCGTCAGCTTTTACACAGATTACAATTGAGGCGTCCAATTCTAAAAGTCGACAAGTCCAAAATATGAAAATTTCGAGTTAGGCCCGGAAACGTCATCTGGGGCTACTTCCGCACATTTTTCATCATTTTCCATAAATTTTTTGACCTCACATGCCCATATGGCATAGTGCCAATTTGACATTTTTGGGGAAAAATGCAAAAAAATTTAAGCAAGAAGTCGACAAGTCCACTTAGTTTTGGGCTAAAAGGCGACAAGTCCATCCTCCGCTTCCTTTTTTATGGGAAAAAAACGCAAGAAATGTGATAAGTCCACTATGGGCACCGATTTCTAAAAGCCGACAAGTACATAAATTTCCCATAAGGGAGGCGCAACGCGGGCGGGAACAAAAATGTTCTTGCCTGCAAGAAGGCGACAAGTCCATTTCCCTCCCAAAAACAGTTTTGCTCTGACCGAATGGAACTTTATGGACACACCATTTTTCACATATACGTTGGGATTAGGGGCTGAAAATTTGACACTTTATTGTCAACATATGGAACTTAATGTAAAGCATGAGAGAGCCAAATTGAACACGCACCGCGGGCCTGGAATTGGGTTTGAAACTTAAAATGCAATTTACTCAAAATCACATTTTGTGGACTTGTCGACTTTTAGAATTAGACGCCTCAATTAGGGATCGAAAACAGACATCATTCATAATTGACCCTTGTTTTTGCATGAACAACGTCATTATTAAGTATATTATTAAAAAGTCTTCTTTTAAATGTGCCAAAAGTGAGGTACAGAGTAAGAACAAATGTTACTGAAGCGTCACAAAATGCCAGGGGTACAAAGGATTTTGACCTTCCCGGGGTCGCCCAGCTATCTATCCCGGAAGTAAGATTTTTGGCTACTATCCCATGAAACCCCCTCCAAATCGACCAGCTATCTACATATCCTATGAGAAATTATACCCAAAACTTTTGCTGAAAATCGCTAATTTTCGTGGACCTGGACAGCGAATTCTCAAAAATATCATTTTATTTTCCAGCAGTCCACTCTCAAGGGGGTCGCCAGGGGGCTCAACCTTACGCGAAAAGTAGTGGGGGTGTCGTGTACACCCCCTAAAATTTTGATCAATTCCCCCCAACAGTTTCAGTTTGGCAGCCCGTTATATTGAAACAACACGGGGTGGCGAACCTGGCGTGGACAGCGATTTTTTCAAAAAAAAATTCATGTATACACCTACCCACACCTAGCCCACATAAAGTAGTGGGGGGATGTCTAGTATACAACCTCAAAATTTCGAATAAATCCCCCCCACTACAGCTGGAGATATGGCCACCGGCACGGACTCACAAGCTAGGTGGCAACCTGGCGTGTCCCCTGTTTATGTGGGGGAACATTGGCTGTATGTTATATACTACACTAGCACATCGTGGCTTATTATGACAAATAGCATAAACAAATGGAAGCTTTTACACTAAAAAATGCTTCAAAACCAATGAAAACCACCACAAATGGTAAAGTGCAGGTGAAATTGCGCAAAAATTGCAAAATACCTAGTGCTTAGTACAAAAAAATTTGGCCAAGGTTTAAAAAAAAACGGTTTCGATGGTCGGTTTAAAAAAAACAACGTTTTTTTATTTTAAAAAAAACACCTTTGAAAAAACCTTGGCTATCCCTACGTATCCACACAGCGATTTTAAAAATACGTTCGAACGTTTTTTGGCTAAGAATGAATACCGTATTTCGTCTAATAGAAGAGCGCCATTAAATTTTTTTCATCAACCTCCAATAGAACAGCAGGTAAACAAGTTGGCGAAAAAAATAGAACGGCGCTCTTCTATTGGAAGAAAAACGGTATTCATACTTTACCAAATAACGAACTTTTTTTAAAATCGCTGTCTGTGGAGCGCCATAAAAACGGAATCAAGATAGCTAATTTCTGCAAATCACATGATCACCCGCCTACTCGTTCATAGCCCAGTTGAGGCACATTCGTAACATTCTCTGTATAAAAAAAAAAATCAGAAAGTTCATGCAACGATGGTCAAATCAGTTCTAACTAGGGTTGGCCGATGTTTTTTTTAAAACGTTTTTAAAAAAAAACGTGTTTAAAATGACGTCCGAAATGTTTGTTTTTTAAAAACATCGGCTGAAATTTTTAGTACTAAGCACTAGGTATTTTGCAAAATTTTTGCGCGCAAGCGCGCAATTTCACACACAAATTGACATTAGTGGTAGTTTTCATTGGTTTTGTAGCATTTTTAGTATCAGATCATGCATTTCTATGTGCTACCATGGGTTTATAAGCCGTCATATGTTGCTGTAGTATATAATATTGAGGTAGTGCACTTCCATGTACCTCCACAGTGTGTAACTTCACTCTCAAAGTAACAACCTCCTTTTATAACCTTGTTTGATCACTATTCCACTATGCCAAACTTCACCTGAAGTCACGAACATTTGACTATAAGGCGATATAAGAACATGTCGACGAAAAATGGTTATTTTTGACACAAATCACCACTTATTATGCTATTATGAGTATTGCCACTGTCTGATATACCTATATATGTTGACACTAGGTCATATCTGGGAGCTTTTTAAAAAACCCGTTTTTTATAAAAAAAACGTTTTTATATTATAAAAAAACGTTGTTTTTTATAAAAAACGTTGTTTTTTAAAAAAAAAACATCGAGTTAAAAAAACGTTTTTTTCCAACCCTAGTTCTAACGGGAAAAATTAATAGGATTGCAGTATGTTCTAAATGCTAAGTCATTAGAAAACATTAATTAAGATTAGATTTATCATAAGGCCCCGTTTACACGGATTTTTTGTGACGACTCGACACCAATAAAACGTTCAATAAGTTGAGTAAAGAGGTTCCATATTCATTAGAAAAATTGGCCAAGTATACATTCTACCTAAGCGAATGTGCAGGCCAAATTGCAGACTTGTGCTTGTAGCTCAAGATTTATAACGTTTGAAAAAAGTTTGCTATTGTTGCTGGCTGTCGGTGACAGTCCGACAACTGTCCGACAACTGCAAAAGTTTTCAAACGCCTTTAACTCATGAGCTACAAGCAAGATTGTGCAATTCGACATGCATTTTCGCCTAGGTAAGATGTATAATTGACCACTTTTTCTCATAAATATGGGACATTTTTACTCAACTTATTGAGCGTTTTATTTTTGTCGAGTCGTCACAAAAAAATCCGTGTAAACGGGGTCTAAATCTCTTCATAAAAAAATATCCAGAAAAGTAGGGGGTTACAGACAGGGAGCTTACTGGCTTCGTGAAATAGAAATCCCGCGCCAATAGGTTTGTGTTACCACATTCTTTGGGGTGGAGTTTAGTTGGTGTCTGCAGCATAATCCAAGTGCGCATAATCCAAGCAGGCATAATCCAAGCACAAAATTGGGCATAATCCAAGCATAAGTGCAGCATAATCCAAACAAAATGTCACATAATCCAAGCAAAACACCCCTACCCAAAATGGAGCATAATCCAAGCAAAAACCAGGCATAATCCAAGCAAAAACCAGGCATAATCCAAGCACCCCTCACCTAACACTCTGTATATATGTTGTATTTATGTATTCTATGGGGTCAATTTTTTTGTGTAACTAATAGCCAATGTCAGTGCAATTAAGAGGAATCAACATCAATTCTGTATGGAATCTTATTTGTATTCCTAAATACTTTTATTACATATTGTTGCATTGTATATTTCCGACATAACAATTAATTTTATATATATATCTATTTCCATACTATATGAATACATTCTAAAAAGAATCAGCAACAACACAACTGTAATGCACGCTGTAATTAATGCCATTGACCTGTGTGTGAACTTTGCACACCCCTAATAATGCTGCATGCACATATGCACTGTACTGTACTTAAATACATAATTGCATAAGAAGAGTGCTTGCTTGGATTATGCTTGGATTATGCCTCAATTCTGCTTGGATTATGCTGCACTTGGCGGCACAAAAATTGCATGTAACTTTACACCGATGATGCTTGGATTATGCGCAAAAATTGCTTGGATTATGCCTGATTGGATTATGCGCACTTGGATATTGAGCTTTCCCCATTTAGTTGGACCAGAGAGATCAGCGCAACGCAATAATCCGCTCATTAAGATGCCTTTGTAATGCCGCTTCAAAGGTGCCGCTACAAATTGTCTTCCATTTACCGGCTGGTGACTAGTGAAATCATTCAACTTGTCACATTGCGGCGTTATTTGCGACGGGTTTCAATTAGATGTAGATACGTGCAAAATGGTGTCCATTGATGCGATTGCAATATTCACAAATTTAGGTACAACAAAATGTTCATAGAGATAAGAAAAACAATGCATTTATATGAGTGTTTTGAGCGCCTGCGTCAATAAATATGCCCACTTGTAATGAGAAACATGCACGCGGACAGTTACACTGCAAACAAATGCATCGATAATCCCACATTTATACCTTCCGCTAGGGGTCAATGTGTGCTCGAATCTCATTGGCCAGCCATTTGTTTGCCTCACATGACAAAGTCCAATGGCGCGGGATTTATACATAACCACTGGCTTGACACGGACAATTAGGAACAATTTTTTGAAAACCCTACTGTAAGAAGGGGATGTACCGGCCGTAATGTAAACCCGGCCATAAAGTAGTGGGTGCTACTTTACGGCTGGGCATCATTACGGCCGGGCAGGGGATAAATTGTGAGCCGCGCGCCGGTTCCGTGTGAGCGAACTGGCGGGCGGTGCGGCAATCGGCTTTTGCGTTTGTCTAGCCAGGTACCTGGGTATCGGTGCCCAACGCTGTCAACCTGGTGTCGGTTCCGCAAGTGGACAAGTTAAGAGTTAAAACATAAGAGTTGAGTAAAATGACAAATGGCAAGTTAAGAGTAAAGTGGAATGATAAATGATGAGTTAAGAGACAAGAGTAAAGTTGAATGACAAATGATTAGTTAAGAGATAAGAGTAAAGTTAAGAGTCAAGCAAGTGTATCCAAATCTTAATTTTTTCGTATCCATATCTTATTTTTTCGTATCCAAATCTTATTTTTTAGTATCCAAATCTTATGTCATAAGTTTTGGATACAAAAACATAAGATCTGGATATGAAAAAATAAGATTTGGATACACTTGCTTGACTCTTAACTTTACTTTTATCTCTTAACTAATAATTTGTCATTTAACTTTACTCTTAAATTTACTCTTGTCTCTTTACTCATCATGTATCATTTAACTTTACTCTTAACTTGCCATTTGTCATTTTACTCAACCCTTAAATTTTAACTTTTAACTTTTCCACTTGCGGAACTGGCCCCTGGTGTGCAACAACAATGACTATCGTCGGGCACCGATACCCGGGTACCCTGGCACCGATACCTGGGATTGTTGTTATGAATTTGTCAAGTGACTTGTCACTTGACTTCTCGGAAAAATGAAAATTGCAATTGGGAATTCTGGGAATTTGCATTGATTATGAATATTTACATTTACACCAACGTCCAATTTATGCCACTTTCAGGCGTGTTTTAGACCATTTTCTGTGGCAAATTTGAGAAAAACCTATGACATTAGACCTTGTTCTGAACCCCCAATCCTGATGCCAAAAAAATTACAAGATTTTGCTGTGAAATTGATTAAGTAAAAGTGGATCCATGTTCTAATCCATCTCTCAATAATGTCCAAAACTCTACATGCACGGCCCACTATTTCCAGAGTTTTTGATTTTTCGGTGAAATTCCGATGTAAAATCAGTTTGAAAACTTAAGGTTGGTGATATTTATAATAATCTACTATTAGAATCTAATAATCTATAAAACAATCTATAATTATAACAATAAAATCTACTATTATAATAATCTACTATTTACAGTGGCGTAGCCAGGGGGGGCGGGGGGGGGGCCGCCCCCCCCCCCTTCCCGGGCGAAACAGAGAAGTTGCATCAGAAATTTTGAATGGAAAGAGGATGGAAGTTTGATGTGGTATAACTTTTGACCGGAGAGATCAGGGCCGTATCCAGGGGGGCGGGGGGGGGCTGCAGCCCCCCCCCCCTTCCCGGGGTGAGACCAGAAAGTGACCGGAAAATGTAACTTTTTCGGCGTCAGCGTAAAAAAATTTTGCGCGCAAGCGCGCATTTTTCACCCCACTACGGTATTATCATCAGATTCGCTCCATGTGGCCGCAAATCGTTCTAAATCAAACTCAATGTTGTGCTTTTTGCTGTTTTTGTATGTATATTTACATACATATACAGCGTTCCATGGCGCTGGCGCCAACGCCAATGGCGCCATGGCGTGGCGCCTACTAATGGCCGCCATTCTGTAGCTAGAATTTTACCGCCACTCTGTAGCTAAAATTTTAGGAGCCCCCCCGTTCGCCGGCCTCCGTAAACAAGCAGCCCCCCGCTCAAAAATCCTGGATACGTCCCTGGGCAAGGACGTATCCAGGGGGGGGCGGGGGGGGGGGCTGCAGCCCCCCCCCCCGTTCCCGGGGTGAGACCAAAAAAATCGCGGGAAATGCGACTTCTCCTATACATTTTTCACGTTTTGTGCAAAAATTTTGCGCGCAAGCGCGCATTCACCCCCGCAAATGTATATTTATCAGTGGATCGGTCCCCTTAGGCACAAATCCCTGAAATTTCTGTCAAAAATGTGCCCGTCGGCGTATATGTACGTATATTTACATACATATACAGTGGTTTCAGACACTGGCGCCAGCGCCAATGACGCCATGGCGTGGCGCGTCACTATATGGGCAAAATTTTAGGGGGGGGCTGAGCCCCCCCCCCCGCTCGCCGGGCTCCGTAAACAAGCAGCCCCCCCCCCGCTCAAAAATCCTGGATACGTCCCTGTCCCTGGGAGAGATATATTGATATCATTTTTATGGTATATAATTACTTTTGTCATGAGATATACGAAAGTATATGATAGCATGTTAAGAAAAATTTGGTGTGGAAATACTGGGTTAAATCGGCATTGCATACCTTCGACATCGTTATACAGACTTACTGAGCTATACAGATTGTCCTTATCAGTTTAAGTGTTTAATAGTCCACAACGGCCCAGAAATGGCAGAGACATTGAGCTTCAATCCACTGGCCAGATTTGCATAAAATAGCATTGCATTCATCTCCAAACTGGGGGATTATTTGGAGAAAATTTATGTTTAACTACCCTGAAAATTGATACAGAATCTTGTATTTTCGTGGATTTTTCTGGTCTCACCCCGGGAACGGGGGGGGGGGCGCAGAGCCCCCCCCCCCTGTATACGTCCTTGAGTGTGCCTTTAAATGCCACTTCAAGTGTCGTGAAAAATTAGAGGAATACCCTCTATTCCAGAAAATAGGCCAAAATCCTGACCAGAATCCCAGGATAACCCGATCCCGATCCCAAAAACTCAAAAACCAATCCTGGGGCCAGTTCCGCAAGTGGAAAAGTTAAGAGTTAAAACTTAAGAGTGGAGTAAAATGACAAATCACAAGTTATGAGTAAAGTTAAGAGTTGAGTAAAACGGCAAATGATTTTACTCAACTCTTAACTTTTAACTTTACTCTTAACTTATCATTTATCATTTTACTCAACTCTTAACTTTTCCACTTGCGGAACCGGCACCTGATCCCGTAACCTTAATCCAGATCTTGATCTCGGAACTTCAAAATACCAATCCCGATCCCGAAAAGTCAATCCCGTTTGAACCCCCGTGGATGATCTCCAGCCTCCTGTTTCTATGTTATGTACTACAGTAACATCTACTAAAATAACGGCTTATTATTACACAAAAGCATGAACAAATGGAAACTTTTACACTCAAACAGCCTCAAAACCAATGAAAACAAGCACCAATGTGAATGTATACAGTGCGCGCAGACATTTTGCTTTGCATGCGGCGGTCAGCGTAAGCTCCGCCCACTTTCGTATAAATGCCCACTAGCGCTAACCCCAAAAATCACGAACGTTCGGTCAGGCTCGCCTTTTTTGTGTGTGAGCTCAATAACGACAGTTAAATTTCTACGATTTGACAGAGAACGCACATAATTTTAGCCCTCTGTGCGTACGCTCGACCCACAATTCCCATTTTCAAGCGCGTGGTGGGCCTCGAAAGGTTCGTTAAAATCACAATTTTGTATGGGGTAAACGGGGCGCGCGGCCGGGCCAAAATTCACGTGCAGTTTGAAGATGTAGGCTGGCGCGAGTGCGCGGAGTAACAGTGGCACTTGGGTCGGTGCCAATACGCACAGGAATTTCTGCGCGCACTGTATGTGAAATTGCGCGCTTACGCGCAAAAACATTCAAAATAACTAGTTCTTCCAAAAAAATGATGCCTTTCTATTTTTGTTTAATAAAATCAGTTTCCGCCCTGGAATTTTTCAATCAGTTTTTCTTATTAAAAAAATCATGTGCCATCCCTACTGAAGAGTTTCATTACAAAACGCATATATCCACATCTCAAATCGTTTTAAAGTTAGGACAGCGCCATGTTTGAGCGACAAATCTTGCTCTGCACTTTTCAGATATTGTATCAGCTAAGTTTGGTGGCTGGCAAATCTTTACGCAGTTGTCATATTTTAGAAATCGCCAAAAAGGCCCCCTCGTAAACGCCAACGTCGCACACTCAATAACAGAGCCATGTATAAACACACTAAAGGCTTTTGGCACAGTGCCAACATACCAATGATAGCGAACGCACGCGCCCAGATCTGACAGTCTAAACCACACGCACTCCGCCAAAAAAAGAAAGAAAAACAATGAGCTAACCTGCGGACAAGTCCCGATCCAACCGAAAGCGCACCGGACCAAAAATGTAAAAATCTATAGAACTCGTCCAAAAATAGGCGCTCAACGGCGGCGCCGAAATCCTGAAAAGGTTCGATTAGGAGAATTATCATAAATAGGTTTTAAAATATTGCGTAGAATCATTAAGATTGCAAATTAGCTCTGAAAACGCCGGCAAAAACAGTGGCAGCGAAACGGAAATGAAATGTCAATGACCAGCTGAGAGTTATAGATACACTTGTTCCTTACGTCATCTTTTCGGCCGGGTTTTTTTAAAAAATACGAAAAAAGCAATAGTGAGCAGCGTAAAATTGACTTATACGTTCGTCTCAAATCAAACGGATCAAGATTATTGAATTTTGTACACAAAAAAACGAGCAATGTCGTTTCAGTTATGAAAAAATGTAGCTGAAATCTAACTATTCAGAAAGTTACGCTTCGCGACTTTAATATTTATTAAAGAAAAAATTACCGCAACCGCCGCGGCTGATTATATGCATTAGCTGCGAGGATACGATATACCGTATTTCTTCTAATAGAAAAGAGTGCCGTTCTATTTTTCTCACCATTTTTCACTTGAACAATAGCTTTAATGAAAGTTAAACGTCTTAATTTCAGATAATCAATTTTGATTAGTTATATTTTTAATGAATTACAATGTTTTTATGTCATCAATTTAATTGAAATATCTACTTTTATGCTTTGGACTTTCCCCATAGACTTTTTACATTTTTGTGTTTTGGCGCTCTTCCTTCGTAATTTTTCAACTTCAAAACTTTCGGTCTGAAGAAACCTTGTTTCGATCCACCCAGACAAGATTATGATCGTAGAGAAGCTGGATCTAGTGATAGATTCGCGCCTTTTTCCCTAGAGTGTCAAATTTCCGTTTCCGCTTTTCTGACAGTTACTGGCATGATTTATAGTTGCAGAATGTACAGCTAGCACAATCAAAGCCAAACAGGCAAACTTGCATGCAGGTTTTCCTCCTGCAAATTTGTCCATTTCCGTGCAAATTCCACTTTATTTTTTCCGTTTCCGTGAAAATTTCACTTTCCGTTTTCCGGCATTTCATTTTTCCGTTTTTCGGCCAATAAATTTTTTTACCTTTCAGTTTTCCGTAAAAAAATTTTTTTGACACCCTAATATTCCCTGGATGACGCCCCTAATTGTGGCGCCTTTTTTTCTGGCGCTTTTCCATCACTAGCTGGATTTTATCACTCTCCGCTGCTATCAAGCCGCCGGGGTATAATTTCGCTGGAATTTTCTTGAACTCCCAGTACTCATTTATTGTTTGTAACGCGCAGACGTAGAAAAATGCAACAAAAACTACCATGTATACCATATCCTTGAATAAAACCCCAGGGGGTTTTTTCTTCATTATTGAGGGAGGGGTAATTCAAGGGAGAGTTATATTTTCCTCAGAATTACATATGTATCTGTTGTCGCTGATGTAGGCTAATATTCTTTTATATCTTTCATTTCACACACTGCACTGAGTTTTTGCAGCCTAGGCGTGGCTTTTTTTGCCTATGTATTGTTTTTTTAGATTGAGCTACCGTATTTCTTCTAATAGAACGGCGCCGTTCTACTTTTTTCGTCAACAATTTTACCTGCCGTAAATTTTCACACGATTTTCATTTGAGCATAGTATTTTTAGCGATACATCAGCGACGGTTTAATATTAAAGCAGCAATCCAAATGTGAAAACGACCCCTGAATCTTAGTTAGGAACAGCCTGATGTTTTCGCCACCAATTTTTCAATTTTTTTTGTTTTGTCACTGTTAAACGTAATTTCTACCTGCCGTACTATTGGAGGTGGCGTTCTATTCGAGGCTGCCGTTCTATTCTCTTCGTGGGTGTAAAAAAGCGCCAAAACCTATTAGAGGTATGCCGTTCTATTAAAAGAAATACGGTAACATCTTTTCACCTATCACAAAGGGGAGAGTTATTCGAGGATATACGGTATGTAGATGGTACAAAACCTGTCCAAACGTATATCAATCATTGTTTTAACGTATGTTCTGCATTTCCCAAATCACAACCCGCAGCTTTTGTCATCTCTTTTCACTCAATTTGGGGAGTATTTCGAGCGGGGGGGGGGGGATTTATTATCTCGTCGTGGCCATTTTGAAGGAGGTATTTCGGGAGGGGGGTATTTCGAGGGAATACGGTACTTATTTTCACATTTCCACGTTGAACAACTCATAGAAAAATGCCACGAGTACAGCGCGCGTGAAATTTTATTTAATTTTTTACCTCAACCCAATTATTTTTTTTTTAAATTAAAAGAAATTCGACAGAAATAAAGAAACGAACATTCAGTAAATAGTCATTACATATGTAAACACTTATTTACTTCTTATGAAAGGATACAGCACGCCTACGTCGCACATAAAACATTCAGCAACACAGATATAGTCGAGAGAAACAGCCAAGCGTCAAATACACCAAAACTTGGCAATCATCCAACAATGGCTTGACATTTTGCTTTAGCTAATGACCAAAAATGTAGAAAATAGCGCGCCAGTTTAAACAAATCGTAACACCATAAAAAGCAAGAGACAAGATCCACAATTAGACATGTAGCTCGACAAATTTTCCGGAATTAAAAAAAACCGTAACATACAAAATAGCAAACAAAATACAAAATACAAAACGTGTCAGCTACATGTCATTGTGACCAATTTTGAGTAACACAACAGAAAGGCGCTTTTGAGTATCTGGCAATGTATTTTTTGTTAATCGTATCCAAAAGCTACTCTTTCAGCTGTGTCAACTTTCATGAATGAAATCAATAACCTAAACACGAAATAAGATAAAATAAAAAAAGAAACAAATGGGTATACCAAAAAATGTGTACTGTGCACGGCCTTCACACTTGGCAACTGGCCAATGCCACATTTGTGCATAAAAGTACCACTACGACACAAACATTTCTCCTATTACTGATCCGATAACCCGTCAATGACCATGGAAAAACTATCTATTGGACAATGGGACAGGTGACAATTAGCACAAAACCGTTTTTCCCTTCATATTTACATGTCACTCATAAGATTACAAATCACTTGACACTTTTTCGCATTTTACCTGTTCAATTGCACAATTTGTCGCTTGAATTGTCATTGACAAATTAGTCGGAAAACACCTTTCAACCTCCTTAAACATACACAATGCAATCTCAATTTACAGTATACGCGATGTTACATACTGTTACAGTAATTACAGTAACCATAGACAGATTGATAACCTCCTACACAAACAAAGGGTCTTACAATTGAACTTGCGGATAAGTTTTTTAGAGCAAAAACATGGTAGGCATCAGGGGACAATCCAGCACGTTGACAAATTACACATTTTACTAGACAAGTTGTCAAGTGAGGCAGAAAAAACACCTCATTTGACAAACAGTTTGTAATTTTGCAATCATTTGACAAGGTGCGGAAATGGATCCAGGTGTGCTGGCAACGTGCCAAAATCCCCAAAATGCAAAACCAACGAAATTGCTCGGCAGATTTTTGCTACCATTACAAAATTTATGCTTATAAACCGATCTTACAGAATGTTATAAACAATGCAGCACCACACATTCCTAAAATATATATGTGTATAAATATAATCTGGTACATCTTGAACGCTAAGATTTGTGTCAATTTTGTGACAGGAGAAAAGGTCCGCTTAAAGACATCATATGCGAGTGATTGATGGCGGACAGATTAAGACATTGTTCACGGGAAACCAGGGGGCAGTCACAATTTCTGTCAAATGTCAAATATCGTGCAAAGTGTCAAAGGTTACCATGAAAAATGCCCTAAAAGATACTCATTTGCCATTTTTGAGGGAATTTTACTTGACTTTTGACAGTTTCCATGGCATTTGACAAGGCATTTGAGAAGGTCCGGGATTGGCACCAGGCTACACTGGCCTGTTTTTAGACACAGACATCACCTAAACTTCGCCAAACTACTACTGAATTCTACTTTTCTGTTGGTTCTAAACAATATCAAATCAGGGACACCACGCCATGACATAACACACCAAATTTGTCAAACGCCACGTCACGTTCCGTCCCGTTGATGTGAAATGACAAATTTTGCGTCATTTTACATGTGACATTTTACACGTGGTAGCCCGCGTCTACTTCCAGTCTGAGACAATCAAACATTTAGGCACATGATCAGAAATGTCATTAAAAAGAAGGAAACACTTTGAATATATTGAGGCTACTTATTCCTGGATATGCATGTACCCTCGAAATACCCCCCCCCCTCTCGAGACCACTATGAAACAATCACCCCCCCCCTCGAAATACCCCCCCCAGATTGAGTGTAAAGAGAACGTACATGCCAAATACTGCAGTTTGTGTTCTGCGTAGTGCAGAACACACGTTAAAACAATGTCGGAATCACGTTATATCAGTGTTTATACCATCTACGTACTAATATTAGTCTACATAACCTTATAAATGGCGGTTTTTGTTGTATTTTTCGACGTCTGCGTACGTTTCAGACGACAATTTCGTACTGGGATTTAAAAAATTTTCTTGTGAAATAATAAACCCCCCCTCGTTTAACCCCCCCCCCTCTCGGGACCACTATGAAACAATCACCCCCGGGGGGTATTTCGAGGAAATACGGTATGCATGTTTGTCCCAAACAGGAACTAGTATATAAATATTTGTTTTTAACAACTAAAAAATGTGTTCCATCAATCACTTGCACAAGATTTATAATGGGAAAACATTGCCCAACATTTGGATACAACCTCAAAATTACCTTATTAAATACAAATAACCACAATCGCATTCAAAACTTTGCTCCAAAATAACCACCTTGCATTTCGGGGACATAAAAAAGCCAAATTGCAGTATAAAATCGAGGTCAATGATGGAGTGATTCTCACCAGAAAATGAAATCAGGCAGGTATACACCATAGCCGAAACTCCGCCCATTTTGTACCAGCTAAAATGCTACGTAAGGTATTAATACCAAAGTTTGCATTATTTGCCGTAGCAAAATTATGGTTACGAAAAGTTACGGTGACGCCTTTAAAAACCCAAGCAAATGGATTACTTTTTATAACACCTTCGTCATTAAGCCAGTGCACATTACGCCTGTGCAAATCGTTTTTCTAGCAAATTTTATCATTGACCAATCAGCATTCAGAAAGTCATTCAATAGCCCATGCATGAAAGCGAGGGCATTTAGATGGCCAGGTGCCAGTACCGCACCCTGTAAAGTGTAAAATTAAGTGTCAAATGTCATGACAAACGTCATACGAATTTGTCAAGCGCCATGCAGCGTTAAAATTCCAGTAAGAATTTTTTGATTGTCATTTTACGACATTTGACACTTAACTTTACACTTTACATGGTCTGGGACTGAGTCCACAGACATTCCGTTTACACATGAAAATCGACTCGCACAGCTACATTTTCGTACACACTAACAAAACACATTCATCGCAGAGAAGCAGCTAATTAATTTCCCAAATTACATATTCAGGCAAAGAAACTGCGTATTCAGTGAAGGACACTTGTAAGTGTGAACATTTTTACGTTTCTTTAAAATAACCACAAAAATACGTTTACGAGTAGAGTAAAACACCTTTTAACCCATCCAAAGCAAAATGGAAGATTTTGTTGTTTACATATACCGTATTTCTTTTTAAATCTAAGATTACACCCTATGAAAGGAAGGACACGTTAATTGATACAACCATAGCCTGTGGACATTTGGTGTCAAGTGTTAAAAATGGGTCGAAAGTGGCGAGTGACAAGTGAACACTTTCTACCTTCACTTGACTTGTCCAATCACATGTCAAGTGCGCAATTGGCACATCTGCCATTTGCACATTTTGCATTCCACCTGGCGTATTTATCCACTATGCATATGCGCTGAGGAAAAATACAAGAGAAATAATCTCTTATTCAAAGAAATACGGTATGTGCACTTGTATAGTCAAAATGCGATCACTCCATATATCAATATAAAGCGAGTGATGCTCTCCACGTGCGAATTGAATTTTGAGCACATTCTCGGCAAAAATAAACTTAGATAATTGAAAATAAGCTCAAAATTCAATCGAGTAACAATGGTGGTGCTCAGTGGCGGTCAATCAATGGGTGCGCAAGTCACTTCGCACGTTCACAGTTGACATTTGAATGTCAACTGGTTTATGTCAACTCAAGTTGACATTTAAATGTCAACTAGTGTGCGTAGCAAACAAATTGGGACATCGCATCCAATAAGAGACGAACATTGGGCGGCCGGTGCGAAGCACAGTCGCAGCTAGTAAAACCACGGACACATTCATGGTAAAACAGGCATTTTTGGGGGTCTGAACCATCGTCACGGTGTCGTGGTTGATTCGGGGATAAATCATGAGTTAATTTCAGATAAATTTTCGAATCGAATTTTCGATTTTTTTGAAACCTCTATTTGAGGGTGACACTGAAAATGTGAAAATTGTCAAAGTGCTACAACCCCAAAAATTGATGCCTGCCGAAAATTTATACAAATCTCAGAACCCCCAAAAAACCATGCTCTGTTCGTACCAGCCGGAATATAAAACTTCACAATATTATCTGCCTAGAAAAAATATAACTGTCTATAATGCGGGCGCCAGATATTACTTGGCACCAAAAAACCACATTCAAAACGATCTTAATTTGAATGTCAATTGATTAATACACGTGACCACATAACAAATGGTGGGATCTTTTAAAAAAAGGTCACGTGCAACCCAAAGTGTACTGTAATGGTGTTCAAATAGCCACGATGCCTAGACATTCGTTGAATAACAACAACTCCAGTTCGCATAAAAGACAAAACAACGTAGAAATTGCTGTCAACTGGAAATTAGGTTTTCTTTTGCAAAATCAAACTGATCTGGCTGAAAACTGTAGATTCTGATGGGAATGTCGAGATATTTCGAGTTGACCGAGCAAAATAAATTATCTCCGAATATCCTAAATCTGCTGGATGTCGCCACGAGTCGAAATCGCTAATTTGGCGGATCGGGAGTAATCTTATGGACTACAGTAAACCCACAATTAAAGTGGAAAATTCAAAATTTATCAAAAAATTTACCAAAATTCCCAAAGCGACATCCAACATTTCATCCGGTGCAAAAGCACGTCGGTCCCACTTCCCTCTACCAAAACGGAAAAAAAACGGAGAAAAAAAAACAATTAATTCCTTCGAGCTTATTTTTACAAATCGACAGATTCAGAACAGAGAAAAATGATAATATTTATAGAAAAAAGCGAACATATGCAGACAGACAGACGGAAGAGAAAAAAAAACAGAATTTTAAAAAATGGCTTATTTAGATTTCAGATAGATGGGTGGTAGGAGAATGTGCGCGCAATACAAATAACAATACAACTTACGCCTCTAAAAATATTTAGCACACCGAAACAAAAACAAAGTCGATACACGAGCGCCACAACAAAAAAACATCTCTTTTCATCGAACAACTGAACTGTGAACAAGCTACCGATTTCAACAAACATTTTACGACCTTTGGGCGGCAACCACGTCACAAACTAAACTAACTTTTGGTGGTATTTGGAAGTTTGCCAATTTGATGTGATGACGTCATGCGTATGCATGGAAGCCAACAGTGGAATGGGCCCACACAGAAGTTGACATCGCAATGCATGTCAACTGAATGTCAACACTTAACAGAAACAGTGAAAATAAGGCGTCACGAGATACAGTTAACTATGCTCTATCACACACGAAGGGTGAATTTACATAATTACCCAAAATTTATTGGATCTAGTTGACACGAATTTTAATGTCAACTAGTGTATGGGCCCTACAAACCACACCAGAAAACCAAACCTCCAAACAACCCATCAACACACATCAACCACTCTCCACACCCTCGCCAAACAGGCCCCCCTCCCCCCTTCACTGATACTGGCCGTACGTCATAGCCGCGGCATGTCGCTGCGCCTGCCCCCCCTGCGCGGGTGCCCCGGTGGCTGCCTGCGCGGCCGGCTGCCAGTAGGCGCTCGTGTCGTAGCCCCCAGAGGTGGCCCCCGTGGAGGCGGTGGCCCCCTGGGCACCCCCGGCTCCGCCCCCCGAGCCGCTGGTCGCCCCGCCGCTGTGGCCTGGGATGAGGGAGTGTGTAGTTGTGCTTGCGGAACTATTTAGGCGTGGAGAATGGCAGGGTTTTTTAAAGAAACAATTTATATTTACGTTTTTATTATTAAAATCAAGTTTTTTAAATATCGCAGAGGGGAGTATAGACAGAATATGAGTGTTTTTAAAGAATCGTTAAAAAAACTCCACCATCCCCTGAAACCCCCACCCAAAAAGCGGACATAAATTGGAAAACGTTGCCCGAATTTTCAACAAAAATCACGAACTTTCACACCTTTTAGCCATTTTCACCTTCAAAATCACTACGTAGTTCATGTGCCTATTTTCGGCCAATTTTGCTATATACGTTCTTGTATACCTATGTTTAAGCTATTTTCTTCTTTTTTTGGATTCTACACCTTGTAAAAACCTACATATAGTCCCGTTGAACCCCCAGCCACCAAAATGGTTCCCACCAATCCATCACCCAGACGAGCGATTTGCTACCCACCCAACCCCCTCAAGAATAAACACCCCCTTCCCGCTACCCTAACCAATCCCGCCAGAATCAAAACCCCCACCCACCACCCCAACCCCACCAAAAACAAAACCCCTTCCCCCAAACCACAACCCCCCCACGCACCATTAGCCTGCTGGCTCCAGTAATCGTGCACCTGGGCGGCGTGTCCCTGGGCGGTGGCCTGCGCTCCGTGCTGCTGGTGGACTTGCTGCGCGGCGGCGGCCGCCCGGCTCTGCTGCTCGTAGTCCCCGTAGCCGCCCACTGCGGGCGCCCCCGCTGCGGCAGACCAGCCCTGGTTGTAGTAGTCTGGGGGTAGGGGGGGGGGGTTGATGGTGGGGTTGAAAGGGGTGTTGATAACGAATCGCGATAATTTTCGGGGTTTTGCTGATTCCGATCCCGACCCCAATTCTGAAAATTCAAAAGCCCAATCCAGAACCGCTAATCCCGATTCCGTTTCGAAACTGCGCAGGGGTCTCCTGGGGGGGGGGGCTGCCCCAGCTAAATATCTATCTATCTCGGAGGCCGCTCAGCTATCTATCTATCTATGTATCCCGGAGGCGAATTTTTTGGCTATCTATCCCCCAAATCTATCTACCTAGAAATTTCAGCCCAAATTTCGCTCAAAATCGCTAATTTTCGTACCTTTTTATAGTTTTTCGCCTTCAAAATCGCGGCTTTTGCCTATACACATGTTTATATATCTATTTTTGCCATTTTTAGCCTATTTGAGCCACTTTTAACCTGTTTTTAGCGGTTTTCCCATTTCTACCTTCTATGCACTGAAAAAGCCTATATATTTTGCACCCGCGAGCCCCCCCCCCCCCAGAAAATTTTTTCAGCTATCTATCCCTCCGGAGGAGCGATTTGCTATCTATCCAGCCCCCGCGATGGCCAAAATCTTGGAGACCCCTGAAACTGCGATACCGGTTCAACCCTACAGCGGCATGTTATTCACACCAAAATACCCCCCCCCCCCACTTTCCGCCAGACCCCCGTCCCCCCAAAGACAACTCCCCAAACCCCCAAAAAACACCCAAACCCCACTATTATAGGCACCGGCGTTCTGGCCGTACTGCGTGTACCAATCCTGGGGGTACCCATAAGGATTAGCCCCCCAGCCGGCGCCGTAGCCGCTCTGCTGGTACCAGGCGGCGTAGTCGCCGTAGCCGGCGCCCATGGGCTGGTGGGGACCCCCGTAGGAGCCCAGACCCCCCGCGCTCCCGCCGCGGCCTAGACCACCCCCCGCGCCGCCGCGACCCCCGCGGAAACCGCCGCCTGGGGGGGGGGGGATAGGTTACAGGGATGATAAGCATGGCTACATGAGAATGCACTTTTTCTCATTTTATTATTTTAGTTGGTTTATCAAGGATCTTTAAGTGAAAATCTTTTTCGCATTGAATCGTTCGCCATTTTAAAGAACTTTGCCTATTTCTCCATCATAATTTTTTTATAAATTCGATCGAACCACAAGCTGCAAGTGAAACGCTTCAGCGTTAGTGAAAGGCGTAGAGTTCGTAAATACGCTATGACTTGTCGAAATAGATATTCGATTGTTTTTAAACTCGATATTCGATATCGATACGATACGGACCCTCGATATCGACATCTTTCAACATTTTCGATATCGATATTCGACATGAAAAATTCGATTCCCAACCCCACTCGGGGGGTGCCCATTTGCACTCACCAACACCCCTGGGCGCGCCCATGAAGCCGCCCCTGCCGCCGCGCCAGCCCATGCCTCCGTCGTTCCAGAAAAAGCGGCGATTCCCCGGCGCCGACTTCTTCACGTCGCACTGCGAACGAAGAAACGCGTACTTTACTTTACTTTACTTTTTACTTTACCGTATTTCCTCGAGAGAAAAAACATTTTCAGGGTGGAAATTTTGACGGGGGATAATCGAGTGAGGGGGTGTTTCCAGGAAATACGGTAAATTTGAAGTTTTCGAACACACACAAACAGGGGTCTCCTAGGGGGGGGGGCTGGGGGGGGGGGGCTGCCCCCCCCCAAATCGGCCAGCTATCTATCTATCCCGGAGGCCGCTCAGCTATCTATCTATCCCGAGGCAAAATTTTTGGCTACTACCCCAAAAGACCCCCCCCAAATCGCTCAGCTATCTATCTATCTGGAGTGGTTTTTGAGAAATTTTGCCCCAATTTTCGCTCAAAATCACTAATGTTCGCACCATTTTATAGTTTTTCACCTTCAAAATCGTGCTTTCCGGCTATATACATGGTTATATACCTATTTTTAGCCATTTTATACCTACTTTTGGCTACTTTTAACTGATTATTAGCGATTTTTTCCCCTTTATGCCTTCTTAACCTTGAAAAAGCCTATATATTGTGCCCCCGCCAGCCCCCCCCCCAAGCCCCCCCCCCCCCCCAGAAAAATTTTCCAGCTATCTATCCCTCCGGAGGAGCAATTTGCTATCTATCCAGCCCCCGCGAGGGCCAAAATCCTGGAGACCCCTGCACACAAAATTCTCAGGGCGCGAGGCCCCACAACCACCAAACTGCTATTTATGCAAAACTGACCACTCTGCCGCCGAATTCCTGTTTGTTTTCCCTCGACGCCGCGTCAGCGGCATTTTCTTCCTCGAAAACGACAAAAGCGAAATTGCGACGTTGGTTGCGCACTTTGTCGTACGGCCATTCGATGTCTTCGATCTGCGACAAAAAAAAAGATTTGGCCAGCTGCCAAAGGGATGTTTAAAGTTCTGTCACTTGTATGTAGGGTTCAAACGATATGACTTTTCGATATCGATATTCGATATTCGATATTTTTTCAAAATTTTCGATATCGATATTCGATATTCGATATTTTTTTCTGAAACTCGATATTCGATATCGATACGATATGGAACCTCGATATCGATATTCAATATTCAAAAATGGTCGATATTCGATATTCGATATTTCGATATTTTCGATATTCGATATTGCGATATGCGTTTGGTATAGCAAGGCATATTTCAAGTGGCATATTGTATTTTCATGTGGTTCTACACATGTTTAATCATCTCTTTACTGAAATGTGAATGGTACATGTGATTTTAACAAGCTTTACATCACTCAATGGTAGAAAATAGAAGAAAAACATGATGAATCAAAGTGTATCAGACAAATAACAATTTGTAGATATTACAGTTCATCCTTATAACCTAATTGCTTAAGGGCATGTTGCAAAAAAAGTATATCAGCATTTTCTGGCTTCAAATTTATCACTCCAACATCAATGACATTATAAATACTGTACTTTTACTCATCAAATACAATACTATAAGCACATCAGATCAACCATAAACATCTCAAAATGAAAATGAAAAGTAAATTTGGGGACACAATACAGGTTCGATATATCGAAAAAATGGTCGATATTCGATATCGATATTCGATATTTTTTCAAACTTTTCGATATCGATATTCGATATTTTTTCAAAATTTTCGATATCGATATTCGATATTCGATATTAAAAGATGGTCGATATCCGATATTCTATATTCGATACGATATATCGTTTGAACCCTACTTGTATGCCCAAAAACACTGGTATCTTTAGTCATGCGTTCTAACGGTTTTTTGGAAGCGTAACTAAACGGCGGAAATAAGAAATATACCGAACAAAAAACTGCACTATGAAAAAGTTACGCCTATATACTTAAAGGACCACGAATTCAAACTTTTTGGTGAGACTGGTTTTAATACAAAAATTTGGATTTTTTGTAAAATGTATTCCGTTACCTAGGGTTGGCACTGGATTTTTTAACTGACTTTTTTTTAATCGGATATTTTTTAAACAACATCAAGGGGTGGAAACTGATTTTAATTTAAAAAATCAAAATGAAAAATTTCTGGTAGACTTGCACTAGGTATTTTGCAATTTTTTGCGCGCAAGCGCGCAATTTACAATACACATTACCATTGGTGGTGTTTTCATGGATTTTGGAGCATTTTTAGTGTAAAAGATAGCATTTATTCATGCTACGGTGTAATAATACGCTGTGATATGCTAGTGTAGTATATAATATCCAGCCAATGTGCTCCTACATATTTATTTACTTCTACAGTATGTAGCATCACTGACAATGTATTAGCTTTCTCTTACAGCCTTATTGAAGCACTATTCCATGCTCAACTTCACTTGAAATCATGAACGTTCGACAAAAGGAGATATACGTAATAAGTCGGCGTAAAATGGGTATTTTTGAAAGAAATCACTGCTTATAATACTATCCCACGACTTCACAGTCATAATATGACCACAATGAACATAACAATACATTGTCTGACACTAAACATACACATATTTTTTCTCTATACCCCCATTTTGGGCGATTTTAAAAAAATCTGATTTTAATTTTAAAAAATCAATTATTTTTTTTTAAATTGATTTTTTTTAAATCAAGGCGTTTAAAAAAGTCATTTTTTCCAACCCTACCGTTACCGCAGTGTGCTTACTGCACTGCCAACATAGACATTCCACGCTGAACCATTCGCATCTAAGCGCCAACCAATAACATAACAAAAACATCAAAAAAAATCAACCTTTCCAAACTTCTCAAAATGCTCCCTCAACTGGGCCTCGTCGAAATCGCTTGGCAAGCCGCCAATAAACACCTTCTTATTTTCGCGACTTTTGGCCGGCTTCAGCTCGCACTGCTTGTTGTTGATAGTGGGGCGGTTGTTTTCGAGCGCTTTGCGACACCCGTCGGCGTCGCCGAATTCTACGAAGGCGAAACCACGCGAACGGCCGGTCATGGGGTCGTATTTCACCTGGGGGGGTATTTTTTTAGGGGAAATTGTGACGGCAAATTTTTTTTTCAAGTTTCATATTTCGAGAAAAAAGTTCCATATATGTGAGAAAATGTACTATTGAAGTGTACGCTTTTTTCGAAAAAATGTTTCCTGGAAAAAGACATTTCCTAGAAAGCTCCTAAATATGGTTCTAAGTCAATATATACAGGCATTTCTTACAAGTGGCAGTACTTGTGATGATATATAGCCATATAATGGCTGTGGAGCCATGGGACAGCATTATAAGTGGGGTTTTATGCCAAAAAATCCACTTTCTATGTTAACTCATTCTGTAAAAATTACAAAATACAAAAAAATACAAAATACCTAGTGCATAGGTACAAAAAGCGGCGTTTTTAAAAAAAAGCACTTGAAAAAAAGCGCTGGTCATCCCTACTCAAGGACAATCATGCCCACCTGGACATTGAGCACTTTGCCAAACTTGGAGAAGAACGCCTGCAGCACGGCGTTGTCCGTGTCGGCGCTGGTGCCGCCCACGAAGATCTTGCGCTCCTCCACGCCGCCCGCGCCCACGTTGCCCGCTGGCGACCTGCCAAAACACGCGCTTATAATAACGGATGTTTGAACTTTTTTGAAAGCGTTCGATTTTTTTTTCCGACAAGAACAGGGTTTTCGAAAATCATATGGGTAGGGGATATATCCTATCGAATATATTGTTGTCTCATATCAAAAATCGGATATCGATATTTTTTTCTATTGTACAGGGGTGGGCATCTTCAGTTACCGCTGGAAAAACGCGATAGCTTGAGCTACGGTTGAGCTATCACAATGAAATTTTAACACAATAGAGTAGCCAGTCTCCATAGGACACCTATTCTGAAGTTTGCAACCCAAACGGCAACATTTTGAGCGAGTTGTGGAACACACAGTTTTTAGTGTGATTTTGTGACTGGACCCCCTTATCTCGGGACTGGGGGACTATTCGAAAAACTAGAGACTAGAGATGGACTAGAGAGAAAAAAGAATTTGTGGTAGCCCCGTCCCCAAACCCCAACATACTCAAAGGGCATCAAATCGGCCAATGTATGACAGAATGGGACGACACAAAAGACCGGTGACCCCCCCCTCAAATGCCACCCTCGATTTATCCTATAGGTGATGCCAAGTCGGCCAAAATTACACTAAAAACTGTGTGTTCCACAACTAGGGTTGGCCAATGTTTTTTTTTAAACGTTTTTTTTTTTTTAACGTTTTTTTTTTTTAAACGTTTTTTTTTTTTAAAAACATGACGTCCGAAATGTTTTTTTTTTAAAAAAAACATCGGCCGAAATTTTTAGTACTAAGCACTAGGTATTTTGCAAAATTTTTGCGCGCAAGCGCGCAATTTCACACTCAAATTGACATTGGTGGTTGTTTTCATTGGTTTTGTTGCATTTTTAGTATCAAAACATCCATTTCTATGTGCTACCATGGGTGAATAAGCCGACATATGTTGCTGTAATATATAATATTGAGGTAATGTGCTTCCATGTACCTCCACAGTGTGTAACTTCACTCCCAAAGTAACAACCTCCTTTTATAACCTTGTTTGATCACCATTCCGTGCCAAACTTTACCTGAAGTCACGAACATTCGACTATCAGGCGATATACGAACGATATGTCGATGAAAAATGGATATTTTTGACACAAATCACCACTTATAATGCTATCCCATGGCTCCACAGCCATTATATGGTCATATTTAACATCACAGAGTATTGCCAGTGTCTGATTTACCTATATATGTTGACACTAGGTCATATCTGGGAGCTTTTAAAAAAAACGTTTTTTTTTTTAAAAAAACGTGTTTTTTTAAAAAAAACATCGAGTTAAAAAAAAAATCGAGTTAAAAAAAAACGTTTTTTTTCCAACCCTATCCACAACTCACCCAAAATGTGGCTGTTTGGGTTGCAAACTTCAGAATAGGTGTCCTATGGAGTCTACTCTATTGTGTTAAAATTTCATTGTGATAGTTCAACCGTAGCTCAAGCTATCGCGTTTTTCCAGCGGTAACTGAAGATGCCCACCCCTGTATATCGATATCGAGTATCGGAAATAAATATCGATATCGATCGATAAGTTTTATAAGTTAATATCGATAAGTGTTATCGTCCTATATGTAGGACGGCAAACGGTACTTACGTTGCGGTAAACTGAACGTTAAACTTTGTTGCGGTAAAAGGTGCGGTACGGTAAATCTTCAATCCTGTGATAACCGGTAAGGTAAATCTAAAAGGGGTACCCGGTACGGTAAATCGACATCCCAACCCATATGGGTGTTTTGGCATGGGGCAGACTGGCCGTGTCCGGCTAGGGGGGTGCGGAAAGTGGTTCACAAGTTCATTGGGGGGTGCAGCGGGGGCAAGCCGACCTGTTAGCACTGTCGGTCTTGTGCTGCGCCGACGGGGAGTGCTGGCCGGGCGACCCGTTGCTCGACTTGCGCTCGTTCTCCGCGCCGTTCGCGTCGCCGCCGCCGCCTGCGCAAAAAGCATGGCACTATGTACAAGGTCGACTTGATGCTCTGCACTCGCACTGATTTATGTCTCATGTTGGAAGCGTGCCAATTGTGCATGCAAATTGGTTGTGAATATTCTAACGTGAAACGTGTTGTTCACCTTTTTCATGAAAACTGCCTGCATTAAGTATTTTTCGAACATTTTACATTTGTAAAAAAAACCTTTTCGACGAACCTAATTAGTTAAAAAAGTGTAAAATACTCACCGATGTTTGCATTGTCTACGGCCTTCCTTGCCTCCTCGGTGGCGTTGTTCTCTGAAATCGAACACAAATAGATAGCTGGGCGATTTGAGGTAACCCCCTCAAACGCCCCCCCCCCCACTCTCACGCAATTTACCCGTAAATGAGAAATCGCAGATTCCAGACTACCGCAAATTCTCTACCGCGATAATTCAACGTAAAATTAGCCGGGAAAAGTTTACCAATGCTCCTCATCCAAAGAAAGTTAAGTTTAAGTAGCATTCAAATCAACGAGGCCAAAAAAAAAACAAGATAAAAAGCTAACGTTCGGTCTTCAAGTCGTCCGACATATTTGCGCCCTTTACAGCTGCTTACACACAGAACTTTATGTTACCAAACTGTGCGCACTTTACACTTTACGGCTAAGTTCGATCTTTACTGGGGCACCGCTTTAGAAAGTGCTTACAAAAGGATATTTACTTTCAATACCCTTACACAAGTTAAGTTTTACACTGCTTACAAAAACAACAGAAGCAAGTGGGTTATAGATACACTCGTGCACGCGCCTCTCTTCGGAGCTACCGTAATTGCACGCTTCATGTGATGTCAGTCTCACTCACACCGCGTGCCTGTTCCATACTCAAAAAGTGTAAAAAGTGTCAAATTTCATGTAAAATTTATCAATTTACATGCAAAATGTCTAAAGTTTCTAATTCTAATTTCACTCATAAAATGTTTTCTTTCTTTTTTTACTTGACATTTCACCTGGCATTACATTGACACATCACTTTACACTTTACAGGGTGTGGGACTACCCCCAGAAACTATCAATAAATTTGAGCTTTTGAAGAAATCTACATTTGGTTCTATTACACACATTTATAAGTCAAAATTAACAGTACAATAGCAATTTCACAAAGTTCAGTAAAAATTTTATTGTCACCTTTCTCACAACTTACACATTTAATCATAAAATTAAATTATTTTACACTAGAGAAGGTGTTCAATTAGCTGGATGATATGGATTTTATCGACAAAGTGGTTGCAAAGAATTGAACAACACATAATCAATTTCAACAGTGTGGAAAAGGAAGAAATTTTTATAGGAAATGTGAAAATGAGAAGAAGTGCAGTTTAAAATTCTAACCAACTTGACTGAAAAAAATAAAAATATGTTGGGCATGAAAAACATTTAAAGTTAATGCAAAATTATTTTGATCATTTGACACAGTGACAACTAACAACAATTTTTATAACTTGGTTAACTGTAATATTTTTTACAACCAGGTCACATTAGTACATCTGATTAATCCCAGAAGTTTCAATAATGAAGATATAGAAATGTCAGTATTCATTAGATCTCATCAACATTTATTGCAACATTAAATTTAGCGCTGTAACATTTGAACATAACTTTTTGCTACTCATGTTACCCCAAAATAAAAAGGAAAACAAATGTGGTACTAACCAAACTACCGTAAACCTGGCGTACTGCCAAATTCATGACATGGTTTCCTGACGTGGCGCCAATCTCGTCACTTTCAAAATTCGCTAATCGGCCAAAGGAAAAATTACGTTTGGAAAGTTTTTCGCTGGAAACGTTTTATTTTATTTTATTTCATTTGTAAAATAGTAGTTGATTGAACTGACTACCAAAATTACAATCAATAACTACGCATTGATTTGCTCAAGTCGAAAATTGACACGTTTAAACCTTTCCGTTCAAAACGTACAATGTCATATTTTACCATGTACAAGTTTATCAAACGTAATGCAAAATGTAAAAAATTCAGTTATTAATTATTTTGTTGACACCCTACATGACATATGTACACTTTTAAGAGTGCTTCACTGACCCCTGTATATGAAAAACCCCTCGAAAATCTACAGTTCCGTTATTTCTGGAAATCGCACTCAGCAACGTTGTTGTTGTTGTAGAACGTTGTTGTTGTTGTTGTACGTTGTTCTATATTTACAGTTATAATCCCCGCTTGGCTTGGTGTGCATTGACGTTATTCATATTTTTCGATTGTGCTTAGTGTCATTTACGTTTGCACATCTGTGGGACCGAGGCGGTAAGCATCAAAGGTACTTTTTTGCAACTAAATATCAAATTGTATGGATGCTGCGTTTTTTTTTAAACTAGAACAGGCGCATGTGTTAATTCAGGGGCCAATTCTGCAAGTTGTAGAGTAAAAAGGAGAACTTTACTCTTCACTTTACTCTACTCTTTACTTTTTAATCTACGGTTTGATTTTCCACTTGTGGAACAGCACCAGGGGGCAGTCCCAGAGTGTCAACTGTGTATCCAAATCTTATGTTGTTTTTGTATCCAGATCTTATAATCAAAAATAATATTTGGATATAAAGACATAAGATCTGGATGCAAACAAAAAGATCCCGATAGACAGTGAACACTTTGGGACAGCCCCCTGGTGCTGGTTTCACAAGTGGAAATGTAAAGAATATAGTAAAAAGTGAAGAATTAAGTGCAGACTGAAGAGTTGACGTTTCCTTTTTACTTTACAAGTTGCGGAACTTGCCCCTGGTCACGGGATCGGGATTTTGGCCTAAGTCCACGTATAGAGGGTTTTTCTATAATTTTTCACACAAAAACACATTTGAATTCGAGAAGAGTGGCATCAAAAGGCACACTGGAACTTACGTTCAAATTTCTTGGTGCACAATATCATTTTTGTACTTTTTTATATTTTGCTCAAAATTTTTCTGGGTCCGGGATTTGAAAATTTTCGGGATTGCGATTGCGATTGCGATTTCCAGAATCGGGATCGGGACCACGAAATCCCGGAATTTTTCGGGATCGGGATCCCGTTTGGAACCTAGATATACTCCTTTAAATATGTCCAAATATATCGTGTTTGGTCTCATTTATTACCAGTTTTTTTGTGTGTTTTGCCCTGCTTCATACTACGATCCTTCACAGGGAAAAAGGTTTGAATAGGCCCCCCTCGAATTAACCCCCCTCAAAATTTACTGGCGAAATAATGAACCCCCTGGGGGTATTTCGAGAAATACCCCACATTCTTACTGTGACCATTTATCTACCTAATCCCCCGTATTTGCAACATGTCTACGCAAAATAAACATCATGAGCTTTCATTACTCTCATTTTTGCGGTAAAATTTGGCAAAATTCCAATCCCAGAGAAGCATTCGCATTTTGACACAGCGGGGGGGGGGGGCATTTTGCTGTGTGTTCTCCTGGGGGAATATGAGATAGTGCGTTGGAACTCATTGCTCCCGTTTTGTGCATACTTACTTCTTGCATAAACACTGCGCCCGCCTGCCCGCTACCGTGTGGCCCAGTTATTTTGCAACATTCATTTATTTGCACAAGTTCAGTGACTGAAGTGCCTGTTTGGTGGATAAATTTTTAAAATGAGTTTGTTGTTGCTATGTCACTGCACACACTAGTTTACTAACGGAAAACTAAGTATTTGGTAAACTCATTTTTAGCTTCTGAGCGCATCTGAGTTTACTGGAATGTGTTATTTTTGATCTCCGTCAACTGTAGTTGATGAACAGGTCATTTCAGTAAACTCAGATGCGCTCAGAAGCTGAAAAATGAGTTTACCAAATTCCTAGTTTACCATTAGTAAACTAGTGTGTGCAGCGCCAATGTGTAACTTTTTGGCTGATATTTTCTGAAAGTGGTATTAGATATTCAAACACATTGTAAGTACTGTAGTATACCAGATGCTGATCCCACTGACTGTGTAAAATGTTAAATGTCATGCAAAGTGTCAATAGTCATGTACAATATTTGAGAAGTGAGAAATGAAACAAAGTGAAATCATGAATAAAGAGAGAAGTGAAATGAGGAATAAAAATTTACCTCTTCACTTGCTGAATTAGCAGAAACTCTCAGTACAAAAAAAAACTACAAAAAATCAGAAAACATTCAATCAGAAATGTGTCTTCGAACCACAAACATGCACAGATAATTCTTTCTAGAATTTGCCATGTTTCACTGGAAGATCAGCTCAACTGAAACTCCACCATACAGTTCTGATAAATGCACAAAATACTAAGCAGGAAAACAGCTAACTGCTAAAGCTAATAGGAAAAGGCTTGACTAGTTATCAGCAGAGTTTTTTTGGAAAGGAACAGCTAAACAAGTGCAGAATAGTCAGATGAGTCAATAAATTATTATGCTGGGTGGAATGCATGTTATGCATTTTTCTGAATTAAACACTCCATCATGAAGCCATCATTAATAAAATAAAACAATAAAATAAAACAATTTCAGGCACAAATATGTTGATTGTACTCAAGTCCACCTTAATGTGAATTTTTTGTTAAAGTGTCTACATCAGTATCATTCTCTTGTGTTATCGACCGAGATATGGTCTGAGTGCATACTTTGCGCTCCGCCAAGTATACAAGCACAGACCAATCTAGTCAAACTTCCACTGGATACATCAAATTATTAAATAAAAAAATAGATTAAATAAAAAACCACTTTTCTCACTTCATGAACCACCGTGTAGCTGCAGCGGGGTCAGCTTGTACTCAGTTTCACTGCAGCACCGCTCCACTCAAGGGAAGCCTGGCAGATAACATTATGCATGCAAGCCTTTTTAGGTGCATTCCCCTTTGCTGGAGACCACCTACAGTTGACGGTGGCAAATCAACTGTGATAAAAGTGTTGATTTTTAATTTTTTATAAATTGCTTTTTTCAATTTTCTAATTTTTGTCACAAAAATAGTTTTCGAGTTTTCTTCTTATTAAAAAAATTATAGATTTTTTCCACTAGGTGGGTTATTCAATTCAATTTTCAATTTTTCAATTAATTAGTTTACTCGGCGCGGACTATTCAAGTCAAATGCAAGTAAAATTTAACAATATACACCCGTCGGCTACCCTTAGTGGGTTATTGTATTTTACTTTCAAATTTCTCTTGTCAATTTTGAATACACCTTTATTTTTTCCGCCGCTCGACACTATTCGCATTTGCGCATTTTTGTTTTGTCATAACAAAAGTTCAATGTGAAATTTAAGTTTTGAATTGTGTTTCTGCATTTTATTCAGGTTTTTCATGCATTTTCAACCAATAATACCGGGAAAAAAGAAAACACATTTTGAATTTTTCTAGAATAGAAAAGTTGTGGTGTGAAAATTCAAATGAATGAAAATGAGAATATCAACAAAAAAAATAATTGGGAAATGTTGACTAATGTTTGTTAGCCATCGTTACCTTCAGCACAGTTTGTTCTAGAATTACTGGTGCAACGTGATTTGTCAATTACAAGTGTATTTTTTAAAGTGACATTAAAGTGACGTGTATCGCATGACATTTTTTGCCTTAACATTACTCTTATTGTAGGTAGGCGAAATTGATTGAATATTCTATGAAATTGTTTGCCAATTAAGCCATATTTTGCTGTGATCTTATTAAAGATATTTTATTGTATGTCCAGATTATTTAGATCAGTTCACAAACCATTCAGAGTGTCAGCTGAGTTGAAGAAATGCACTTCCATAATTTGAAAGCATGTGTTGCATTGTGAAGCATCAATATAGTAAATAGGTGTGTCAATCATTATAGCTTTCTGCAATGACTTTACAGAGGTCACTTCATGGGCATCTATCCAGCCCACTGCAACATACTCCAATAACAAAACACTTTTTTGCATGTGTATCCACTGGTGTAGACTCACTTGGCATGTATACCACTTGGCATGTAAACCCGTTGCTGGGCCCCTATGGGGGGTGGGTTGCTCAGCTAGCTATCTATCCAGAAGCTACTATCCCCTGAGCCCTGCCCCCAAATATCTCTACTATCTAAGTGGAACAAACTTTGAGTGATTTTTCCCAAACCTTCACCCCAAATCACTAAATTTTGCTCCATTTTGTCAATTTTGCTATAAATCAAATATATTTTGCCCCAGCGGGCCCCCAGAATAATTTTCAGCTATCTATTCCTCTGGGGGAGAGATTTGTTATCTATGATGCTGCCGTGAGTGTCAAATCTTTGGAAACCGCTGAGCCGCTGTCTACATGCCAAACGGGTTACATGCCAAGCGGCACAGGCCTGTATGCGCCAACTGTCACCTCAGTCACATCTCATATGCTGAAATGTACACATGGGTTCCCTTCATGATGGATAATTTATTCACCATTTTGCAAGGCATTAACTAATAAGACATGGTTCAAGCGTGATCTCCATCAAAGGAATGTAGTGTCAATTGATACAGTCTTGACATGCTATTTCTACCAAAAGTGCATTTGTTTGGTTGCACAAAATGGACCGCCAATAACTGAACCGCCAAGGGTGCAGTTATATAGTGTACAAGTGCATCATTTAAGCATACACACACACTTGTATGCCATTCCAGGCTGTTTTCAAATGTACATGGGCACTTAAAATTCAGATTTCTGTGATACCTTTTCAGATTTTTTACTACTTCTGAGTGGTGGTATACTCACATTTCTCATTGCAATAGGTGGGTATTCTACATTTACTTAAAAGCTGGACATTTATGTGTATTTTGTTGGACGCACTTGGTTTCTTTGATTTTCGTTGGAGTATAGGAGCACTGTTTATTTAATGTGTCTCAGATTAGTCTCAAATATGTATCACTGTATTTATGTGTCTCCAGGGGGCAGTCCCAAGCCCTGTAAAGTGTAAAGTAAAGTGTCAAATGTAAAGTCAAATGCAAAGTCAAATGTCAAATGTAAAGTCAAATGCAAAGTCAAATGCAAAGTAAAGTGTCAAATGCAAAGTAACATGTCAAATGTAATGTAAAGTGTCAATTGTGTATGCAAATCTTATATGTTCGTATCCAAATCTTATTTTTCGACATAAGATTTGGATACGAAAAATAAGATTTAGATACACAATTGACACTTTACTTTACATTTGACTTTACGTTTGACACTTGACTTTGTATTTGACATTTGACTTTGCATTTGACTTTACATTTGACACTTTACTTTATACTTTACAGTGCTTGGGATTGCCTGGGGCCAAGTTCCCAGCTCTGTAAAGTGTAAAGTCAAGTGTCAAATGTCATACAATTATGTCAATTGTCCTGCAAAGTGTCAAAATTTCAGTGTTTAAATCTTGTTCGTTTGATTGACATTTTACATGATATTTGACACTTGACTTAACAGTTTACAGAACTCAGGACTGCACCAGGATCAGGGTTGGCAAAATCTCAGAAAAGAATAAAAATAAAATAAAAATAAAATGGAAAATTGAAGAATAAAATAAAATAAAATAAAATGGAAAATTTCAAAATAAAAATAAAAATTGTATAAAAATTCGAATTTTTGTAAAAATTTTGTAAAATTGTATACAAATTCATATTTTTGTAAAAATTGTATAAAAATTCATAATTTTTGTAAAAAATTTTTCTGATGTTTATAGTTCAACCTGTTCATTCGCGGAGCTGGGGCAGTCCCAACTCATGTAAAGTGTCAAAATGTCATATGAAATGGAATGGAAAGTGTCAATTTTCATGAAAATATTAAGTAAAGTGTCAATTGTCATGACAAATATAAATTAAAGTGGAAACTGTAAAGCAAATTGTATCCAAATCTTATATTTTGTATCCAAATCTTGTTGTTTTTGTAACCAAATCTTATGTGAACATTTGGATACAAAAACATAAGGTTTGGATACCAAAACATAAGATTCAGATACACAATTTACACTCTGCACAACATTTGTCATGACAATTATACTTTGCTTGACATTTGAGATGCCAATTGACTCTTTACTACATTTGTCATGACAATTGACACTTTGCATGATGTTTTACAAATGCGCCCAGAACACTCCAGTAATCCTTCTACTGAAAATGCAAACCATTCTTATCAATAATTGTAACTTAACACTTGCAACTAGCTAACAATACCTACTGCATGCAACTTTTGCAAAGTAATGGAAAAATTTGTCACACGTTTTTCATGTCTAGGTCTAATTATCACATTTTTCTGACCTTGCATGCAAGATTCTGATTTTTTGTAAAATTTCTGTAAAATTTTTGTAAAATTTTTGTAAAATGGTCCATTTTATTATTTTATTATTATTTTGGAATAAAATAAAATAAAATAAAATGAAACAAGAATAAAATTAAAATAAAATACATTTTTATACAATTTTTATACAATTTGTATACAAATGATTTTTATAAAACCAACCCTGACCACGATTAGCGCTCCAACAATTCCGGGAAGTTAAAATGTTTTTTTTATAAAAGAACCTATGAAAAAATCTTATTTATTTACACAATTTGTCACGTCCAAGGGGATAATTGTATCCATTAAAGGTTGAAATGGGAATATTCGGAAATATTCAGCATTTTCATTTTCTCTGCCTTTCTATTCGTTTTCGACGACCTGGGGCCAGTTCCGCAAAATGAGAAGTGAGAATTGAAATGGCAAACGCGAAGTGAAACGGCAAGAGAATTGGCGAAAGCGAAGTAAAAAAATAAGAATAAAAAGTAATTTCTCTTCGTTTTCGCCATTTCACTTGCCAATTCACTTGCCATTTGACTTCACCTTTGCCATTTCACTTCTCACTTCTCATTTTGCGGAACTGGCACCTGCTCAATCTGGTTGCAGCTTCACAAGTTTCTCTGTAATTACACTTGATTACATCTGTACAGACCGTACATTCTAGTTTAGGGGTTTATTCGCTCGAGGGGTGTAATCGAGGATATACGGTAGTTTGGTAACGTAAATTATGCGTTGAGATATTCAATCCGGTTTTGACCCACAGTTGAGCACATTCGATCGGACAGCGTATAATTTCACACACGATTAGGTAATCCGACTGTCAGGTAACACTTTTGTCAGGTTTTGTCTTGGTAATAAACTTTTGTCCTCTGTCTGCGGGTTTACGTAATGTACCGTACTTCCTCGAAATGCCCCCCACCCATAGGACCAGATTATCCGTATTTCGCAGCAGATTTCCCATACAAGCAAATAATGCGAACTCTTGAATTAAATTGTCATAATGAAAATGCATACAAATAAACTGTGGATAAAAATGATATCTACATGTTGTTCTGATCATTTTAAGTGTTCATCAGTGAAAATCGGCTGAGAAATGGCCGAGATATGGAGTTTTGAAGTTGCATGCATGTGGTTAATTATGTGGATGGGAGGGAAAAGTTTGAAGCGCCATAACTTTTGATCGGAAAGAGATATCGATCTCATTTTTGTTTCATTGAGTTTCTCTCGATTAGGAGAATAGGATAGCATGTTCAAAAAGCAAACTTTTGCGGAAATTTTGCATTTCGAAATCAGGCTAAATCGATATATAAACGAATGTGTATCTCCGATTTGACCTCAGAAATGAACTATCCGAACATTTGTGATCATTTTAACATGTTAATGACTAAAATCGGTTCACAAATGACCGAGATATTGATGTTCAAAGTTTGCATGTTCTCGGCGACACCCAAAAAAACGCAAATGACACTGTTTTTATAGACCCCCCCCATTCTCCGGTCTGGGGGGTCGTAGAAAATAATCGTCAAAATTGTGCGTAGCCCCAACCTAGAACTATATCATATCCAAATTTCAACATTTTTCGCCAAGCGGTTCCCGAGTTATTAGCACGCGCCGGCAGGTTAACCCCCCACCCCCAAAATGCTAACCCCAAAATCCCCTATGCCCCCACCTCAAAATCGACACTCACAGAGTCTTATACATGGCGGTTTTTGTTGCATTCGTCTGTGTACGTTACAAACAACAATTTAGTACTGGAATTCAAAAAATTTCTGCGAAATTATAACCCCCCCCCCCCCGAAATACCCCCCTTGTTTAACCCCCTCTCACAATTCTCACTCTGAAAGAAACCCTGGGGGTATTTCGAGGAAATACGGTATGCATATTTTCAAGACAAATCTCCAAAGCTTGGCTTCAAAAGTACACCCAGGAAACAAAAAATTGACATTTAAAATGGGCGCAACCGCAATCTCATTTTTCATTTTAAAATAGATTCAACCGGAAATTATGTGGTGAATTTGAGTGGAATTGTTTTGACATTTTATGCTCCCTACTGCGTCTTTGGTTTGTGTGCAAAATATGCAAGCTTGTAGATGAAGGTTTGCATAATGCAAAAGCGAATACGCCATCAGGGGTCAATTCCATAAAGTGGCGAAATAGAAAACCATTTGAGAAGTGAGAAGCAGAGTTGTTAAAATACCGGTATTTTTGGAAAGCGTAAGCGTAAGTGTAAATACACTTTCCAAATTTTCAGTATGGATACTTGAAGCGTAAGGTATTTTTAAAACACCTGGGAAAGCGTAAATAAAAGCGTAAGCGTAAAATTTTTTTAAGAGACGTTTTCTCACTGAATTCTTTCCAAATCAAGCTCTCAGCGACATTTTTCGGATGTCCACTTAGTAGTCTGCCCTCATATGTTGTTTGGCAATTCATCGGCAGCGACACTTACCGTATTTCTTATATAGGAGAGCACCGTTCAATTTTTTTCGTCAACTTTTTTGCCTGCCGTTTTATGGGAGGTGCCGTTCTATTGGAGGCTGCCGTTCTATTAAAAGAAACACGGTAAGTCATCTTTTTATCTTCCAACTTGGACTTAGTGCTGTCGACGGCGACAACATCGTCGTTGGAATCCATTTTCAGCCCAAAATTTCCACGAAAAGCCACGATTTTGCTCGACGACACAGTATTAGCAAGACATTCATACTGCGACACAATTTGTAAATGTGCCACTATTTCCAGCACATTACTGCACGCACGCAGTAATTTTTTTGGTACGCAGTTTCGTTCACTCTTTTGTGTGTTTTTATGTTTTTTCAAAAGTGTAAAACTGAACCGTGTGAAAAGCTTTTTTAAGCTTTTATAAATACCCATTTTCCCGGGTATTTCGGGTAAGCGTAAATACGCTTTCGCAACTCTGGTGAGTAGTGAAAAGTTACCTTTGCGTTGAACTTTTCACTTCTCATTTCACTTCTCACTGCTCATTTTACTTATTTTCGACTTTTCATTTGCCATTACAATTGTCACTTCTTATTTCACTTCTCAGTTCTCAAACAGTTTTTGACTTCCCCACTTGTGAATAAATACTCCAATGACTTTACACCTTTCATAAGCGGTTCATGTTGGAAGTCTGCCAACGATATTTAACCCATGCGATTTTCATTTAAATATGAAACATTTATTACTATTATAACGTTTTACGTTAACATATTCACAATATTTTTCGTTTTTTTTGTTTAAACCGCGTACTTCAACTATCATTGGCACGCTTCCAACGGGAGACATAATTAATGTAGTGTCACTTTGAGTTTTGGATACGATAAAGAGATGGATTAGTACTTCATCCATGACAAATTTGACACCTGTATCGTCATCCACTTTTTGATCAATATCGCGGTGAAATTTTACGCTTCAATTTTACGACGAGCTACCGTATTACCTCGAAATACCCCCATGGGGGTTTGTTATTTCGCCAGCAAAATTTAAGGGGGGTTAATTCGAGGGGGGGGGTTAATTCAAGGGGTGGATAATTCGAGGTACTTCGGTATATTTGATCGCAACTTTACGACAACGAAAACTACCTGCATGCGTTTTAAAAACCGCACCGCGCCCGGTAAACTGTCGCTTCGATAACATAACTGCCATTTCCGATTTCATGGTCAAATGCACACCGGCGCTTTGTGAATAACTCGGGTGCTTACCAGCTTGAGCTTATTATACCGGCCGATTGGAGAAAAATATACGTGTTAGCTTGTGGTTTTCATTTTACTCCGCTGACCCGGGGGTCTCGAAAACGGGGGGGGGGGTAACCCCCTTAAACGCCCAGTTGTCTATTGATCGCGGAGGCAGATTTTTTGGCTCCCCCCCCAAATCGTCCCATCTATCAGGTTATCTGGAGCGATTTCTGAGAAATTTTACCCAAATTTACGATCAAAATGCCTAATTTTCATACCTTTTTATAAATTTTCACAACCGAAATCGCTATTTCGTGTGTTAATTGCCAATTTTCAGCTATTTTTGTACTGTACCTCTATACATATTTTAAGCTATTTTTCACCTACTTTGGCGAATTTTCTCGTTTCTACTTCCTTCTACACCTTGAAAAAGCCTATATATTGAACCCTCGTGAACCCCCTCCCCAAACCCCCAAGTACCACCCCCAAAATTTTTTCGAGCAGGATACTTATGCCAAAACTTTCACAAAAAAATTTCAAGAAAATATGGTAAATGATGAAAATTTTCGTCCAAATTATACGCGTATAGTCAGTGTTATGGTACCGTATTACCTCGAATTAACCCCCCTTGAATTGACCCCCCTCGAAATACCCCCTAAAATTTCGCGTAGGAAATAATAACCCCCCCTCGAAATACCCCCACCGAAGTTTAGTGTAACGAGAAAGTACACGACAAATACCGCAGTTTTTGATCTGTATGATGCAGAACACACGTTGAAACCAATAACTGAGTGATATAGGGTAAGGATTATGCGTATACACAGTCATATACGTCAATTAACACATATACGTCTATATAAATGCTTGATTTTTCTATGTCTCAGTACGTGGAATTTTACAAAATTTCTGGCGAAATAATAGATCCCCTCGAATAAGCCCCCCCTCGAATAAACCCTCCCCCCTGAAAATTTGCCGGCGAAATAATAAACCCCCTGGGGGTATTTCGAGGTAATACGGTATATGGACAAAAAATTTATGTGCTGTCATATTTTGCCGAAATCTCCCGCATGATACATAGTCCAATTATTTGTATATAATAGACCATTTAGTATGCTACATAATTTATGGATGTGGTATTTGTAAAGGACCATGTATCCCGTATTGGAAAATTATTAGGGAAGGAACGTAAGAAATAAGATTCATCTCTCTACGAGGATGCGATGTTTTCGCTTAAAATACTACAACTGTTAAAGATAGTAGGTAGGTACCGTATTTTTTCAAATAGACGTACGCCGTTCTATCAACTTAATGTAGCAGAGTTTTAATTTGAAATTTCTAATCTAATATGTTTTGGCACTCTTCCAACGTAATTTCTACCTGTCGTTCTATTGGAAACTGCCGTTCAATTGAAGCGCGCCTCTCTATCGGTATCGTGCCAAAAAAAACAGGGCGCAAAAACGTGCCAAAACTAGTGATGGCAAAGGCGCCGGGAAATATGGCACCGCACCGCACCTGCACCTCTGCCAGTCATCAGAAAGGGCACCATGGGCACCGGCCGAAAAATGGCAACGCACCGGCACCGATTGCCATTTTGGCAAATGTGTTCTCTGCGCTGCTGGTCAGCCCGTGTGCAAGCTGCCCCGGCAAACTAGTTTTCATATGAAAACGGAATTTTTAGCCAATTCCCATACAAATTTATCACTTTCCCCAATTTAATTGTAGACATTGGCACTTGCGAAGAGTTCCTTCGAGTATTGCCATCGCTAGATTCACTTTACAATAATGCAGAAGTAATCCACTACGGATTCGCCCAACATTTTCATTCATTTCATATCATGCAATAAGCCGACCGAGCACATGCGCAACACATGCGCGCGTCTCGCCGTTACACCCTCGGAAACAATGCACTTTTCGGGTCGTGCCGAAAGTTCGTGTCATTTTCATTTCATAAACGTGTGTTTGGGTTCTAGATTTGGATGATTATTGTTGGTCAAAATATGCTCTGAAAAAGTGATGAACTTTAAATGTTGCAATGGCCACATTCACAAATTACAAAAATGATGGAAGTGTATTGATATTACCCACACTACCAAGGATCAAGCCAGGCGAGCGGGGGGGGGGGGGGCCTCATTCCTGGATCAGGCAGAAAAAATGGCACTTCCATAAAGCAATTTTATCAGCAGCTCAGAACAATTTTGCACCCAAGCACACATTTTGGTGTGGCAAAATATTTTTAATACATAAACTCAGAAGACATGAAACGAGTCAGCTTTCCTTCTTTTATGTATGAGTAAGAAATGTCTCAAATTAAAATTCGAATGGACGGATTCCATTCGATTCACAGTTTATTTAAACCGATTGAATTTTCAAATGTGAAAAATAAATGGATTTAGCATGGATATAAATATACAGAGTTGGAAAGCTAGATATGTCACGCAAACAGTGCTAACGAATTCCTAAAAAGTACAAATATGATAGATATCCATTGTGTCGGGCACGCGCCGGGTTATGTATTATACAAATGAGGTAAAAGACGCAGGATTTACATTTGCGTTACTCATTACATCTGTGGAATCCAATTAAGTGACTGGAAATGATCGCAAATGTGTCAACTAGTGTGTGGGCCGTCATTTGTGGTCATTTCCAGTTGATTTATTGCATTCCGCAGCCATAATCAGCAACCTGACCTGCATTTTTCACTCTCATTTGTCTGAATGCAGAGTGACTTGGACGTGGGCCAAATTCACATGTGACCCAATCTTTAGTTAATAACGCACTCATACAAAAATTCCTTAGACCATTGACTTCCATAATGTCCGCTGAGTTTACCTATGGTTTTGGAACAAAAAAGCACTCAAAATGTGTCCCCATCATTGTACATATATATATATATATATGTAATGATGACTGACAGGCCTGATAAATGCAACTTTATCCATAGAATGATTGATTTTGATAAATTAAATGGACTACTGATAAAATTAAAAAATGATCAATCAAAATGTTTTCCATGTCTTTTGAACACAATTTTTTTGTAAAAAAGCATTCAAAATTGCAATTCCATGGCAATTGACCAAATTGCACAATTTTGAGCACACACAATTTTGAGTGCACACAAGGCAATATAGCAACAGGTGAAAAACATTTTGTTGAATTGTTTAAAATTTTATCAATAGAGTCCATCAAATTTATGGAAATTTGCATTTGTCATTCATGCCAGGCATGTCGGGCATAAATACCCACCTTCCTTATTAAATCTGGGGCCTGGTCTTTGACTTACCACTGACCACTTATAAACTAACTCACCACATTCCACCTTGCTTGTCTCATTTCTACCTATAGAAACTAAGATATCATGTGATGAGTAATATGTATGTTATGCAATGAGTAAAGTATCATGAGAATGGTTCAATTCCCATATGAAGTAAATAGAAAATGTGACATTTTACATGACATTTTAGATGGTAAAATACATATCCATATAATAGAATATAGTTATACCAGGATCATTTCCATGATGCCACTTTTCCAAGTTCACAAAACGATAAAAACTTTTGCAACAACCACTTATCTTATCAGGCAGGCATATTTATGTATGGCAGAATGTAGTCAATTGGCTAGTTTCAGCGTAGCACATATTTATCACAAGTGTCAACCCGGTTATAAGCCGCTAAGCCCCATTGGCTTGCCATATCATTCTAAATTTAGGTAGTCACAATCATGAATTCAAGTGAACTTTTTCATTAAATAGATTTGATCGAAACAGCTTTGAAAGTTTGCAATATGTTCCCTGCTTATAAATATTTTTAGTTTAACCTCTCACACAGGTTATCATATAAACATTAGTGCGCTTTCCTCAGTTTTGTTAGATTCATTCCGCTAGTGTTAAACACTTACAATGATGGCTTGGCGTCTGGTGAATCCCGTTTTCTGAGCCGGAGTTACAGCATAACGATAAATAGAAGGTGAAGCGACAATACATGTCGCCGCAAATTCGATTACTCAAGAACGCTTCAAGGTATCCATCCCTAAATTGACATGTTGAAAGCACTAACCGATACCTTCATCGTGTCCAAAAATTATCCAAAAAGCTCCAGCGGTTCTTGAGATATCAATGAAAAACGAAAATTTCGCAATTTGTCGGCAGCATTTCTCGTTGAGATTGCCGACAAATAGCGAAATTTTTGTTTTTCATTGATATCTCAAGAACCACTGGAGCTTTTTGGATAATTTTTGGACACGATAAAGGTATCGGTTAGTGCTTTCAACATGTCAATTTAGGGATGGATACCTTCAAGCGTTCTTGAGTAATCGAATTTGCGGCGACATGTATTTGTCGCTTCACCTTCTATTTATCGTTATGCTGTAACTCCGGCTTTAGCACGACGCCGCTGTTTCAATCACTAGTACACACTGCGCACCGCCCCAAGAATCTTCAATCTGCATGCACGATTGATTTCATTTGTTCTCGCACCTTGTTACTTAATACTAAACACCTTCCCGATCAAGTCCGGCCCCCAATTTTTTTTTACTTCTGACGTCCTATCTACAGTTCTAGGACGCGCCAGAAGCTGAAACTTGGGGTAGATATTGGCGCAACCCCCCTCTACTTCGCATGAATTGAAGGGGTCGCGGCGACCCCCTACAGGGTGGGTCGACGAGTGCAAAGAAAATTGCAGCTTTTTTAGTGTCCCACACAGGTCCGGCCCCCACTGATTTCTTACACTGCGGGTGCCGTACCTCCGGCTGTGGGAGGGGTATAAATCTAAAGTTTTGGGGATGTGTCGCCAACATCCCTCCCCTACTATACACTGGCCAGGCGGTTTTTCGCCACTCACCACAGCGTTTAAAATTTATTAAAATGTTACTGTCCCACACAAGTCCAGCATCCAATTGAATTTCTAAAAATGGACACTTTTGTGTTGTTTTAACACTAATGTGGTTGACAATGCGAAATAAGCATGAAATATCTTCTAAAAATATATTATCTGACCTAAAACCGCCCACCACATGAACCCCTCCCCCCAAGTGGGTGACAAAAAAATCACTTTTTACAATTTGCTGGGGGTAAATTTAAAATTGTAAATTTTGCTTACTTTTGTTCCTGCAATGATGTCATTTTTACAATTTGAAATTCACCCCCAGCAAATTTTCTTATGAAGGCATTTTTGAGGTAAGATTTTTTACACAACTTGAGACCTTTAACCCTCCCCTATAAATTATTGTAAACCAGCCGTTCAAGTGTCTGATAAAAAAGTTGTAAAAAGTGATTTTTTGTCAGCCACCTGGAGGTAGGGGTTCATGTGGTGGGCGGTTTTGGGTGGAATAAGATATTTTTAGAGGATATTTCATGTTTATGTCACATTGTGGCCACACAAGCTAGTTTTCAACCGAAATTTTGAAAACTCGTAAATCAGAATTGAACACATTTGAGTTTTCTAGAATGAGTCATTTTTACTCTCCGTCAACTGTAGATGACGGGCCACCATTCTAGAAAACTCAAATGTATTCAATGCTGATCTACGAGTTTTCAAAATTTCTGTTGAAAACTAGCTTGTGTGGCCACATTATCAAACACTTAAGTGTTAAAACAACACAAAAGTGTTAATTTTTTGAAATGCACCCCATGTGCTGGACTTGTGTGGGACCGTAATGTTTTAACAAACATTTAGCGCTGCGCCCCACACTGGTGAGTTGCCAAAAACCACCTGGCCAGTGTTTAGTAGGGGGGGAGGGGTGTTGGCGACACAATCCCAAAATTTTAGATTTATACCCCTCCCACTTTGTAGGTACGGCACCCGCAGTGTAAGAAATCAAGTGGGGGCCGGACCTGTGCGGGACAGTGAAAACGCCGCAAAATTTTTTCACCACTACTCGTTATGATGTATTTTAGACAATTTTGCGTTGGAAGTTTACTCTCAATATTTGCGTCCGTTGTGATCGGGTGGAATTTTTGGGTGAAGCTGAAACTTGTAAATAGGTGGAACCGTATAGCCTTGAATAAGCTGACTGACGACACATGGGGGACTTATTTGAGTAGTCGCCCTAATTGCAGAACATATTTACATATTGTAGGAGAAGTAGACTAAAATAAGCCTTTTTGACCTAGTCATGAATCGTCTTGTATTTATGTATTTAATATTGTTTGACCTCGCATGGGAGCAAATGTGTAACGATGGAAAAAAACTGAAAATTTTTAAAAAAATTATAGGATTCTCGATTTTATTGAAGTTTATTTTATCAAATTTCGCCACAAAAACACCTAAAATCTATTTTGTTCCATAACGATTCTTTAAGTTAAACTGTGATTATCTTGAATAACTCCCCTTTGTGTATGTGCCCAGACAAAAAAGGTCTGGCAATAAGTAAACCCCGAGGGAGTTATTTGAGATAATACATTGTGCATGTATTTAGGTATTTGTTGTTACTCGTCTTGTAAAAATGGTTAGAAGTCGGGTTTTTGCGGGTGGCTTTTTAGCGCAACCTTCGGCAGCATAGTTGTAAAAATGTATTTACGTTTACTCAAAAAACTACATATACTCAAGTACCGAGTAAATACGTTTATGTTTCCTCTGATAAGTACCTGTACTCACTTTTACATATACTTTTTAGTACTCGGGTACCGAAAAGCTTTCATGGATATTTCACATGGGTTGTTTTATAACTTTTATTCAAGGAACTGAATAGGTAGAATAAGTGAGGAAAAACGCAAAAAATGTGCAAAAGCTTTACATCTGATATTTCTGCACTTAGAATGTGAGTAAAAAAATTCTTTGTTTTTTTTCATATATGGCTACTTCGTATTTTCAACACGTACAACTCTTGGCGCCAGGCAGCAATTGATTAGGCATGTATTGGAAATTGTGCCGTCGCCCTCCGGTTGCAGTCTCTCGTGACACGAAACTACTTTTCACTCCAAACCAATACGCTTCACACTCGTGAATTTTGGGCGGAAAATTTTCTAAAATAGTTGCTGAATAATCGGAAATTGTTTTTTATTTTTTCAATTTTTTCTGGTTGCATGTAAGAAATTTTCCGCCAGTGATTGTCCGCTGCGTAACAAATCACCAGCGAGATGCGTGGCTGAAATTTGTGCAGATTTTTGTTTAGCACTGTGCATTCGAAAGGAACGCTATCATTTGTACTCGGCGGACCGCAAAGTATGCGCCGAAAATTACTTATGTCCCAGTAGATTACTTACGTAAATACGCACTTTCTCGAAAATGGAAAATATTCAACCATTTTTCATCCATATTTTTTCATTCAAATTTGAAAATTCCTGTTTAACCTGCACAAGCGCGTGAAGGTCACTTTTTTAGCAAGATTGTCCTAATGTGATATACTGTTACGCAATTTTCACCTGACACAAACGTCTTAAAAGTAGGAACATTAGCGCAGGGGTCTCCAGGATTTTGGCCCTCGCGGGGGCTGGACAGTTAGCAAATCGGTCCTCCGGAGGGATAGATAGCTGAAAATTTTTCTGGGGGGGCTGGCGGGGGCACAATATATAGGCTTTTTCAAGGTTAAGAAGGCAGAAAGGGAAAAAATCGCTAATAATCAGTTAAAGTAGCCAAAAGTAGGTTTACAATGGCTAAAAATAGGTATATAACCATGCATATAGCCGGAAAGCACGATTTTGAAGGTGAAAAACTATAAAAAAGGTGCGAAAATTAGTGATTTTGAGCGAAAATTGGGGCAAAATTTCTCAAAAACCACTCCAGATAGATAGATAGCTGCGCGGCCTCCGGGATAGATAGATAGCTGGCCGATTTGGGGGGGGGGGGCAGCTCCCCCCAGCCGCCCCCCTAGGAGACCCCTGCATTAGTGGAAGCCCAAAAGCGGATTGTTAAGTGCATTGCACCGCTTGCGCTACAGCTTGCGTCGCACTGAAATGCCTAGGTATTGGTGGAAATTTGACAAAAGGTATAAATTATTTTCAATTTTTTTTTGTTTTTTTCTTCACTTTTTTCTTATAGTCGATAATCGAACTACCGTATTTCCTCGAAATACCTCCCGGGGGTTTAGTTTTTCAGAGTGAGAATTTTGAGGGGGGGTGATAAATTCATTGTGGCCGTTTTTGGGGGGGTATTTCGAGGGTGTATTTTGAGGAAATACGGTATTTGCCATAAAGGGGAACAAAATTCGCGATTTTTTTCAAGAAATCAGTGCAAACAACTGCCAGGTAATTCAGAAATTAGTTCAGAATTCAGTGCAAACATTAATTTTCGAAGTTTTCCGTTTCACTAATCGAAAAAATGTTTAAATTTCAAAATTTAATTCTTTTTGAAACACAATTTTGATAATTTTATTTTCGAAAAATTATTTAAAAAACTAAATTAATCAATGCATTCTCTAAATGCAAGCATTTACTACTACCAATGAAGAAATCCGCCGAGGCCATTTCCATGTGACAAGTTTCTCTGTGAATGCTAAACCTTTTAAAGTGTTTCAGAGCATCGTTTTGAAAGCATGTTTCAAGAAAATTGAATCAAACAGTTAGATAAAATGCATTCGCAAGTGCGCTATATTCGAATTGAGCTCTCGTTATAAAAAAATCTGGGGCAACGTGCAAGTGCTACCGTATATGTTACCTACCGTAAATTCTGGAATAAGTCCCAGTGGAGTTATGTTTTCGTCAGATTTTTTGACTGGGGGACTTATTCGAGGGGAGGAGTTTTTTTCTCGTCAGAATATTATTTAAAATGCATGATAAATGTATTGTATGAATGGGGTTTATAATTAACTGCATGAACCTATAATACTAATTGCATGATTCAAGCTTTAAAGTCAGCGCCAGTGAACATCAGCTGTAAAAAGGTAAATATTTACATGCTTTTAAAGAACACATGCATAAAACGTTTTTATACATGGTTGTCTTTCCCACCCATCAATGAGGTGGGAGTTTTTCGAGAGGGGAGTTATTTTTCTTTCAGTCAGCTAACAAGGGGGAGTTTATAGTGGGGACTTATTCGAGGATATACAGTAAATTATTTCACGTGGCAGCGAGAAATTTCCACAACCCCACACGTCTTCCGGCAGCCCAATCCCTCCTATCTGATTTCCGAATAGCGTTCCAAATGATGTTTTTATCGGAAAATAGTAATTACTATGATAACTATAAATATGATCTCAGAAAATGTCTCAAAGATAAAAATGCCAAATTAAATCTCTCTGAAAAAACCCAAAACGCAAAAAACGCTCTCTGAAAAAATAAATACAAATAAATATAAAATATATATTTTTTACATATTTTTTCTCATAAAATAAATAAAGGTAACTCGAACGTTTCGGAAAACCCAAAGAAGATACAAAAAAAATTAAATTTTTTTTTATATTTTCTTATATTTTACTAAATATAAATATCCCGAGAATTTTCTAATGCTAAATTCACGCGTACCTAGCCATCTTTGCTAGTTGAGCTGCAGCCAAGCACAAAGTATCTGTTTCAAATCAAATAAGCCCGAGAAAAACAGGAAAAAAAACAGACAGAATAAGGTGTTGGATGTGATAGCCGATCAATCGACTCAGAGTTGTAGTGGTTAAAACGTATTTACATTAACTTGAAAAATACGTTTTCATTTCCTCTGAATCAAGTACCTGTACTCGCTTTTACATATAGGTAAATACCTAGTTTTTGAAAGTATAGAAAACGTATTTCCGTATTTTCGTAAACTGAAAATTAGTATAAGTTTACGTATTCACACTCGTACAAAAATCCTGTAGAACAATGATTTCCAAAAAGTCCGCCGAGTTTTTATGAAAGTATGAAAGACAAAATTGTATGGAACTGATTTTGAGTGAAAATAAGGTCATTATTACTCAAATATCTACTCACTTTTACGTTTTCCAGAAAAAACGCATTTTACTCATGAGTAAAACAAAAAAATGCTTTATTTTTTGTACCCAGTCGGTGTGTAAAACAAAAATACTTTACGTTTCACGTATGCTTCAAAAAACTCCAACACTTTTAACAACTCTGTCCGGGTGTCTTCACACAGGGGTCACTTGGCACTTTGCCAGCCCACTTTCTAGCATTCCATCAATGGACCCATTTTCTCCCGTGCACGGGCACAATTAAACCGGCTCCCAGTTGAGCCTATTATAGAGTGTTAGAGCGAAGACACTTTGCACATACCTAGCCCACACTATGCATTTAGGTATGGGGGGCGGGGAATAGTGTCGCGTGGCCATTTGTGCACTGGGTCCTATGGGAATTGGCCAGCTTCCAAGTAAGCCAGCTAGAGCTCGGCTCGGAGCTAAAGCTCACCTTATTGTTATTGTCACTTGGTGTGGGTCTTGTTTTTATAGACTAGTGTCCAACTTGACGTCATCGTAAATATATCACATCGAAATTGCCCCCCCCCAAAAAAAAGGAAAAAAAACGATTCAGGAAAAAACATGCCGTACATCACTTGAACGAGACTCCGCCTTTTTCTTTTATTGTGAAAGTGTGCGCATAAGTATCCTGCTTGAGCGTTATTCGTATCGACCAAGACATAAGTAATTTTAGATGCATATTTCCGCTCCGCTGGATATAAATTACTGTGCTGTATATCGTCATTAATAATTCCCACAAGGACAAGTCTACTTACCCTATTTCTTCTAATAGAATGGCATACCTCCAATAGAAGGGCACCTCCAATAGAAGGGCACCTCCAATAGAAAAGCAAGTTTAGGCATGTTTTTGCACGCACAAAAAGTATAGAACGGCAACCTCCAACAGAACGGCGCCTCCAACATAACTTCAGGTAGAAATACATTGGAAATGTGCCAAAACACACAAATAAGAAAAATAGATAGCCAGAACATTCAAAGCAATCATATAGATATGAAAATGGCAAATTGATTATCTGGTGTCAAAATATTGCTCAAGTCACATAAAAACTACCGTATGTTCAAATTAAAAATTGGTGAAACATAGAACAGCAGCCTCCAATAAAACGGCACCCCCAAAAGAATGGCAGGTAAAAAAGTTGACGAAAAAATAGAACGGCACTCTTCTACTAGAATAATAGGCACCCCCCTGCTATTCGATGTGATCCAATCAGAAAAAGTTGAAAACTTGCTCGCAGAAAAGATGGCACAAGTGTCGCCACAAGCTATGTTTCTTAGCGTAAATCCCTTGAGTTTGTAACAATCACATGTAACTGCGTCAACACCCAATAACGGAACTTTCACCACAAAGTTCGTCTGGCATGAATTACAGATACACCGTATTTCCTCGAATTACCCCCCGGGGTTTTATTTTTTCAGAGTGAAAATTTTGAGAGAAAAACGTGAAAAATGCAACAATAACCACCATTTATAAGTTTTTACAGCCTTATATAAGGATGTAGATGGTATAAACGATGTTCTAACGTAACACAGTAAGTGTTTTGAACGTCTGTTATGCATTTCCCGGACCACAAATTCATAGTGCCCATTTTGAGGGGGGGGGGTATTTCGAGGAAATACGGTAGCTAGTATTTCTTATAATATTTATGTATAAGTAATATCTTTGCTCGTGTCATTTAAAATTCGTCTTAATTTTTTGCGCTTTCATACTCTATATCTGAGTGAAATAAAATGAGACCCATTACCGTATTTACTTAAATAAAAGAGCGCCGTTATATTTTTTCGTCAACTTTTTTATATCGTCAACTATCGGAAAGATTTTCATCAACTATACGAGGTGCTGTTCTATTTTTTTCCTCGGTGGAAAAGTGCCAAAACCTGTCGTTCTATTGGAGGTGCCCCTCTACTGCAGGTGTGCCGTTCTGTTAGAAGAAATACGGTAATTATATCTACAACACCTTAAGCACACTTTTATAGCCGTTAAAATCCTACACATACTATTCAATAAGTTACCCCAAAGTAGATCTGCCCAGACAAATTTTGGAGGATTCAGGGGCTATTTGTTTGAGGGGAAATTATTTGCGGTCAGCTGTGTCTGCGCACAGTAGTTTTGACACGAAATTTCGAAAACTCACAAATCAGCTTAGAACGCATTTGAGTTTTCTACAATGAGGTGGCCGTCAACTGCAGTTGACGGAGATTAAAAATGACTCGTTGTGGAAAACTCAAACACGTTCAAACCTCGTCTATGAGTTTTCGAAATTTCGCGCGAAAACTACCTAGTGTGCGCAGGGCTTTTTTGCATAAAATTTTCTACAAATTCTCCATTATTTTAGCGCATTTTGTTCAAGCGCGGAGGGGGTCTTATTCAGGCTGGGGTGTATCATGTTATGATCGAAAAGTTATTTGAGATGGTCATTTCGATTTCAAATATTTCGTTGATGTAAATGCCTATTTTTAGTAAATATAAAATGTATACCGAGTGGAGCGCATACTTTGCGCAGAATCCTACCATACTTTAATGAATAAAATCCTGTGATAAATCCCGTAATTAACTATTTCATCGTAAAAACAAAATATCATGATGAAAAACTTTATAATTTTTGGCTAATTATTCAGATGGGTTATGGTATGTCTCCATGCAAAGTGTGATGTCCGTCGAGTATACGTGTATGGTGACGGGGGGGGGGGCTTTATTCAAGATCTTACGGTAGTCAGGTGACACATTCACCTCAGCTACTCACTTGATGAGTCCGTTGCGTTGGGATGTATGGAAAATGTGCGGCATGCTATGCTACACATTCCAATTGCCTACTGTGCTATGCATGAACTTGTGCCAGATGACACGTCGGAGGTGATCCACGATGGCAAATGTTGTGCAAAAAGTGTTGATTTTTTGAAGTTTTTTTTTGTAAAATGATTTTTCGAAGTTTACTTTTTTTCTAATTTTTTTTCTAGTTTACCTAGTTTTCGAATTTTCTGTTTTTTTCCCCCCACTATATAATAGCATTTTGAATTTTGAATACACCTTAATTTTTTGGCGACGTTCCAAGTTGTTATGGCAGACAACTTATGTTCTACAACTATGATTATGAATACCTAGATTCATCCGAAATTGATGTTTTGAATTGCGTTTCTACATTTTATACTCATTTTCGAATTTTTTAAAGTGAATTTTCGAAGTGTTTTTCCAGTAAAATCTAGTTTCTAGTGAAAAAAATTCGAAAACAAAAAAAATCCAAAAAATCCAAAAAATTCGAAAAAGTTTTCTAGTTTTCGAATTTTCGTTTGTCACCGTAGAGAGGTGATACGCAGGGCCTATTAAACTGATAAGCCTTCCCACCTGCCACAGAATCATTCGCTGCGCGCAGTACCACACTTTCTATTGCATTTCATCGCATGGGACCTATTTATTTAGGCGTTGAGTGTTGTGCAAATGCAACTGAGCTTCTTTGAATATCGATAAAATGTAATTGAGGCGTCCAATTCTAAAAGTCGACAAGTCCAAAATATGAAAATTTTGAGTTAGGCCTGGAAACGTCATCTGGGGCTACTCCCTCACATTTTTCATTATTTTCCAATTTTTTGACCTCACATGCCTACTATATACAATAGTGTCAATTTGGGAAAAATGCAAAGAAATTTGGGCCAGAAGTCGACAAGTCCACTTAGTTTTGGGCTAAAAGTCGACAAGTCCATCCTCCACAGCTTTTTTGTTGGTACAAGGTAGGTAGCAAGAAATGTGATACGTCCACTGTGGGCATCGATTTCTAAAAGTCAACAAGTCTATAAATTGCCCATAAGGCAGCATTGTCGTCGCCAGGAACAAAAATGTTCTCGCGTGCAAGAAGTCGACAAGCCCATTTGGTGGACTTGTCAACTTTTAGAATAAGACGCCTCAATTGTTGAATGTTGACGGCAAAAATATCGAGATATCGTGTATTTTCTTTGTGCACTCATTTTTACCTATTTTTACCAGCTGTATTTATCGATTTTTAGGTTTTCTTTTCTTTTAGGTGCCTATTAAGAAGTTTTCAAAAGCAAACAAGTAGTATATACTCGGCGAACCGCGTGCTGTGCATTGTTGTGAATGAAGCACTCCATCATGACGTCATCGTTTACAAAATAACCATGTACAAAAAAGATTTCAGGCACCAAACATACGTCGGTTGTACTCGACTCCGCCTTTTTCGATTTAAAATACGGTATTTCTCTTTTTGTGAAAATGCGTGCATAAGTATCCTAATCGCGCGTTATCGACTTAAGTCATTTTGGGCGCATACCTTGCGGTCAGCCGAGTATAGGTAGTTGATAATATACAAACTTATTACGTAGTTTGTTTAAACATTATTTATGCACAGAGTTAGTTCAGCACGAGCTTATACTAATGAGCTCTGTAAGGGGCATCCGCTTCTAAATATATCCCGTATTTTTAACATGGACTCGCTGCGAGTAAGAATTGCTTCTCCGTTGTCGGCACCTTGTGTCCATTTTGCACGTAATGCGTAAATTTTTACACTTAGTTACTGTCCAAACTTTTTGCTGCACAATTTATTTATTTTTAAATCAAAAAATTTGCTGCCTATCACTTAATCAAGTGCACAATTTCTGGACAAGTTCCGAATGCCCTGTCAAAAAGGACAAAATGAAGTGGCAGAGTGCACTGGATGCGGGAGATCTTAAGCTGCGATTACAGCTTAAGATTAAAACGCCGACGTAAAATTAAAGCTCGACGTTAAATTCAAACGTAAAATTTTACCGCAAAATTGACGTTTGATTTCATTCAAAGCAACTTCATTTGAAGCTTCACTCGTTGGTCGCTTGAATTTTTTAAAAATTTGTCCCATGTATTTTGAGGGTTCAAATGGGATTCAATCGCCGCCCACCTATACACGTTTTTTTCCTCGTCTGAATGACATGTGAATGCTGAAAATATTGATTTGCATATGCAAATTGAAATTTGAAAAACTTTCAGTATGCTTAAAGTAATCTGGAAACAAATACCATTTCAGTCGTAAACAATTGACAAAATCAACGCCTTAAGCATCAAGCAATTTCACAAAACTAGTGAAATCACAATCGAGTAGCGAAATTCCAAGAAAATTGGCACATCGCCAAAATTGTTGAAAAATCAGTGCTGCCGCATGCACACAAATACATGCAGTTAATGCGACCACCAAAATACTCTTTCATCCCCCAAGCCCATGTGCATTGGCGGAAATTTTAATTCTTTTGGACTTCTTCGAGTGGATCATTCTCAGAGCGCAAAAAGTTTTTGAGTTTCAAAGTTTCATGATCCCTGAGAATTTTTTTCTCGAAAAAGCGACGTTTTAGTAAAACGTAAACTTTACGGGCGCATATCACATGCACAAATTTTTGGCTGACTCTTTTGCTTGATCATACATATTCGCTTCACATAAATATATTTCGAAATAGCAGTTGAGCTGAGATTAGAGGAAGTGTTGCTGGTATACTCAGCGGACCGCAAAGTATGCGTCGGAAAATAACTTATGTCTTAGCCGAAAATGCACGAGCAGGGTAGTTATGCACACACTTTCACAAAAACAAAAAATATCTCAAAGAGAAAAAGGCGGAGTCTCGTACGAGTGACAAATGTTTTCTCCTGAAACTTGTTTTTGTAACAATATTGGTTTTATTGACGATGACATCATGATGGATTGTTTCGTTCAGAAAAATGCATAGCATGCGAGTCAGCGGAGTATAGTAAGTTTCATTGGGCCACCCTGCATGCAACCCATGCTCGCGCAGTGCCACGCGCAGAATCCTATCGCATGACTCCCTCATGCACCATTGCGTATCCAATATCAGATGTCAAAAAAACCAGAACAGAAATATTCTCAGCTGGTTGAGAAAGGTAACATATCTCTTATAGTAGAGAGGTGCCCTTCTATTTTCGTCATCGACAGTTTCATCTGTCATTCTATTGGAGATGCCGTTCTGTTGGAAGTGATGGTTCTATAAATTGTCATTTTTTCTGTCAATTTTTGCCAAGGTCAAGGTCAAGGTCTTTCAAAGTGTTACACCACAGATGATCCACATTAATTCAACATTGAATCCTCAAAATTTGTTGGCAAAATCAAATTGATGGGTCAAATCATGGCTGGTCTCTGGCAGCATGCCAACACCGATGTAGACACCAAAGTCTAGTTCATCCCAAATCCTGTAAAATGCCCTGAAAAATGTCCAATGTCACGCACAGCATCAAAAGTTATGGAAAACAGCAAACTTACATCTGCCATTTTCCATTCCACTGCCCCGGCAGTGACGAGTGCACATCAAAAATACCCAATGAGAGGATACGCAGTGGTACAGATACGCAACGGCACATCCCCGGGTCGGTAGCGCGTTGCTGCCGGCTGGAGTGTCACCGAATCGGTGCGCCGCGCGCCCGGCCCAGTTACCGCCGCCCCGGCCGGCTCCATTGAAACTGTGCCGCGCGGCGGCTGTGTGCAAACTCAATTCAATTTTAACCCATGGACGAGCCGCCGCCGCGTGGCCCGCTGCCCAAATGCGACCCTCAGCTGCACAGACATTCCGCTGCGCGCGCGTTTCTGGTATTTTGGGGGGTTGCGCTTGTTAAGTGACGCCGACAAATTTGTTTTTTTATTTAGTTTGTGGATGCTTACACATACATCTGTGTTTTTGTTCGGTTTTTCTACTTTTGAGTATCGAATAAATTCCCCCTTGAATTAACCCCTCTCCCTCAAAATGTGCTGGCGAAATAATATACCCCCTGGGGTATTTCGAGCAAGTATGATAAATGCTGCCTTGTTTCACTCTGTTAGCATTTAGATATTATGACCTTCAAGATGGTTTGTCTGATATTTTTGCTCACTGTCTTTTTCTTGAAAATTGAAATAACATCCAATTATATTTGCTTAATGCACATACCTAGGTAATTATGTTTGCACAACTGGCAAATTGCAAAGAAGTTTTTTCACATTCAACCAACATATGATTTGAAAATGCCTGGGGAAGTGAAAAGAGTATTCGGATACTTTTAAATTAAGTAAGAATTAAAAAGTAAAATTTCAACGGATGCTGTAAATAACCTTAAACCTTCTCAGACACTTGATCAGTTGACATTTCCATGAAATACCCCAAATCCCCCACAAAATTGAAATCCCCCAATTCCCCCCAAACTAAACCCAACCCGCCTCACAAGTCTGCATGTGCAGGGGGCCACGTTGTTGCCTAAGCGCTTGCATATGCACATGTGTATATATATATCTTCAGTAGTGTCAAGCTCACAATGCGATTGTGTTTTTGGTTGCACTGTTTTCAACACTTGCGCGTGTAGATCTACTACGTGCCAAGCCAGGGCGCAGGGCCAGACCCTGTGGAATGCCCTGGAAAATTGCAAGTGTCATGCAAAGTGTCTTGAGTCATGTAAAATGTCCTGGGAAATTGGGCTATTGCTTGTCATTGCCCAGGGCATGTTCCATGACTTATGACACTCTGCATGACATTTGACATTTTACAAGGCAGTTTACATGGTTTGGGATTGTCACCTGAACTCAACGCAGACACACTTTTAAAACTCGTTGTACAAGTGTATAAATGGTTTTTGTCCTGGTCCACTTATCTTTGGTGTTTGTTTACTTATGTAGGTTGCAGCTCCGGCGATTTGTGTACCTTACGCTTGTATGCGACTCCGCCTTTTTCCTTTTCAAATATTTTTATTTTTGGGAAAGTTCATGCAGAAGTATTTAGGTATCCTGCTCGCGCGTTTTCGATTTAGGCATACCGTATTTCCTCGAAATACCCCCCGGGGGGTGATTGTTTCATAGTGGTCCCGAGAGGGGGGGGGGGTCAAACGAGGGGGGGGGGTATTTCGAGGGGGGGGGTTATTATTTCACAAGAAAATTTTTGAAAACCAAGTACGAAATTGTCGTCTGAAACGTACGCAGACGTCGAAAAATGCAACAAAAACCGCCATTTATAAGGCTCTGTAGACTAATATTAGTATGTAGATGGTATGTACACTGTTCTAACGTGATTCCGACATTGTTTTAACGTGTGTTCTGCACTACGCAGAACACAAACTGCCATATTTGTGATGTACGTTCTCTTTACACTCAATTTGGGGGGGGGTATTTCGAGGGGGGGTGATTGTTTCATAGTGGTCTCGAGAGGGGGGGGGGGTCAAACGAGGGGGGGGGGTATTTCGAGGGGGGGGGGTATTTCGAGGAAATACGGTAGGTAGGTAATTATGAACGGATACTCTCGCTTCGCATAAATACTTTGACAAGTCGCCGAAAAGATACTAGGCGATAATTACAGTCACAGGTAGCAGCTAAGCCACAACTCAACTAAAGTCGGCAGACGTATCGCCCTACAAACATTTGCGTCAATCTCTCCAGTGGAGAGTGCATGACGGCATTAGGAATTGTGACGCAATATTTTAACCATTGGAATAGATCGGGTCACGTATGAAAACTTGGCCCTTATCCCAGTTACCAGTTGTGTATTATACAAATGAGAGTGAAAACTGAAAGTTAGCTAAAAATCGTTAAAATTTGCTTCGCTTTGCCAATTTCCACCTTCATAATCGCTATTTTTGTTTATATACATGGTTATATAGCTATTGTGAGCCTATTTTATTCATATTAATAGCGGATTTCGAAATTTTGGCCGGCTGCCAAGTTCTCTTCTGTTGGAATGGAGCCAATGAATGAAAAATAAAATAAAAACAAAAACGGTAGTTTGAACGATAACACGGTAGTTTGAACGGTCAAATTCTTTACGAGCAACGTTGAAAATGTAGATAACTAGGGCGTGGCACGCACGGACGCAGCGAAACGTCCATTTTTCTTTTAATATGATTTTCTTTTTCAATTTCTAGCGTCCGCGTGGGACACAAGTTTCGTTGTTCGCTCTATTCACGAGCGAATTCTAACTCTCCGATTTTGTAGGGTGAAATGTCCGCCGACTTTAGGTAATGACTTCATTTACTAGTGTTTGCATTTAAAAAAATTGTTTAATTATCTTCCAATCGAAAGTTATCATCACTTAAGCACTCTAAATAATTTTTGAATTTGCAGAATCATTCGTAAGTCAATCCGAAGCCAAATCGACTTCAATCATTTGCAAGCCCTCGCAGCAGGGGTCCAATCTCGTATACAAAAAGCTGCATATACCTTAATATTTATGCACTTTCTTGAAGTACCCAAAACAGGCTTCTTGACTACCAGTATACCAATCGCATTACCTCGAAATAAATGTAAGTAGGAATGCTCGCACATATTTAGGTAGGCATGTATGCATGTACCGTATTTGCTTGAATAATTTCTCCTCGAATAATTCACCACCATGAATTATTCCCCCCTTTTAGAAGAGCGAGGTAAAATAATTCCCCCCTCGAAAAATTCACCTTTAGGCATTTTTTTCATTTTTCGTGCCCAATTTGAACAAAAAGTGCATGTTATTTTGTTAAAAAAACATATTTCATGATAAATAAGTTCATAGAAACATGCTAGACATTTTTCACTAAATAATAATTCCCCCTCAAAAAAAGTCAGACGAAAAATTGATTCGTCAGTTGTATTCGAGCAAATACGGTATGTTATATAGTAGCTCCCCAGCGCATGCAGATATTCAGATATGCAGTCCATTTTGACTGGGAAATGTCCGAATGAGAGAGAATAAAAGCGCTCACCAGGGTGCAATATATTAGCTCAAAGTTGCGCACTGCACCCAGGCGCCCCGGTGCGTTGGCGTTCCCAAGTCTACCCGATACCCGATACCCGATACCCGACCCGAAATTGCCACTCTTTGCCTGCGGTGTTTTTTTTTCATCAGCACTTATTATTATCATTTATAAATTGCAGAGAATTGTTCAAATTTCTTACAATTTTTTTTGAACAATATGGAATAAGTGACGATGCGACATTCTGTTATAAAACGCTATAAATAAAAGTTGAATGTTCAAACGTTAATTTTCTTTCATTTGCCACAGTCTCAGCTATCTGAAGTTTAATACACACTCTTTAAACCGGAAAAGTATTTTACAAACAGTTATTTGATTCGCTGTAGCTCAGTTCTCAGTTAACAATGACAACCCGACCCGAAACCCGGCCGAGTCAATTCGGGTCGGGTTTGGAGCGCTAATTGTCCGAATATAGACCCATTAGCTTTAATGCACCCCTTGGATCTGGCACGGCCGGAAATTGACCCTCGAATACCTGCTATTTTGCATTGTGAAAATTGTGATAGATGCCAAGTTGGAGCAATGTTGATGTTTTGTGCAGTGGCTTAGAGCCAGCCGAAAATTGTACTCACGCGTGTATATGCGGATTTCGTAGCATCGGCTGAGTAGTGATGGAAAAGCGCCATTGGCGCTTGGCGCCTTAACGATGAAAAGCGCCATGGCGCTCTTGGCGCTTGGCGCTATTTTTGTGTGGCACCAGGAACAAAACACCTGGCGCCGTCGCTTGGCACTAGCGCCAAAGAAAAAAGCTACATGGGCTTTTTCTGGCCCCTATGTTGCTTGGCGCTGGGTTTCGGATGAGCGCCATGGTGTTTTTGGCGCTTGGCGCCAAAGTCCTGGCGCTTTTTCCACCACTACGGTTGAGTATCTGGACTGCTCAACTGATACGCACCAATGATGCAAGATTTGATTTACTGATTTAATCACCGTTTTTGATCTCCTACTGGCGGCATTATCAAATACCTGTTCAATCAAATCAAATCAAATTATCAAAGAAAATATGGTACTTTGAAACCACATCCAAATATTCTCATAAATATGTATCATAAATATGTATTATAGGTGAGCGGATTACATGCTTTACGTTATCACAATTTGATGAGAAACTCAACAATGTGCATCATAATGTGGTCAAGCAGACTAGTTTCAGGTTGTGATTTCTGAAATCTATAAATCTATTTTTGAGTTTACCAGAATGGGTCGTTATCGATATCCGTCAACTCAAGAGCACTTGACCAAGTCGTCATTTCGGTCAACTCAAGCGTCCAAAGCTGATTTATCAGCTTCAGAAGTTAGACAAATGTAGGGCTGATGAAATGTGCGTTGAATTAGCCGGTGGTGATCGACTAAATACCTATTTATGTATTCTTTTACTATTTTTTCTGTTAGGTTCATGGCTCATAAAGATTATAGTAGATTTGAGTGTGCGGTAGGGTTCAAATGGTATCGACTTTTCGGGATCGTGATGTGGATCGGGACTGTTTTTCTTTATTTTCATGATCGGAATCGTGATTGGTTTTTGATTTTTTCGGATCGGGACTGGGGCTTCGGAATCGGGACTGCAAAATATTCACTTACAATTACCGTATTACCTCGAATTAACCCCCCTTGAATTAACCCCCCCCCCTCGAAATACCCCCCTCAAATTGAGTGTAACGTGAACGTACATGACAAATACCGCAGTTTGTGATCTGTACAATGCAGAACACACGTTAAAACTAATGATTCAGTGACATAAGGGAAGGGTTTTTGTGTATATACAGTCATATATGCCTATAAACACATATACATCGATGTAATTGTTCGATTTTTCTACGTCTGCGTGTGGGAAATTTCCGAAAATTTCTGGCGAAATAATAGACCCCCCCTCGAATACCCCCCCTCGAATTATCCCCCCTCAAATTTTGCTGGCGCAATAATAAACCCCCTGGAGGTATTTCGAGGTAATACGGTATCGGTAGTCGGGATCGGAATGCCCGTTTCACCCCCAGTGTGCAGCAAGTAGAGCACATGCATAAATGCGAGGCGCGTGGCGTGCTAGTTGGCTCGGCGTTGCATTTCACCGGCGCAACGCATTGTGCTCATTTCACGTGTGCACCGCGGCGCCCGCATTGTCTCAGCGCGCCCCCGCTGGCCGTGCGCTCGCCCTCCGCTCTTGGGCCAACTCTATTTTCATCTGACGCCCTGGCGGCACGTTTTTCGTAGCGCTCGCTCCCCCCCCCCGAGTGATGTGAAAGCTACCCCCCCCCCCCGAGTGATGTGAAAGGCATGAACCCTTTGGCACTAAGTGCCGGGAAAAAGTACCAAATGCCAATGGTGCCAGTGCCAACAAAAGTTTTGCTGCTGGGGCCAGTCCAAGACCCAGTAGAACACCTTGTAGAATATCAAATTCCCTGTGAAATGCAAAAACTTATGTAAAACACCATGTAAAATGTAAAATGCCATGTAAAAGACCCTGTAAAATGCCAAATGTCATGTTAAGTACCCTGTAACATGTCAGGAACATGTGGATGAACAATAACTGGCAATCAGCATTATTCAGCATGTTATGCTGCTTCAATTTTTTTTGGAGTAGAGCAACGTAATTGTGCACACAAAGCTGAATGGCCTAATTGACCATTGTGCTGTGGGTTTCTGCATTGAATATCATTGTTGGTTTGAAGCATTGCATTTGAATACTACACATTGAAATATAAATCTATCATTAAGATATGAAAAATGCCAAAAACAGTTCTCCCACGTACATTCATGAACCATCCAACATGGTATCATCCATGTCCATTTCTCTGAATCCATTCTCTTGGATTTTATTGTTTTACTTATTTTATTTGTGATTTTTAACATTTTGTATGACTTTTGAGATTTTACAGTATCTTTCACATGACATTTTACAATTAACAACTTTTTACAGCACATTTTACAGTTTCCTGCCTGACATCGTTTTCTTATCCTTTTTCTTGGAAACAACTTTTTTATATCAGCGATGACGTCATGTTGGAGCGTTACATGTGACTGAATATCACAGCAAATAATGTGCTCGTGAAGTGCACTGAAGTGATCTGAAGTGCCCCTTGTGATCACACTTCAGAGCCTGATCACGCCTGATCACCAGGTACTTCACCGCCTGTGATCACACTTCAGAGCCTGATCACGCCTGATCACCAGGTACTTCACCGCCCGTGATCACACTTCAGAGCCTGATCACGCCTGATCACCAATGGATTGCACTTCACTGACACTTCACGCATTTTATTACTAAATTGTTTACAGAAATAAAAAATCAGAATTTCGTGAAGTGTGTTGAAGTGCCTGAGAGCGTCTGCGTGAAGGCACTTCACCGCAGATCACGGCAGATCACCAGCGCATTTTTGCACGTTTTCCCACTTCCACAACAGCTGCGCGTGCAGCGGGGCCGCCAGCGCTACGAATATCACGCACTTTGATAAGATAGAGACGTCGAGCATATTATCTGGCCCACTGGAGGTTTAGCACGTCGTGCGGCCGCGCGTCAGAATGTCATCTCGGCGCCATTCATGCACCGGTGCCATTCCGCGCTTCCAATTAATTTGCGAATTGCGTCGCGGCATGATTTTATAAAGATGAGGTTGTGGAGAGGAGATATGCATTTTATCACTTTCGAATTAGATTTACCGCCACGTTTGGGTGGAAAGTAGACAATTGGCGTGGTTTAGATGTGTCTAAATTAGGCGACGTAGTGGTGTACAAATGTTGGCCGTCAATGTACCATTTACCTTCATGTTGCGTTTGCAGGAAACGTATTATTTAAATTGAGATGAACCTATACGAATGGATAATTCTAAATAACCTAAAGTCTGCAGACGTATCGCCCTACAAACATTTGCGTCAATCTCTCCAGTGGAGAGTGCATGACGGCATTAGGAATTGTGACGCAATATTTTAACGATTGGAATAGATCGGGTCACGTATGAAAACTTGGCCCTTATCCCAGTTTCCAGTTGCGTATTATACAAATGAGAGTGAAAACTCTAAGTTAGCTAAAAATCGTTAAAATTTGCTTCGCTTTGCCAATTTCCACCTTCATAATCGCTATTTTTGTTTATATACGTGGTTCTATAGCTAGTGTGCGCCTATTTTATTCATATTTATAGCGGATTTCGAAATTTTGGCCGGCTGCCAAGTTCTCTTCTGTTGGAACAGAGCCAACAAATGAAAAACTAAACGAAAAACAAAAACGGTAGTTTGAACGGTAAAACGGTAGTTTGAACAGTCAAATTCTATCGCTTTCAACGAGCAATGTAGATTTCTAAGGCGTGGCACGCACGAACACGGCGAAACGTCCATTTTTCTTTTAATATGATTTTCTTTTTCAATTTCTAGCGTCCGCGTGGGACACAAGTTTCGTTGTTCGCTCTATTCACGAGCGAATTCTAACTCTCCGATTTTGTAGGATGAAATGTCTGCCGACTTTATATGAATGATTAATAACTAAAAAAGTATTAGTGATCCAAGACGTAAATATAAAAATACTAAATAGTAATATGTAGGTATTTGAGTTTGCTATAAGAATACCCACTAATCCAATCTATCTATTTTTTTCATAATATTAATGTTCTTTCTTCTTCGATGAGCCATAAAATTTGCGCCTTCGTAATGAACACAACAATACAACCTCTAAATGGAAGCTTGATTAGACTATAAATACAGTTTACTGATAAATTAATTTCGCAGGCTGTGTAGTACCATGCAAAAAAAAACGATTCTATTTTTTTCATACCATAATTCAGACACCCAGTATCAGAATATTCTGCGGACCGCATGCTATGCATTTTTCTGAAGGAAACAGTCCATTATGACGTCATTGTTGATAAAATTTTTATTCTTGAAAAAAAAGAAAAATAAATCCAAGGATTCCATTTGTTGTGTGTTTCTTTCATATATATTTTCTGTGAAAATCTATGCATAAGTACCCTGCTAGTGCATTATCAATCAACTAAGCCATAAGTAATTTTGGATGCATACATTGTGGTCCACCAATAAAATATAGCCATTGCACCATGCAAAACTATAAGCCCCAAACACAGGTAATCAAGTCTCCATGGCGGATCCATTGCTCAAGGCTGATGAAAATAACTGCCATGTTCATTAACTAAACAAATATTGTGCCATGGGAAGGCCTGCATAACAATCTATTCAATTCTAATCATTCTACTTGCTGCAATGCGGCCAATATGAAAAATTCTTCCTGTGGTCCAATTAAACTGAAGGATATTAAGCAGGGAAAAATTGGCTGAAACTGAGTTAAATGATTGTCATATTTGCACTATAGTTTATTTATCTGGTACCCTGATGTGTACCTTTATATTTATCATCTTAGAACAGACAGTTCTGAATCGATGGAATTCAGCCTGGGAGGTCTGAACATTATTACAAAAGTATTACAGTACATGGTACTCGTCTACTACCCATGGAAAGTGGTGCTACAAAAGCCTCTGGTCACTAAAACACCAGTTTATTCCTCATAAACTATTTAATTGAGCATATTTTCACTGTGCACAAAGAACCCCCAATCAATTTACCACAATGTTGATGCACTACCTTGGAGCCATGTTCAAGGGGCTGCACATGTCACCCAGGGTGGATGATGATTTTGTGGACAAGCTCAATTATGATTACACTTCAGCAGTGATATTTGCTTTTGCAATTACTGTTTCTGCAAAACAGTATGTTGGGGTAGATCAAGGAAGATTGATGTTTTTGATAAATTTTTATTTTGATTGATTTACCGTATTTGCTTGAATAGTTCCCCGCTTGAATAATTCCCCCCTCGAATAATCCCCCCTGTTAGACACGTGAGGAAAACATAATTCCCCCCTTGAATAATCCCCCCACATTTGGACTAAAACAGATCATTGGTAAATACATGTGTATGTTGTGTACACATTGTACACAATGAATGTGCCCTGACGCTGATTCTGTTGAATATGAATTTTAGGCATTTGGTAAATGTGTTGTGTGCAATTTGAACAAAAATGTCATATTATCTTACTAATAAAGCACATTTTGCTAAATGAATTGATAGAAACATGCTTGAAAATTTTGACGAAACAATAATTCCCCCTTGAATAATTCCCCCCTCGAATAATCCCCCCTCAAAAAAGTCTGATGAAATAATAATCCCCCAGGGGGATTTTTCAAGCAAATACGGTAAATTAAATTCCATGGTAAAGTAAATTTTAAAATTGCTTTTTACAAATTTGCATTTGAAATGGAACTAAATAACCATGTGCAATGAAGGTACGTGGGTCATCCAATACAATGCTGGGTGCCGGCTCAATTCACTGATGCATGGGAGCAATACACTGAAAATTATTGCTGGGTGGAAAATACCTATTATGTTCCGGTGTCCAGGCATGCCATGATACCCATCGAGTACAGTGAGAGAAGGTATTTTTGGGTGATTTTGGGCATTTTACTGTGAAAAATCCTGAAAATCCTAAAATGCTCAAAATATGCAGAGATCGCCAATTATCTTACTATCAATGGGTGCCGTTTTTCCTTGGTCTTGCAGCGATGATGTTCTATGCACCATGTGTCCTGTGGCGCGGTTTACTTCACTGGCATTCTGGTGAGATTTGATTTTGTAAAATTTTTCCCTTTTTTGCCACTTTGCCCCCTCATATGATGAGCCATTTCATGTTAAAAGTTGTGGAACATTTTCTATATCCAATTTTTGATAGAAATCTCCAACAACAATCAGAAACAATCCAAAAACTGTTATGCATTTTTCCGCATGAAACACTCAGTTGTACCTTTTTCTTTAAAAAAATTCTTCCTATGAAAGTGCAGACATAAGTATCCTGGTCGCACCATATCAACCAAAGACATAAGTAGTCGATAACTTATACTGCGCGGTGGGCCGAGTAAATCTAGCAGTGTCACCTTGGCGCAGGTCTGTCCGTGCAGTCGATCGCGACGATGGCGTGCGACGCGCGGCTGATGGACGCCGACGACCGCGCCAGCACCGTGCAGACCGTCGCCGCCCACATCCAGGACGCCCTCGAGGTGCAGAGAGAGGTGCGTCACGGTGATGGCTTGGGTGCATGCACAGTGTACCGTATTTCCTTGAAATACCCCCCCTCGAAATACCCCCCCCCCCACCCTCGAAATGGGCACTATGAATTTGTGGTCCGGGAAATGCATAACAGACGTTCAAAACACTTACTGTGTTACGTTAGAACATTGTTTTATACCATCTGCATCCTTATATAAGGCTGTAAAGAAATGGTGGTTATTGTTGCATTTTTCACGTTTTCCTCTCAAAATTTTCACTCTGAAATAATAAACCCCCGGGTGGTAATTCAAGGAATAACGGTAGTTGTTAAAACGTATTTACGTTTACTCGAAAATTACGTATCCTCGAGTACTGCGTAAATACGGTTACGTTTTCTCTGGAAAAAAATTTTACTCACATTTACGCGTTGTTTTTTTTAAAGTACGCGAGTACAGAAAACGTAGAAAGAAATATTAATGGTGTGCATAAGAAAAAAAACGACTCAAATGGATTGAAAAGGCTGCGAAAATGACAGTGTAAGTGATCGAATTTACGATGGGTAGGGAAAGTGACTAGCCTCACTTTTAATTTACTCATTTTTATGTTTTCCAGGTATAAAATCGAAAAATGGGGTGTTTCGAGGGAGTTATGTCAAGGGGGTATTTTGAGGAAGTTATGTCAAGGGGGTATTTCTAGGAAATACGGCACTACTGATGCAAAAAATGACGTGCTATTTTAATTTATTTAAAAGTATCCTTATAGCGAGCAAAACATATCCCATTCCAGGTGAACGACGCGAGAATGGCCTCCTCCCTGATCACTGTGCTTTACGTCTGTGTCAAAATACTTTACTGCATAAATGTGGCCGCGCAAATTTTTCTACTGGACGCATTTTTGGGCATGCACGACCCATTTTATGGCCTCAGAATTACCAGAGATTTGATAGCTGGGAGACAGTGGGAAGCGTCCGGTGCTTTTCCTAGAGTCACGCTGTGCGATTTCGAGGTTAGGGCTTCACTTGTGTTTTTTTCGACTGTTTGATTTTTTAATTTGTGGCCAGAAAACGGAAACTAAACTGCCACGAAGTTAAATGGGAAACTGTCATGCAAAATGTCAAAAGTTACGTAACACTCCCTGGAAAAATTTCAACAATTCAGGGCATTTTACAGAGTCTGGCCGTCTGGGAGTGTAGGTATTTGTGAAATACATTTTCTATAACTCTGGTACTTTTAAAAAGTATGCGTACAGGGGGCAGTCCCATACCCTGTTGAATTCCTTGTCAAATTTCAAACGTCGTGCAAAGTGTCAAAGGTAATGTAAAATGCCCGGTTAAATAGCAAACGTGTTTGTCATTTGCCAGGGCATTTTACATGACCTTCAACACTTGCATGACATTTTAATTCTACAAGGTCTGGGATTGGCGCCAGGTGAGTACAGGTACTTTTTCAGTAAAAACGTAAAAGTATTTACTCAGTACCCGAGTATACGTATTTTTGGAGTAAACGTAAATACGTTTCCTCAAATACGGTCGCAGGTGCGAGTGATGGCCAACGTGCACCACCACACGGTGCAGTGCGTGCTCATGATCAACATGTTCAACGAGAAGATCTTTCTATTCCTATGGTTCTGGTTCCTGATTGTGTGCGTTATCACTGTTTTGTCCACTGTACATTGGATTTTGATAGCATTCGTGCCGGGGCAGGTGAGTACGATTGTCGATTTACTATTTTTAAATTTGTCTAGTTAGAAAAATGAAAATAGAAATAGTTAGAAGTAGAAATTAGTAAGAATAGTTCCGTGGTAGAATGTTATATTTATCTGACCAGGTAATCGATTTTTTATCCAAAAATTCGACAAATTTACGAATTTGCAACCACATTGAGGATTCATAAAGTATCACAAACAACATGTAGCATTGAAAAAAGTGATTTTGGGAAATACAATAAAATTTAACCTCAGAAAATCTCTCAAAAACCTCCCTGAAAAAGGAGAGAAAACACAAATGAGACATTTTTTTCATCTCATAAATAAAAATCAAATCTATGGTAAAAGAAAAACTAGGTAGATCAAATATATGTAGCTAAAATATAACCCCCCCCCCCAGCGAGTGGGCTTCATCCGGAGGTACCTGCGAGCGACCGATCTGACCTCAGATGCCCAATCAGTGAAGCGCTTCGTGCACAAGTACCTGGGCATGGACGGGGTGTTCTGCGTGCGCATGGTGTCCGCCCACGCGGGCGATATTATAGCTACTGAGCTCGTTGTGGCCCTCTGGTGACACTCCCGCACTCTGTGGAATGTAGTGGGGAATGGGGAGTGTTATGGAAAGTGTCAAAGACAGCATGGAAAATGAGCTGGAAAATGTGATGCGGTGTCAAAAGACATGTAAAATGACCCTGGAAAACGGTAAATACATTTGCCATTTTCCAGGGAATTTTACACGACTTCAGACACTTTGCATAACATTTGACATTTTACAGGTCCATTTTACATGACTTTTGACAAATCGCATGACATTTGCATCTTACAGGGCGTTTTACATGACATTTGACACTGTGCATGACATTTGACATAACTTTAGACACTTTTCATGACATTTTCCATTTCACAGGGCATTTTACAGTGTCCGGGAGTGCCCCCCCAGGCACCAATTCTCGCCTCCACTAAAGAAAATGGACTCAGAAGATGGCAAGGGCAAGTTCGACGCCACACTCAGACAGTTGCTCATGAACGCAGCCAAGGGATCCGCGTGAATGACTTTCTAAATAGTTTCGTTTTGATATTATACGTTTTTGGATCTCTGCCAAGTGAAGAGCAAGTGCATTTGGATATCGCATGTGACATGTGTAGTTGACACAGACCAGGGGCCAGTTCCGTAAATTGAGAAGTAAAATGGCAAAAGCTATATGAAATGGCGACGAGAAATTATCTATTTTTATTTTTTCTTCACTTTTCGATTTACTTGCCATTTCACTCCACTTTTTCCATTTCTTCGCTTTTGCCATTTTACTTCTCACTTCTCAATTTGCGGAACTGGCACCAAGTGTCAACAAGTGCGCGCGCCGCCATTCACCCAAAACTTTTTTTCGTCACTCATCCACTTGCTCCAAGTTCACGCATTCCACTTTTAGATTTTTTTTGCATGCGTGGAGAATGGATTGTTTTCGATTATTATACTAATTGCTTTTTTAACTTTATTATGGGGGTATCAGAAATTTGCTTGAAAATTAGTCGACTGCGCAGTCGGACAAGCGACAAAGTGGCAAGTATACTCCGCAGACACGATACTCTACAAACAGATAGGAGTTATGTCTTTGGCTGGCAGACGGCCAGCCGAGAACTTATGGAAGACGTGATGACGACGAAGTGATGAAGTCATGAAGACGACGTGATGGCGAGAGATGATGATGGCGACGAAAGTGATCACGTCATGATGGAGTGTTTCTTCCGGAAAAATGTACGGCCTTATGTCATCCGAGTATATAATATATGTATGAAAAAGCAAATCAAAAGCAATTTTCCACAGACAGAATCAGCACCATAACTTTACCTCAGACTTATACTTCAGTGACTTTACACGTTGCGCGCGTGGTTCACGCTGGAAGCGTGCCAACGATATTCAACACATGCCATTTTCATAAAAAACACACAGACAAAAATCCATTGTTGTTATAAACTTTTACATTCAGGTATCCACAACAAAACATTTTGTCATTTTCCACGCAAATCGCATGCCTATTTACTTTTGGCACACTTCCAACGTGCGACATAAATAACTGCTCGTGCAGAGTGTCTTCACTGGAGTATATTTACCACTTTTCTTGTCGCCTGTGGAATCGGCTCCCGGTGGTGCAACGATAACTTTTTATTATAGGTAGGTATTTTACTTACTACCGATATTTTATGCTGGCGCCGTCACATAATATTTATGTTAGGTAGTTGGAATGGAATTACCTAGTTAAAAATAAGTTTATAATACAATGCATGCTGTTCACAAAAAAAACGTACCTATATAGTGAATAGTGATGGAATGGCGCCAAAGGGCGCCATTTTTCCTGGCGCTTTTCATCACTAATGTTACGTTACGTTCTAACGTTCAGTGTGGTGCATTCACATGCTATTTACCATATTTCTTCTAATGGAAGGGCGCCCTTCTATTTTTTCGTCAACTCCTTTACCTTCCCTTCTATTTTAGACCGCCCTTCACAACGTCCGCTGATATTTTTTATGCACTTGGCACAATTCCAGCACTATGTGTACCTTCTATTGGAGACTGCCGTTCTATTTATTTCATGGCCTAATTACCGTATTTGCTTGAATAATCCCCCTGGGGGATTATTATTTCGTCAGACATTTTTTAGGGGGAACTATTCGAGAGAGGGAATTATTCAAGGGAGGGGAAATTATTATTTCGTCAAAATTTTCAAGCATGTTTCTATCAACTCATTTCACGAAAGATGCCCTATAAACACAATAACGTGCCATTTTTGTTAAAATTAGGTACAACAAATTAATCAGATCTTTAAAGGGGGGATTATTCAAGGGGGGATTATTATTTCCTCACTCGTCTTACAGGAGGGATTATTCGAGGGGGGAATTATTCAAGGGGGGATTATTATTTCCTCACTCGTCTTACAGGAGGGATTATTCGAGGGGGGAATTATTCAAGGGGGGATTATTATTTCCTCACTCGTCTTACAGGAGGGATTATTCGAGGGGGGAATTATTCAAGGGGGGAAATATTCAAGCGAAGTGTTGGAGAACTGCCCTTCTATAAAAAACGTGAATAAATCGTGATTTCCGGGCCAAAATCTACGTAAAATACGTCATATTGCAATATCGGCGACCGTAAGGGATGGTTTCGTATATTTTACAAACCGCCTTGCTCTCGGTGCATGTGCGTCGATGCGACTGAACTTTGAAACATCTGTCGGGCGTACGCCCTACACAACAAATCTGTAGGAAGAATTAAATCTGGCCTTCTTAAGAATTTCGAATGCACTACACCGGTTAGATGTCATGGAATCTCATGTATTTAAATATCTATAAGACTCTAAATATTCTCAGTATAAAAATAAAACATATTTAGTTTACAGTACAATCTCAACGGATACATCGCAGTTAATTACTGCGTGCAGGTATTTTTCTGTTCATGTACCGTATATCCTCGAATAAGTCCACAGGGGAGTTAATGGGAGTTATTCAGGGGCCGGGGTTATTCAAGGGGAATTCTTATTTTTTGCTCGCTCGCTTTGCAGGGGGGAGTTGTTCAAGGGGAAATGCTTATTCGAGTAAATACGGTATGCATTCATTGGGTAGGTACATCTGTTTATGCAAAATCCCAAATCTGTGAAATAAAAAAGCCAAAATTTACAACAACTGTGTGTAAGAGCACCGCGTCTTCGATCAGCGTAGAAAAAAATTCGGAAAAAGCGTGCACAGCAGTTATATTATTGCAAAATTCAATTTGCACATGAAATGTAGAAAATACACGCCGTTGTGGACAGTCGTAAGTGTAGGTAAACCGGGGGCAGACCCCACAAAATGCCCTAGCAAATGTTACACGTCATGCAGTGTCTAAAGTCACGTAAAAATTCCTGGAAAATGGCAAACGCACTTACGCGACATTGGGCCCACACACGCTAGTTGACATCGACACCAAATGTCAACTGGTGCCGATCCCGATTCAAAGCTTGCGGACGAGTGGACGAACGACGTTCAAACGCAATCTTTGAATTAGGAACGGAACCAGTTGACATTTGGTGTCGATGTCAACTAGCGTGTGTGGGGCCAATCTACAGGGCACTTTACATGACTTTTGACACTTTGCAAGGCAGAAATACCTATTACAGTTTACAGGGTCTGCGGTTGGCAGCAGGGGTCTGCGTTTAATGTGTAACCTACTTCTTTCAGCCGTCCACACATCGTATCGCTACGAAAGTGCACGCTCTGGAGACTTCTAGTCTTAGGCTGTTTACAGGAAAAATTTAAGACGACAAACTTTTTTGGGAACTTTGATCTTTCGAGTTAAAAAGTTCCGTTAAAAGGCCCACACACGCTAGTTGACATTGACACCAAATGTCAACTGGTGGTGATCCCGATTCAAAGCTTGCTGACGAGCCGGTGATCGACGTTCACACGTAAGCGTTGAATTGGGAATGGAACCAGTTGACATTTGGTGTTGATGTCAACCAGCGTGTGGGGGGCCTTTGTCCGTATCCGTACGGAACTTTCCCTCGGAATATGAAACTTCCTCGGAATATGTCACTAATTTTTCCTGTAAACACCGCCTAAATAAACATTGTATTTAGGTAATTATATATCGCCAATTGCCTGTCGCCATTCAAATTAAATGTCGACATTTTGTGATCTAGTCATCACATCGCCATTTCAAAATTTCAGGTTTTCAACGATTTCGTTCAAAATATTTACATTCAGATATTACATTTTAAAATATTACTGTATATTGATGATCGCATGCATAAGTAGTCCCATATTTTTACTGCCAAAAAGTATTGAACTGTAGTTTTGTATATTAAATATTATGAAGAACATATAAATACAGTATAATTTTTATATTTACAGCTCTATTCACGAGAAAAGTATACAGGTATACCGTATTTCTTCTAATACAACGGCACCCTTCCATTTATTTCGTAAACTAAATACTTTACCTGCCGTTCTATTGGAGGTACGCCCTTATATTAGAAGAAATACGTTATTTACATCGCTACAATATAATAACGACCCTAGCATAGAGTAGTAGTTCATAGCAATTAGTACTGCGAAAAAAGTACACAACTTTTGGACGACACAGTCGGATATGCTGCAAATGAATTTATGGGCAAATTAATTTTCAAAACTGAGATATCCTTCAAAGAACCACGTAAATTTTTTAACATGATTAGCTAAATTGGAACTTTCAAGATTCCATAAGTAAATCAGTTCACATCCACTTTCTGTGAAGACTTCATGCCGAAACATCATAAAAACTTCAGAAAGAATACAACAATTAGGGTTCTACCATACCGCAGTGTCGGTATCGGTCGATACCTTACGGTATCGGTAAAGGTATCGACAACGGTATCTACCTATATCGAGAAATTAAAATGTCGGTTTCGATAGAGAAACATGTTCCCGATGTCCCGAAGAAATTTATATCAAATTTAAAAAACTGCATTGGTTTTTGTAAACTGGTTGGCGCCTTTACTGCGAACAGGTGCGATTCCCATACCCTGTAGAATGTCAAATGCCATGCAAAGTGTCAAAAGTCATGTAAAATGCCGTGCAAAATGGCAACTTCAGTTCTTACTTTTTTAATTTTGCAGGGCATTTTACATGACTTTTGACACTTTGCATGACATTTGGCATGTTACAAGGTCTGGGAGGCTGCTGCAAATGGTACAAAATTGTGCTACAACTGATGTGTGTTACTAGCTTGCAAAGTGTTTGCATTCCAAATTAGCAAAGTGCACATGCTTTTAAAGGAGTTTAAATGTATTGTGAAAAAGAAAGTCCCATCATGTTAAATTTTTTTGTTGATTTGGATCTTGACACCCAGGTCTTGGTATTGGAAAATTCAAATGAATATATATACACTCCGGGAAAAATGTCTTTATGTTCCTGACCAGGAACAAAAAAAATCAATGTCTCCCCAATTCACGTGCGACCTGTGTTGAGATATACATGGGATGAATTCTCGTAGATTAGGGTGCCTTTATGCCACATGTCGATTTTTAGCTTTCTGGGTGCTTTGCTGCTCGTTTGACGGCCATCCAAAGTCAAAATTCCGGTACAGTCTTCCGGTACGGTACAGTACGGTCTTCACAGTTTTTGTGAAAACATTATAACAAAGAAAAAAGTATGATTAAGTGATGAAAATGACCTGCACGCAACTCTTTTTCATTGTTTTAACATGTTCTTATTTAATGTTATAACATGTTATAATGTTTTCACCAAAACGGTGAAGACTTTTTACTACCGGAAATTGGACTTTGGATGGCCGTCAAACGAGCAGCAAAGCACCCAGAAAGCTACAAATTTACATGTGGCATAAGGGCACCCTAATCTACATTAATTCATCCTGTGTATATCCCAATACAGGTCGCACGTTAATTGGGGAGACACTGATTTTGTTCCTGGCCAGGAACATAAAGACATTTTTCCCGGAGTGTATATATAGGCATAAAATATTTTCAACGCCAGTGTCAAGATCAGTATCGAAAAGCCAGCATCGTTTAACACTGAAAGGGTACAAAGAAAATACATAAATACAACATTCAAATGAAATGTTCCCAAAAATACACGCAGAAAAAGCCTGAACCAAATTCCCAACAACAATCAAAAGATTCAGAAAAAAGACAGTTATATATATTTTAGTAAACAAGCATCCCAAACCAAAAAAAAAAACAAATTTACAAAAGAAACCAGGAAAAATTCAATAATAACACAATCCCACCAAACGGAAAAAAGGAGCGTGTAAATAGGCAAAATTTGCAGATCACAGATGCTCGATCAAATGTTCATGGAACCCAACTTTGTCCGCAGTGTCGACGTTGCATTTGATGCAATGCCAGGGGCCAAGTTTGTGTCCGTGCGCGCGCATGTGCACCTGCGGGTTCGAAACACGCGTGTTATCTTTTTTATTGATGGAAATATGTAAGATTTTTTGCACTTTTTTGGCATTGATGCTCGATGTGTAGGTGCTCGATATCCGATAAGAGTGTGGATAGATCCATATTTTTGTGTCGATAGCAAAAAATAAAAAAATAAATCCGAGATATTTATCATCCCCATAGAACGCTACGCAACCCAAAATATTTTATAGAAGATAAAAAGTAACCTTCAAGAGCTTCTCCGATCCAAAATCGATATCACAATGAACACATCTGGTCAGTGGGACATCTTCAACGACCCCCTGCATTTGGGCGCCCTCAGTTCCAGCCCCATCTGGCTGGACAAAAGTATTGCCGCCATTCTCCTCGCTGTAGTCCTGGTCACATGTATTGCCCTGCTGGGCGCTGCTGGACTGCGCCTCATCGCAGTGAGCGCTAGCGCTATCATTGTGTCCATACTGTTCCTCGTCGTCGGACTCCAGTTTGATTACGGCCACGGGCTGTGCGGCTTCGGCTCGCTCCTGTTCGACTTGTCGCTGACGCGATCTGAGACAAGAACAGGGAGTAAAAGTTAAGGGAAATGGTACTATATTCTTGGATAAGTACCCCTTAACAATGACAAACCCTCTGGAAAAAGTGTGAATTTTTTGTGTTTTTCTAAAATTACTTTCCGAATATTTTTAAATCATATTTAAAAAAAATTTATTGAGTTTTTTATCATATTAACGCAGGATTTTTTTGGGAGGGGGGGGGCGGTGCCAGTTGTATGTGCCAACACCATGCCAGTATTGGCACTGGCGTTGGCGCCAACGTCTACAATATAGGTATCTTTATATACCTATATTTCGTACTAGAATCATGTTGGGGACCTTTCTAATGCTGTCACATTTTGGAAAAATACATAGTAATCATTGGCTGGGTATTTGCGCGCTTGCGCGCAAAAATTTTTTAGATGTTCCTGCAAAATCGGTTTAGAAAAGTGCCATTTCTGGCAAATTTTTTTCGAAAAATACATCTTTTCCATCCCTTGTCGGGACCGCCATAAAATTCCGGGACCGGGACCGGGTGGTCGGGACCGGGACTGGCTTTTTTTAATTGTCGGGACCAGGACTGGGGTGTCCGGACCGGGACCGGGACCGCCCCAGTCCCGACTTTTTGCCGAACCATGTACCGGGACCGCGGTCCCGTTTGAACCATAGTAAGCAACGCGAGCAAAATTACAACCGCTCCTTGAAAAGCATTTCCAGCAGACTATAACAACAATGATAAAACGTGTTCACGCACGCACCTGGTGCTGTATCTGCTGACCACAACATTTTCAACCTGTCGCCGATTTTGAAAACTCTCCCGCGTATCCAAATCTGAACTTTTCACAGGTTTCCTAGCATTTTTCCGAGGTCTACCCCTTTTGGGGGGTGATTCTGTTTGATCCTCATCGCTATCTCCAATATTCCGTCTTTTGTTGGCAAATTTCGGCGGGCCTTTGTGCGTTGAAATTTTCGTGCGCAAAAATTGTCGATATTCCACCGCCACTGGTTCGTCTTCGGGAAGAAGTTTGCCCCTAGAAAAATGAAAATGATTTTGAAAATGTATTGTTGCGCATTAGAGTGTTCAACGTGTAAAATGTTAAACGACAAATTAGTCAAATGTCACGTGTCACTCTAAATGTACAGTGTCTGGTAGGGATGGAAAAAGCGCTTTTTTCAACGGCGTCACTTTAAAAAAGCGCTTTTAAAAAGACTTTTAACAACCAGTTGAAAAAATCGTGCTGGCCATCCTAGTTAGGGTTGGCCGATGTTTTTTTTATACGTTTTTTTTTTTAAAAACATGACGTCCGAAATGTTTTTTTAAAAAAAAAAACATCGACCGAAATTTTTAGTACTAAGCACTAGGTATTTTGCAAATTTTTTGCGCGCAAGCGCGCAATTTCACACACAAATTGACATTGGTGGTTGTTTTCATTGGTTTTGTGGCATTTTTTGTATCAAAGTATCCATTTCTATGTGCTACCATGGGTTAATAAGCCGTCATATGTTGCTGTACTATATACTATTGAGGTAATGTGCTTCCATGTACCTCAACAGTGTGTAACTTCACTCCCAAAGTAACAACCTCCTTTTATAACCTTGTTTGATCACTATTCTGTGCCAACTTTACCTGAAGTTAGGGTTCAAACGGGATCCCGATCCCGATCCCGGATCCCGTGAAATTCCGGGATTTACCAGTCCCGATCCCGATCCCGAAACCCCAATCCCGATCCCGATCCCGATCCCGAAATCTCAAAAATACCAATCCCGATCCCGATCCCGAAAATTTTCAAATCCCGATCCCGATCCCGAGAAACTCCCAAGTCCGGGATCCCGATCCCGGAAAAATTAGTGGAAAGTGAAATAATGACGTTTTTGCATGCAAAAAAAGTGGATGCAAACCCCCAGCGTCAATTTTATGCCACTTTTCTGGCATCCAACAGTGTTTTGAGACCTTTATGAACAACTGTGAATGCCAGAAAAATGGCCAAAATCTCTATCCCTAGGACCCAATCCCGATCCCGGAAAAATGCCTATCCCAATCCCGATCCCGATCCCGTGACCCCAATCCCGGCCAATCCCGATCCCGATCCCGAAATCTCAAAAAACCAATCCCGATCCCGATCCCGAAACCCCAATCCCGATCCCGATCCCGAAATCTCAAAAAGTGAATCCCGATCCCGATCCCGAAATGTCAATCCCGTTTGAACCCTACCTGAAGTCACGAACATTCGACTATAAGGCGATATACGAACGATATGTCAACGAAAAATGGATATTTTTGACACAAATCACCACTTGTAATGCTATCCCATGGCTCCACAGCCATTATATGGTCATATATAACATCACAGAGTATTGCCACTGTTTGATATACCTATATATGTTGACACAAGGTCATATCTGGGAGCTTTTAAAAAAACACGTTTTTTATTTAAAAAAACATCGAGTTAAAAAAAAACGTTTTTTTTCCAACCCTAATCCTAGTATCTGGTAAACATTTCTTTCCCACATACAGGCCCATTTATTCTGGAGGAGGTAATTCGAGGGGAGTATGTTTTCGTAAGCTCGCTCAGACCTGGGGGTATTTCGAGGAGGGTGTATTTCCAGGGGGGCAGTTCGAGTTGGGACGATTTTCGAGGGGGGGGGGGGGTATTTCGAGGAGGGGGTGCTGATCCAGTTTAAAAATAACGAAAAATGTTGAATATTACGAAAAACTATGTTATACACTTCACAGCTAAATTGTGCACATGCAAAAAGGCACTAAAAACCCTCCAAATCTCAAACAAACTTCCTAATACTGTGATAATCGCCAAAAAGAAGAATCCTGGGTCTGAGAGCGGCGCGCAGCAGCAGGCCAAATTTGTTGCCGTATTTGCTGTAAATTCGTTTCATCCAGCCGTTGTAAATGGTTTCGAAGCCGCGATCTAGGTACCGGCCGAACCAGGCGCGCAGTTCCCTGCGATCGAATTATTTATGTTAAGGGTGGTTTACACAGATTTTTTTATGAAGAACCGACTGCACTTGAAAAAGTTCCATATTCGTGCTAAAAGTTCCATATTTGTGATAGTGGTGCCAAACACACTGTATGTCAACTGGTTTCGGTGTCAACTAGATTTTATGACACTGTAGGTTGCAGGACAATTTTTAAGGGCACACGCGGCAATGTCGAAGAGGAATTAATATTGCCATGTGCATTTGAACATAAAGATTTTGTTGTGGGCTGCGAAAACATGTTCAAATGAAGGGTGTGCTTCTAAAAGTACCGATCTACAAATTTTTTAAATTTGAGTTAGGACCATTTTTGGGGTCCCCATAAAAATGCGCTTCAAAAATATATATAAATAATATGTGGGGGGTGCGAAATTAAATTTTGAGATATGGGGGGTAGAAAAAAGCAAAAAAAATCGCAAAATAGTTTTTGAAATTTTAAAAGTACCGATCTACAAGCTTTTTCAGCTTTTGTGTCTTTAAAAGTACCGATCTCACACTTTTTTCAAAATTGTTCTTTTAAATGTACCGATCTGCACATTTTTTTGTGCTTCTAAAAGTACCGATGTCAGATCGGTGTCCGGTTCCGCAATAACTCATTTTGTGCTTTTTTATTATGGGTAAAAGTACCGATCTACAGCTTTCTGATTTTGTGCTTTTAAAAATACCGATCTACATGCTATTACCAATTTGTTCCTTTAAAATGTACTGTACTACAAAAATACAATTCCCTAAATTTTATATAGCTAGTGTTATGTGTATAATCAATGATTATACCCATGCATGTGGATACCCAACAATATGGCCGAAATACCCATACCCAATACTGCATACTCCAAACTTTCAATCGCGATTATCTCAAAATCGATCAAACCCTTCAAATGCACATTGAATAAAATTTCCTCTTCGACATTGTGCCTGCGCACACTAGTTTTCACACGAAATTTCGAAAACTCATAAATCGGCTTATAATCGAGTTTTCCACGATGAGGTGGCCGTCAACTACAGTTGACGGAGATCAAAAATGACTCATTGTGGAAAACTCAAACACGTTCAAAGCTCATTTATGAGTATTCGAAATTTCGTGTGAAAACTAGTCAGGGCCTTTGCAGCACGTGCACTTAAAAATTGTACTACGACCTAAAGTGAACTAAAATCGAGTTGACACTGAACCAGTTGACATCCAGAGTGCGTGGTGCCAATGTGGTGCAGCATGGGTAAATCAAAATACAACAAAAACTCACTTGTGCAACAACCCAGCCAAATCGATAACCTTCTTTTTATCAGTCTCTTTGTGGGGGCCATTCGAATTTTTAGCGTCAGCACGTGGTGCCAACAAGTTGCCAGTGCGAATTGTGAGAAGGCCTGGGGACAATCCTGGACCCTGTAAAATGCCCTATAAAATGTCAAAAGTCATGCAAAGTGTCTAAAGTCGTGTAAAATGCCCTGAAAAAGGACAAATGGCATGCAAAGTGTCAAAAGTTTTTTTAAAATGTCCTGTATAATGTCAAACGTCAAATGTCATGCAAAAAGTCGTGTAAAATGTCCTGGAAAATGGCAAACTTACTTTTAGCAGTTTGCATGACATTTGCCATTATCTAGGGTATCTTCCACGACTTTTGACACTTTTTGACATTTGACATTTAACAGGGCATTTTAAAGGGTCTGGGATTGCAACCTGGTGGCGCGCTGCTACTGCGCTGCTCACATGAAGCCGTTTTTGTGCCGCCGTTCGTGGGGATGCCAATTGTGGTGCCTGTTACGGGGGGGGGGCTGGTTTTTGAACATGAAACACGATTTTGTGACTTTGAGCAAAAATGCGATAGGCATGATTTATAGGGCAACTCAGGACTCGATCAGGGATCGATTGACAATCATACAATTCCCATAAAGTCAAAATTCTGGCGACTCCTGGGACAGTTCCGCAAATTGAGAAGTGAGAAGTATAATGGCAAATTCAAAGTAAATTGGCATAGGTGCAGTGAAATGGCAAGTGAATTGGCAAAAGTGAAGTAAAAAAATAAAAACTAATTTCTCTTCGCTTTTACCATTTTTCTTCTCAATTCACTTCGCTTTGCCATTTTACCTTCTCACTTCTCAATTTGCAAAACTGGCTCCTAAATAGTTCCACCAAATAACCAACAAAACCCCAAAAAGCAACAAACGATTTCTCCACTCTGACAACTCGAACATCTTCCTGAAAGCCGTGCTCAAACAAGTGGGCACCATGGGCACGGACACGGGCGTGGTCTGGTGTCCGGATTCTTTTGAAACGGGCGCGGGCGATATAGATCTGGACCGGTGGACGGCTGGGGGCGCGCGCATGGACACGAAACTGATAACCGGCCGCGCTGCACGGAAAAATGTGTATATGTGTGCGTGTCGAGTATGTAAGTGCTGCTGTAACTTTTTATTAGGTAGGGATCAGGGACGTATCCAGGATTTTTGAGCGGGGGGGCTGCTTGTTTACGGATGCCGGCGAGGGGGGGGGGGCTCAGCCCCCCCCCCCTAAAATTTTAGCTACATAGTGACGGAATGGCGCCATGGCGCTGGCGCCATTAGTCGGCGCCACGCCATGGCGCCATTGGCGTTGGCGTCAGCGCCATGGAATGCTGTATATGTATGTAAATATACATACAAAAAAGCAAAAAACACAACATTGAGTGTATTTATAACGATTTGTGACCACATGGAGCAAATCCGATGATAATACCTTATGTCTGGTGAAGAATGCGCGCTCGCGCGCAAAATTTTTTACGCTGACGTTGAAAAAGTCGCGTTTTACGGTCACTTTTTGGTCTCGTCCCGGGAGGGGGGGGGGCTGCAGCCCCCCCCGCCCCCCCCCCCTGGATACGGCCCTGGTAGGGATGGCCGGAGGTTTTTTTAAAAAAAGTTTTAAAAACGGTGTTTAAAAAAACACGCAATATCTAAAAAAAGTTTTAAACCCCAGCCAGAATTTTGAGTACTCTGCATTTTTTGCGCACAAAAACGTTTTTTCACATACACATTACCATCGGTGGTTGTTTTCATTAGTTTTGGGATATTTTTAGTGTGAAAGCTTCCATTTATTCATGCTATTGTGTCATAATAAGCTGAGGCATGCTAGTGTAGTATCTAATACCCAGCCAATGTGCTCCCACATACTTCCACAGCGAGAAGCATCACTGTCATGCCTATTATTACCCACAAATATATAACAAACGTTTGACGGGCCGCCCAGGACCCCTTTGAGATGGCCGCGCGCTGTAGCGATATCGATATCCGCGGTAATTTACATGACGGGCTACCTGTAAAACGTGGCAAACCTAATTTGTTAGTGAAGTAAATAATTTTAAAAAATACCACATTTCGTCGAATTGGCCCCACACACACTAGTTGACATCAACACAAATGTCAACTGGGTCCGATTTCAATTCAAAGCTTGCTGCCGAGCCAACGAACGACCTTCAAATGCAAGCTTTGAATTGGGATGGGAACCAGTTGACATTTGTGTCGATGTCAACTAGCGTGTGTGGGGCCAATACCCCAAGGTGCGCGAGCTAAGGGAATAATAAGACTAAGGGTCCCCCTCGAAATACCCCCCCCCCGTCTGGAATGATGTACATCATGTATGGAACGTACATGATGCATTAATTGCAGCCAGTTTGCATCGCAACTTCACATAATTTATATAAAAATACTAGTTTGTGTCGCTATATATGGTATATAAAAATTTCTAAGCATATCCTGTTTGTTCACACTTATCACCAGTTTTGTGTACGCAAAAGCCTATTCTTTACTACGATCCTTCACGAAAATTTGTGACTAAATAATACCCCCCTAGATGCACCCCAAGTCAAATTTTTCTGTCGAAAAAATAACCCCACTTGGGTGTATTTCGAGGAAATACGGTAGACAAATTTTCTCATTTCACAAATTTATTCAATGATTTTGTGCATGCAAATTTTCAATGTGATAGTAACCAGCTGTAGGCTAACAATGCTAATGCTCATAGGTTTACACACCCGAAACTCACCTTCATATCATTGATGGAAAATGACTTATCTCCCCTCTTTTTAGCGTATCGCTGAAAAAGCGAAGTTTTATCTGGTAGGCGACATTTTACATTACCCAAAAAACTTTGGCCCATGTGCTTTTGGCGCTGTGCCAAGTCACGCATGCAGGATGTGTAAATTTCTGTGAAGTCCTTTGATGTGTCCGCCTTAGTAAATTGGGAATACATTTCTCTGCGTGGGGTGGGCGTGTGTTTATGTGGGATGTTGTAGTAGAGGTCTCGTATCTTGTAAATGTAGTGGCGTAGCCAGGGGAGGGGCGGGGGGGGCGGCCGCCCCCCCCCCCCCCCCTTCCCGGGTGAGACGTGAGAAATGTCGTGAAATGTGTTCTGGTGCAACGATTTTGAGGTCATTTTTCAAAAATTTTCCCTGCAAGCGCGCAATAACGCGTAACACCAAAGGCATTTTCTCTTTGCAGGTCGCAACGGCCTCAAGCTCGCTGAAAATGCACTCAAATGTTCATATTCGATGTATACATATGTAAAATACATACATATACAGCGGTCTGTGGCGCCTATGCCAACGCCAATGGCGCCATGGCGCGGCGCCTACGTATGGCGCCAGCGCCATGGCGCCCTTCCCCTACTACATAGGTCAAATTTTAGGGGGGGGGGGGTGCCGCCACCCCCGTTCGCGGGGCTCCGTAAACAATCCGCCCCCCTGGCTACGCCACTGGCAGTAAATATGTATAAGTCAAAGTCCAAAAGTCGATAAGTCTAAAATTGCGGAAATTCAGTTGAAACCGTGAAACGTTCCGATAACTTTTTCATTTTGCACTAGTTGAAAATGTCAACTGGACACGAACCCGAGTAATCTGCGGGCTTCCACAGCGGGTAGTTTTTGGTGGTCCGGATTTATAGTCATGCAAATGTGTTCCTGCCCATCTGGATCATCGTAGAAACGGCCTGCGATGGTAAGAGAACCATGAAATGAATTCACGTCAATTGTATATGGCTCTGAATATGTGGAAAACATGAAAGGAAATTTTACTGTTAACGAGGATTTTTAATTTTTTCAAGACTCAATTTTTTTAATTAATTTTTGTTTTGTCATAAACTGCTCGAATTGTGCCGAATTCAGAAAAATGAAAAAATGTCCACGGACGGCGTTTTTAATAGTTTTACTCAATCTATTAGTTGCCATTTTAAGATCAAATCTTGCACAGATTCTATGAAAAAATATTTTCCTTGACACCCAACAAAAAAATGTGAAATAATAGTTTGCAAAACCTTGGCAGAACTAAGAAAATAGGAGGGCGGCTTCCAATAGAAAGGCGGGTAAAAAAGTCGACGACAAAAATAGAAGGGCGCCCTTATATTAGAATAAATACGGTAATCTCGTTGTGACCGTAAGCCCCGCCCCCAATAAACCCAAAAAAACACCCAAAAACTGACCATCCATAACCCTGATGCGATAATGCGCGAGCGCGTTTGCATTTTTGCCAGCGTTCAAATCCCGCCGCACTTCTCCGCACCCGGCGCACATGTAAACCCGGATGCCCCCTTTCGGAGCGAATTTACGCCGCCCCAGCGCCAGTCTGTTTTTGTTGTGGGTTGGCTTTTAGAGTTGTAAAATGTACTCTACCGTAAGGGCGAATGTGAAACCAGTGTGCCATTTACTAGTTTCCGTGAATATCCCACGGTAATTTACCGCATCGTTTATCGGTGCTCCGAACTGTTTCACACACGCTTGCTCTTCGTTTACAAAAAGTTTTTTTCTATTAAAAAAGGCAACCAACAGAATTTGAATTTGGTAAAAACGTGAGATTCGTCACAAGTATCATGTCACGATCGTTGTCATCACATAGAAAACAGAGGCAAAACAGTCCCAGTGCACCTCTAAACACATTGCACATGTAGACCCGCTGCACATGTAAATACAAACACATGTATACCCATCACACATTTATGGGTATACATGTGTAATGGGTAGATTTACATGTTACATGTGCAGCGGGTTTGCATGTGTACCAGGCCCCAGCCACAAAACAAACGCACTTGAATTCAAAAATGAGTCCCGGCCAGCGTCTGGATGGATACCTAATGACAGGATCCCCATCCATTGTCAGGTTGCACTCTTCTGCCGGCCCGAAATCGGCACCAATCGTCAATTCCTGGAAGGAAACCATCTCGTAATTACCGCAAATCCTCGAATAACTCCCCCCTGTTGGCGAGGAGAGGAAAAAATAACTCCCCCCTCCTGAAAAACTCCCTATGTGTATGAATAGGATAAATACAATACAAAATGCATAAGAATATTAGCCAACGACAGCGACAGCAGATAAAAAAATGATGTGTATGCAGTGTATACACATCTTTTTGTTGTTGTACAGTTTAATACCTGAATAACATGAGTTGACAGGCTGCATCTGCAATGATTTGATTTCAAGTTTTCTGAGGAAAATATAACTCCCCCCTCGAATACCCCCCTGAATAAATCCCCCCTCCAAAACATCTGACGAAAAAATAACTCCCCTGGGGTCTTATTCGAGGATTTAGGGTAGAAGGGGGTAGGGTAAGTGGAATGTGTGAAATGTCTTTTGGTCATCTGTCTTCGTCATTTCTGAAATGTTCTTGTAAAAATGCACGAGTGTTTGTTTCAAGCTGGGCATAGGCCGGCAACAATGTTTTTCAGTACAAAAATTGTTGTTTTTTTAAACATGTATTATTATTGATATATATTTATTATATTCAAATGTAAAATGCAAATATTGAAAAAAGTTTACCCGTTCAAAAGTTTTTTTAAAGTCTGTTTACAAAAAAAACCCAGACCCACACAAAAACACTGACACCGGAACACTGCTTATACTCGACTCCGCCCATATCTGTCAAAAATATTAAATTGCATACATAAGTATCCTGGTAGAGCGTCATCTACGAGAACATAAGTAATCTAGGATGCACACTTTGCGGTCGGCCCACCACCACCACCCCACCAACCTTATTAGTCAAATCACTGCACCAATCATCATCAGCATCGCAAGCGCGCTTGGCCCTGGACGCGGCGGCGCTGATGCCCGACACGATGACGGGCGCGCACTTGCCCTTGCTCTCCCTCCTGGCTCCGGATTTGATCGGCGCCCAGCGGACGTCCTTGCCGATCTCGTCGTAGCGCATCCGGAAGTTGGACAGGTCGACCGCCTTGTCGGATACCTGCGGGGGGTGGAATTAGGTGGCACTACAAGAGTCTGTAGAATGCACTGTTAAATGTAAAATGCCCTGTAAAATGTAAAATGTCATGCAAAGTGTAAAAAGTCATGGAAAATGCCATACAAAATGGCAACGTACGTTTGCCATTTCCTAGGGTTGGAAAAAAATCAACTTTTTAAACGCCTTGATTTATAAAAAAAATCAATTAAAAAAATTGATTGTTTAAAATTTAAACCAGATTTTTTTTAAATCGTCCAAAATGGGGGGTATAGATAAAAAATACGTGTGTGTTATTTGTCAGACAAAGTATTGTTATGTCTATTGTGGTCATATTAAGACTGTGGAGTCGTGGGATAGCATTATAAGCACTGATTTCTTTCAAAAATATCCATTTTTGTTGACTTATTGCGTATATCGCCTTTTGTCAGACGTTCGTGACTTCAAGTGAGGTTCAGCATGGAATAGTGCTTAGATAATGTTATAATAGAAGGGTAATACATTGACAGTGATGTTTCACACTGTAGAAGTATGTGGAAGCACATTGGCTGCATATTATATACTACACTAGCGTAGCAGGGCTCATAATTAACAGGGCTTAACATGAATAAATGGAAGCTTTTACACTAAAAATACCCCAAAACCCATGAAAACACCGCCAATGGTAATGTGTATGAGAAATTGCGCGCTTGCGCGCCAAAAAAATTGCAAAATACCTAGTGCAAGTCTACCAGAAATTTTGCCTTTTGATTTTTTTAAATTAAAATCAGTTGATAAAAAAAATCAGTTTAAAAAAATCAAGTGCCAACCCTACCATTTCCCATGACTTTTGACACTTTACAGGGTCTGGGAGTGCGCCAAGGGTTCAAACGGGGTTGACTTTTCGGGGTCGGGATCGGACATTTGGGGTATCTCTGAAGTTTTTACTGTCTAAAAACACATTTGAATTGTAGATAAGTGGCATAAAATGTGCACAGGAGGGAATTAAAATTTCTCAGTGCAAAAAGTTGACAAATTTGGCCGTATTTTCCGTGATCGGGATTGTGAAAATTTTATCGGTATTTGAAAACCTTTGAGATCGGGAACGCACAACCCCAATAATGTCGGCATTGGGTATCTTATTTTTTGAACCTCTGAAAAACACCGACCACCCCAAATACTCACCTCTCCAGCACAGATGTGCGTATATTTAACTTTGTCCGGGTCTGTGTACAACTTTCCATTGTGGATACGGATCTGAAAATGGTGTTAACTGGGGATGTGGATAACAAATATTTATTTGCAAAAAAATCCTAAATTTGCAAAAAAATAAGAAAAAAATCCGCAAAAAACGTACACAAACTCTATGGGTGTCATCCTTTTGCAAACAGCCGACGCAGAAAAACAATTTACCATCTTTCACAACCGGTGCAAATATCATTTTCTTCCCTAGAAATATCTTGGACTCATACTCGAACACCTGCGATACCGTACTCGCTTAAATAGTGACATAACTTTTTGAAACATAAGTTCACACACCGGAAATTCATATGTCGACTTTTGTACCAGCGTGGCATCGCCATAACACACTCGCACTTGTTTTCTTTCTATCAAATTCCCCTGAAAATGGATCAGACATACATGATCAATATATTTAAAATTTCAAATAAATAATTTGCAAAAAAAATTCAACCAATGTCTGCACCTTTTTGTATTGATCCCAGCGAGTGACCTGCTTCTGACGGTCGGCTGTAATGTTCAAAATTATTATTAGGTACACTAATTTTGAATGCAAAAATATGTGAAATTTGCGGTCAAATGCGCGATATACCGTATTTCCTCGAAATACCCCCCCTCAAAATTGACACTATGAACTAATAAACCCCCCTCGAAATACCCCCCCCCCCAAATTTAGTGTATAGAGAACGTAAATTACAAAGGCTGCGGTTTGTCATCTGGGTAATGCAAAACACACGTTAAAAACGATGACTGTGTTATGTGAGAACAGTGATTATACGTCTACACACTTATAAAAGTCTTTAGAGTCTTATAAATGGCGATTTTTGTTGCATTTTCGACGTCTGCGTATGTTTCAGACGACAATTTAGTACTTGGTTTTCAAAAAATTTCTGGCGAAATAATAAAGCCCCCCTCGAAATAGCCCAAATAACATTTAATCCAAGACACCAACCCCGTCTAAATGATCAAAAAAAACTTACGATCATGGCACTTCATATGATGCGGCACCGAGTACTTTGTAGCAAACGTCTTATCACACTGTGGGCACTTGTACGGTCTCTGTCCCTTGTGCTTGGCCTCGTGTTCTTGCAGCGCGGACAACTTGCAGAAAGATGCGGGACAAGTCCCGCATTGGTGAGGCGTGCGGGACCCGTGCACGCGCTGCACCATAAAGGGGAATGTGTAAATGAGAGAATAATTAAAGGCAGGGACGTATCCAGGATTTTTGAGCGGGGGGGCTGCTTGTTTACGGAGCCCGGCGAACGGGGGGGGGGGGCTCAACCCCCCCCCATAAAATTTTACCTATAAAGTGAGGGAATGGCGCCATGGCGCTGGCGCCATTCGTAGGCGCCACGCCATGGCGCCATCGGCGTTGGCGCCAAAAATCGCTTATTATGTATGTAAATATGCATACATATAGATTGACAGGCCGGCCATTTAGTGTATTTAATACAGAATTGGGATTACAGGGCCGATTTTTTACAATATCCTCTGTGAAATGGACGAAAAATTTTTTACACCACACCTTAAAAATTGATACCAAAAGTTGATTTTCCCCGTGTTTTTCAGGTCCGACCCCGGGAACGGGGGGGAGCTGCAGCCCCCCCCCCTGGATACGTCCTTGATTAAAGGTAACATGTTTTGTGAGCAGGTGCCAGTCCCAGACAGTGCAAGATGCTCTGTAAAATGTTAAATGTCATGCAAAATGTCAAATATTCTAAAGGAGTCCAGACCCAAACAATTTTTTTTTACCTTTTTGGAGTGACAAAATTCATGCAAAATGTCAATTCATTTGCCATATTCAAGACACTTTACACAACAATTGACATTTCCCAGGGCACTTCACACACCCCAAAGGGCAACCCCCAATACACCCACCTGATTATGATAGCCCAGCGAGCTAGTCTGCGCAAACCTCACATCATCGCCGCACAACTCGCACACGTGCGGCTTCTCGCCCGTATGTATAAGTTCATGCCTGTTTCTGTTGCGTAGCAGCCTGAAGCCCTTGTCGCAGTAGCGGCACTGGAAGGGGCGCTCGCCAGTGTGCAGGTACATGTGCGCCGTGATTCGTTTCCGGTCCTGAGGGGGTTCATTGTGGGCGGGAGTAATGGGGCACATACACTAGTTGACACCGCAAATTCGCGTCAACTCAGTGTCAATTGAATAATACAAGAAGTTTGTAAAAAGCATCACACTTAACAGGAACAATGAAAATGAAATGTCATGATGTAAAATTAACTATGCTCTATTAGATAGATAAGTTGAAATCACAGGTATCACTTAAATTCAGTTGACATTTAGTTGACACGAATTCAGTTGACATCCAGTGTGTGGGGGCCCAATGGGGCACAAGCTCATAGGGGGTTAAGGAAGGAGGGGTAGATTTGGGGTAATATATCCGTTGGAATATCGACTAATTTTACGTATCGATTAACGGATATCGACCGTTTTACTCATTGAAAATCGAAAATCGGATACTGAGGTCCACATCGATATCGAAAAGTTATATCGTCCCAACCCCGGGCAGAGCGGTCCTCGAATCCAAGCTGAATATGTATATATTTACTTGCAAATATGCTTTTCACTTGACCACTTTTCTTGTCTCGATATATTTCACATGCGCGATTGGTACCTCCCCATGGCCCAAATTAGGGTTCAAACGGGACCGCGGTCCCGGTACATGGTTCGGCAAAAAGTCGGGACTGGGGCGGTCCCGGTCCCGACACCCCAGTCCCGGTCCCGGTCCCGACAATTAAAAAAAGCCAGTCCCGGTCGCGGTCCCGGTCCCGACCACCCAGTCCCGGTCCCGGTCCCGGTCCCGGAATTTTATAGCGGTCCCGACAAGGGATGGAAAAAAAGTATTGTTTAAATTTTTTTTGTCAGAATTGGCACTTTTCTAAAGTGATTTTGTAGGAACATGTAAAAAAATTTTGCGCGCAAAGATACCCAGCCTATGATTACTAGGTATGTATTTTTCCATAATGTGACAGCGTTAGAAAAATCCCCAACATGATGCTAGTACGAAATATAGGTACACCCCCGTTCACCATGGTTGGCACCATTGAGATGTTTTCAGAAAACAATTCATCACTTCACTATACAGGATTGTATTTGGCCAAGTGGGGTATCCCCTTGTAGGGCTTGAATTGCCCTACAAGGGGATACCCCACTTGGCCAAATACAATTCTGTATAGCAAAGTTATGAATTGTTTTCTGAAAATATCTCAATGGTGCCAACCATGGTGAACGGGGGTGTATATAAAGATACCTATATTGTAGACGTTGGCGCCAACGCCAGTGCCAATACTGGCATGGCGTTGGCACCTACAACTGGCGCCGCCCCCCCTCCCAAAAAAATCCTGCGTACATTGCGTTTCATCATATATTCACAACTTCAAGTGAAGATGGCAATGGAATACTGCTTGAATAATGTTATAAGAAAAGGCTAATACATTGAGAGTGGTCCTTCACACAGTGGAGGTGTGTGGAACAACATTGGCTGGATATTACATACCAATAAGGTTCAAACAATACCGCGGTGCCGGTACCTGGTTCGGCAAATCCCAGTCCCGGTCCCGACCCCCCAGTCCCGGTCCCGGTCCCGACAATTGAAAAAAGCCAGTCCCGGTCCCGGTCCCGACCCCCCAGTCCCGGTCCCGGTCCCGGTCCAGACATTAGAAAATTTCTGGTCCCGGTCCCGGTCCCGGTCCGAAAAACTGGTCCCGTTTGAACCCTAGCCCAAATCCATAGCCAAGGGACAACAAATGTAACTTGTTACTTCCCTATTACCTACGACTTTTGCTCGAAGCTTAGGTAAACTGGAATCGAAACCTAGTGCCAATTCCACAGTGGAAAATTGGCTAAGTGAAAAGTAATGTTGATATACCGTGGTATATTTTATGCGTGTGAAGTAAAACAAGTACACTTAAAAGTGACAAGTGAGGTTTTAAATAAAAATACATGCCACTTATTTCTTGTCACTAAGTGACGAAAGTCTTGTCCACGTGCGAAATGCAAATCATGGCTCACATCAGGGGCATAGCTATTTTTCATACCAGTCTTTTCATACCTTTCACCTCCAAATCACTAGTTCATGCGCCTAATTGCCTATTTTCAACTATTTTTTGTACTATACTAAACCCATTTTAGCCATTTTTCACCTACTTAAACAATCCTTCTCCCTTATACACCTTGAAAAAGCCTATATATCGAACCCTCGTAACCCCCAAATTTTTTCCAGCTATCTACATTTCTCGGAGGCCTTCCAGCTATCTAGCTATCCAACCCCCTGGGGGGTCAAACTCTAGAATACCCCTGGCACGCATAAAAGTGTACCCACCTTGCCTCTGTAGGTGCACTGGGTGCACATGTACTTTTGACTCAGAATGTGATCTCTGGTCTTGGGGTCGACAATTACATTGCCAGCCTCAGTTTTGCCCATTGGTGCGTCGTCGCCCAGAAATGCCGTTTCCGGTAGCTGCGGAAGGTTTTTCGGACATTATTGTGATCGGTTTTGAATGTATGGCTACGTAAACCCCTGCTCACCTCTCTTACAACCCTTCAAATATTCTAAAGAGAAACTTAAAAACTCGTGAATGGGGCAACTTTCATGGCTAAGTTGGGTATACACTTGTAGGGCAAATCATGCCCTACAAGTGTATATAGGTCACGTTTGTCAACTACTTCTCTGGTGCATGCTGTGCCAGAGAATTTTCTTTGTGCATTTATGGTTGCTCGCCATGGTTACAACCCTGGCTTGTTTTCTGCTAAAATACTGATTTGCGAGGTTGAATTTCGAGCCAGTGGTCTTGAATGTGTCCCCTGGCACATTGCCAGTGCACACATTCAATTGAATTGCCACATGAGTGATTTCAAGTGTTTTAATTGGTGCGTTTTGGCACTCATTCTTGTTTTCATTACTATGCCATTTTCATGCCAAAAATGTAATTTCCAGTCACCATCATGGCTAACCTGCTGAGCTTGGATCTGTGCAAGCAGATTTTTGCCCTGCAACAGGATGGTAAACGTTGGAAACATGGTCAATGACTTTTGCTGCTGATATCCTTGGCTTTTCCAGCAAGCTGCAGCCAGTCAGGATTTTAAAAAGTGGTTCACAAGACATCTGGCACTGTAGAAGAATGTTCAAGCTTCAAAATGAGTGCTTGCACATGTGTACATATGTTCACATAAAAATGAGTAAACTAACGTTGAAAATACTTAACTCCCAAAAATTGCAAAATTAGTAGTAAATTGGCATGGTAAAAAGTAAAAGATTTTCAAAGTCAGTTTACTCATTTTTATGTGAACATATTTACACCTGTGCAGGCGCTCATTTTGAAGCTTGAACATTATTTTACAGTGCCAGACGTCTTGTGAACCTCTTTTTAAATCCTGACTGGCTGCAGCTTGCTGGAAAAGCCATGGATATCAGCAGCAAAAGTCATTAACCATGTTTACAACCTTTACCATCCTGTTGCAGAGCAAAAATCTGCTTGCACAGATCCAAGCTCAGCAGGTTAGCCATGATGGTGACTGTAAATAACATTTTTGGCATCACAATGGCATGAAAATGGCACAGTAATGAAAACAACAATGAGTGCCAAAAACACACCAATAAAAGCACCTGAAATCACTCATGTGGCAATTCAATTGAATGTGTGCACTGGCAATGTGCCAGGGGACACATTCAAGACCACTGGCTCAAAATTCAACCTCACAAATCAGTATTCTAGCAGAAAACAAGCCAGGGTGGTAACCATGGCGAGCAACCAAAAATGCACAAAGAAAATTCTCTGGCACACAGCATGCACCAGAGAAGTAGTTGACAAACGTGACCTATATACACTTGTAGGGCATGATCTGCCCTACAAGTGTATACCCAACTTAGCCATGAAAGTTGCCCCATTCACGAGTTTTTAAGTTTCTGTTGAAAATATTTGAAGGGTTGTAAGAGAGGTGAGCAGGGGTTTACCTGAAGAGTGAAAAGCGACAATCGTCAAGGGCGACATAGGGGATAGTTTAATGTAACCCAGACCCAGTAAAATTCCAAATGTCATGCAAAGTACGTACGTGCCATTTTACCGGGCATTTTACGTGACTTTTGACAGTTTGCATGACATTTGACATTTTACAGGGTCTGGGACTGCCCCTTGGTGCAGCGCAGAAAAATGCACCAAGCGAAACATCACAATTCATGTAAATATTTGATTAAGCCATAATTCAGTCACACGCGGGCGGAAACGTCCCACACATCAAAATCTTACAAATTTGCATTCGCACTGGCAGCGAATTAGCACCCCCCCAAAAAAAAAGACCCCCCGTTCAAAGACTCACAAATCGCACGGCGCAGTATTCACCAGTTGCGGGCAGAAGAATCGCTCGAGCTTCGATTGCAGGATCCAATGGCGGCGGGGGGTTAACTGGCGCTGGAAAATGCAAAAAACATTAAAAGCCCATTAACAGGGAACCAATCGACGCAGCCCCCCCCCGAAATTGCTCAGCTAACTTTGAGGTGTGAATTTTTATGTACTTTTTATACAGTTTTGACAAACCTTCACCTTCAAAATCGCTATTTTGTCTTGCACTATGTACAGGGGTGGGCATTTTCAGTTGCCGTTGGAAAAACGAGATAGCTTGAGCTACAGTTGAGCTATCACAATGAAATTTTAACACAATAGAGTAGACTCCATAGGACACCTATTCTGAAGATTGGAACCCAAACGGCCACATTTGGGGTGAGTTGTTGAACACACAGTTTTTAGTGTAATTTTGTGACCTGGTGTCACCTCTTGCTTGTCAAAAAATTTGCTTCTTAAAGTCATATCACTCAAAACAATCACAACACTTCACAATCACAACAACTATCACTTGATATATCCACCATCCTTCTCCAATATCATATTCAAACGGTTCTCGAATGACAGGAGACTGAGAGCTCTCACTCTACTCTCAGTGCTCAACTCTTCAAATGACTCCTTAATCACCTCGATCAACATGTCAACTGTGTCGAATGTTATCTTGTCAATGTGAAGTGTTGTGATTGTGTTAAGTGATATGAATTTAAAAAAAACTTTTTTGGGCATTTCCCCTTAAACAACAAGCAAGAGGTGACACAAAGTCACAAAATTACACAATAAAACTGTGTGTTCCATAACTCACCCAAATGTGGCCATTTTGGTTGCAAACTTCAGAATAGGTGTTCTATGGTATCCACTCTATTGTGTTAAAATTTCATTGTGATAGCTCAACTGTAGCTCAAGCTATCGCGTTTTTCCAGCGGCAACTGAAAATGCCCACCCCTGTATATAAATACATGGTTATATACCTATTTTGATCGATTCCCGCCCTTTCTGCCCTCTATACCTTGAATAGCCTAGATATGGAGCCACCGCGAGAACCCCAGAAAAAGCTTCAGCTATCTATCAATCCGAAGGAGAAATGCACTATCCACCCGCCCCCGGGAGGGTCAAAATCTTGGAGACCCCTCAAATAACCAAAAAACCCAAAATCCCCAAAACCAACTATTCCTATACGGCCTGCCAGTGTGTCTCTTCGCAGTGGCCTTGCCATCGAATGGCGCGGGGGGTTGCGCGGGGGTGTCCGCGTCGGGGCAGCTGAGAATGCTGTCCGTGCTAGAGACCTGGGCTGGCGGGGGTGCCGCGGGGGGTGGCACGTGCTGCACGGGGTTGCCCTTGCCTCGGGAGGAGCGCCCGCACGGACGACCGACCCGTCTGGTGGTGTGGGTGGGATAGGGTTGGAAAAATCATTTTTTTTAAAACGCCTTCATTTTTAAAAAAAGTTCGTATGTGGGGACACATTGGCTTGATTCTATATACTACACTAGCATATCACGGCTTATTACTACACAGTAGCATGAATAAATGGAAGCTTTTACCCTTAAAATGTCCCAGAACACATGAAAACACTACAAATGCTAATATGCATGAGAAATTGTGCGCTTGCGCGCAAAAAAATTGCAAAATACCTAGTGCACGTCTACCAAAATTTTTGCCTTTTGATTTTTTAAAATTAAAATCAGATTTTTTTAAATTAAAATTAAAATCAGTCGGCCGCCCCCCCCCCTTCCCGGGTGAGAGTAGGAAGATGCACGAAATGGTACTTTCTGGTACCGATTTTTGAGGCTATTTGTAAAAAATTTGCGTGCAAGCGCGCATTTTCGGTCACGCGACCGTTTTTTTTCATTTCACCGTCGTCACAGCCATTCATTTCATTTCATTTCCCCATCTCAAATGTGTATATGTATGTAAAATACATACATATACAGCGGGCTGTGGCGCCTATGCCAACGCCAATGGCGCCATGGCGTGGCGCCTACGAATGGCGCTGGCGACATGGCGCCATTCCCTTACTACATGGACCAAATTTTAGGCGGGGGGGAGCGCCGCCCCCCCCGTTCGCCGGGGTCTGTATACAATCCGCCCCCCCCCCCTGCTCGAAAATCCTGGCTACGTCCCTGCATGTGATAGATAGTGAACGAAAAGTAATGAGCCGATGGCCCAAAATGGCACACACTAATTGACGACACGGCACTAAATGTCAACTTGCTCCGATTCTAATTCAATGCTTATATTGAATGACGAATTACACCTTGTATACACATATATGTATCATGCGGTTTGCTGTTTCATTTGTTTTCAGCTCTACAGTTTCATTTGCAACACGATTCAACTTTTGCATTTGAACGTCATTCGTTCACGCGGCAGCAAGCTACAAATTGGAATGGGAACCAGTTGACGCACGGCATCGTTGTCAACTCGCATGAGAAGTATTTCGCAGATAGATTCAAGTGTCAATACGCGAACCCAAGAACGCACACAGTTGACAAATTGTCCGCGTGCAACTGCTGCTGGCGTTGGCTTTGTGCCAACTGTTGTTGTTGTTGCTGGTCGATTTGTGTGGGCGGCCACTGCACCGGCTCACTCTCGCCGATAGACACCGCCGGGTTGGCATTGTGCCAAGTGGCGCCAAATCTGCGAGGGTTCACTGGTTTAAAGATGCTTTTTTTCTGTTATAATGAGTGAGCAGGGGAGGGCCGTGTTTTTTTCCCGGTGAGATAAATTACGACCAGGTAAAGTCAATTTTCAAACGTCCTGCAAAATTTCAATCAACAATAAAGAGAAATTCTGAACTTTACACTTCCCATTATATTTGGAAATTTGTGCTACACTTTGCATGACATTTGACACTTGACATTACTCTTTACAAAGTGCAACACTGCCCCCAAGAAATTTGCTCCCATCTGATTATGTGAGAAGTACCATGAAAATCCCCTTGAATAACTCCCGCGTTTAAGCTATGCAACAGTAAATGTATACGCACACGTTTATTTTCATCTGCCTGTAACAACTTTTTTCTGTTAGCTTTTTATAATCAGTGTTGTTAAGACATAATTAGACATTCTATATGCGTGCGAAAATTTTGATGAAAAGAAAATATGTACTTAAGCCGAAAAAACACCAGTCAAATAACTCTGAAAAATCTGATATCGAAACATCAGTGCATTCTCAGTATTCCAGTATATTTTGATTTTTAAATCAGCAACAATTGACAATTGATTTATTATGACGTATTTACGTATCATTACGTAACGTTTCTTAATATAATTCTTCCCGGAATTTTTTTTATTTTCCAGCACCGTTAAATATTTTTTTTTTAAATTGGACCGTAAAATTCTACGCAGGGGTTTAGTAGGGGGGGGGTTACCCCCCAAATCCGCCAGCTATCTATCTATCCCGGAGGCAAAATTCTGGGCTACTATCCCCTAACCCCCCCCCCCCAAATCGGACAGCTACTTGAAAGGGGTACTTGAAATGCTGCAGCTGCGTGTATTGGGTTTGTGTAACGGGGTTCTTGTAGATTAACACCATGGGTTACCCCCCCCCAAACCGCCCAGCTATCTATCTATCCCGGAGGCCGCTCAGCTATCTATCTATCCCGGAGGCAAAATTTTGGGCTACTACCCCCTAACCCCCCCCCCCCCCAAATCGTCCAGCTATCTACCTATCTGGAGCGATTTTTCAGAAACTATACCCCAATTTTCGCTCAAAATCGCTATTTTTCATACCTTTATATAGATTTCCACCTCCAAAATCACTAGTTCATGCGTCTAACTGCCTATTTTCAGCCATTTTTAGTACTATATGTCCTTATATACCAATTTTTAGCCATTTTTCACCTACTTTTAGCGATTTTTCTCCTTTTCCTCCCTTCTATGCCTATATTTTGAACCCCCGCGAACCCCCCCCCCCCCGAAAATTTTTCAGCTGTCTATCCCTCCGGAGGAGCGATTTTCTATCTATATGAACCCCCGCGGGGGTCCAAATCTACAAAACCCCTGATTCTACGTCTAAAGTCTGGATCAGGCGAAATAAATGGGGTAAATGCATGATCGCTCATGCATAAAACACATAAAATTCACAATGGTAAGTTAATTATTAGAAATGCCATACTCATAGTGACCAAGTTTCAATTGTGTTTTTTTGTGCGGCAGCTGATGCCCACCCATACAAGTGCAATCCATTTTATGAAAATGGATAAATATGTATACGGTACCATGGAGAATACTGCCCAGAGATAATGTTCATAACTACTTACAGGGAACGCACATACCGTATATCCTCGAAATACCCCCAGGGGTTTTTTATTCTTTCAGAGTGAGATTTTTGAGGGGGGGGGGGGGGGTTCAACGAGGGCGGGGGTTTTTATTTCACCAAATTTTTTGTTTTGAAATCACAGTACTAAATAGTTGTCTGTAACGTACAGACGTTAAAAAATGTAACAAAAACCGCCCGTAGATGACTCTATAGACTTATACAGTACCGTGCAGAATAGTTGGGACTTTTCACCCCTAGGAAACAGGGGGCTTCTTGTCCACCACACTTTTGTTGCTTCCCCTTCTTTTGCATCTTGCCCAATTTTGATGCTGTTCAAGTATGTTTGGGTTTGGGGATGGGGCTACAACCTGAAAAAAAATTTCCTCCAAATAATCCCCCAGTCCCAAGATAAGGGGGCCTTAAAGAAGCACATATATTTTGCATGGCAATTCTGGCCAGGTGTCTGATGTTCAATAACTTGCCCATTTCTGGGCCAATTTTGACTGTTCAACATTTCAAATGGTCAGGACAACCCATAGATTGCATGTTTTATGTCGGATCAGTGATGTCTAAATTCCTTATGTCGATATTACTCTGTTTGTCAACATGAAAAATATTTTTTTCTGGACATGCTATCATATACTTTAGACAACGAGGATTCATATAAAACAAAAATGAGCACAATATCTGATTCCAATCAAAAGTTATGGGACTTCAAACTTATTGGTGGCATCTACATTCCTTATGTTGATTTTACTGGGGTTTCCCAACAAATGAATTTTGTTTTTGAACATGCCAACATATACATTAGACCTAGAGGATTCATATTGCAGAATGTTTTTTGTTAATATTGCTTTCCAATCAAAAAGTTATAGCACTGCAAACTTCCATTGTCTTTCCATACAAAATAATTTCACATTACACATTCACAGTTGAGCCAAGTTTTATGGCCAATAGAGCAAAGCTGAAATCTGAAATTCACACACCACTGACTAGTGTGCCTACCTCCATTTTCCAGTGGCTGGCAATGGATGCAAAACTACAGCTGAAACAAAAGCATGCCACAGTGTCACATAGTCATAACAATCTGCTTTTCATGCTAAAACATTCCTTGCCATGCTCACAGTGTGGTGATGCAGGCAGGCAGTCCCTATATTGAAAAATGCTATAAAAAATGAATGTCTGAATTGGATACACACCATACATTACGATATGGGGTCGATACGACCAAAAATAAGCAAAGTCCCAACTATTCTGAAACATGAAGAAATTGGGCAAAATTTTTTACTATCCACACAAAATATTCACATAGCAACTCAAGGGGCGGTCATCCCGGGCACATGTAGCCAACCCCCCAGGATACCCACCTATGGTATCCAAATGTTTTGTACATTTGCCATTTTGAAATTTTGGCAACATTAGTCATGCAGCGAAAAAGTCCCAACTTTTCTGCACGCTAGTGTACATGTACGTAGACGGTATAGACCGTGTTTCAACATAACACAGTCATTGTTCTTAACGTGTGTTCTACATTTCCCGGATCACAAACCGTGGCTTTTGTCATTTACGTTCTCTATACACTATATTTGGGGGGGGGATATTTCGAGGGGGGTTATAAACCCAGTGTTTATTTTGAGGGGGGTATTTCGAGGAGGAGTGTATATCGAGGAAATACGGTATTCTGATGTGCGCCACTCCGCTACCGACCTAAGCACAATTTTCAATCGCACACTAGCGACCTGCCTCGAGATACGCGTTTTCGGTCAGGCTTGACCCATGCTCAACTTTGTTTACAAAAAGCACAATTGTGCACTGGATTTTAGACGTTTAGGTTGAGACGTTTAAACTTCGAGGCAGGCGCGTGTGGGCGGAGCCACGTGTGGCCCACGCGTCGATGCAACCGCACACAGAAATTTTCAAATTTTAGATTTTTAAAAATAATAAAACAGCATAAAAATGAACATATTTTCTCCGATCCCACAGGCACTCACTTAGCTGAAAAAGTATTCCCACATATTCAAATATTCACATTCTAATATGATACATCCTGAAGTTAACATACAGTCACGCGGGACCAATATAATGGATTTTGATGAAATCGGATGCAAAACAAATTCAGATCATCCAAGCCAAAAAGGATTGGCCAGGGAAACCAATCCAGGTGAATGCTATTTGCATTGAGGCGACACGTCACTACCAGTGTTTAAATTGGATCCTGATCCCGATCCTGAAAATCGGAAAAGCCAACTCCAATTCCGATAAAATTTCCCTAATCCCAATTATCTAATTTTTGCCATGTTTGCCAAATGACTTTTTGCACAGGTAGAAATATGGTATTTATACAGATAGAAAATCACCCGTTAGTTTTATACTATCACATGCCAATTGTTATGACTTCTGTTATAAAATTTGGAATTGGGCATGCCTTTTACTTCCAATTTCATCTCCCACTTTTCATTTCACTTCCTGCTTCTCGTTTTACTTCACTTTTATGTCTCACTTCTAAAATGTTTTTTTTTGTTACTTCTCCACTTGTGGAATTGGCACCAGGTGCCAATTTCCTTGCTGGATAAGTCACTAGGAAGTGGTAAGTGTAAGAAAAGTGTTAAGTCAAGTGACAATTTAAAATGCCTCTAACTTATTTTCATGTTTATCTATAAGTTTTAAGTTTACTTGCCACTTACCACTTTACTCACAACCAGTATTCAAGTCGCTTTATAAGTATAATGTAAACTGGGCAGAGTATGTATCAGGGGTCTCCAAGATTTTGGCCCTCACGGGGGCTGGATGTATAGCAAATCGCTCCTCCGGAGGGATAGATAGCTGAAAATTTTTCTGGGGGAGGGGAGGCCGGCGGGGGCACAATATATACGCCTTTCCAAGGTTAAGAAGGCAGAAATGGGAAAAAATCGCTAATAATCAGTTAAAAGTAGCCAAAAGTAGGTTTCAAACGGCTAAAAATAGGTATATAACCATGTATATAGCCGGAAAGCACAATTTTGAAGGTGGAAAACTATAAAAAAGGTGCGAAAATTAGTGATTTTGAGCGAAAATTGGAGCAAAATTTCTCAAAAACCACTCCAGATAGATAGATAGCTGAGCGATCATGGGGGGGGGGGTCTTTGGGGGTAGTAGCCAAAAATTGGGATAGATAAATAGCTGAGAGGCCTCCGGGATAGATAGATAGCTGGCCGATTTGGGGGGGCAGAGCTAGGGTTCAAACGGGATTGACTTTTCGGGATCGGGATCGGGATCGGGATTCACTTTTTGAGATTTCGGGATCGGGATCGGGATTGGGGTTTCGGGATCGGGATCGGGATTGGTATTTTGAGATTTCGGGATCGGGATTGGCCGGGATTGGGGTCACGGGATCGGGATCGGGATTGGCATTTTTTCGGGATCGGGATTGGGGTCTAGGGAAAGAGATTTTCGTCACTGTTCTGGCATTCACAGTTGTTCATAAAGGTCTCAAAACACTGTTGGATGCCAGAAAAGTGACATAAAATGGACGCTGGGGGTTTGCGCTCACATTTTTGCACGCAAAAATGTCATTTTTTTTGGGATCCCGGACTTGGGAGATTCTCGGGATCGGGATTTGAAAGTTTTCGGGATCGGGATTGGTATTTTCGGATTTCGGGATCGGGATCGGGATTGGGGTTTCGGGATCGGGATCGGGACTGCTAAATCCCGGAATTTCACGGGATCCGGGATCGGGATCGGGATCCCGTTTGAACCCTAGGCAGAGCCCCCAGCCCCCCCCTAGGATCCCCTGCTACAACATTTTACAACTTTTCTCAGTATCTGTGCACAATTGAAACAGAATTGAAATTGAAACTTAACGGCTCATTAAAAATATGCAAGTTTTGAAGCATATCACCTTTCAAAGAAGGGAAATCACAGATCCAACAATAAAAAGGTCAGAAACAACAATGGCATGCAAAACTGCACTTTGTGAATACCTGCAGCCACCTATATTGATTTTGAAAATTGTTGGCTTCACACCCACTTGGCACACTTCCAAAGGAATCAATGCATACAGATGGGTGGGAGCATTTGTGCTTATGAGTTTGGCATTGACTGGTGGTTTTAAATACTTTTTTGTTGGAAACTTTTCAATTGTTAGAATTTAGGAAAAAATTTAATCACAGCCAGTGGACTATACATTCTAAGTACAATGTATTGGCTTCAAAACGATGTCGTTACACATGATCTGGCAAAAAAAGGGTGACATGAGGATTTCACCCTCAATTCAAGGGGAAATTAGACAAAATTTTATAATTATGTGGCAGTGCTGTCAAAAATACTGCTCAGTTGCAGCTTTTAAAGTCTCTTTACCAATGCAAGCCTTGAAAATGTTTTTAGAATTTTAAAAATTTGCATTTCCTCCAATTCAGATTGCAGCATAAAAATGATTGCAGTAACTTTGGTATAAGTCTATCTGGCTATTGTTAAGCCATGTGTAATTGAGTGCTTGCATGAATAAGCACTAATAATTTCAGCTAGTTTAAAAACGTGCTTTTTTAAACCTTTTTAAATGATTAATAACACTGACCATCACTGGGATAAATACCAGTGAATCTCCACATTATCAGTGATCGCCATAACTAAAGTTTCCAACCCCAATGGCACCTAATAGTGCTGATTTTTATATGTAAAGTTTATGTGGAATATTTTTATGTGGCGCACTGAAGCACACTACAAAAACCCTGAAAATGTTTGAGCTTAAAACACTTTATATGCATTTTTTTGTGAATATGTCAATGTGCAGCAAATTTGTTTTTTTGACCAGAACAAATTTTTCTGCTATTTATCCCTTTAGGTAATCTAGCACAATCCACTGAACCCCTATTATGTGAATATTTTTGTTGCCACACCAATGTAACACTATCATGGATACTATTTGATGCAGATTTCTTTTCTTTAGTGAGGATGTACCTGGTGCCAGTCTCAAACCCTGTACAATGTCAAAGTGATGTAAATGCCCTGAAAAATGTCATATGTCATGCAGTGACAAAAGTGATGTAAATGCCATGAAAAATGTAAATTAACCCAGACGTTTGTCATTTTCCAAGGCATTTCACATGACATAGCCACTTTGCATGATATTTGACATTTTACAGGGTCTGGGACTGCGCCCTGGTTGTTTACTACAAGTGTTTCCAATGGCCACAACAAAGTCTATGCAACAACATGTTGCCTATGGGAATCAGTACATTTAAAAGGAGCACTGTTTTTTTGAAATTAGTGCAGATGTTATTATTTGTTTTGGCTTTTTGGGAGGTCCCGTTCATTCTGGTGCGGAATTTTATCAGCTCAAAAATAGTTTTTTTTTGTGGGCACGCTGCCATAAATAGCATTGCATTTTACGGAATTTTTAGGTTAAAATTAAGAAAAAATGAATTGAATGAATCAGTGAAATGAAAAGGGTTGCCTGAAAGAAACTTGTTGGGCTAATAAAATTTCGTCGCTGATAAAAATTAATCCGATGTTAACAATTTCTTCAACCGAATATATCAATAATACTTATGCGGAAGATGAAGAATGGCCGTACCGAATAACTCTGATTTATGAGAGCATAATTTTTTCGAGCATCTTGGCAGCGACCATTATACATGCAGATTTCGTCCTAATTTACGGCATCGCGAGACTTTTTTCACTGAAACTGGTGCCAGTTCCGCAAGTGGACAAGTGAAGAACCATTTGAGAAGTGGGAAGTGAAGTGAGAAGTAGGGTTCAAACGGGATTGACTTTTCGGGATCGGGATCGGGATTCACTTTTTGAGATTTCGGGATCGGGATCGGGATTGGCCGGGATTGGGGTCACGGGATCGGGATTGGGATAGGCATTTTTCCGGGATCGGGATTGGGTTCTAGGGAAAGAGATTTTGGCCATTTTTATGGCATTCACAGTTGTTCATAAAGGTCTCAAAACACTGTTGGATGCCAGAAAAGTGGCATAAAATTGACGCTGGGGGTTTGCATCCACTTTTTTGCATGCAAAAACGTCATTATTTCACTTTTTATAATTTCCACTAATTTTTCCGGGATCGGGATCCCGGACTTGGGAGTTTCTCGGGATCGGGATCGGGATTTGAAAACTTTCGGGATCGGGATCGGGATTGGTATTGTTGAGATTTCGGGATCGGGATCGGGATTGGGGTTTCGGGATCGGGATCGGGACTGGTAAATCCCGGAATTTCACGGGATCCGGGATCGGGATCGGGATCCCGTTTGAACCCTAGTGAGAAGTGATATGGCAAGTAAAATGAGACGTAAAATTTTAAAAGCTAAGTAAATTGAGAAGTAAAAAGTTAAAAGATAAGTAAAATTTGAAGTGAAATGAGAAGTACGTGTACCTCCCCACTTTTGATTTTACTTAGCTTTTTACTTGCTATAACACTTCTCAGATCACATTTTACGGGCCATTTCACTTGTCACCTCTAAAATGTTTTGTTTTCTCTTGTCCACTTGCGGAACTGGCCCCTGGACACATTAAATTCGGAATTTCGCCAGTGCGCCGCGACAAACACACTGGACAGCCAAAAAATCACCGATTTTTGCAAACGACAGACAAACTTGTGTATAAACGTAAAAAGTATAAATTGCTACACAAATTTGCTTTTCGCAGACATTTCCGCTTCCACAATATTCGGCATAGGTTTCTTTTTTAACACATACATGAGTGGCTTTGACTTGATACACGACGTGTCCCCCTCTGTGCGACACAATGTTATCTACCTGGTGCCAGTCCCAGACCCTGTAAAATGCCCTGTAAAGTGTCAAATGTCATGCAATGTGTCAAAAGTCATGGAAAATGCCCGGTAAAATGGCAAACTTGCCATTTTACCGGGCATTTTACATGACTTTTGGCACTTTGCATGACATTTTACAGGGCCTGGGACCGCCCCCTGATGATGTACTTGTTCACGAGGGGGGTGCTCCTGTTTACAATGGTGGATCTCAATCAAAAGGTGTGTAGAAATGGTTATAAATAAATACTGGGGCAGAGGTCTACAATGTGGGAGGGCTGGGGGGTAGCGCCCCAAATCGGCCAGCTAGTTCCCCGCAGGGGTCTAAATAACGGGTAGGCTAGATTTTGAACCTCCGGGGGGTTGGATAGATATAAAATCGCTCCTCCGGAGGGATATATAGCTGAAAATATTTGGGGGTTGGGGGTTTAGGGGGGGGGGTTGCGGTGGATTCAATAAATAGGCTTCGATGTGTAGAAGGAAGAAAAGGGAGAAAAATCGCCAAAAGTTGATTAAATATAGCTAAAAATGGGTATATACCGTATTTCCTCGAAATACCCTCCCTCCTCAAAATGGGCACTATGAATTTATTACCCCCCCTCGAAATACCCCCCACATTCAGTGTATACAGAACGTAGATGACAAAAGCTGCGTTCTGTGATCCGGGAAACGCAGAACACACGTTAAAACAATGACTTTGTAATGTTAGAACGGCGTTTATACTGTCTACGTACTTATATAAGTCAATAAAGTCTTATAAATGGCGGTTTTTGTTGCATTTTTCGACGTCTGTGTACGTTACAAACAGCGATTTAGTACTGGGATTTCAAAAAATTATGGCGAAATAATAACCCCCCCCCCCTCGAAATACCCCCCCCCCCCCTCAAAATTTCAACTCTGAAAAAATAAACCCCCCGGCGGAAATTCGAGGAAATACGGTAAGCAATAACAAGGACGTATCCAGGGGGGGGCGGGGGGGGGGCTGCAGCCCCCCCCCCTTCCCGGGGTGAGACCTAAAACGTCCCGGAAAATCCAACTTTTCCTATATATTTTTCGATGTTTCTGAAAATTTTTGCGCGCTAGCGCGCAATTGCTTCTCCGCGCATGGTATTTTCAACGGATCGGTCCCTTTAGACCAAAATCGTTGAAAATGAACACATTTTTTGCGAGTTTCGCTGTATATGTATGCATATTTACATACATATAAAACTGTTCCTGGTGCTGGCGCCAACGCCAATGGCGCCATGGCGTGGCGCCTATGTATGGCGCTAGCGCCAAAACGCCTTTCCGTCCCTATATAGGGAAATAATTTAGGGGGGGGGGCTGAGCCCCCCCCGTTCGCCGGCCCCCGTAAACAAGCAGCCCCCCCCCCGCTCGAAAATCCTGGATACGTCCCTGAGCAATAAACACATGTAGTACAAAAAAAGCTGAAAATAGGCAGTAATACATATGAACTAGTGATTTTGAAGGTAAAAAACTATAAAAGTATGAAAACTAGCGGTTTTAAACGAAAATTGGGGCAAAATTTCTCAAAAATCGCTCCAGACAGATGGGCGATTGGGGGGGGGTTCTTTGGGGGGGGTACCCCCCTCTCCTACCCATGGTGTTAATCTACACGAACCCCGTTACACAAACCCAATGCACGCAGCTGCAGCATTTCAAGTACCAGTTGATAAGGACATACCCGGTGCCGCCGAGCAGTCACGTCGTTGGTATACTTTTATGCAATCAATTTACCAAATTTGCAAGCTTATAATCGACATCGGAAGAGTGCTAGATAGTGGATTAGATAAGATATTTGTCGATACTCGATTTTAAAAATAGGTTGTATTTGATATACTCGGTTGACTGTAATGCACGCGCGCAAAATTACTTATGTCTTCGTCGATAAGGCGCAAGCATGATACTTATGTATGCACCATTACAAAAAATATATTTTAAAGAGAGAAACACGGGATCGAGTGTACAACCAAGATATGTTTTCTTGCCTGAAATGATTTTAATTTAAACTTTTAATCATGGCGTAATTCTGGAATTTTTCCGCCGAGCATAGGATAAAATGGCGCTCCACACGCTGGAATGTCAACTGGTTTCAGTGTCAACTCGATTTTAGCTCAATTTTGGTTGCATGACAATTTCAAGTGCACATGCGGCAATGTCGAAACGGAATCAATATTGCCATGTGCATTTGAACACGGTTTCGCAACCCATAAACTGAAATCTTGATGAAAACCGGTTGGTGCAGTTGACATCAGTTGACATCCCAATGTCAACTGGTCGAATGGTTATCATCAAGATTTTCGTTTATGGGTCGCGAAACCATGTTCAAATGAAGGGTGTGCTTCTAAAAGTACCGATCTACAAAAAATCGATTTTGAGATAATCGCGATTGAAAGTTTGGAGCATGCAATACCCATACATGGGTATTGGGTATGGGAATTTTGGGTAAGGGTATTTCGGCCATATTGTTGGGTATCCACATGCATGGGTATAATCATTGATTACACACATATCACTAGCTATATAAAATTTAGGGAATTGTATTTTTGTAGTACAGTACATTTTAAAGGAACAAATTGGTAATAACGTGTAGATCGGTATTTTTTAAAGCACAAAATCAGAAAGCTGTAGATCGGTACTTTTACCCATAATAAAAAAGCACAAAATGAGTTTTTGCGCAACAGGACGCCGATCTGACATCGGTACTTTTAGAAGCACAAAAAATAATGTGCAGATCGGCACATTTAAAAGAACAATTTTGAAAAAAGTGTGTAGATCGGTACTTTTAAAGACACAAAAGCTGAAAAAGCTTGTAGATCGGTACTTTTAAAATTTCAAAAACTGTATTTTGCGATTTTTTCGCTTTTTTCGACCCCTTATATCTCAAAATTGAATTTCGCACCCCCCACATATTATATATATTTTTGAAACGCATTTTTATGGGGACCCCAAAAATGGTCCTAACTCAAATTTGAAAAATTTGTAGATCGGTACTTTTAGAAGCACACCCTTCAAATGCACATGGCAATATTGATTCCTTTTCGACATTGCCACATATGCACTTGAAAATAATCCTGCTACCTCAATTCAGCTAAAATGAGTTGACTCCAAACCAGTTGACATTCCAGCGTTTCCAGCGTGTGGAGCGCCAATATATTACAACCCTAAAGACAACAAATTCACTCCACAGATAAATAAGATATTGAAAGGCTACTTTCAGAGGATGACAAATGCTACATTTGCAGTGACATTCTCGAATATTGAAATTGGAAAGCCGTTTTTAATAACTGTTAGTGGTAAATTTGAATTTGATTTCTCTCTTGTAAAGTGAGTAAGACATTGTATCCAATAGAAAACCCACACTTATACTGATTAGAAAAATATCAAATGACAGTAAGATAACGGATATGGACATAAATTTTGTGCTCAGCATGCATGTATTTTATGCATGACAGGAACGTTATTGACATCTAAAAGTGATATAAAACCATGTTTGCAAAAAAATTCCCCCCACATGTCCCCACACACAGCAGTTGACAAGGACACCAAATGTCAACTGGTTCCCATCCCAATTCAAAGCTTGCTCAAGAGTCAAAAGCTAACAAATGCAAAAGTGTTGAGCAATGTTGAAAATAAAGCTGCAGTGTCCAAAAATATGGTGTAGTGCAATACACAATGCCAGCATGTATTTAGTATCTGATGCATATGTATACAACAATGCGTAGTGTTACTCGTCAGCAAGCTTTGAATTGGGGTCGGAACCAGTTGACATTTGGGGCCGCTGTCAACTAGTTTGTCAACTTGATGCATAATTCCAATTCAATTTTCAGTTCGCATCAGTTGTATTGACGAATGCAATTTTGTTGGTCCGCGTGCACATGATGTTCACAGAACCACAGTCAAAAGCAAAAACAGTGATAGATTTTCTGTGCAATAACGATACTGTACCGGAATTTGCTCTACCGTAACGTTATAATATTTATGTATGCCAACTGTAGTTTGCGATGTAAATAATGAACCAAAAATTAATGAATTATACTGACTCAAGGACTACACGAGGGGCGGGGGGGGGGGGGCCGCAACCCCATTCCCGGGCTAGCCATGAAAGATGTCAGGACTAGTGATGGAAAAGCGCCATGGCGCTAGCGCCAAAGGAAAAAGCGTCATGGCGCTATTTTGCTGTGGCGCCATTGGCGCTTGGCGCCACACCCATAAAAATCGCCATGGCGCTTGGCGCTAACTTTGCCTGGCGCCGGGAACAATATGCCTGGCGCTGGCGCTTCACGCTAGCGCCAACGCAAAAAGCGACATGGCGCTTGGCGCTGGGGTTCGGAAAAGTACCATGGCGCTTTTTCCATCACTAGTCAGGACTTTTTGTGCATGCAAAAAAATTTTAGGCCGAGGTAAGGGTGCGGCGCCGTTTATAACTGTGCCTTTAACATCACATCACGAAACCATAGTCGCTAATGCATATCTGTTTGGGCATACCGGTTACTTTTCTCACAGCTTAGTCTAGGTTAGACAAAAAAACGGTCCCCTTTGAAGCCGACAAATGAAATACCCATGGAACCCAGTGTGTGTACCCAGTGTACCCACGCACCTGTCATTTACGACTCTATTCCCACCGGCCGCAGCTTGGTTCACCTGCAGAAATGTATTATTGTAATATTAAAAAACTATTAAAAACTTTTTCAATGATGGATGAGAAATCACACTATTCACGCTTTTTGACAGCACTCAGAGCCCGCACACACTAGTTGACACCAAAATTTGTGTCAACTATATTTTGGTCAATTATGTGATTTCAACTTTACTATGTGATATAGTATACCTAGTTACAAAAGGACACTTAATTGTCATTGTTTCTGTTAAGTGTGATGGTTTTACAAAATTTTCTGTGCTATTTAGTTGGCATTCACTTGACATCTATTTGCGATGTCAACTAGTGTGTGAGAACCCAAACCCAAAGAGGTAAACATTAAAAAAAGAAAACAAACTTGTTGCTGAGACTGCACCATCGCAGCGGCTGCAACCATGGCTTGGGGGAAATACGCATCGAATCCACCTTGCATTTGCATCGCTCCAGCCTGAAAGTACAAATTACAAATGGAATTTATAGTTTGAATTGACACAACTTGGCATTTGGCCAAAAGTGTCTTTTAAGGTCCCGCATAGACCTCACGATATTTAGAAAGAGGAAATTACTGGAGATTTGGTCGAAGGTTTGTGAATTTTTTCGGTGAAAAATTCTAGAAAATTGCGAAAATTATTTTCGGTATATGAAAGTCGCACTAACCGATGGGATAACATGGGGCCAAGTGGGTTGACCCCCGGAATTATTGGAAAATGGATCCATCCTTAGAGAAAATTTTATTTTTATTTTTACTGTATTTTTTATTATCTCAGAAATCGCAAGGCTATGTTTTTGCGGCGTTATTTTGTGTAATTTTTATATATTGGCTACGCAGTTGCGATTTCCCACGTTTATTTGCAAATTCTCGTAGCATGTGAGACAAAATTTACACTTGAGGAGAACGTAACGTAACTTTTTAAAACTTATGATGCATCATAACTTTTTGGATAGCATTCAGTCCGTGACATTGGTTTCATATATTCTTCTTGCCGTTGTATTATTAAAATGCTGAACATGCATTATAAATGATCAGATTTGATCGTGCTCTCAATATTGTATGTTTTTCTCGCATAACGCTCCAAAAACCCTGTCATATTTTTACCTGTTTACAACCATTGGTATCCAAATATTTATTCCAGAATTGTCTCAGATTTACCATGGCTGATGAGGATACAAAATCGAATCAGGTGGTTGGAAGTCCGCCAGAATCGGGTATCATTGCCATTAAAAAGCCTCCTCCCAGACCACCGCCACCCAAAGCGATGACTGACGATGAAAAGGTACACTTTTGGATTTTTCTGCGTTGTTTTGTGAGTTGGCCAAGTGCCAAATTGTTAGTCTTTAGATAATTGTTGTGTGTCCATTTCACTTTTAGCCCGACCGGGTCTCGGTTTATAATGATGTAACTTAAGCTATGTTGAATTTGGTTCTATTTGATAACCAGCCGACTACGTTTTGATTGTGCCAATAAAATGACAGGGCAAAGGGTATAACGATGTAAAAAATATTCAGGTGCCAATTTTTCCGTAAGTGGATGTAAAATGTAAAAAGGGAAGTGAAATTAAAAATAAATTGAAAGCGACGTAAATTGAGATAATGCGAATTACTCTCTCAGCACGGTTCGTTCAGCGGTCAAATGCGTCTGCGCGATTTACTAGAGGAAGAAGAGAGAACGGAGGAAATGTCCGGGATTTCGTTCGCCCGCGACAACCAGCGTTTGAGAGCTGTCCGGGTGCTCGGCTTGCAAAAAAGTTATTCCGATGCGCACGTCCCGCCTTCTCCTGTGTGTTGAGGGGGTATTTTTGTTGTGGTTACAACTTGGGTTTTTTAAAAAATGATTTTTTTAAAATTGGTGGTCGATCAGACAGTGAAAAGTTAAAGACCAAAGTTTTGGTAGCCCCATTTAATGCGCGTTAGCTATTTTGCGCGCGTGACATATGTTCACAGCGGGGGTCTCCAATGGGGGGGGGGCTTTGCTATCGTCCCATCCCCTACGATGGTCAAAATCCTGGAGACCCCTGGATTAAATCTATTGATGAAGAAAACTTCCACGGCGGCGGGTGCCATTGCAAAATTTGTAGCAAACAAAAACTATTTATGAATAAAAATAATCCGATTTAATTGGCGCAGTGCCAATCGGATTCCAGAGGCACTACGCCAGAAACTCACTCCAAAGATGCGGGACACAAGAACACGCCATCGCCATTGGTTAGACGTGCAAAAGATGGTGTGTTTGTGAATGCGTTTTAGTATACTCGGCGGACCGAAAAGTAGGACCGGCGTCGAAATATTCTTATGTCTTGGTCGAAAATGCGCGAACAGGATATCTATCCACGCACTTTCCTCTAAGGCCCCACACACGCTAGTTGACATCGACACCAAATGTCAACAGGGGGCAGTCCCAAGCCCTGTAAAGTGTAAAGTAAAGTGTCAAATGTAAAGTCAAATGCAAAGTCAAATGTCAAATGTAAAGTAAAGTGTAAAGTAAACTGTCAATTGTCATGCAAAGTTCAGTAATAAAATCTTTTCTTTTTTGTTTTGATTGACACTTTACTTTGCATTTGACTTTACATTTGACACTTTACTTTACACTTTACAGGGCTTGGGATTGCCACCTGGTTCCGTTCCCAATTCAAAGCTTGCGTTTGAACGCCGATAGTCGGCTCGTGAGCATGCTTTGAATTGGGATCGGCACCAGTTGACATTTGGTGTCAATGTCAACTAGCGTGTGTGGGGCCTTAGAGGAAAGTGCGTGGATAGATATCTGTTGTGAAATGTAGTAAAAGTAAAAGGCGGCGTTTTCTTTTTCTTGAAACAATTAAAAAAAACAACGATGAAGGTTTCTTCCAGAGAAATGCGTAGCATGCTATCCGCCGAGTATATTTTTTTGTGGAGTTGCCATGTTTTGCCGTGTCGCATTATGCGTAAATGGCGCCATCTTATAGAATTATCCCCGAGAAAAATCGCGGAAAACTAGAACTATCCCCGCTTTATGAGGTCTGACCCATTCGTACTATCATGGCTCGTAAATTTTATTATAGATTTATAATTTTTTATTTAACATCTATTTGATCGCCAGTAAAAATCGGCTATTTTGAACCAATTCACCTTTATATCTACATTTCTCACACTACACTATAATTTTCTGGTGATTTGATTGTGTCTACACTAGAGATGGAAAAAGCGGCCCCCTTTTTTCAACGGCCCGCTTTAAAACACGCTGGGACGTTCACAGTGGGACCCTGCCGCTTTTGTTAAAAAGCAGTTGAAAAAAACGCTGACCATGCCTAGTCTACACACACTAGTTTCCAATGGAAATTTCGAAAACTCATAAACCATGCTTGTCTGCACTTGAGTTTACTGAAATGTGTCATTTTAATCGCTATTATCTGCAGTTGACAGCCACCTCATTCTGGTAAACTCAAGTGCATTTCAAGCTGATTTGAGAGTTATCAAAATTTCGGTTACCGTATATCCTTGAATAACATTCCCCCTTAAATAACTCCCCCTGTGTGCCATGTGAGGAAAAATAACTCCACCCCTCGAATAACTCCCCCCTCCTGAATAACTCCCCTCTCTGGGTGGTTTGATTTGTGTATCCACAATAGGTATTTGAATGATTTGGATGCCAATGAACATGAATTTTAGCATGGAAACCTTGTTGTTGTTGTTGTTGAACTGTTAAATACCTCGATCATATGAGTTGACGGAATGTATTCATACAATGAATAAAGTGCAACTTCTGAGGAGAGAATAACTCCTCCCCTTGAATAACATCCCCCTCGAATAACCCCCCCTCCAAAAAGTCTGACGATAATAATAATAATAATAATAACTCCCCTGGGGTCTTATTCAAGGATATACGGTATGTGTGTGGAGCCATTGCGATCCGAATGTCTTACACCTTTGTTCTGAACACATGCTTTATCACTGTTTTGCTTTTTTCGCACGGTGGCTGGGTTTTTATAATTGACTGGAATATTATCTTATGGAATATCTTGCGTTTTTTTATTTATATCGAAAATTCCTGAGATATCAAAAGTCTTTTTCGGAATATCGAAACATCCTATAGAAAGTGTTTCGAGCTTTTTCGTATTTTATTTAAGTAAGAATCGAAAAAAATGAAATTATTAGTATTGATTTCCAGAACTGTCGTTGCAACTACGAACGACACTTTATTTCAACTGATTTTCTAAAAAAACACCACAAGGGTATCTCTCACATAAAAAACGATGTCAGAATTCTGATAATTTCAAATTGTAAATTTTTTTCTTCATAAATGCTTACTGGGTGGAACTTTTCGGCATGACCCTCTACAGGTATAAAATCGGCACTAAAAAAGGCCAAACAGCGAGTTACGACGAAAAGGCGGGGCAGCAAACCCGAGTCTGAGTCCAATGGTTGGTGCCTTAACGTGGACATTTGTGTGCCTACTTGTGTGCCTACATTTTAATTTTTTCCTTTTTGTCGCTGTGTTTTTGCACGTTTTTCGGTGATTTCGTTGTTTTTTTGTGTGAGCTATTTGTGTACCTTTGGGATTTTATCGGTGATTATGAAGGCTCCGCCCCTTTTTTCGAACGTGATTAAGTGTGAATATTATTTTTCGCGTGATAGTGTGAATAATATGGTCTATTTTGACGGCACACTTCACAGCTGAAAGATACCATATCTCATCTGAATTAAAAGAAGTTTTAATCGGTGAAGTTGGTGGATTAATTATCACAAATTGATTGACCTTTTTAATTAGACTGCGGCAACGTTCTCTAAAGCATGCGGTCTGGTGTCGGTTCCACAAGTGGCAAAGTAAAGAGAAAAGTAAAATGATGAATGTAAACTTAAAGAGTTGCGAAAATTTAAAAGTAAGGCACTTTGCTACTTGCGGAACTGGCCCCTGATCAGTATCTGTGTATACATCTATACGTAAATATGTACGTTTGAAGAATGAAAAAGTGAACGCGTCAATCAAAATACCATAACCATTTTGCAGATGAATCGCTGCCGGATGTGTCCGACGGCTCATCACTTCAAGGTAAATAATTTCAATATTTCCAAAAAAAATTGTTGGCGTCAATAACCCCCCCCCCCCCTGGAACAGAGGGAACCCGGGATTCCGAATGCACCAGCGAGCCCGTGCCCATGGCAGCTGATGCTATACTCTATTGCGCTAGACAAGATACTCTCACCGGTGAGGTAGCTTTCAATCGGGATTGACTTTTCGGATCGGGTCGGATTGCCTTTTCGGGATCGGGATTGGTATTTTGAATTTTTGTGATCGGGATTGAGGTCACGCGATCGGGATTTTGGAATGGTTATGATATTATGGTTTTTCGCCGGTTTTTCATAAAAAGGGTCTAAAAATGGCTTTTTATGCCAGAGGACGTCAGTGGATATTTCAAAAGCATAGTGGATATTTCCGTTCACATTTCTCAGTGAAAAAATCATGTTTTCACTGTTTTATCACTTTCCCTAACTTATATTTCCCGGAATCCGGATCCCTGTTGACGAAGTTGGCAGCGGGATCGGGTCTTGAAAATTCTCGTGATCGGGTTTTTTAGATTTCGGGATTGGGAACACTTCATCCCGGACGTTTTCGGGATCGGGATCCTGTTTGAAACCCACTGGTAAGCATTGCATTTACCATATTGCTTCTATCAGAATTGAGGCGTCCAATTCTAAAAGTCGACGAGTCCAAAATTTGAAAATTTCGAGTTAGGCCCGGAAACGTCATCTGGGGCTACTTCCGCACATTTTTTATCATTTTCCATAAATGTTTTGACTTCACATGCCCATATGGCATAGTGCCAAATTTGACATTTTTTGGGAAAAATGTAAAAAATTTGGGCAAGAACTCGACAAGTCCACTTAGTTTTGGGCTAAAAGTCGACAAGTCCATCCTCCGCATCTTTTTTTTATGGGAAAAAAACGTAAGAAACGTGATAAGTCCACTATGCGCACCGATTTCTAAAAGTCGACAAGTGCATAAATTTCCCATAAGGCAGGACCAACGCGGGCGGGAACAAAAATGTTCTCGCGTGCATGTTCACCGAATGGAATTTTATGGACACCCCATTTTTTCACATATAGGTTGAGATTAGGGGCTGAAAATTTGACACTTTATTGTCAACATATGGAACTTAATGGAAAGCATGAGAGAGCCAAATTGGACACGCACCACTGGCCTGGAATTGGGCTTGATGCTTAAAATGCGATTTACTCAAAATCGCATTTTGTGGACTTGTCGACTTAGAATTAGACGCCTCAATTCTATTATGCATGGGATAGTAGCCCCAAATTGGAATATGGATACCGTATTTCTTCGATCATATTGACCGCCAATGTATTGTTTCATAAGCGGTTTTGGGGGGTCAATGTAATCGAGCACGGCAATGTAAACGAGCACGGCAATATATTTTTCAGATCGTATTCATGATTTAAGTGCAATTAGTGACATAAGTGCAAGTCATTGTCATTTTGTGACATAACGCTGCACAATACCGTATGAGTAGATAGCGAAAGCAAAACATAGGCAGAACAGACGCTGTGCATATGTATGGCGGCAAACATCAAAACATAAATCGGATCATGCAGCGCCAATTTTTTTCATACGGCAATGTATTCGAGCACGGCAATGTATTTTTCAGATGCTCGATAGACCCGCCAAAGTAATCGAGCAAGCCAATGTGAATGAACACGTCAATAAGATCGAAGAAATACGGAAGATAGTTTGACACATTCGAGGGTTACCCCCACCCAACCCCAGAGCGGTGGCAAAAAGTGTTTCCCACGTTTCAGTTGCCAGTGCGGATGGCTACGAGTCGCGCGCCGCTTCCGCACCCCCGCGCAAGAAAGATGCCCTGGAGTATGGGGTTATGGTTGGTTGGACGCTTGAAAGTTGGGCTTGAAATCGACTCGACTTGAATCGACTCGACTCTGCTTGAATCGACTCGACTCGACTTGAATCGACTCTATTTGAATCGAGTCGAGTCGACTCCGTTCATAACCCGAGGTCAAAAATGGGAGCTAAAAGACTCGTCGACTGAAGGATTCGGCTGTCGACTCGAGAGTATACTTGGCGGATAGCACACCTAGTATGAAAACCTACCATAATTTAATGAATAAAATATTGTGATAAATTATTTAATTAATTATTCCATAGTAAAAATGAAATATTATGATGAACATATGTAAATTATTTGGTTCATTATTCAGATGGGTTATGGTACGTTTTCATACAAAGTGTGATGTCCGTCGAGTATACCTAAATGCTTTTACCCGACTCGACTCTGACAAATTTCGATCAGGCGTTTCGATGAACATCAAAAAAATTAATTTTTACTAGAAATGTTAAAATGTGCAAGTGCGCATCTGAAAATAAAAATTAATTTAAAAGATGAAGTTTAATCAACTTTCGACATAATTTTTTAACCGTTTTGACTATAACCAATTGTCAAATACTGAGTGGTAGTTGCGCTGGTGAAATGATCCCATCAAACGCGTGTGTGTCAAATTCCTTTTATTTTTATTTTTATTCGACGGATATGCTAGTTATGCATTATTTTGACAAAATCTACAATTGACGATTGACAACAACGATGACCCTAGAACTACTACATATATCACCAAAATAGCCATGGTAAAGATTTATTTTTGCTCTAAGTTGTCTGGGTTGTCAGAATCTTGACTGATATTATTTACGGGATCGTGCTGGCCGTATTGGCCCACACACTAGTTCAACTAAATTTTGGTTAATTTTGTAATTTTTCCCATGTGATAGAGCATAGTTTGCTTAGTGTGATTCAGTTAACACGAATTTGCCATGTCAACTAGCGTGTGTAAGCTCAAAATCTGTAGTGAAAACAACCATGCACATGAATAATAAGCCGAACACCCCCCCCCCCCCCGACACAGGACTCAGACAGCCGACTACCCCCCACGTGGATTGACACCCCCCAGTCAGATCCGGGGGTCTCCATAGCCACTGAGCAGACCCCCGATTCAGACGACCCCCAACCCGCGACGAGTCCAATTACCAAGATCGCCGCCACTGTGAGCCGATCGAATTTAGCCATTGCCGCTGCCGTGGCTCTTGTCGCTGCTACGGTGGCTATGCCGGGATTGGTTGTTGGTGAGTGGGGGTAGGAGGCAGGGGTCTCGAGGGGGTTGGGGAGGTAACCCCCACCCCAAATTGGCCAGCTGTCTATCTATCTGTCTGGAGCGATTTTTGAGAAATCCTCAACTGATTTTGCTCGAATCGCTAATTTTCATACTATTTTTATGGATTTTCACGTTCCAAATCACTAGTTAACGTACCTTTTTGGCTATTTTCAGCTTTCTTGAAAATACTATAATTTATATTGAACCCCGCAACCCTCCCCCAACCTTCCCCCCAAGCCCGCTCTCCCGCTCACCCCATCGAAATATTTTTAAAGCTATCTATCCCTCCGGAGGGGCGGTATACCGTATTTCTCCGATCAAAGCACCCCTGGTGCTTTACAAAATTGGGGCAATTTTCAAACTACTTTGTAAGTGCTGTTTATAGCACCCTGGTGCAATGCAAATGACGGGGTGCTATACTATGTTTTGTTCGATACCCGAAATTTTCGAGATAAATATTGTAAAATAAGTATGAATATTGATTGGACTGTGTTTGTTAAGGTTGTAAGGCTTTTGCAATAATCCCACAACCCACAAATCTTTGAAGACAAGTGCCACTTCAAGTTGCCCGGTTGAATTACACCAGAAGTGTTTGATGTAGCCGCAGCACGCAAAAGAACGCCGCGCGCCATCCTATGCAATTTAATAGGCATACATGATCGAAAAGAACGCCACGCGCCAAGCCAAAAAATCCTTATGCAACAGATGGTATTCCACTCTTTCCTCTCCGCAACATTTTTATGCTTACAGATGATCACCAAAAATTTTTTTCGGATGATAAGTAAAGCACCCGGGTGCTTTATATGGAACTTATTGCACAGCACAGCACCCCGGGAGCTTTGAACGGGGGGGGGTGCTTTGATCGGAGAAATACGGTAATCTCTACCCAACCCCGGATGGGCAAAATTCAAGATACCCCTGGTGGGGGGTTATGTTTTCGGACCGTTGCCACACTAAAATGTTATGAAAGTTCTCAAATAGCGTGTAAAATGTCAAACGGAATTTCTAGGGAAAGAGCGCCGTGGCGCTTTTTACATTACACGCATGGTTTTGCGCGCGCGACAATTTCCTTGACAGTTGCGGAAATCGCATAAAACTTGGCGTCGTAAGTTTGCATGTTAGCAATGAAACCTGTCGTGAATCATTCCATATTTTCACGCTGCATCATGGTGCCTACTAAATATATACCATACCGTATACCTCGAATTAGTCCCCTGGGGAGTTATTTTTTCGTGAGAAATTTTTGAGGGGGGCTTCTTTGAGGGCGAAGTTATTTTTCGTCAGAATTTTCAGTCAAATGTATGATGAATTTACTGCACAAATGGGGTAAATATAGTAACATGGATCATTTGTAGGAATCAAAATTCCCAATTCATGGAGTGAAATCAATGTTAGTGAACTCTAGCTACAAGATATAAAGATACAAGATTTACATACATTTACATCATAAATACATAAAACTATTTTTATAACTGTGAAGTGTTTCCTACCCATCAAAGTGGGGAGAGTTATTCGAGGGGTGTATTTTTCTTCACGCTCACAAGTCGGGGTACTTATTCGAAGAGGGGGTTATTTGAGGGGGACTTATTCGAAGATAGGTAGACGGTATGTGGTTTTTACCTAAATTTATGGCGAATGTAAATATGAATAATATGTCTTGTGCGGTGTGAAAATGCGCGCTGGTGCGTAAAATTTTCGCAAACTGTCAGCTAAATCGCTGTTTTAAAGTGACATTCATGGCATATTTGATGTCTGGCCAGGGAAAGGGGGGGGTCTGGGGATTGGCTCACCCCCGCTACAAAATGCACTTTTCTTGCAGGCGCGCTGTGGGGCATCTACGCGTCGGTGGTGGTGTTCAGCGCGGTGCTCGTGTCGCCCCCCGAGCGAGCGGCCAGGTGCCAGTCCCAGACCCTGTAAATGCCCTGTAAAATGTGAAATGTCACGCAAAGTGTCAAAAATCACGTGAAATGCCCCGCAAAATGGCAACTCGGTTGCCATTTTGCAGGGCATTTCACGTGATTTTTGACACTTTGCGTGACATTTCACATTTTTACAGGGCATTTTACAGGGTCCGGGACTGCCCCAGGAGCGACGCTGCAGCCAAGCTGTTCACGGATTTGAGCGACGCGGACACAAAGCACATGCATCGCATGCTGCAACAGTGGCAGAGCGAATTTGCAGTCGGGCATGAGGCGGGTGCGAATTTGGCCGCCCCTCCTGGGGCTGGCGCTGGCATGGTGTATAAGGTGAGTGTTTTTGACGGCTGTAAATTTATCTGATAGTTATGTAGCTGTAAATGGGGCGTCCAATTCTAATAGTTGATAAGTCCAAAATATGAAAATTTCGAGTTAGGCCTGGAAACGTCATATGGGGCTACTCCCGCAAATTTATCATTATTTTCCATAATTTTTGTGACCTCAGATGCCTATATACGATAGTGTCAAATTTGACATTTTTTGGGAAAAATGCAAAAAAATGGGCAAGAAGTCGACAAGTCCGCTTAGTTTTGGGCTAAAAGTCGACAAGTCCATCCTTCGTCACTTTTTTGTTGGGTAAAAAGCAAGAAATGTGATAAGTCCACTGTGGAAACAAATTTGTAAAAGTCGACAAGTCAATAATTTTCCCAAAAGGCAGCTTCATCGCCGCCGGGAACAAAAATGTTCTCGAGTGCAAGAAGTCGACAAGTCCATTTCCCTCCCCATAACAGTTTTGCTCTGACCAAATGAAATTTTATGGACATCCCATTTTTCACATTTACGTTGAGAGCAGGGGCTAAAAATTTGACATTTAATTATCAACATATGGAACTTGATAGTAGGCATGAGAGAGCAAAAAATGCGATTTACCGAAAATTGCATTTTGTGGGCATGTCGACTTTTAGAATTAGACGCCTCAAATGTATCTACATATTTTTGACAATTTTAACACTGTTTGGCTGCTTTTTGAGCGAAGAAGTCCCATATAATCGACCTTGTAAGAATAGTTCTTTCGGAAAGATCTTTTGTATCGATGGATGTGATATCTAAAAGATTTTGGGAAATGTAATTAAATATAACCTCGTAAATCTCTCAAAAAAATTATATAATTTGTATCTGGAAAAACCTGGAAAAATATAAACGTACCCTAATGCCATTTCTTATATTTTATGTTATTTAAAAAAAGACAGAATAAGAAAGTTTCATTCAATCTCTATTTGAAATGGAAATATACATACATTTTTATAAATTTCATAGATTTCTTCAACGCTATATCATCGATTTTTTGACCCAGGGTTGGATGAACGAACTTCGTTCCACCTACGATCCGGGCATATATCACGTTAACTACACTCGTTCCACACTCATCAAATTAGACGGCGCTATTTTGCGACTTATCAGACCCTCGAAAAATATACTCCGTTTTGGCGTTTATGAAGACCCCAGTTTGAGGTTGGCTGATCCATTTTGCTCCCATCAGAGGATGTATGATTTAACTGGAGCGAGAGTGAGTGCAGAATTGTTTTTTAAATTTGGTCGAAATATTTCTGGAACATTTGAGGCAGGGGTCTCCAAGATTTTGGCCCTCGCGGGGGCTGGATAGATAGCAAATCGCTCCTCCCGAGGGATAGATAGCTGAAAAAAATTTCTGGGGGGGCTCGCGGGGGCAAAATATACAGGCTTTTTCAGTGCATAGAGGGCCGAAAGGGGAAAAAATCGCTAGTAATTGGTTAAAAGTGGCTAAAAGTAGGTTTAAAATGGCTAAAAACAGGCATATAACCATACATATAGCCGGAGAACACGATTTTGAAGGTGAAAAACTATAAACAGGTGCGACAATTAGTGATTTTGAGCGACTATAGGGGCAAAATTTCTCAAAAACCACTCCAGATAGATAGATAGATAGCTGAGCGATTTGGGGGGGGGGGGGTCTTTGGGGGTAGTAGCCAAAATTTTTGCGTCGGTATAGATAGATAGCTGAGCGGCCTCTCCGGGATATATAAATAGATAGCTGGCGGATTTGGGGGGGGGCAGCCCCCCCCCCCAGCCCCCCCCTAGGAGACCCCTGATTCAGGGACGTATCCATGATTTTTGAGCGGGGGGGGCTGTTTGTTTACGGAGCCCGGCGAACGGGGGGGGGCTCAGCCCCCCCCCTAAAATTTTACCTGTACAGTGGCGGAATGGCGCCATGGCGCTGGCGCCATTCGTAGACGCCACGCCATGGCGCCATTGGCGATGGCGCAGGCGCCATGAACCGCTGATCTGTATGTAAATATACATACATATGGAGAGATGGGCACGAAATTCAACGTATTTTACAGATATTTGAGGGTACAGGTTCCGATTTTCCAATAATCCCGTGGACGGTAGAAAAATGCGCGCTCGCGCGCAAAATTTTTACATAGCACCTTGGAAATTAGTACCGAAAACGGCATTTTCTTCGATTTTTTCCGGTCTCACCCAGGAACGGGGGGGGGGCTGCATCCCCCCCGCCCCCCCCCCTGGATACGTCCTTGCCCTGATTTGAAGTGTTGGAATTTAAGTTGATTTAGATTAGGGATGGTGGGGCTTTAATAAAAAAGTTTTGTTAAAAAAAACCTACCATCGAAATCTGGGAGCTTTTGAAGAAAACCCCGGTTTTATAAAAAAAAACTTTTTTGAAAAAAAAACGTTGAAAAAATCAGGTCGTTCAAAAAAACCTTTTTCGGCCATCCCTAATTTAGATACCGTATTTCCTCGAAATACCCCCCCACCCCTCGAAATACCCCCCCCCCCTCGTTTGACCCCCCCCCTCTCGAGACCACTATGAAACAATCACCCCCCCCCTCGAAATACCCCCCCCCCAAATTGAGTGTAAAGAGAACGTACATCACAAATATGGCAGTTTGTGTTCTGCGTAGTGCAGAACACACGTTAAAACAATGTCGGAATCACGTTAGAACAGTGTACATACCATCTACATACTAATATTAGTCTACAGAACCTTATAAATGGCGGTTTTTGTTGCATTTTTCGACGTCTGCGTACGTTTCAGACGACAATTTCGTACTTGGTTTTCAAAATTTTTCTTGTGAAATAATAACCCCCCCTCGAAATACCCCCCCCCTCGTTTGACCCCCCCCCCTCTCGGGACCACTATGAAACAATCACCCCCCGGGGGGTATTTCGAGGAAATACGGTATTACTAATATGTTGAGATTTAGTGACGAATTTATTTGGCTCAAACATCGCTACAACTAGGTGAAAAATACGAAAGCGTATAAATATAAATACAATTTTAGCTGAACATAATAACGTGTGATTAAGAATTGGCGATTGCAACTGACAATTAGTGGATAACGTAACCGCATAGCTTGCGGGGAAATTTAACTAGAGATAAGTAGATAACTGGGAAATTTGCGGTAAAGTGTAGGGGTATTTACCAAAATTGCCACCGCCCCCCCAAACAAAAAAACAACAACACCCCCACATAACTTTCCAGGTTTGTCTGCGCCCCAAAAATCTCGCAAAGCGTCGCTGGTGGTCCAGAAAATACCCCCTGTGCATCAAGCTGGCGCCCGGCGCGCAAATCATCAAGGCGCCCGGCTCGGTCAAACGCGGCATGAGGGCGTCCGGCGCTAATTCTGCGGTAGGTTCGAAAACGCACGTTTTTTTTGCTTTTTTATTTTTGTTGAGGTGGTTAGCTTTGACGAAGATTTTTTTCATTTTTACCGCAGGATAATTACGAGAGTGACACTGATGCGAGCGACTCGCAGACGGATGGTGTGTGGATGATTATTTTTTTATTTTTTAGCTTCGTGTTTATACTCGGCGGACCGGAATGTATGTGCAGAACCTTAAATGATTAAAATCATTGAAGAACCACAAGTTAATGAATAAAATATTGTTAATTAATTATTCCATAGTGAAAACGAGAAACCTTTTATTAGATCGGTTATGGTAGGTTTCCATACTAAGTGTGATGCCTAATATACCGCCGAATATACCTTTTTCATTATTGTTTTCCCGGCTGTTTTTTCAAAACTGATAGTTTTTTTTTGACAAAACTCCACTTGACAGTTTTCAACACTGACCCCAGCAATATTTATTTAAATTTTTTCAGATGCATCTACATGCGGCCGCGATGGCGCGACTGGGCGGAGTCGCAAACGCACTCTGTTTCTCTTTTCTAGATGCGCCAGGGAGAAAGAACATTGGTTCCACAAGTGCGTTTCATAAACAACTAAACAACCTCGCCCTGGTACCAGTAGGAAATTGCCCCGCCCTCCCCACAAAGGCTGTAGACACTAGTTGACAATGACGCCAATTGGTTCCCATCCCAATTCGAAGCTTGCTCACGAGTAACACTGCGTATTGTTTACACATAAGTCATGCCGGCCATGTACATGTTATACTCGCAATATCTTTTGCATCACACCACCTCCATTTACATGGTTCAATGAAACATGATTGAACACTTTTGCATTTGAACGTCGTTCCTCGGCTCCTGAGCAAGCTTTGAATTGGGACGGGAACCAGTTGACATTTGGTGTCATTGTCAACTAGTGTGTGTAGGGCCAGTCAACTAATGAGCTTCACATTTGCAGACTGCGTGAAGCTTCCGTGCGCCAGGCGTCCGCGGCACGGGCGTTTTTGTTCGCACAGCGGACCACGACTATGCAGAATACGGATCCACCTGGCATTAACAATCGCTTGTCCAGGTGCCACTCTCAGACCCTGTAAAATGCCATGTAAGATGTGAAATGTGATGCGAATGTCTAAAGTTATGTAAAATGCCCTGGAAAATGACAGATTATATACAAAGTGCACATTTTCCAGGGTATTTTACATTTCTTTAAGCACCTTGCATGACATTTGACATTTTACAGGGCATTGTGCAGGTTCTGAAAGTGCCCGCAGGTCTTTTGAATCGCTCGATCAAGCGCCAATGGTGGATATTGCCCCTAATTCGGATTTGGGTCTCCGAGAGGGCGGAGTTTCTGATGTGGGCGGAGCTAAGGAGCAGACGCCTTCAGATAGCAATGGTGGAAGTAGTGAGTCTGCGCTTTTTTGACTTCTGGTCGGGTGATAATTTTTTGTTCTGCAGTTAGAGTCGAGCTGCCCTCATGCCACGAAAAAATGATCGTTTTTTCGTGGGATCGTTTGAAAAGGTGCGTAAATTCTAAGACAATATATCATTGTGAACACGAGCACGTAAATAGGTATCAGGTAATCATTGGTGTTTACGGAGCCTCCTTCAACCCTTTTCCCCATTCTTGGCACCTTTCCAATTCACCCAAATTCCCCCAGTTCCATCGAGTCGACGCGCGAGTCTGTCAGCTGGCATCAAGCCAACAATAAAGCTCACATCGTCGGACGCGGGGGCTGCTTCGGCGGACACGGCGTCCATGCGCAGCTTGTGCTCCGTGATGGACAACGACGAGGGCCTCATGTATGCCCACGCGAGAAGCAGCTTTAATAGGTGCTATGTGGTTGATTTTGGGATGTTTTTTTTTGTGAAAATTTTTTTTTCTTCAATTCATAATCGCTCTCAAATAACAAACATTCGACACCGACATCTCTCGTATTTACCCTATTTCCTCGAAATACCCTCCCCCCAATTTAGTGTATACAGAACGTAATGCAGTTTGTTAAAGAACGTGATACAGAACGTAATGCAGTTCGTAAATTTCGGGCGGTACAATAACCCCCCTCGAAATACCCCCCTCGTTTAACCTCCCCTTAAAATTTCCACTCTGAACCCCCCCCCCCCCGACGGGTAATTCGAGGAAATACGGTATTTTTAACACTTTCCATTGTCACTTTTTTTAAGCACAAGTGCACCCACTTCGCAGCTATATGCGGGCGTTAATTCCCGCTAGCAACGTTTGCGTTATGGAGCAATTGGGCGTCGATGTGGAACCAATGCGAACGTTGAAGTGCGTTTTCGTTTTTGCGATTGAAAATTCCTGTACCTAGCTGTTTGTTGAATTTTTGATTGTAAATAGTGAGCAGTTTATGGCTGGGTTAGGTAGGGTTCGAACGGGACGGATTTTGGGACCGGCACGGGGATTTTCGTGTTGCCAGTGTAAATAAAAGCGTTCCTAAAATGAGAAATTAATAAGTAGACTGGACATAAATGCATAAATAGTTACATAAATAAATATTGAGACACATAAAAGTTCATGGGCTCCGGTATTCTGCTCTGTTCATTTTTCTAGTTTGAACATGATAACCAGATTAACATAACAAAACAATTTGGTAATGAGAAGTAAAACTTTAAAAGAGAAGTAAGGTACATTTTTTAAAAGCTTTTTAAAATAACTTTTTACTGTTAATAACTCTTGAATTTTCTATTGGCTACTTTCAAATCGCTTTTTTACTTCTCAAATCGCCGAATCGACCTCTGAACACATATCTTTCTCCAACAAAACTCCAACAACACCAACCCCCACCCCCCTCAAAACCCCCAGATCATTTTCCACACGAGCAAATCTCCCCCGTTCAAGCGAGGGGAGGGGTGAATCGACTCAATCATCCTCCAGCGAAGCTCAAAAAACTGTGCCCATGGATTTGGGGCGTCGCAGACCCCCCAGATCTAGACAGGGAAAGCCTGAGCTGGGGTTCGATTCTGTTATTACTGTCAATGCCCTAGCCGCTAGGTTGGTGCCTTTTTGGGGGGCGGGGGGTTGGAAAATGTGTTTGTGTTTAGGTGGGGGGTAAGGTTCAAACGGGATCCCGATTTCGGGATGATTTTCGGGATTTTGTGATCCCTATTCCGGAAACGAAAATTTGAAAAACCAATTGCTATCCCGAAAATAAATAAAAAACAATTCCAACCCGCAAAGTCGAATTTCTTTTTAAACCTAGATTGGAGGTCGCTTTTTTCATTCAAAATTCCCCGCATCGGAATTGATAGGTATTTTTGTATTTACAAGCTATGGCACATCTTACGACTTGCAGATGAGTGCCGGGTCTAGATGAGTAGCGGGTTTTTATTAGTAGCCTACGTCACACTGGTAGTTTCATTGGCAATTTTTGACACCATATCTGCCCCCCCCCCCCAAAAAAAAACAAACACAAACAAACAACAACAACATTTCTCCAGAATCTTCTACGACTTTTGTCGCGACAGCACTTGGATCGGTTTGGTTCGTGATAAGATGCAACGCAAGCTGGCTACCATACACGTGCGTTTACCGTAATTTCTACCGTATACTTAAGAATGTAAATAATATACGACGAAATAAGCGGCCACCCCCGTTTTAGCTGCCATACTTCATAGAGACTTTGAATCTGAGCAAAGTGGACCCTGGAACACAAGCGCCTAGAATTATTGGTGTTTATGAGCCGTATTTGGACGATTGGGGTCTGTGGATTGATGTGCAGGTGTGTATTTTTGGCACTGGCGTTTTTTGTGTAGTTTGAAACGGGGCAGGCCTGATACGCACATCTGCCCGATACGCACATTTGCCCGTTTTTTCACTTGACACTTTTTCAAGTGCTTTTCAGATATGAGTGAAGTGAAAAACGTTCACTAATGTCATTGCGCAACTTTTTTCACTTTACTCATATCTAAAAATCACTTGAAAAAGTGTCAAGTGAAAAAAACGGGCAAATGTGCGTATCGGGCAGATGTGCGTATCAGTGCACCCCCGTTTGAAACGTGAAAATTAGCGTGCACCAGTAACCAGTTCTGCTCCATGTAAAATGATATAAAATTGCTGATAAAATAGAATTGCGGGATCTGAGTGTGTTACCGAGTTAAGTAACGTTTTACACTAATCTTGTCTTTGCACCAGGGCGGCATTTTTTATTTGATCTTTTGTTCGATAACAAATCTGAAGGCGAATTTCTTCAGGTCGATTTTGCTGGGCAAATTCGATTGGAATTAGAGACAAAAGTGAATCTGATGAAGCTGAAAGCGCGATCTGAGGCGGCCACACCCACTGAGATTCACAATCAAAACATTGTTCGTTGCTCACTTTTTCACGTTAACGTAAACGTAAGTTTCATGTTGTTAACCTTATGATAGAATTTACCGTACCGTTTACTGCAAAATTGTAAATTTATCACACCTTTCGTTTGTTATCCCGTCGGTCAGAAAAATTCCCGAGTTTTCGAGGAAAAAAATTCCAAAACTATTCTTGATTTTTTTCTGGAATCATTTTAGATTTTTTCCGAATTATTATTGCATTTTCGACTTTTCTGGTGAATTTTGAATACATCTTTGTGTATTACATCCCTCCTAGCCGTTACCGCAGATACATTTGCACATTTTTGTTTTTCGGAAACCGAAAGACACTTATTAGTTGAAAAAAGCGTACCGTATTTCCTCGATTAAGTCCCCCTCGAATAACTCCCCCCTCTCGAATAACTCCCCCTGTTAGGAGACAGAGGAAATAATAACTCCCCCCCCTCGAATAACTCCCCCCTCTTAAATGGGTGACTATGATGTCCATATACAAACCAACGTTTTTATGTAGGTTTTATCTTAAAGGGTGTATTTATTTCAGTGTATCTTCACTACCATTCATTTCATCGCATGAATTAATGAATTTCTATACTGACTTACAGGTTTATGCATCTAATTCAACCCTATTTATACAATATATTGATCATGCATTTTACTAAATGTTCTGATGAAAAAATAACTCCCCCTTCGAATAACTCCCCCCTCTCTATTAACTCCCCCCTCAAAAAGTTCTGACGGAAAAATAACTCCCCGGGGGACTTATTCGAGGGTATACGGTGTTTCTAATTTTTTCCTAGTAATGACATCTAAATCCTCAATACAAATCCACCCCCCCCCCCCGCAGTCGGGAGCCACTGGCCACTCGGCGCACTATTCCGACGACGAAATTCCCGAAAGTCCCGAGTCGAGTCCCGACGAGGACGAGGCAATTCTGGCAAGGTTGACCGGCCATGGAAAAGCCGCCCACCAGGTGCCACTCCCAGACCCTGTAAAAAGCCCTGTAAAATGTAAAATGTTATGCAAAGTGTCAAGTCATGGAAAATGCCCTGCAAAATGGCAACCGAGTTGCCATTTTGCAGGGCATTTTGCATGACTTTTGACACTTTGCATAACATTTTACATTTTACAGGGCTTTTTTACAGGGTCTGGGATTGCCATCAGACTAATGGCAAGGAATACAAGCGACCAGCTTCGCAGACTACTAATAGGTCGGGTTTTTGTGTTATTTTTGTGTGTGATTTTTGTTTTTGGGAAAATGTTTTTTAAGGCGGTGTTAAAAGTAAATTTTGTGACGACGCCAAAAAAAAAAAAAAGTGTCATATCTCAATGGAAACGTTCCGTATTTTCGTGAAAAGACAGTGAACTATAGATCCTTATAGAAATAAACATGCATGCAAAGTTTCAGGTAATTTCTTCTTGTCGTTCGTAAGTTATAGGCTTTAACAAAAAATTCGTCGTCGCAGCCCACGACAAATTTCTGACGACGAATTTCTTTGAAAGCCTATAACTTGCGAACGACAAGGAGAAATCACCTGATACTTTGCATGCAATTTTATTTCTATAGGATCTATAGTTCACTGCCTTTTCACGAAAATAAGGAACTTTTCCATTGAGATATGACACTTTATTAATTTTTTTGCGTCGTCACAAAATGTACTGTGAACACCGCCTTAGTTCCCTGTTTTAAAAACAATTTTTTACTGTAAAAAATTCCGGTCATACCTTGTATACTTTCGAGTGGGCTTTGAAGTTAGAGACTAGCGGAGAAATGTTGTTGTTTTTCTGGACCAGACCCGATTGCGGATAAGCGTTCCAAAAATCTCTTTAGAATTGTACATTTTTCAAGTATATGAGAAATAAAAAATGGTATTTTTTTATATTTTTTCAATTCTTTGAATTCTTTGAATTTGAATTATATTTATTTTAGGAGGAGTAAATATAGAGATATCTAGTTACTTTTCATTTATATTTTCTGTGCGGTTTTTTTCAGAGAGATTCAATGATATTTTAATTTTGCGAGATTTCTGAAATTATTTATTTTTTTATTTTTTGAAAATCGCCCATTTTTGGTACGCTATTGCCGATTCTGATTGCGAAAACACGATGTCGTTTGCAAGTTTCCGCCGATTTCGAAATCCGTCCGTAGCCATGTCAATCCCAATCCCTATACACAATATAGCATTTTGCCTGAAACATATTTCAGAAACAAATCCAATAGCCAAATTCTACACATTTGTCTTATCCTAGAAATTCAAACGAAAATCACCAATTCCCATAAAAGCATAAAAATGGCAACGCTCCACAGACAAAACCAGACTAGTGGGCACCAAAGCGGTACGCATTCGACCGGTGGACTTTCGACAGCGCACAGTTCGTCCAGTCTCGCTTCGGCCGGTTCGAATTCGTCACAGCAATCGGGTGCCAATGTGAATACGGCCAGTGCGAAAAGGTGCGCTTTTTGTAATTTAGTGGATTGATAGTGGAAAAAAAAGTCGCAGTAAGGAACGATAGAAATTATAATAGATTATAGGTATAAGACTTCAAAAAAAACGTGAGTTCAATATCCGATTACTCCTCGATTTTCAATGTCGATAAGGATTTTAAGATACTTTAAATGTTTAGGATATACGACAAGAGAAAAGCGTCAATATTCGACATCCAATGGCCTATAGAATGTGAAATATCAAAAATCATGTAGAATTTTACGTAAGCGTTGAATGTCATGTAAAATGTCAAATGTCCAGTGTAAGATAAAAATTGACATTTTACACTGTTGACAATTTGCATTACATTTTGCAATTTTTTTACATGACTTTTTGACAGTTTGCATGTCAATTTCCATTGAATTTTACATAGCTTTTGACACTTACGTGAGATGTTAATTTTACAGTGTCTGGAGCTACCCCCATTCCTTCCCCACCCATTGCCACCCCCTCAAACACCCCCCCCCCCAGACGCCTGCTTCACTTCGTGGACCGGGTGGCTAACAGCCAACTGTACCAGCGGGTGTCGGACATGGCGCCCGTGCGCAGGGTCATGGAGGGCATCAGCAGCACCCCCCTGGCGTTGAACGTGCACGTGACCCGGGTGGCGGGCGTGATGAGCGTCAACGTGCCGCCCCCGCCCAGCGATCGATTGTGGTTAGTGCTGGTGGCAGTCGAAAAACCTTGTAAATATGTAAATATGTAGGGATGGCCAAGGTTTTTTCAAAGGTTTTTTTAAAATAAAAAACGTTTGATTTTTTTTAAAAAAAACACCAAAAAACTTTGACCAAATTTTTTAGTACAAAGCACTAGGTATTTTGCAGTTTTTTTTGCGCGGAAGCGCGCAATTTCACCTGACCTTTACTATTTGTTGTGGTTTTCATTGGTTTTTAGGCATTTTTAGTGTAAAAGCTTCCATTTGTTCGTGCTAGTGTGTCATAATAAGCCGTGATATGTTAGTGTAGTATATAATATCCAGTCAATGTGCCACCATAAACTTGTATTTACAGTGTGAAATATCACTGCTAATGAATCAGCCTTCTATTGTAACCTAAGCCGATATATGTAATAAGTCGACATAAAACGGATATTTTTGACAGAAATCACCACTTATAATGCTATCCTATGACTCTACAGCCATTCTATGGCTATATATAACATCACAAAGTACTGTCGCCTGTCTGATTTACCTGTATATGTTGACTCATGACCATATCTGGGAGATTTTAAAAAAAACAGTTTTATTTTAAAATAAAACCCTTTTTTGAAAAAAACGGTTGTTTTTTTTTAAACCTTGACGTTGAAAAAAACCTTTTTCGGCCATCCCTACTTGTATGTGCCCTGTAAAATGTCAAATGTCATGCAAAGTGTCAAAAGTCATGGAAAATGCCCGGTAAAAAGGCAAACGTACGTTTGCCATTTTACCGGGCATTTTCCATGACTTTTGACACTTTGATTGACATTTGACATTTTACAGGGTCTGGGACTGCCCCCTGGGTGCGAGGATGGGGGTCGAGTCTAGTGTAGTTCCATGAGTCGATTCCGTTGCGCGTGGTTCACTGTGTCATGGAATTCAAACACACGTAAAGAAACGGAACATTTAACGGCGTTTCCCTACTATAGCGCAGCGCCCACTACTAGTACACCACTGAAATTTGAGCAACTCATAAATATGTTTTGGACACATTTGAGTTTACTTGATCGAGTAGTTTGTCAACTCGTGTTGACGAGCTATGAAGAATAAATAATTCTGGCAAGCTGAGATGTGCTCAAAACAGATTTATGAATTGACAAAATTTCAGTGGTGTGTTGGCGGCCCACACACTAGTTGACACACGCGTGTCAACTGGTCTATGTCAACTCAGATTTCGACTTCACGTTTCGCACAGCGATCCTCCAATGCACTTACTGTCACATTGATTTTCCAACATTGCCGCATGTGCACATATGGATATCACTACGACACGTGAAGCCGAAATCCGAGTTGACACAGACGAGTTGACACGTGTGTGTCAACTAGTGTGTGTCAACCAGTGTGTGCAGGGCCATTAGTTCGCGTGTGGCCACTAAAACGTAATCCGGCGCAGGTACGGCTTTCGGCGGCCTCCAACTGTGTCCATTCGCGCCGTGCCAAAAGTCGGCGACAGGCAAGTAGAACTGAGCGCAATTTCCGAGTGGATCGAATCCAAGTTGCGATTGTTAATTAACAAAAATCTGGTCTTGCCCAACATGGACGATGTGATCATACCCCTGATGAGTGGCAACCCCATGTTGGTGAAGGGATGCTATAATGTGTGAAAAAAGTCTTGAGTGTGGTCGATTTTGTTTTACAGTAATTTGGTGGGGTTGCAACGATTTGTCGGATCGAATTCGAGCATTTTTATGTCGAAAAGAAATGTCGTTGCATACTTTTAAGGCGGATGTCAACTGAACTGTGTTGCAGAATTCCATTTCAGTGGCGCATTTTTGAGCGGTTACTTACTTTGCCTTATTCAGATAGCTGCTAAAAATTTGGGGTATGGGGTAACCCACCCATCATTGCGAACCCCCGATCCCAATGTTATGAACTTTATCGACATTAAAATGTCGATATCGAAAATAATATTGGATGCGATATATGGTTGCAACCAGTAAGACAGTGTTTGGTAAGCAGCTAGGTTTAGATCTATCTGTATATACTCCAGCGACATTACACCTTACAACAAAATCTACCATATCCCATCTGAATAAAAGAACAAACAGAAATTGTTTGATTCATATTTATCAAATTTATCAAATTGCTTTGATAAATATAATGGAAAAAATTAATGTTTGTTCTTTTATTCAGATGGTTTATGGTAGATTTCATTGTAATGTGTTATGTCGCTGGAGTATACCGTATTTCCTCGAAATACCCCCTCCCCTCAAAATTCCCACTCTGAAACAATCACCCCCGGGGGGTATTTCGAGGAAATACGGTATGTGTTTCTAGATGTTTAGAAAGTATTTCATCTTTACGTGTAAATGAGGCTGGTGCAATTATTTATATCGGCACATAAATTGTCATCATCCCAAATTACTGCTACGTTATTTCTATAGTTCTAGATGTACGTATATAATATTATCTGTTTCAGCTGTGTGTTTTAGATATAGGTAGATAGTTTGAATCATCCCTATTACTGTTTTCAGAATCATTTATGCTCTATCATTTAGCTTTTGGACGGGCGCCATTGTGTGTTGGCAGGTTGCCAAATTTGCTATTGTTTTCATCCAATCACGTTATATAAAAAAAATCAGGGGCCTCCAGAATTTTGACCTGCGCGGGGGTTGGATAGATAGCAAATCGCTCCTCCAGAGGGATAGATAGCTGAAAAAGTTTTGTTGGGTTTCGGGGGGGGGGGGGGTTCGCGGTGTTTCAATATATAGGCTTTTTCAAGGTGTAGAACGCAGAAAAGGGCGAAAAATTGCAACAACAAAAAAATAAAGCTTTAAATAAACATACAAGCACATAAATATTTATGTAGCCAATGATAGCTGAAAATTAGCAAAAGGCACATTAACTAGTTTTTTAAAGGTAAAAATGAACAAACGGTGTTATCGATTTTGAACAAAGTTTCTCAAAAATCGTCCAGGATAGCTACATAGCTGGCCGATTGAGGGGGGTCACCCCCCCCCCACTCCACCCCATTGGAGACCCCTGGTAATATTTACTTCTTGGGGCTTAGTGTGTGGCAGGTGTTTGCGCTGGTTCACTTACAGGTGGAGATGCTTGAATGTCTTTACAAAGAAATATTAAGATCATTCGACTTATTCGATCACTTATTATTTATTGGTTCCAAGTTTTCGTGTTTTTATTTTCTTTTTCCATGTCCTGCGATGATAATTTTTACTCAGAATTTTGCTAATAACGACGAATCTTTTCATTCGTTTGAGCCCTGGCATCGTTGGGGAGTGTTTAAGGGATTTTTCGTGACGACGAGGACAGTTTTGATAAAGTTCCTTATGTCACATGGAAAGTTCCATATTCGTGTGAAAGTGTGTAGGAATATATAAATATCTTACTTAGGCGCACATGCCAAATAGCAGGTGAAAGTTATCATCGGTTGTCGGAACTAAATACGACAATCAATGACAATTTTCAAAAGTCTAACTCATTAGCAAAAGCGAGAATTTATCCGCTATTTGGCATGTGTCCGCCTAAGTAAGTCATATACTTGACCACACTTTCACACGAATATGGAACTTTTCATCTGACATATGGAACTTTTCCAAGTGTTGTCCTTGTCGTCAGGTAAAATCCGTGTAACGGCCTTTCAGGATTAACCTATTTCATTCAAAGTTAAAAGTGATTGTGTTCTGATCTGGTCAACAGAATTCTTGCTACATATTTTGCTTTACTTTCCAGTTACACAGTTGAATAAATAATTTAGAATACTTTGCTACTTTTTATTGGTTTATGGTTTTATCATTTCTGCTGCTCAACAAAATGTATAGTCGAAAAAGTGACTTTGTGAGTACAATCATACTCTTTTCAGCTTTTTAATCGATTTCTAGTATTATTTTTAAGACTAGTTGCTTTGAAAATGCGAACCAGATTTTTGTTTTTATATCGATCAAATTCCGTCCAAGTTTGACACTATTGGCCCTACACACACTAGTTTTCACGGTGACCGATGTGAAAACTGAAATGGCCACATCCAGCCTACTCTTTTTGTATGCTTTATGTGTTTTAGTTTTCAAATTTTCAAAGTTTAACTATCATTTATTTAAACTCAAATTTAAATCAAATCAAATCATTCAACCGTGATTTTTAATTTGCATTTGAAAAAAATTCAGTTTTCACACGAAGTCACGGTGAAAACTAGTGTGTGTAGGCACAATTATTTACTAAGTAAGTAAGTAAGTAAGTATTTTACCGTATATCCTCGAAATACCCCCAGGGGGATTGCTTTTTGCCAGCAGAATTTGAGATGTGTTAAATTGATGGGGCTCGTTATTTCGTCACAATTTTCATCAATGACCATTACCAAAAGTGATTAACATTCCCAAATGTAAGATTATCAAAACTTTGATTAGCTAGTATTCAATGCATCTAAAACTATTCCTGTAAATAAACACTATCTGGCCTAGTGATGTAAAAGCGCCATGGCGCTGGCGCCTGGCGCTAGCGCCAAATCAAAAAGCGCCATGGCGCTTTAGGCGCTCGGCGCTATTTTCCCGTGGCGCCACTGGCGCTTGGCGCCATGCCCATGAAAAGCGCCATGGCGCTTTTGGCGCTTGGCGCTATTTTGACTGGCGCCAGGAACAAAATGCCTGACGCTGGCGCTTGACGCTAGCGCCAAAGCAAAAAGCGCCATGGCGCTTGGCCCCAAAGTTCTGGCGCTTTTCACATCACTAGTCTGGCCGTAACTTCACTGGTTGTTACCCAGAGTTATGTTTGTAAATATGTACATCTCCACCTATACAATTGCGAAAGAACTGCACGCTAAGCATGCTTCAATGCAAAAGATAGGAGGCACAATCACAGGCCTCATTGTGCCTGATTCGTGTGTGTTTTTGCACACAATGCAGTCACTATTTATTAGTACAAATGCCCTTTACAAACACGATCCACAATCTTGACAAACAGGGTTAGTAGATGGCAAAGTTGCTTCCCAAGAATGCAATTGCACATGTATATGGGGTTGACTTGAGTTTTTAGGGGCTGAGTTTACAATTCAGGGTTGAGTTGATGGGTGTTGATAAATTAGGGTTGAGTTGACAGAAGTTTAAAGATAAGGGGCTGTTGACACAAGTTTAAAAATTAGAGGCTGAGTTTATGGGAGTTGAGTTGATGGGTTTTTGCCAAATTAGGGGCTGAGTTTATGGGAGTTAACAATAACATTACCATAATCCTTAAGTGAGGCCCCCGGGGCTAAAAAATATAAATTGTGATATAATGCATTTGTGGGTTACTGATTACAATGATTTGAAATATGCACTCCATTCTGACAGTACATTACGAAAACCCTGAAATTGAACCCAAAATGGGGCCAAAATTTTCAAATTGTGAAATGATGCATTGTGGGTTTCTAATTGCACTGATTTGATATATAATGCACTCCATTTTGACACTACATTACCATAACCCTGAAAATGAACCACTGGGGCCAAAAACTTTCAATTTGTGAAATGATGCATTTTTGGGTTTCTGGTTGCACTGATTTCAAATTTAGGTTTCTGATTGCACTGATTTGATATATGCACTCCATTGACACTACATTACCATAACCCGAAAAATGAGCCCATGGGGCCAAATACTTTCAATTTGAGAAATGATGCATTTTCAGGTTTCTGATTGCACTCATTTGAAATATGCACTTCATTTTGACACTACATTACCATAACCCTGAAAATGAACCACTGGGGCCAAAAAATTTCAATTTGTGAAATGATGCATTTTTGGGTTTCTGATTGCACTGATTTCAAATTTGGGTTTCTGATTGCACTGATTTGATATATGCACTCCATTTTGACACTACATTACCATAACCCTCAAAATGGACCCATGGGGTTAAATACTTTCAATTTGAGAAATGATGCATTTTCGGGTTTCTGATTGCACTCATCTGAAATATGCACTTCATTTTGACACTACATTACCATAACCCTAAAATGAACCCCCTGGGCCAAAAACTTTCAAATCATAAAATGATGGATTTGTGAGTTTCTGAGTGTAGTGATTTCAAATATGCCCAGGGCTTAAAAAATTAGAAATTGTGGAATGATTCAATGTTGGTTTCTAATTGCACTGATTTGAAATATGCACTCCGTTTTGACACTACATAACCCTGAAAACTACATAACCATAACCCTGAAAATGAACCTCTGGAGCCAAAAACTTTCAATTTGTGAAATCATTCATTTTTGGGTTTCTGATTGCACTGATTTCAAATTTGGGTCTATGATTGCACCAATTTGATATATGCACTCCATTTTGACACTACAGTACCATAACCCTAAAAATGAACCCATGGGGCCAAATACTTTCAATTTGAGAAATGATGCATTTTCGGGTTTCTGATAGCACTCATTTGAAATATGCACTTCATTTTGACACTACATTACCATAACCCTAAAAATGAACCCCCTGGGCCAAAAACTTTAAAACCATAAAATGATGGATTTGTGGGTTTCAGAGTGTAGCTATTTCAAATATGCCCAGGGCTTAAAAAATTAGAAATTGTGAAATGATTCGATGTGGGTTTCTAATTGCACTGATTTGAAATATGCAATCCATTTTGACACTACATAACCCTGAAAACTACATAACCATAACCCTGAAAATGAACCTCTGGAGCCAAAAACTTTCAATTTGTGAAATCATTCATTTTCAGGTTTCTGATTGCACTCATTTGAAATATGCACTTCATTTTGACACTACATTACCATAACCATAAAAATGAACCCCCTAAGCCAAAAACTTTCAAATCATAAAATGATGCATTTGTGGGTTTCTGATTGTAGCGATTTCAAATATGCACTCCATTTTGACACTACATTACTAAAACTCTGAAATTGAACCCCTAGACCCAAAAATTTCTAATTGTAAAATGATGCATTTTGCAGGTTTCTTATTGCACTGATTTGAAATGACTCAATTTCAACTCTACATTACTGTAAGCCTTAAATTGAACCCATGGGGCTAATAAATTAGAAATTGTGAAATGATGCATTTGTGGCTTTTTGATTGCCTTGATTTGAAATATGCACTTCATTTTGACACTACATTACCATAACCCTGAAAATGAACCCCCAGGGCCAAAAATTTTCAAATCATAAAACGATGTGTTTGTGGGTTTCTGATTGTAGCGATTTCAAATATGCACTCCATTTTGACACCACATTACTAAAACCCTGATAATGAACCCCTGGGCACAAAAACTTTCAATTTGTGAAATGATGCGTTTGTGGGTTTTATATTGCAGTGATTTGAGATGTGCACTCCATTTCTACTCTACATTACCATAACCTCTTAAGTCTAACCCTTGGGGCTAAAAAATTGAAAATTGTGAATTGATGCATTTGTGGATTGATGATAGTGATTTTTTGAAATATTCATACCATTTTCACACTACATTACCATAAACCTGAAAATGAGTTTACGGGAGTTTCCAAATTAGGGGCTGAGTTTATGGGAGTTTCCAAATTAGGGGCTCATTTTAAGGGAGTTTCCAAATTAGGGGCTGAGTTTATGGGAGTTTCTAAATTAGGGGCTGAGTTTATTGGAGTATCCAAATTAGGGCTGAGTTTACAGCAGTTTCCAAATTATGGGTTGAGTTTACAGGAGTTTCCAAAATTGGGAGCTGAGTTTATGGGAGTTTTCAAATTAGAGGCTGAGTTTATGGGAGCTTACAAATAAGTGGCTGAGTTTATGGGAGTTTGCAAGTTAGGGGCTGAGTTTACGAGAGTTTGCAAGTTAGGGGCTGAGTTTATAGGAGTTTCCAAATTAGGGGCTGAGTTTACAGGAGTTTCCAAACTAGGGGCAGTGTTTACAGGATTTAGAGGGGGTCCCCATGGGGTGCCATTTTTGGGGGGTCTCCAGGGGGTGCCATTTTCTGGAGGTACATATGGGGGTGCCATTTCAAGGGGGTCCACATAGGGTGCCATTTTTTGGGTGGTCCCCAGGGGTGCCATTTTTTGGTGGTCCTCAGGGGGGTGCTATATTTTTTTTTGCAGGGGGGTCCTAAGGGGGTGCCATTTTGGGGTGGTCCCCAGGGGGTGCCATTTTTGGAGAGTCCCCAGGGGGAGCCAACTTTGGGTGGGTCCCCAGGGGGTGCCATTTTTGTGGGGGTTCCTAGGGGGTGCCATGTTTGGGGGGTCCCCAGGGGGTGCTATTTTGGGGGGTCCCAAGGGGGTGCCATTTTTGGGGGGTCCCTAAGGGGTGCCATTTTTCGGTGGTCCTCAGGGGGTGCCATATTTGTGGGGCCCTAGGGGGTCTCATTTTTGGGCAGTTCCCAGGGGGTGCCACTTTTGGGGGGTTCCCCGGGGGGTGCCATTTGGAGGGGGGTCCCCATTGGGGTGTCAGTTTTTGCAAGCCTCTGAGTAGTGGGTACCTATAGCAGGATTCTCTCCAACCTTCAGTTGGGTTTTGTGGTTCTCTACAATTAATACCACAAGGATTTACAAACACAAAAAGAACAGCAAAGCACAAATGTAACCAATTGAAGATTACAACAAAGTTTGACACCTTGCAAAAACCACACTATCATATCACAAAACCTATACCACACAGAATGCACACTGCACACCATCATACCAAATCGCAAACTGTCCACATTTTACTACCGAGTTTCATGCCCAACCATTTTACAGTTAAGTTTTACATTTTACCAACCAAGTTTACAAAAATCCATTCCAAAACATTGCATCTTTGGTATTGGTCTTGTTATTGTTGGTACATTACATACTGCATTTCAAAACACATGCCTAGCATGTGGGCAAACTTAACTAAAGTATCATATTTTCTCCAATGGTATTAATTGTAGAGAACCACAAAACCCGACCGAAGGTCGGAGAGAATCCTGCTAGTTCCACAACATTCACGCGCTCGATGTAATTTTCAAGGGGTATTTCAAGCTTTCTCACTCGCTCACTCAATCCTGGTGGTTTTTCGGGTGGGTGAATTCGAGATAATACGGTATATGCTTACAAAATGGTGGTTGTATTTAGAGTATAAGTGTCAATTTGCTACTGGTGACGGTAACTACCGTATACCTTTGAATAATCTCCACAATGTGATTTATTTTCGGCAATATTACCGTAATAAATACAAATATTTCACGTTTTTATCAATATCTTGTGTAATATTCATTAATTAATGTTCATTTGGAGTCCTATCTACGATAACATGCGAATTACAATAAATTCAGTGTACAGAAATCATCCGTGTGTCATTTCGACTACCTAAGCTGACTATCCCTGCTTTAGTAAACCAAGTGCCAATTCCACAAGTAGTCGCGTGACAGGGAGAGTGATAATTATACTCCAGTGAGTATGCACCTTGCGCGCGTGTTTCACGTTGGAAGCGTGCCAATCATATTTAACGCATGCGATCTACAAAAAAAATTAATTGCTGTTATAACGTAATACGTTAACGTATTCACAATAATGACTCTTTCATTTGCGTACAAAAATCGCATGCTTCAATTATCATTGGCACCCTCCCAATGTGGGACATAAATACGTCCAGTCGTGTGACAAGTAAACTTATAAGTATTTTAACAATGATTTCCATTCGCTTGTCACTTGATCTAAACAAGTACGGCCGTTCTTGTCACTGTTCACTTGTGGAATTGGCCGCTGCAAGTGAATACTTAATGGCGAATTCCGCGCACTGTCAAATCAAAGGAGAGGTTGCGAGTAGTGATGGAAAAGCGCCATGGCGCTAGCGCCAAAGCAAATGGCGCTTGGCGCTAAATTGCTCTGGCGGCATTGGCGCTTGGCGCTGGGGTTCGGAAAAGCGCCGTGGCGCTTTTGGCGCTTGGCGCCAAAGTTCTGGCGCTTTTTCCATCACTAGTTGCAACAGTAAACAGAGTAACAAGAAAAGTTGGATGTAAGAATGGGGTATATGGATAATGAATGTAACAGTATGTAAATGTGAGGATTTAAACTTTTGCGATTTTTTTTGTATAATACATTTCACAACTTAAAAGCACTCGGGGATTACTTTACAAATAGTACATCATTTACGGTGGACATTTACCTAGGTAACCTAACGATTCTAACAGTTTTCCAATGCACAAATATCCTCACCCAAATTCCCCTACAACATTCTAAACTACCCTACCATAACCCCCCGTAACCCTACCGTAACCCTACCACTCCTTAATCTTAGTCACAATGGTAACCCCATCGCTGACGGGCGTCTGGCTCGCGATGGCTCTATCGTCGTTCTGCACGCGTTTGTTGAACTGGTGCATGAAGATGGACAGGGGTCGCATTTGACCCACGGGGGTTCCTGGTAGGGTGCCTTGCCAGAAGGTCTGTTGGGGGGGGGGTGTTTTGGGTTTGTTTTGGGGGGAGCGGGTTGTCTTTGTGTTGTTCGCTTTTGCAGCCTGGTGACCCCCCAAACCCTGTAGTCAAACGTCGATGAGCAAAGATAGAACGTTTGACAGTTTACAGGACATTTTACATTAATTCTGACACTTAGCATTGACATTAACAGGACATTTTACATGAGTTGACATTTTGCATGACGTTTACAGGCTATTCTATACATGACTTTTGACGCTTTGCATGACATTTGACATTCTACAGGGTATTTTACATGACATTTGACATTTTACACGCTATGGAAGTGGCCCCTGGCGCGATGTTCTCGAAAAATAGTCTATGCTATTCTTTGCGTATTTAAATTTTTCACCGCTGTCGTACATTGTTCAATGAATGCGTATGCGGCTTATTTTTTTGGCAGATTGGGCCCACACACGCTAGTTGACATCGACACCAAATGTCAACTGGTGCCGATCCCGATTCGAAGCTTGCGGACGAGTGGACGAACGACGTTCAAACGCAATGTTTGAATTAGGAATGGAACCAGTTGACATTTGGTGTCGATGTCAACTAGCGTGTGGGGGGGCCATTGACGCTGCGTACACTAATTAGTACTTCACTGAAATTTGGGAAACTTATAAATTTGTTTTGAACATCTTTGAGTTTACTAGAAGAGACGCCTGTTGGCTGTCAACTAATGCTGACGGCGATAAAAATTATGCATTGTTGTAAATTCGAATGTGTACATAAGTATATTGTATTTATGAGTTTCGTAAATTTCAGTGGTATTGGGTGTGAATCCATTTAAAAAGGCGCATAACAAAATTCTCAGCTTCGCTGAATTTTTTTATTTATATGATATTTGCTGTGTACATCCTACCAAATTTTTATTTGCAATTGTACTTGTAACTTCACTTTACTTTAATCATATTTACCGTATTTCCTCGAAATACCCCCAGGGGGTTTATTTTTTCAGAGTGGAAATTTTGAGAGAAAAACGTGAAAAATGCAACAATAACCACCATTTATAAGTTTTTACAGCCTTAAATAAGGATGTAGATGGTATAAACGATGTTCTAACGTAACACAGTAATTGTTTTGAACGTCTGTTATGCATTTCCCGGACCACAAATACATAGTGCCCATTTTGAGGGGGTTATTTCGAGGAAATACGGTACTTGTCACATACCACCCTTCTGTCACTGTCCATGGAGTTGGCACTTGCTTGAATTTCAGCTATAAATGACCATAATTGATATCCCTTAACCTACCGTATTTCCTCGATTAATTCCCCCACCTGAATGATTTCCCTCTAAAATTTAATTTCACGTTTTTTTAAACCAATCCCAAAACTATACCCCTCACTCACATTGTCAACTAATATCTGTCCCCCTTTCCTCAGCAAAAACATACACTGTTCGTAATACATAATTGTATAGTTCAGCTGGTCGGAGTCTATGAAGCAAAAGTCCCAATGTCCAGCGGTGTTGTTTGCCACAAGTTTGTCTGTAAGTTTCAGGGTAGTTATGTTCCTTTTATATTTATTAGTTAAAAATTTCGTCCTGATCTGGCGACTTTGGTAATTGTGGCTTAGTGCCAATTTTTTATGTATTGTTTATTTTACTCCAGTCGACTTTACACCTTGCACGCATGGTTCACGCTGGAAGTGTGCCAACGATAGTTGCGATGCGATTGTCATAAATGTGCTGGAATGCGATGGAAAACTTCATTGCTGTTTTAGATAGCCTATTCACCGCAAACAATTTTGTCATCTTTTCACAAAAATCGCGTGCTGTAACTATCATTGGCACGCTTCCAACGTGAAACATGAACAGCTGCACATGCAAAGTGTCATGTCACTGGAGTATAGGTAAAGTCGGCAGACGTATCGCCCTACAAACATTTGCGTCAATCTCTCCAGTGGAGAGTGCATGACGGCATTAGGTATTGTGACGCAATATTTTAACCATTGGAATAGATCGGGTCACGTATGAAAACTTGGCCCTTATCCCAGTTACCAGTTGCGTATTATACAAATGAGAGTGAAAAGTCAAAGTTAGCTAAAAATCGTTAAAATTTGCTTCGCTTTGCCATTTTCCACCTTCATAATCGCTATTTTTGTTTATATACATGGCTATATAGCTATTGTGAGCCTATTTTATTCAGTTTAATAGCGGATTTCGAAATTTTGGCCGGCTGCCAAGTTCTCTTCTGTTGGAACGGAGCCAACGAATGAAAAATAAAATAAAAACAAAAACGGTAGTTTGAACAGTCAAATTATTTAGGAGCAACGTTGAAAATGTAGATAACTAGGGCGTGGCACGCACGGACGCAGTGAAACGTCCATTTTTCTTTTAATATGATTTTCTTTTTCAATTTCTAGCGTCCGCGTGGGACACAAGTTTCGTTGTTCGCTGTATTCACGAGCGAATTCTAACTCTCCGATTTTGTAGGATGGAATGTCCGCCGACTTTAGATAAAATATGAAAGTGCATAAAATACTAACGCAGCGCCTGCTCAGTTGGCGCGGCGAAAACAGTCTCAATTTTGTCAGACACTTCAGCAGTTTCTGCCGCCGCGCTGCCGATTTCATCCCACAATTTCGATTCATTCGCTGCCAGCATCACGCCTGAATTTGTGCTAATGTAGAATGGAGAAATCCGCAAATACCGTATTTCTTCCAATAGAAGAGCGCCGTTCTATTTTTTTAGTCAAATTTTCATTTGGGTGGTCAAATTTGCGGGGTAGGAAGAGGCGTGTCAAGTGTTTTTGAGTGTTGAAAATTTTTCTTTTGCAGACATGGTTTTTTGCATGAAATCACATCCCCGCTGAGTATTTAGATGTTTAAGTAAATTTATGATCTGGGGCCAGTTTCGCAAATTGAGAAGTAAAATGGCAAATGCGCAGTGAAATGAGAAGTTAATTGAGTGAGAAGGAAATTGGCAAAAGCGAAGGGAAATTACTTTTTATTTTTATTGTTTGTTACTTCGCTTTTGCCAATTTACTTGTCATTTCACTTCTCTTTTGCCAATTTTCTTTACAATTCACTTCGCTTTTGCCAATTTTCTTCTCAATTCACTTCACTTTTGCCAATTTTATTCTCAATTCACTTCACATTTGCCATTTTACTTCTCACTTCTCAATTTGCGGAACTGGCACCAGATCATACTATACTGCAGCGTTACATATTTACCTGCCGCTCTCTATTTCTTCACTTATCTGTTTGACTCAGTTTTCATCTGAACATGGTATTTTCATTAAAACATGAGCAACATTTGAGTTCTGAACACCTTGAATGATAAAATAATTTCTTTTAATTTTACACTTGATTTAACACTTTACAGTGTGCGGGACTGCCCCCAGTACAACCCAAATGTAATTCACCGGCCATGGGGTCCTTCTCTTTGTCAGGTAAAACTGCAGCCATGGCTATGGCATCCATGCCGCTGCCGTCCCCCACGCTGATTGCGCAGCGAGCGTCCAGACCTGAAAGTCCATTGTAGGGCGCACATTTAGGTAGGGTTGAAACGGGATTCCGATTCCGAATCCTGAAACCCTAATTCCGATCCAGACAATTTGAGAAGGCAATCTCGATCCCGGTCCGGCAAAATTATTAAATCGCCATCGCGATCCTGTTAAAATTTCCCTAGTCCCGATCCGGAAACACTAAGCCAGATCCAAAAAAAACAATCCCGACCCCTAAAAGTCGATCCGCTTTGAACCCTACCTATAGGGTTTCACGTGCGCCTTACATTCGAAATAATTGAAATCTTTGTACACACCTTTCAATAGAGTTTGAGCCAATTTGAGCACATCCGCGCGGGGGAGTCTTTCGATGCCGCCTTCTATCGCACCCACTGCGCCCGTTATTGCCACTGTGGGGGGGGGGGTTGTTGGATCAGTGCCAATGGCCCTACATATAGGGTTCAAACGATATGACTTTTCGAAATCGATATTCAATATTCGATATAAAGAAATGGTCGATATCCGATATTCGATACGATATATCGTTTGAACCCTACCTACATACCGTATTTCCTCGAATTACCCCCCGGGGGTTTATTTTTTCAGAGTGGAAATTTTGAGGGGGGGGGGGGGTTAAACGAGGTGGTGGGTATTTCGAGGAAACACGGTAGATTATTTGATAACCGAAGGTTCTGAATGTGATAAGTCTTTTTAAACATTTTTGAGTTTACCAGAATGAGAAGTCCGTGAACTACTGTTGACGGAGAGAAAAAACGGTTACATAGTTATGGTGGAGTGAAATGTGTTCAAAACGGATTTATCTGTTTTGTAAATTTCAGTTGTCAACTAGTGTGCGTAGGCACAATTTTACAACTGAATAGTAATACTTAAGTCATAAGCAAAGTGGTATGCGAAACGTCCGCGCTTTATAGGATTTTTTCATTGGACAATTGAAGTTGACCCACTGGTAATTTTCGGGTCTAGGTTCAGTGAGATCTCCTCGATGTACTGTGATTTGGGGTCTCCAGCGAGCAGCATCATGCCTTCCATGCCCCCACCCCCTCCATCCATTCCACCGTTCATACCGCCGTTGCCAGCGCCATTTCCCGCGCCATTTCCCGCGCCAGCGCCATTCATGCCGCCATTTGGTCTGGCGCCACCGCCGTTCGTACCGCCTGGGTGAAGGAAATCGTTGGCGCAAAAATGGCGAAACTTTTTACGGGTTTTTTACAGGATTTTTTTTGGTTTCACTGCGATGAGTGAATAAAAATAACTTTTTCTTATTTTAACTTTCATTTGCGATCAATGTTGGGGTCACTTTATTGTGGTGCATTATCTTCTTGTTTTACTGACAGCTGACAAATAGGTACGTTTTTTTTGTTGAATTTGTGTCTTGACATTTTCTGTTGAAAAAGTCGTATTTTTGTAAAATATATTGTTTTCCGAGTTGTTTACGAAACAGCGCTTATCTAATGCGACACATTTGAAAAATCAAATCTAGCTTACCACCATTTCCACCGGCCATTCCATTGTATTGTCTGCCCGTTCTGGTGCAAAAGGCAACTGAAAAATTAGATGAACTCGGTGACAATTTTTTGAAATTTTTTAAAATAATGAAATTTTAAATAACCTTCTAGTATACACACAGACACTAAAATAAAAGTTATTCTACATATCGCCTCCATGCTTGGTATTTTTAAATATAGTGAAAAACACCGAACAATTTCAAATACAAATAATTGTGTCAATTTTGAGTTCGAGTTTTCCAGAACATCCACCTTAAATACTAGTCCATTTTAATTGGGGCCAATTTTCGCCCCCAATCTTAAACCTATTTATTTATGTTTTCAGTGTAGGTAATCTTGTCTGGGACACGCTCTTCAGTTCAAAAACATGTATCTTCATGTGAAAACTATTGATGTAACTATTTACCGTATTTCCTCGAAATACCCCCGGGGGGTTTATTTTTTCAGAGTGAGAATTTTGAGGGGGGGTTAAACGAGGGGGGGGGTATTTCGAGGGGGGGGGTTATTATTTCGCCAGAAATTTTTTGAAATCCCAGTACTAAAATGTCGTCTGAAACGTACGCAGACGTCAAAAAATGCAACAATAATCGCCATTTATAAGACTCTAAAGACATTTATAAGTGTGTAGACGTACAAACACTGTTCTCACATAACAGAGTCATCGTTTTTAACGTGTTTTCTGCATTGCCCGGATGACAAACCGCAGCCTTTGTCATTTACGTTCTCTATACACTAAATTTGGGGGGGGGGTATTTCGAGGAAATACGGTAATCAATTTTGTTCCCTGATGTCTAGTGCAGTACCTTTTGTTCACCTTTTAGTGTGATGTCATAAAAAGCGTGTAAATATATTTGGATTTGATCCTCGAAGTGTAATTTCGGACAATTTTTTTCTTCATTTACCGTACATCCTCGAATATGTCCCCTCTCAAATGCTGAGTGAAGGAAAAACTTTCCGTTGGAAAATAACTCTTCCCTTCGAATAACTCGTCTTTGCATGAAACGTGTCGTTGAAATACCCTCAAAGCTGATTTATGAGCCTTCCAATTTTTTAAAATTTTGGTGGAAAAGTGGTGTTTTTTACACAATATTTAAATTTAAATTTTTCAAATCAAATTAAAAATTTAAAAAAATCAGGTTGAACATAAATTAGGTATGCTCATTTTTGTCCCATACACATTTGGCGTTTTCAAAAAATATTAAAGGTAACATTTGAACAACGCCATAGTGTAATTGGCGCCAGCGCCAAATTATTGGCGATTTTACACTATTTTGATTTGGGTCATTTCTGGATTGATTGGGTTGTTATTGGCAACATTATAGTGCCTACACACACTAGTTTTCACAGTGACTTCGTGTGAAAACTGAAATTTTTTCAAATGCAAATTAACGAACACGGTTGAATGATTTAATTTAATTTAAATTTGAATTTAATTTTATGAAAGTTAAAATTTGAAAATTTGAAGACTAAAACACATATAGCATACAATAAAAGTAGGCTGGATGTGGCCATGTGGCCATTTCAGTTTTCACATCAGTCACGGTGAAAACTAGTGTGTGGGGCCATTTGTTCAAAGTGCGCGCTTAAAAATAAAAAAATTGGGCATCGTTATTTTTATAGTTTTTTTTTAAGAAGAAATATTTTCGGTGACTTGATGTAAACTTAAACGTGTTCAAAGTTCATTTGTGAGTTTTCGAAATTTCGGTTGAAAACTAGTGCGTGTGTGTGTGTCCCCAGTGATTTTTTCTAAGACGACAGTCGTTAATTTTTTCTGCCTGTATTTATTTAAAACACTCGACTTCACGTTAGGTCATTTATTTTTTATGGTTATCTGAGGCGCGACATTTGGCAATTTTCTAGCAACCCTCTATAGGCGATAAGTATGAAAATTCGATTTCTGCCCTATCACTGTTAAAATGCATACAAAATGTGAATAATTAAATACCATCATTAAAATGATGCAATTTTGTTTGTGTGCAGTGCAAATAGTGCAACATGGCAGTAAAACAATCTCAAAAGATACTAAATAGTTTTTAAACAGAGTAAAATTGAACAATGAATAATACAAATCCATATGGGGAAAGGATATATTTTATATTTATAATACAAAAGCAGCACCGGGTGGGAAATTCTGTCCTAGTTGAAAAAATAACTTATAAGAATTGTCATAAAACACATTTTTATTACACTAAACCAATAACTAAAAAAACAGAGCAACATGAAAATGTCCAACAGCAGGCCAAACTGCCACTTTAAATTTCATGTCAAACTTGGACAGATGCCAAAAGCAGATAAATTTCATGAAAGGCACAGACAGATGGCACCAGAATTTGCACTATGCACACAGAAGCTAAATATTAGAAATTCTGATGAGCAAAAGCTGCAAGACAAAAATGTCCGAAAGTTACCAAAAATACACTGCAGGGTATGCAACATGATTTTTTTGAAAATCTCATTTTTCAAAAGTTATTTTCTTGGCATGCATGCACCAATAATAAAATATACAATGCCTAAAAAGAATGTCTTCAAACTGGCAAAATGCAGAACACTACCTAAAAAGTAACTCTTTATACTTTGGCTTGAGCTTAAAATGATAAACAAATCTTTTAAAACACTTTTCAGTCAAACAGGCACTGATTTTTTTAAATTAGGCAATATAAAGTGACAGACAGTGACAAAAATGGTGTCACAGTAGAAATTGGACAATTTTTCTTCAAGTTGAAGAATTTGTCTGGAAATTTTCTATACCAAGCTTGTTCCATATTTCAAACTGAGACACTGCATGAATTGTGGTTTTTAAATATAAGTTTATTTCAAATGCGTTCAGCGTGTTTTTTTTGCAAATATTATTTTTCACTATAATTTACCTGTGTTTTTGCTCTATTTAAAAACCATCAAAACTCCACCTTTCAAGGATGCCCTTTTTCTTACACAAAAACTCAAAATTCCACTTATTTCCAAGACCACAATTCAAGCGCAATTCAATCAAACATGATCAACATTACAGGTCACTCTGTCCATACAAGTGTTTAGTGAATACAACATAATCGTATTGGCCGGCGCCAGCCTGGGGCATCTTTGCTAGACAGTATTCACTCTGCTCTGGGGGCAGCTCACGTCTCAGCTCGTCGGAGGTTATGTAGGGCTGAGGGGGGTAAATAGGGGTTACTTTGAACTTTTTTTCTTCAATTGTACTGGTACCTACCTACTGGTATTGTACCTACGGTTACAGTACTGGTATGGGGGCAGTCCCAGACCTTGTAAAGTGCCCTGTAAAATGTAAAATGTCATGCAAAGTGTCAAAAGTGATGTAAAATGCTGATGTAAAATGCAAAGTGTCAACGTACGTTTGCCATTTTACTGGGCATTTTACATGACTTTTGACACTTTGCATGACATTTTACATTTTACAGGACACTTTACAGGGTCTGGGACTGGCACATGGAATGAACCCACTGTAAATGGCGCGCTGGCCAATTTACACCGATAAATTTTCAACTTCACCAGTAATTTGCAATGTAAACATTTTTATAAGCGGTACGGTGAATTTTCACACCCCTAAGATTCATGCAAGAAGTATTTATTGTCATTGTGAAATAGGTATTTTGTTTTGGCAGTTTTCGAGAAATGACATGTAAAATGTCATGTTCCATGTAACATTTGTCAAATAAATGAAAAGTGCTCGGAAAAATTTCACCAGCCACTTCAAAAACAAAGAATTGACACTTGCCATTTTATTCACATCCCAAGCTGTTGACTGAGCTCAAAACCTACACATTTCCATCTCCCCCCCTTAAAATAGAAATCCAACCCCCTACCCCCCCCCCAAAAAAAAACCCCCCAAATCTCACCTTTCCTCCAGCGAGCACCCTAAAGCTCTCGATGATCTGCTCGGCCGTATCCAAATCAGCGGTTTCTCTGGTCATGAAGTCGAGGAAGGCGTCGAAGGCGACTCTGCCGGCGCGGTTCGGATCGAGCAGGGTCACGATGCGCTGCAGCTCCATGTCGCCCTGGGGGGGGGTTGTTTGATGGATGTGTCTGTGGTGGCCCTGTGCCATTACGCATGTCAACCCATCACGCATGTAGAACCGGTACGCATTTCACTATACCCGGCATGCTGAAAACATGCGATAAAACACATTACCTAGTGATTTTAAAGGTATGAATCTATTTATGAGAAGTATGAAAATTCATGATTTGGGGTAAAAATTTAAGGTAAAATTGCTCAAAAGCGCTCCAGACAGCTAGATAGCTAGGCAATTTGGGGGGGGGGTGCTGTTCAGGGGACAGTAACCAAAAATTTTTGCCTCTGATATCAATAGATAGCTTGGCGGTTTGGGGTGCGGTTACCCACCCCCTTCATTTACCCCTGCGGGTATAATGTGTAAAAGTAAAAAGTCAGGTTTTAACTTCTCACTTCTCATTTCACTTCTCAAATAGTCTTTACTTCTCCACTCGCGGAATAAACCCCTTTAGACCCGCCAAAATAGGGCACTTTACCATCAACCCCCAAAACCCCCACCCCCAAAACCCCCTGACAAACATCTCTGCCCGGTTTGATGTTGTATCCGACGGAAATGAGGCAGGACTTGAGCTCCTCGTAGTCGAGGCCGCCCCTGGACCGGTCGAAGTGGTTGTAGCTGGCGCGGAATTCGTTCAGTTGTTCCTCCTTGATGCCCTTGCTGTCGCGCGTGAGAATCTGGGTACAGGGGGGGGGATATTTTGGTTTGTTGATGATTTTTAGCTGGGGCGGGACCAGGGGCACTCCCAAACCCTGTAAACGACCCTGTAAACGACCCAGTGTCAAAGACCCTGTAAAATGTCATGTGTCATGTAAAAGACCCTGTAAAGTGTCAAATGTCATGTAAAAGACTCTGTAAAGTGTCATGTTTATCCAAATCTTATTTTTTTCGTATCCAAATCTTATGTTTTAAGATTAGGATTAGGTTACGATAAAAAAAATTAGGATACACATGACACTTTACAGGGTCTTTTACATCACATTTGACACTTTACATGACACATGAAATTTTACAGGGTCTGACACTTTCTAGACTATTTTACAGGGTCTGGGAGTGGCACCAGACCATGTAAAATGCCCTATAAGATGTCACGCAAAGTGTTAAAAGTCATGTAAAATTACCTGGAAATTGGCAAACGTACATTTGCACTTTTCCAGGGCATTTTACAGGACTTTTGACATTTTACGTTTTACGGGGTCTAGGAGTACCCCCAGTTATTTATTTAGGGGTGATTTATGTATTTGAGTCAACAAATCTATTGTAGTCAACATATAGACATGTATTGTATGTAGCCAACTACAATAATGATATTACATTTTCCATTTTGTGTCATCTTTTGTTGACATTCAGTTGACACGAATTTGTGATGTCAACTAGTGTGTGCTGGCGTTCTGCCAAAAGCACAAAGCGTCACCTGGTTCTCGATTTCGTTGATGGTCCTGTTCGACTGGGTCATGAGCTGTTCCCAGCCGACCCTGATGGCCTCCATGCTGTAGCGCGTGTGCGGGTTCTCGAACACGTAGTTCTCTTGCATTTCCTGTGCAAAAGGGGGTGTGCAGAGTTGTAACTGATGTAGGTGTGTCTTTAGAGGGGAAGTGTGTGTGCTTGCTGTTGACATTTTCGCACTTTTGGGTTGATTTTCATTTTTCATGAATTTCACCAGTTAAACATTTTGTGAGTACGTATGTTTTCTTTTGCGAATATTAATAAAAAAATCGACCGTATTTTTCACAAATCGATAAAATAGAACCGTGGACAAAAAAATACTCGAAAAACAGAAATCTAATTTTTCAAAATGCCCAATTAATCATTTATTTACCTACCTAAATATTTATATTGTTTCCAATAACAGGAGTGACAATAGTTTCCCAACCACAAAAATAAGCCCCGCCCACACCAACAACCAGAGTTGCGAAAGTGTATTTACGCTTACCCGAAATACCCGGGTAAATGGGTATTTATACTTACGCTTACGCTTACGCTTTCATAAAATACCCGTACGCTTTATTACGCTTTCCTGGCCAAAATACCCGGGTACTAAAAGCGTAAAAATTTGTTACACACGACTCTTTTTTTACAGTTTTGAGAAAGGGTAACAGAGGGTTGTGCATACCTGGTCAGCAGACCGGAACTATAATTATTCATTCCTTAGTTGATAAGGCGCGAGTGGGATACTGCTCGCACTCACAAAAAAAGAAACTTATTTAAAAAAGGTGATCTTGCGTATAATACAAGCAACTTAGAACTTCAAGAACTTCAGAGAAATGAATAGCATGTGGTCTGATAAGTATACAAAAACTGTGCACATGCAGTTTTGCACTGAAAATATTGGTAAATATGTATTCAATTTATGTGATAGTTTGAAATTTTGGTGATTTAGATACAAATGACGATGTCACTGCCATGGGGGCCAGCACAAAGTCAGAGTTAAAGGATGAATACCTAAACATCAGACTTGTCTGATGCTACCGCTGAAATTATAAATGTAACTCATTTATTACTTCACCTATGAGGGAAAACAATAGCGTTTTCAGGTGCCGCACAGCGAGAGAGCACTTTCTTAAAAATTTACGCTTACGCTTTATTTTACGCTTTCCTAGGTATTTTAAAAATACCTTACGCTTACAGTATCCATTCTCAAAATTTGTAAAGTGTATTTACGCTTACGCTTACGCTTTCCAAAAATACCGGTATTTTAACAACTCTGCCAACAACCCAACACCCCAACAACCCCCTACCCCCCCCCCCACCTGGTTAATCCTCTCCAATTCATCCAGTGCCCCCTTGTATTGTCCCCCCTGGCTGGCCTGCTCGCCGAGTCTCTGCAGGGCCTGTTCCAAACTGCCCCGCCCACCGAGACCGATCTGGACCACTTGCTCCAGTTGGGACTCGAGCCAGGGACCCATCGTGTTCGCTTTGTCCGCGAAGGCGGCGCGCAGACGCTCGTTGTCTGGGGGGTAGGGGGGTTGGGTAGATTGTTTAGGGGGGTACAGGGGGTTGGGTAGATTGTTTAGGGGGGTACAGGGGGTTGGCGAAGTATATTGTTTAGGGGGTGTACAGGGGGATATTTATCGTGACGAACATTGAGTTTTAGGGAAAGATATCGAATGTCGATAGCGAAATTTCATATCGTCCCACACCTTAAAGGGGTGTTACGTTACCGCACATTGTTGAATCAGGTCAGGTGAAATATGATGCACCAAATGTCGCAAATACTGTCGCTAATGCATGTGATGAGACAAAACGTAAATATGTTTTTTATTCAGATGCAATATGGTAAATTTAATTGCGGTCAGTGTGCTATCGTATACCTCGGACGGAGTTACTTTCGCTTTTGAATCACATCAGCTAAACACGACGAATATCTAGTGCCACTCCCAGATTCTGTGAAATTCCCTGTAAAATGTAAAATGTCATGCAAATTGTCATGTAAAACGCGTACTTTTACGTTTGCCATTTTCCACGGCATTTTACATGACTTGACATTTTGCATGACATTTGACATTTTGCAGGGTCTGGGAATAGCACCCGCTAATATCCATGGCGGTTAATTCTATAACGGGCCGAACGTAAAGGTAGAATAAGGTGCCCCCAATCCAATAGTAAAGCAAAAAAGGCGCCCACAACCAGGGTTGGTTTTATAAAAATTAGTAAAATTGTATAAAAATTGTATAAAAATTTTATTTTATTTTAATTTTATTCTTGTTTTATTTTATTTTATTCCCAAAAGTCATTAATAAAATAAAATGACTCATTTTACAAAAATTTTACAAAAATTTTACAAAAAATCAGAAACATGCATGCAAGGCCAGAAAAATGTTATAATTAGACCTTACATGAAAAACCTGTGACAAATTTTTCCCTTACTTTTCAAAAGTTGCATGCAATATGTATTGTTAGCTAGCTGCAAGTGTAAAGTTACAATTTTTGATAAGAATGGTTTGCATTTTCAGAGGAAGGACTACTGGAGTGTGCTGGGCACATTTGTAAAATGTCATGCAAAGTGTCAATTGTCATGACAAATGTAAAGTAAAGTATCAATTGTCATGCAAAATGTCAAGTGTCATGTAAAATTTCAAGCAAAGTGGCAATTGTCATGACAAATGTCATGCAAAGTGTAAATTGTGTATCCAAATCTTGTGTTTTTGTATCCATAGTATGTTTTATATCCAAATCTGATGTTTTGTATCCAAATGTTCACATAAAGTTTTGGAGTTAACAACAACATAATTTGGATACAAAACATAAGATTTCGAAATAAAACATGAGATTTGAACACAATTTGCTTGACAATTGATACTTTAATTTTTACATGTCATGACAATTTACACTGTACTTTACATTTGTCATAACAATTGACACTTTGCATGACATTTTACATGACATTTGACACTTTACAATGCTTGGGACACCCCCCAGATCCATGAATAAATAGGTAGAGACTCGAGCAATGAGACAAAATTTTACAAAAAATATGAATTTTTATACAATTTTACAAAAATATGAATTTTTATACAATTTTACAAAAATTTTACAAAAATTCGAATTTTTATACAATTTTTTTTTATTCTTAAATTTTCCATTTTATTTTATTTTATTCTTGAATATTCCATTTTATTTTTATTTTATTTTTATTTTTTTCTGAGATTTTGCCAACCCTGCCCACAACCCACTGTGCTGCCTGTGCATCTCTCCCTGGAGCTGGGAGTCGCGCCTGGGCACGAACTCCTGCACCTCGGACCACTTGCGCTGCACCTCGCTGCCGCCGATCGGGCTGTGAGCAAGCTTTTTGTCCATTTTTTTTAGCTATTTGTATTGTATTTACACTTACAGGTAAAGGACTGGTCAAAGTGAATGCTTGTGTCCTATTTTACTGGGGTTTAGGTACCTACCTAGTTTGTGGGTGGGTGCGATGAGGGTGAAGTAAATGTAGCCTCCCAAATTCTAAATTCCGTAAAAAATTATTTACATCATACGTGCATTTAATGCTATATTTGGTGGCTAGAAGACTAATATTTAGGTACGTATGCACATAAATACTTTTTATGTGTTTATCTTTTTGTTTTTTTATTCAAATTTTTAACTGGCTTGGAAAGACTATCTGTCAAAAATATGAAAAACCACGGGTTTGATATGACATTAAATATAAATTTTATTTAAATTTAACATTTACTATATAATTATCTTAATGATATAATTTATTTAATGATATAATTTAATTACTTTGTTGGTAGTAGTGTAAATTGTAATAAAATATACATAACATGCATTCACTAGTTCCTACCGTAGCTCCCCTCAATATCCAAATTTATTTTCAGCTATTTTATAATTTCATCCACACCCCCTTAGACCCCCCTGAACCCCCCCCCAAGCACCTGTAGGGATTATTCAACAGTTCCCTATCCAATTGGTTCTGCTGTATGAACGACTCGATCTGCTGGTAAATACCAATGATCGCACGGAATTCCGTGTCCGCCTCCCCCAGGGTCGCCTTGAAACGGTCGTGCGCTGAGATGAGCGTCTGTGAAAATGGGGGGGGGGTTAGGTTTTGATAGATTTGAGTGAATGTGGATGGGGTACTGGGTGGGAGGTGGAGCCGATGTCACTATTTTGGAGAGCGGGTAGAAAAATGGTAAGGGATAAGAAATGTGGTATACTTGGCGTATATGATACTCTGCCGTGATATTTATGTCTCACGTTGGAAGCTTGCCAATGATGATGAAGCAGGCCATTTTTGTATAAAAGATGAAAAAAATTATGGTTGTGAATAAGTTAACGTAATGCGATATAACGGACATGACTTTTTTCAACTTTTTATGAAAATGGCATGCGTAAAAAATCGTTGGCATGCTTCCAGCGGGAACCACGCGTGTAGGGTGTAAAGATACTGGAGTATAAGTTCAGTGACGAATATTGCTATTTCGTATAAAAGCTTGTCACTTGACTCATCGCTCATAACTTTACTTATTACTATCCCTGCACCCTGTATAATGTCGGGTAGAATGTAAAATTGCCAGTAAAAGTAAAATATAAGTGGTGATTTTATACTTTACCTGACGGATTAATGACACTAATTGACGATATTTTACAGTGTTACAGGATTGCCAAGAGGATCCGATTTGACTGACACTTAGCTTTAATTTAGGTCTGTGGAGTTATCCACCAGCTGAGTACCTACTCAGGAGCTACCATAACCCTTGAATACCCCCCTGCGGTCAATTATGCAAGTGGGGAAGTGTAAAAATGTAAATGTCATGCAAAGTGTCAACAGTCATGTAAATTTCCCAGTAAAAATCTTTGACATTTTCCACGACTTCAGAATCTTTGCATGCTATTTTACATTTTACAAGATGCGAGACTACCACCCGTCCTCTCAACCCACCTGCACCTCCTCCATAGTATGCACAATAACCATATCCTGCAAATCCTCCCTGGCTCCATCCAGCCAATTGTTAAACGGCGCGGCACGTTTTGCAAACTCCAAGTGCAGCTGGTCGATTTGTTCCAGGACCCTTTCAGCCTGTTCGAGGGCGTTGCGACGGGTTTGAGCCAGGCGGCCTAGACGGTCCCACTGGTCGCAGATGCTCTGGCATCTGGGGGTGGGGGGTTATTATTTGAGTGGGGGTGGGGGGTTGGGGAGGGGTGATTGAGTTGTTGGTGTTGATATTTGATTTTTTTCTGGAATGAGGTATTGGATATCGATATGGATGTCTATATTCGATATTAAATAGGTTTATTGATTGATAAACATGCTTTTTATATTCTGTCAGTTGTTCTCTAGGTTTTGCAAATAGATTGTGATCTGTTGGTCTGGCCTGTTAGTAACATTGAAATTTATCCTAATCATTAGAAATCTCCAATTATATTTGATTTGGTGCAATTGTTATTCTTTTCCAGGCCTAAAACTTGACAAGTGACAACCTGAATGCCCTCGACATTACAAATGGATATATATGTCCCAAAAATTTATGCCCCACTTTCGTGGACACTGAAATATGTCCACAAAAGTGTGCAGGGACGTAGCCAGGATTTTTGAGCGGTGGGGGGGGGGCGGATTGTATACGGAGCTCGGCGAACGGGGTGGGCGGCGCCCTCCCCCCTAGAATTTGACCCCTGTGGTAAAGGAATGGCGCCATTCGTAGGCGCGACGCCATGGCGCCATTGGCGTTGGCATTGGCGCCAAATGGTGCTGTACTTGTATGTGATTTACATACATATACAGCGACGGGGGCAAATTGTGCTCAATTTGGTCCCAAACCACAGTTATGACTAAAATATACTGTGCGGCGCCGAAATGCGCGCTTGCGCGCAAACATTTTTTCGAACTGCCGACAAATTCGCTTTACGGAAGTGCCATTTCGGACATATTTTCTTGTCCGACCCGGGAAGGGGGGGGGGCGGCCGCCCCCCCCGCCCCCCTGGCTACGTCCTTGAAAGTGTGACAAAAAGACTCAAAGGCTCGTGCAGCTCGTAAGTTGTAAAATCACTTCTTTTTTAAATTGCCATTTTGCATGAAATTTGACATTTAACCTGACACAGGGCTCGGTACCGCACATTGCAAATTGGTGCCATCCCTCCCCCAAACCAACGCCTCACCTAGAGTTAACAGTAGCCACATCGTGATACTGCAGCAGGTTGAGTTCCTTGGCGATGGCGGCCAACTGCTCCACGCGGTCTTGATGCGCGCCCAAGTCCGATTCGAATGCCTCGTGGCGTTTGCGCAGCGCCTGGCAATGGGGGGGGGGTTGTTTGAGGGGGTGGGTCGGTTTGGGGGGTACTGGGGGGGTATCGGTGGTTTTTGAGAGATAAGTTTCAGGTCATATTTATGAAATGAAATTTGCAACTGAAATTGTAAATGGAGGTAATTTTCTCATTTATTTTCGCTTGTTCAGCGACCCTCACTTTGGGGGGTCGCTAGCACCTCCCTATCGGAGTACAGTTACAGTATCGGAGTATAATCACATCTCGATATCCCCCATAGCTGAAGACCCGGTTTGTCAGCAGTCAATTTGTAATCCGACTGCCGGACTTGATGCGAACGCAGTTTACACACACCACAGACCACCCAAAATACCTCTAAACCCTCACCCCACCCACGACCCCACCTTCAAGTGGTAGAGCTGGGCGCCGCGCCAGTCGTTGCTCTCTAGCATCTCCTCCTTGCCCTGGGCCCACTCCTCGTGCATGGCGCACTTGCGACGGAACTTCTCCGCCAGGTGCTCAAGCCGCTCCAGGCTGGGGGGTTATGGAATGGGTGGGGTTGGGGTGTTGGGTGATGCTAATGGAGTGTGTGACATGTCAAGTGTCATGGAACCTGTTTAAAGTCAATGAAAATGCCGTGGAACGTGTTTAAAGTCAATGAAAATGCCATGCAATGGTTTCTTTTTTTTAAGCGGTCGTTTGATATTTTACAGACCATTTTTACATGTTTTGACGTTTTTTATGACATTTTGCACGGCATTTACATGACTTTAGACACTATGCATGACGTTGTCATTTTCCACTGCATTTTATATGACTTTAGACACTTTTCATGTCATTTGACATTTTCCAGGGCATTTACAGCGTCTGGGAGTGTCCCAGGGCTTTTTGGAACAAGTGTTTGGGTTTATAAACTTCAGTGGGATGGGGGAGAGGGGGTAAAATTTGTGGTAGCCTACCGCATCATTTCGGAAAGGAGCCATTCTTCGAAACCTTTCTCAGAGTTCTCCAAGTTGCCCCAAGCGTTGGAGATATCCTGCGAAATTGTTCTCACGTGATGAATGATTTTCTTCAAGTTAAGACTGGTGAAGTTGTATTACATTGAATTTGGTTCTATCAATTAAATGTCCAGTGTAAAAATGTGGCAGTTTATGCGTATTTCACTTTCACAGTACTTAATCCAACACTAACTGTTTCGCTATGCTTTTTGTGTCTACATTATGAACGTGTCGATAGATTAATTGTGTTGGGTTCAAACGGGACCGCGGTCCCGGTACATGGTTCGGCAAAAAGTCGGGACTGGGGCGGTCCCGGTCCCGGTCCCGACATTTGGAAAAAGTGAGTCCCGGTCCCAGTCCCGACCACCCAGTCGCGGTCCCGACATTAGAAAATTTCTTGTCCCGGTCCCGGTCCGAAAAACTGGTCCCGTTTGAACCCTAAATATGGCGCCACATTATATTGTCAAACAGGTGGGTGAATAGTGCAATGCACTTTTCAATTTCCGCCCAAAAATATAGAACTGCATGAATTTTTCAAATCGCAAATTAAATCTCTCCCAATGAAACACTCCGAAACCAAAAAATGACCTGTACAGTCTTTCCCTCGGAAGGCAGGTAAGCAGGTCTGTTGGAAAGGCGGAGCTTAGTTTGCAGCGTGTTGAACGACGTCTCTAGACGTCCTTTCTGGTCCACTCGAGGAGGTTTTTCGCGGCGACGGTAGCCTAAATATTTTAAATGTGGAAAGATAGTTTGTGGTGGTGTGGTTTTTTGAGGGTTTTTTTGTACTCTGCGCTGCTATGCATTTTTCTGAAGGGAACCCTCAGTCGTGACGTCATTCGGTTATAAAGTCAAAAGTGTTCCAAAAGATAGTCTCAGAAATAAAACGCATCATTTGTCTTCTCAAATACCCCCCCCCCTTGAATAGTTCCTCTCCTTGTAAAAGTCTGATGAAAAACAATTCCACTGGGGATTTTGTTGGCTGTACGCGTCTCAATCCTTTTCTTATTGGAATATTGTTCTATTTTGTTAAAGTGAATAAGTAATGGCGTTGGCGCGTAAGACATAAGTATGTGCGGATGCATACTTTGCGGTCTGCCGAGTATATGAGAGTTATTTGTACCATACTGTCTCGGGCAATAATATCATTGGGCACATATTTCGCTATAGTGTATTTGTGCGCGAATGGTGTGTGTTGATCTACAATTGATGCGTCTACTTTTATAAGTCGACAAGTCCAAAATATGAAAATTTCGAGTTAGGCTGGCAAACGTCATCTGGGGCTACTTCCGCACATTTTTTATCATTTTCCATAAATTTTTTGACCTCACATGCCCATATGGCAAAGTGCCAAATTTTACATTTTTGGGGGAAAATGCAAAAATTTCGGGCAAGAAGTCGACAAGTCCACCTAGTTTAGTGCAAGAAGTCGACAAGTCCAATTCCCTCCCAAAAACAGTTTTGCTCTGACCGAATGGAAATTTATGGACACCCCATTTTTCACATAAAGGTTGAGAGCAGGGGCTGAAAATTTGACACTTTCTTGTCAACATATGGAACTTAATGGAAAGCATGAGAGTGCCAAATTGGACACGCACCACGGGCCTGGAATTGGATCGGAAACTTAAAATGCGATTTACTCAAAATCACATTTTGTGGACTTGTCGACTTTTAGAAGTAGAGGCCTCAATTGTCAATGCGCACGCACCTCTGAAGTCTTCCAACTTCTGCTGGACGCCGACCAGGGTGTTGTCGTGCTGCCTGTTCTGCAGCCACGGCACCCAGCGCTTGATCCACTCCAGCAGCTGCGGGAAATTGTTTTACTCTAATTTTGATTGATTTTTTTAAATTAAAACGTGGCTTGAAGTTCACGTGGATATTCCCTGACGACAAAGACAGCACTTGAAAAAATATGTAAAGTGAAAAGTTCCATATTCATGTGAAAATATGGAGTATATAAATATTTATATATTGGTTAAACGCACTTGATGCCGAATAGCAGGTAATTCCTCACTGTTCCCAATGAATTATAGACTTTTGGAAATTGTCATCGGTTGTCGGGACAGCGACAATCTATGACAATTTTCCACAGTCTACAACTTTAGAGCATTATATTTTCACATGAGTATGGAAGTTACCTTTTAACATATGGACAATTTAAAAAGTGTTCTTTTTGTCGTAACGACAAATCTCTGTGAACTTTAACATTTGCGGCCCTTTAACATACATCGGAAGCGAGCCTTTCATACTCCTCCATGAGTTTCTCATTTTCTTGGTTCACTTTCAGCACCTTGCAAATGCGATTCGCCGCCGTTTCAGCCTGCGTTTTTGAGATGACAAAAATGACTTACAAATTAAATTTTTGAAAGATTTTGTTGAACATTTTTTGTGAGATTTCACAACAAACAACATAAAAAGTGTTTTAAAAAATTGGAAAAATATACACCTGTATTTTTCCACTGAAGCAGTGGTAATAACTGGATACATAAGTTATGATGCTTTTTTCGTCCGGCAAGGTAGTTTCCGCCAAATCTGAGCAGTTTTGTAATTATTTTCAGCCGCATCATACATAAATCAGGTTATTTCTCAGACTCCATTAACAAATATTGTTTTTTTTATAAGAGCAAAGCTAAATGATTTACGCACACGTTATAAAAATAATATGCATGCAACATAAAAAATAATCAAACATAAACATACATAAACACGATATGGTAACACGGACATTTTTGGATGCATAACTGTAACTCCCCTGTGCACAACCCCGTTGCAACGAAAATAAGGACTGTATTTGCTCGAATAATTCCCCCGGGGAATAATTTTTCGGCAGGATTTGAGGTGGAACTATTCAAGGGGGAATTTTTATTTCATCAAAATTTTCAAGTATGTTGCTGTCAATTTATTTCACGAAATTGGCTTTTTTAACAAAATAACATGTTATTTTTGTAAAAATTGGACAACAAATTTATCATATTTATGTTTTAAGGGGAAATTATTCAAGGTGAGGAATTATTTTTCCCTACTCCTCTAAGGTGATGAATTATTTCAATAGGAGAATTATTCAAGCGAACACGGTATGTCTTTTACATATTATTTTACCCAAAATTGTATAATTGACCGCAGACACGTTGGACATTGTAAAGCAGTTGTGCATCTAGGGTTCACTTTTCGGGATTGACTTTTCGGGATCGGGATCGGGATCGGGATTGGGGTTTCGGGATCGGGATCGGGATTGGTATTTTGAGATTCGGGATCGGGATCGGGATTGGCCGGGATTGGGGTCACGGGATCGGGATCGGGATTGGCATTTTTTCGGGATCGGGATTGGGGTCTAGGGATAGAGATTTTCGTCACTGTTCTAGCATTCACACTTGTTCATAAAGGTCTCAAAACACTGTTGGATGCCAGAAAAGTGACATAAAATGGACGCTGGGGGGTTTGCGTTCACATTTTTGCACGCAAAAATGTCATTTTTTCACTTTTTTATAATTTTCACTATTTTTTCCGGGATCGGGATCCCGGACTTGGGAGATTCTCGGGATCGGGATCGGGATTTGAAAGTTCTCGGGATCGGGATCGGGATCGGGATTGGGGTTTCGGGATCGGGATCGGGACTGCTAAATCCCGGAATTTCACGGGATCCGGGATCGGGATCGGGATCCCGTTTGAACCTTATGTGCATCTAGTTTCACTGTTGTTGTTTTTTCATGCAGAAGTGCTACGTTTGATTGACGGATTTTTTTCGTTTTGCTTCACCTCAAAAGCGGTTTGTCAACAGAAACTGAACGTTTTTTAACGTTTGAACGTTTACAATATTATGAGTGAAAAGGCAAAATGTGGATCTTTAAGTCACTTAGATGAGAACGTAGATGTGATAAAAATTTAGAAAAACTACGTTTTTGGCTATTCCGTCAACCACACGTTTGTTACGTAAAATATACGTAAATACAACATTCATTTGCACCTGGTGGGCGCCCCTGAAGGCGTGATAGAAACAGGAAACGTAGGTCATAATCGACTTTTCGTCTGGCTTCGCGTTGTACACCAGGTCTGAAAGTTGGCACCGGGCCAAGTTTACGGGGATAGAAAAATTTGCCCTGCCACCGAAAAGGAATGGTGAACATTTACCACCACCAGGGGCCACTCCCACATGCTGTAGACAGCCCCGCGTGTGAAAAACTTCAAATTCTTAGGATACCTAACTGTGTCCCGTTTCTGTGTGCATTTCCATTTTTGTGCATTTTACCACACTTTGAATATTAGATATGCGAGCGCCAAAAGATCAACCATAATAGCCACACGCTTCTCTGGGCAAAACAATTTGTAGGAAACTACACTTCCACCATTTTTACCATTTTTTCCACCGTAACCCTCACCATTTTTACCATAACCACATTTTACAACATTCATACTTATGTACACATGCTTTACAGAAGTATTAAGAGGAATAGAGTCATGAACGTTTTGCCGAAAACGATGCAAATGTGATGATATATTCATTTTTGCAGTTTTTTGGCACTTTCTTTCAGATGGGATATGGTAGATCTCTCTGTAAAGTATGCGGCCACTGTAATTAGCATAATTGGCATTATTCATCGATAATTGACTTATCGGCGGCGCTGCCGTTATTAAACCCCCCCCCCCAAAAAAAAAACAACAACAACAACTTATAATAAAAAACCAACCCTCAGCGTCCAACATCCTAGGGATGTCCAAATGCCTCTCAGCGATGTCAAATGCCAAATTCAAGTTGTGCAGAGGGTTATCGCGCGATAATTTCGAGTAGTCCAGCAACTCCGGACGATGTCTGAATATGACAGATTATGGTAGTGAATTGTGAATATTGGGTATTGTATTTAGGTGGGATAATTTTTGATTGGAAAGTCCTTCGGTATTTAATTATTTCTAGTTCACCGTGTATCCTCAAACAAAGCCTCTTATTTTTTCATCAGCATTTTTCTACTGGGTTGTTATTCGAAGGAGTTATTTATCCCCACTCAGCTAGCAGGGTGGGGGAGTTTTTCGAGGGTGGGGACTTATTCAAGGATTTACGGTACATATACTCCAGTCACTTTATACCCTGCACGCGTGGTTCCCGCTGGAAGCGTGCCAACTATGTTTTTACCCATGCGATTTTCATAAAAAGTTGAAAAAAGTCATCTCTGTTATAACGCTATACGTTAACTTACTCACAACAATGATTTTCAATCTTTAATGCAAAAATCGCATGTATTATTATCATTGGCACGCTTCCAACGTGAGACATAAATGACTGCGATGGCAGAGTATCACGTCCGCCGAGTATACTGACCTATGGATGAGCGCGCAGAAAGCGAGGCCATCCTTCCAGCTGGTGTGGAAGTTTTGCACGTTCACATTCTTGTACGGGGATGTTTTGCGCTGGCACCACAGCAGTAGGCCGTCGCGCGCCGACATCTCTGCGGGGGGGGGGGGATTTTTCGGGGGTTTGGGGGTGACAGGAAGTTTCTGAGTGGATAGGTTTTGTCTGAGGAGAGTAACATACAATGTAAAATGTTTACCATCATTTTTGTATTCTCTCGCATTTTACATTTTACAGTGCCGTCGTTTAGCTTCACAAATATTTACATCCCAAAAAACGTTGTCGTGATTAGTGGTAGGTAAGTTATGTGTCAACTGACAAGTAAACTTAGGTACTGAGCGATTGGGCCCACACACACTAGTTTACCAACATGAAATGCTCGACCATTTTGGTAAACTGTTTTGACAAAACAGTACGAAACACCATACAACTCTGTACAGTGCTTTGTACTGCTTTGTCAAAACAGTTTACCAAAATGGTCGAGCCTTTCATGTTGGTAAACTAGTGTGTGTGTTGGCAATGGCAATATTATACTTGTCATTTGTCATACTTTCCAACCTCACTTGTAACCTGATTATGTGCTGAATTATTGCGTTGTAAAACCTTTTCATTTAAATTTTAAGTTTAAATTTTCATCAATACAATTTGTAGCGATACTTAGTTATCCACTATGTAGCGATAGAGGTTTTAAATTCATTTCCAACGTTAGACGCCTTACGTCCGTTTTACGTTATGATAAAATCTAAGCACCCCCTAATCTAAGGGACCCCTGACGCCCCCCGGTCCCTATTATCAAGTAGAAGTAAACTGGTGGAAAATATAAATGAGAAAATCACTTTATCGTATTTTACAAATCCCACGTGCAAGCTGTTAGGCTTTCATCTTGTGTGAGGGTGCCCCCAAGTATTTACTATATATACCCTAGGGGGCACCTCCCTCAGGCCACCTATGGTGCAGGAAAAAAAATTTCACATTTTTTTCTGGAAAATATAAATGAGAATTCCATACAAATTTTTGTTCCCGATGAAATTTAAATTTTCAATAATTTTTTTTCTGGACATTTGAGACCAAAAAGTTTTTTTAACATTGGTAGATTCAAAGTATGTACAACTTTTTTACCCCCTCAGAGTCCCCAGAACCCCCACACAATGATGGCGTTGTTGATCAAACTGAAACATTTTTTTTGAGAAAAACATAGGTTTTAGAAAGTGGACAATCCACTATCCCAAGCTATTCATGGAGCGCATGGGGGCCAGAATTGGCTTGTTCAGTGTCAGGGGCAACATATGGCTGCTCCTGGGCCCCGTTTTTGCACTCAAATATTTTTTATAGCAAATGATAAAAATGGCCCTGTGTAAAGAGGGCACTTGCGTGACAGCGTGTCCGACGCCTGCAATGTCACAGCACAAATCACAAAATAATTGTGCCCATTCAATGTGGGCACTAATTATCTGTAAAAAATCTATAGGGGCCAATGGGCAATGTGCTATGTATCTAGTTTTAATGGGCCAGACAAAAAACTATGTCATGTCCAGAAAGTTGAAAATCATGGTTTTTCAATTACAATCACAATTTGGATTAGGACAAAGTTCAAAATAGTCATTGAGATGGCTTCATAGCACATGTCTGCATATTGGGGCCATTTTTAATTAGGGGTAGTGGAATGGGGGTCAAAATATACCCACAAATGACCAGCGGGTCAAAATATGGCTTTTGGCAAGCCACAATGAATTTTTATTTTTTGAAAAAGCACCAACACAAGTGTAATCATCCCTTGTGTTGTCAGCACACCAAAAAATTGCTGCTCACTTTACCGCAGCTATATTTTGTTTGGTTTTTGAAAATTCTCATTTATATTTTCCGGGAAAAAATTGGCAAAAAAACTTCATCAATCTGTAGCAGAAGAACAGGGGGGTGCCATGGGGTGCCACTTGGCATATATGTAGACAAATGTTGTGGGCACCCCCAGAAAAAATGGCAGTTTCCCTGTGAGGTTATTGTGAAAAACGAGGTACCTGGTTTCTCATTTATATGTGCCACCAGTTTATGTAAATATCTAAAATAAATGTGTACCTTCAATGGAAATGTCCTGGATGGCGAAACGCAGGATGATGGTCCAAATCAGACCCAGGGTCATCTTCACGTTGCCGTCGACGATTTCTGCAAAGTTTCAATTGAATTGGCACGTTGCCATGTTCAAATTCCGGACAATTGACAAGGAGGTAATGCTTACCGTATTTCTTCTAATAGAAGAGCGCCGTTCTTTTTTTTCGTCAACTTTTTTACCTGCCGTTCTATTGGAGGCTGCCGTTCTATTTTTTTCACCAATTTTTTCACAGATTTCTTTTTTCAACATAGCCTTATTTTTAATGAAGCTTGTGTAGTATTTTTATATCAGAAAATCAATTTCAGATTTAAAACCTATTTGAATGCTTTCAATGTTGTCACCAACTAGTTTTTTATTTTTTTCTGTGTTTTGGCACACTCCCAACATAAATTCTACCTGCCGTTCTATTGGAGGCTGCCGTTCTATTGTTTTCGTGGGTGCAAAAATGTGCCAAAACCTGCCGTTCTATTGGAGGTGCCGTTCTATTGGAGGTATGCCGTTCTATTAGAAGAAATGCGGTAATTCAACTCATGTTAGCATTGATTTTACTTTTGCCTGAAACGTCTTTTTCTAGGGCAACCCGATCCATGTCTATGGGTAAATCAACATTCTGAATGTAAATATTTTGTAATGAGTATGTGCTGTGTGCCATTTTGATCAGCAAATCTATGCGCCAATCTAATGGGACATTTTTTATCAATATTCTATCATTGTCATCAAGTTTTTGTTAATATTAGGTTGTCAACTAAGTAACCTTAATTTTTTGCGTATGTGTGATCGCAAAAAATTAATGTTACTTAGTTGACAACCTAATACGAGAGTCCGATTCTGGCTGCGAAAAACAATTATAATTGTTTTGGCCCAATCAACAACTGTGGTCTCACATCGAGTAAACACCATGCTCGAATAAGACCCCCACCGGCTACCCCACCCAAATAAACCCAGGGGCCACTCCCTGACTCTGTAAAATGCCACGTAAAATGTCAAATGTCATATTTACAGAGAGTACAAGGTGATTTTTGAATGCGCTGTAGGATGGAAACCTTCGTTTGACATATTCCATTTCAGGCATTTCACATGACTTTTGACACTTTGCATGACATTTGACATTTTACAGGGTCAGAGAGTGGCACCAGAAAACTCACCCTCGGCTCCAATAGACACCAATTTGACACCTTTGCTCTCGATAAACTCCAGCGCCTTGTTCACATTGGCGATTTTATGGAAACGCATTTTGCCCCTGTCTGGCCTGGGGAGGGTCTCTCCAGAAATCACTTCCAATAGAAGCATCAGTTTTAGACCTGCAATGTTGAGATATCATAGTTAGATACCGTATTTCCTCGAAATACCCCCTTGAAAAACTCCCCCTTGAAACCCCCCCCCTTGAAATAGACATCATGTATGGAATGTACATGATTCGTTTGACATTTTGTCATTTACGTCCTCCATACACTAAATTGGGGGGGGGGTATTTCGAAGGGGGAGCTAATAAATTCAAAGTGTCCATTTTGAAGAGGGCTATTTCGAGGGGGGTATTTTGAGGAAATACGGTATGTCTTTCGGGTCAATGGACTATAGACGTAGAAGTGATTAATTTCAAACGTCCGAAAAACCGACCATTTCTGAAGTCCTCCTCGATGAACTCGATGGAGGTGCCGGCCTTGCGCAGGTGCGAGTTGCACCACGCCGTGAATGTCTGCGAGCAGAGTTTATTTACTAATTTTGATGCATTATTGGTCTCTCCCACACACACTTGCCAAATGTCAACTGGTTCCCATCCCAATTTGAAGCTTGCTCACGAGTAACACTACGCATTATTGTATACACATTACTCCAGCCTTGCTTTTACATTGCACACATCGCAATATTTTTTCTGAAACACTATTTACCGCTTCATTTGCAACATGATTTAAACTTTTGCATTCGAACGCCGTTCGTCGGCTCGTGAGTAAACTTTGAATTGGGATCGGCACCAGTTTTAATTTGACGTTTTCGGGTCGGGTAGTCGCGTGAAGTGGCGCGTTTGCACACACGTGCACCAGGTTTGCACACGCGATGATACACAGAAACTTGACACTGTTTGGAAAACTGCCAAAGACACTTGACGACACTTGAAACTTGACGCTTCAAGGCGCAACTAGGGTTGGCCGATGTTTTTTTTTAAACGTTTTTTATTTAAAAAAAACGTTGTTTGTTTTAAAAAAACATGACGTCCGAAATGTTTTTTTTTTAAAAAAACATCGACCGAAATTTTTAGTACTAAGCACTAGGTATTTTGCAAAATTTTTGCGCGCAAGCGCGCAATTTCACACACAAATTGACATTGGTGGTTGTTTTCATTGGTTTTGTGGCATTTTTAGTATCAAAGTATCCATTTCTATGTGCTACCATGGGTTAATAAGCCGTAATATGTTGCTGTAGTATAAAATATTGAGGTAATGTGCTTCCATGTACCTCCACAGTGTGTAACTTCACTCCCAAAGTAACAACCTCCTTTTATAACCTTGTTTGATCACTATTCCGTGCCAAACTTTATCTGAAGTCACGAACATTTGATTATACGGCGATATACAAATGATATGTCGACGAAAAATGGATATTTTTGACACAAATCACCACTTATAATGCTATCCCATGGCTCCACAGACATTATATTGTCATATATAACATCACAGAGTATTGCCACTGTCTGATATACCTATATATGTTGACACAAGGTCATATCTGGGAGCTTTTAAAAAAATTTTATATAAGAGCTTTTATAAAAAAACATCGAGTTAAAAAAAACGTTTTTTTTCCAACCCTAGGCGCAACAAGGCACAAATATTTTACAGTTCGCTTCAAGTTCCATTGTAAGATGCGTCAAATGTCTTTCCTTCAAATTACAGTGATGCTGATGGTAAATTAAGGGCATGAATATGTGTGAAGCCACTCCATGACAGTTTACCTGGGGGCTATCCCAGACCCTATAAAATATCAAACACACGTTTGCCATTTTCCAAGGCATTTTAATGACGTTTGACATTTTGTGTGACATTACAAATTTTCCGGGTCATTTTACATGACATTTGACACCTTGTATAACATTTGACATTTTCCATGGTATTTTGTTCTAACACCAGACATCACTAATCATGACACATCTACATTTAACATTCCATCACAAAGTCACCTTTTTCTGTTGCTTTTCCCAGGCTGGATCTAAAAGGCCTTCCCTGTCCCATTCCTCCTCCTGCTGCATATAATAACCGTCATAATTGTCCATCATCATCATGATTAATTAATTTTTTAATTGCCCCGATTAATTAATTATTTCGCGATAAAATCGGGGCGGATGCGGGAAAAAATTGGTTCCTAAAATTATCAAGCGCGTCGAAAGGACTGCGAAAAAAATATGGAGGATTTATATTTTTATATATTGGGTTGTAGATAAAAATTGAGAGATTAAAATGAAACACAAACGTCAATCTATCAATCGTTCCATTATTACACAAAATCGTGTGGGAATTTGAGGTATGTGAAACGTGAATATCCCTCCCATAAAATATGCATTTTTCGTGTGAAATTTGATAAGTGTACGCATGAACGCACGAATGCACCGATCCATTTTGTAAATTTGCATGTATTAAATGTATGGTTCAAAAGTTCTCGGACACAACTGAATACTGTTTATCGATGAAAATATTGTAATTACAAAATTACTTTATGTCCTCGAAATACCACTAGGGGGGTTTATTTTGTCATAGTGCAAATTTTGCGGGGGTATTTCAAGAGGGTATTTCGAGGAAATAAGGTAAATGTTGTCATTGTTTTCGAGTACAGTGTATCACTATCACTTGTAAATGGTGAAAAGAGTATCATGAATGGATAACACAGTGGAAAATGGATACAAAGAAACTACAAGCTGCCCTTATATCCAGAATTCAGGTGCTTCAAAAATGAATGTAATTATGTGTGTTTTCTGTTTCCAGAAACATCAGTATAGGTACAGTGTGTACTTGCACAGACATTTACCATATACCCAATATGGGGCTACACACGCTAGTTGACATCGACACCAAATGTCAACTGGTGCCGATCCCGATTCAAAGCGTGCTAACAAGTGGATGAACCACGTTCAAACGCAATCTTTTAATTGGGAATGAAACCAGTTGACATTTGGTGTCGATGTCAAACTAGCGTGTGTGGGGCCAATGTCACGGTATCCACATTAAACGACTTAAATTCTTACATAAATACATAATATTCACTACAATGTAAACTTATGGTAAAACATGTACACATTCATAACATATCAATGCTTTTCAATGACACCTAAATTTTCAAATAAATTTTCAACAATGCTAACTCTTTAGGAATTTTAACGTCCGGGAAGATTTGGATTAAACTGTATTTTTAGCGTCTAAGAACCTTCGTTTTCACACTCTAAACTATTTTTAAATATTTCACATGAAATCTCACATATTTCTCATGATTTATGAAAAGTCGGTCCTTAAAATTGCGGCTAGTTCAAAATGTTTCAGGATGAGCAATAAATTCAATCAATTTTTGGGAAAATTCGTGCCAAAAATTCAGAGAAGATTAATGATGATTGACTGATATGGGATTATTCGCAAATGTTGCACATGGAACGGGATGGAATCACGCCAATGGCGCCGTAGTAAAAAAATGACGCATGGTGGCAGTCCTGCACCCTGTTGTAAAGCTGTGTCAATTATCACGTAAAGTGTCACACAAATTTGTCAAATGTCATGCAAAAATGTCAAAAGTTCGATATCAAATCTTTTTGATTTTTATTGAAATTTTGCATTACATTTGACACTTTACATGTTGCGGCACTGCCCCAGGACCAAATTCTACAAGTGACAAGGAAAGTTCTACATGATAGTAAGTAAGGGAATGTGACAAGTAAATCTTTAAATGAAAGTATCTACCTACTTCTTGCTTGGTTTTATTCATAACTTGGCTTAAAGTGCTAAGTGCTTATCAGTGATCACTTGACAGTTGACATTTTTCTTGTCAGTACTGACAGCGATAATTGGCGCCAATAAATACCCTTCTGGTGGCAGTCCCAAGCCCTGTAAAGTGTAAAGTAAAGTGTAAAATGTAAAGTCAAATGCAAAGTAAACTGTCAATTGTCGTGCAAATTTCAGTAATAAAATCTTTTCTTGTTTCTTTTGATTGACACTTTACTTTGCATTTGACTTTACATTTGACACTTTACTTTACACTTTACAGGGCTTGGGACTGCCCCCTGGTCAGAAAGCTCCAGAACATTTCCTGGGCCCCCGCCAAAATACAGCAAACACAATGGCGCAAGTGTTTCCAGAATTGGTGTCAGGGCCACGCCAAAGATTTTATCTTAAATGGCGCCAGCGCCAATTCCGCCAAACCTGGCGCCATGGCGTTTTCAAATCACTACCACTTGTACCTATTTATGTACACGAGTATTTTATTTTATGCATGGAAAGTCATTCCTAAATAATAAGTGATTTCTTGATCCCAAATTGCTCACGCATAATGCACGAATTTTATTATGTAGCGAGCGGATTTTCTGAGGTCACGTCGTGAACTTAAGAACTGTTAATTGATTGATAAAAATCGAACACCATGTGAGTTCTGGTGTAAAAAAAATATTGAAAAGATTTGCTATTTTTACCCCAAAACCTTCACATTTTGATTAATATTTACTATTTATTATATATTTACGCATTAAGTGTATATTTATGTCAAGTGGACAAACAATATGCCCCGCCCCGCCAATAAAATAAATAAAATAACGAAAAAATCCAAAAATCAAGTTTTTATTGGCTTATGAACTTAAGCTTATAAGACGGAAAACGTTTTGTATTTTATTACTGATATCCACCGTTATATACATGTAGTGGTAGATTAAATAAGATACGAATAAAATATTACAATTTACAAGTGCATATTTATTCATTGGAATAACAAATTTATATTGTAAAAGAATATTCTCTCAAAGGAAACAAGTCGATAGAAAGAAGTGATCATCGAAGTGTTATAAAAAATTGCTTGCATCATTTCCTCTACATTTTCAGACAGATTAATCAGCCCAAAGTCATACAAAAATCCTACAATTAAGGCAAATCTGGACAGAAAATACTGATACATAAATACTTTACATGCAGCTGTCTACTAATAAGCAAATTTAGTCACATTAGGCCATAGAATAAAGCCTACCCATACAGATGTTCACACTGCAGGCAGCACGGATATTCATAGTTCTACACAGTGTGTCAAGTTTATTGTGCAGCACCTGGTGCCAGTCTTGCACCCTGTAAAGTGTCAAATGTTATAGAAAGTTGTCAAATGGCATCTAAAGTATCAAAAGTTCAATGAAAAAGTATCTTCATTTTTTTAAATGACAATTTACATCACAATTTGACATCTTACTTTACAGTTTACTTTACACTTACTGTATTTCCTGGAAATACCCCCCACCCCTCAAAATACCCCCGTCTCGAAATACCCACCCCCCTCAAAATGGACACTATGAAATAATTACCAACCCCCTCGATATCTCCCCCCCCCAAATTGAGTGTACAGGGAACATACATGACAAAACTGTGGTTTGTTATTCGGGCAATGCAAAACACAGGTTAAAATCAATGAATTGTTACGTTAGAACAGTGTTACACACTTATATAAGTCAATGGACTGTTATATATAGCAGTTATTGTTGCATTTTTCTACACCTGCGTACGTTACAGACGACAATTAAGTACTGGAATTTCAAAAAATTTCTGGCAAAATAATAAGCCCCCCTCGAAATACCCCTCCCTCGTTTAACCCCCCCTCAAAATTCTCATTCTGAAACAATCACCCCCCGGGGGGTATTTTGAGGAAATACGGTACACAAGGTGTGGGATATTAAATAATACTGTTGCTATTAAAAAATATGTATATTGATAAAACCACATGCTACAAAGAATGTTATGGTAGTTTGATGGATTTGACAAGTCATGTGAAAATGTACACCATGTTCACCAATATTGAGAGCAATATGATGTGATTGATGAATATGATGAGAACAGTTTTTTCGGATCATGATGAAAACAAGGGTAGCAGTATTCAGGATCAAATATTTTAAACTGAAAATTTCCAAAAAGGAAGTTCTGCAAAATGGCAGAAATAGTTTTTCCTTTCATTTTTTTGCAAAAATATCCACCTTTCCCATTTTTTCCACAAGACCCTTTCTTTGACACTTTGTGAACATAATTGAGGCCTCTACTTCTAAAAGTCGACAAGTCCACAAAATGTGATTTTGAGTAAATTGGACTTGTCAACTTCTTGCACTAACAAACTTTTTTGTTCCTGGGGAAGCCGAGGCTGCCTTATGGGCAATTTATGCACTTGTCAACTTTTAGAAGTAGCTGTCCATAGTGGACATATCACATTTCTTGCTATTTTTTCCCATAAAAAAGGAAGCAGAGGAATGGACTTGCCGACTTCTTGCACTAAACTAGGTGGACTTGTTGACTTGTTGCCCAAAATTTTTGCATTATTCCCAAAAAATGTAAAATTTGACACTTTGCCATATGGGCATGTGAGGTCAAAAATTTTATTGAAAATGATAGAAAATGTGTGGAAGTAGCCCCAGATGATGTTTCCGGGTCTAACTCAAAATTTTCATATTTTTCACTTGTCGACTTTTAGAAATAGACGCCTCAATTACCGTATTTCCTCAAAATACCCCCCCCCCCTTGAAATACCCCCCTCAAAATAGGCACTATGTATTTGTTGTCCGGGAAATTCATAACAGACGTTCAATTGTGTTACGTTAGAACATTGTTTATACCATATAAGGCTGTAAAAACTTATAAATGGTGGTTATTGTTGCATTTTTCTACACCTGCGTACGTTACAGACGACAATTAAGTACTGGAATTTCAAAAAATTTCTGGCAAAATAATAAGCCCCCCTTGAAATACCCCTCCCTCGTTTAACCCCCCCTCAAAATTCTCATTCTGAAACAATCACCCCCCGGGGGGTATTTCGAGGAAATACGGTACACAAGGTGTGGGATATTAAATAATACGGTTGCTATTAAAAAATATGTATATTGATAAAACCACATGCTACAAAGAATGTTATGGTAGTTTGATGGATTTGACAAGTCATGTGAAAATGTACACCATGTTCACCAATATTGAGAGCAATATGATGTGATTGATGAATATGATGAGAAAAGTTTTTTCGGATCATGATGAAAACAAGGGTAGCAGTATTCAGGATCAAATATTTTAAACTGAAAATTTCCAAAAAGGAAGTTCTGCAAAATGGCAGAAATAGTTTTTCCTTTCATTTTTTTTGCAAAAATATCCACCTTTCCCATTTTTTCCACAAGACCCTTTCATTGACACTTTGTGAACATAATTGAGGCCTCTACTTCTAAAAGTCGACAAGTCCACAAAATGTGATTTTGAGTAAATTGGACTTGTCAACTTCTTGCACTAACAAATTTTTTTGTTCCTGGGGAAGCCGAGGCTGCCTTATGGGCAATTTATGCACTTGTCAACTTTTAGAAGTAGCTGTCCATAGTGGACATATCACATTTCTTGCTATTTTTTCCCATAAAAAAGGAAGCAGAGGAATGGACTTGCCGACTTCTTGCACTAAACTAGGTGGACTTGTTGACTTGTTGCCCAAAATTTTTGCATTATTCCCAAAAAATTTAAAATTTGACACTTTGCCATATGGGCATGTGAGGTCAAAAATTTTATTGAAAATGATAGAAAATGTGTGGAAGTAGCCCCAGATGACGTTTCCGGGTCTAACTCAAAATTTTCATATTTTTCACTTGTCGACTTTTAGAAATAGACGCCTCAATTACCGTATTTCCTCAAAATACCCCCCCCTTGAAATACCCCCCTCAAAATAGGCACTATGTATTTGTTGTCCGGGAAATTCATAACAGACGTTCAATTGTGTTACGTTAGAACATTGTTTATACCATATAAGGCTGTAAAAACTTATAAATGGTGGTTATTGTTGCATTTTTCACGTTTTTCTCTCAAAATTTCCACTCTGAAAAAATAAACCCCCTGGGGGTATTTCGAGGAATGCTAACTGTATTCACCAAAGCAAATTGAAGGTAAATAACTTACCTATTTATTGTGACACCCTCTACTAAAACAAGACACGGTTTAGTTAAAGCAGCTGGCACAAAAGTTTCAGCCCATTTTGGCTTATAATGAGGCAGCCACACATGTAAACTGCGGGGGAGGCACCGAAATACCCCGCTCGTGTCCGGGCTTAGCGACAGTAAGGTAAGATTGTTTGTGCAATTTTGAGTGGAAAATCTGCAAAAAAAAAACTTAAAAACTGATTTTTAAATTCAAATTTTCCTCTCAATCCTGTTCACTCCTCAATTTCTCACACCCAAAAAACCCCCTTCAAAATCAAAATTTCCCGCCAATGTCTCACAAACACGTAGAAATGCCCTGGGCACTTTAGCTGGCGGCAGCGACCAGCCACAGGCAGCCTTTGCTCTTTACACACGCGCCACTGCGATGCTCAGAGTGTACACGCTCACTGGGGGCTGTTTTGAAAGTAGTGCATCTTGGATTTCGGTTGGAGGGACTCCCAGACCCTGTAAACTTTGTTTGCTATTTTGCAGGGCATTTTACATGACTTTTGTCGTTTACACGACTTTGCATGGCATTTTACATGACCTTTGTCGTTTAGACAACTTTGCACAACATTTTACAGGGCATTTTACATGACGTTTGTGATTTAGATGACTTTGCATGAAATTTGACAGGGAATTTTACATGACTTTTGTCATTTAGACGAGTTTGCATGACATTTTACAGGGGCTGGGAGTGGCACCTGGTGTAAAAGTTGTGCTTTTCAAATTGGTGTGATGTTGTTTTCTTGTAGTTTTCTGCGGGTGATGATGATGTTGATGTTCACAACGATGCTGACTGAATTATCACTTAAATATGTTCATACTTACTGCTCACCACTTTTGTTTTAACTTGTCCACAGGCAAGTTTTTGCAACTTCCAATGTTCAGAAGTACAGCTATGTAATTTCTTTATCTTCATTTTTTTAATTCATCACTCCCTCATTGACTGTGTGAATCAGAATTACTACACATAATAATTGAACATTCTTCCACAGGTCTATATCCACACTTTTCACTTTTCAATGGGCACCATTTTCGGAATACACATAGTTCAGAAATACATTGTAGAGCACTGCATTCGATGTTCACACATACTGAAGGGCACTGCTTAGGTATATAAATACACAATACACGGTGGGTCAGATGAACATCTGGAGCTATGTTTGACTGATTCCTTTACATGATTGTTGTGGGTTTCAATTGGAGTGAAAACGATTTTGCATTGCTCAAGGGGGTTCATGTTGAATAAAGTACAGAAAAGGTACTGTATAATATTTGAAAACAGCCCTTTGAATCTCAAATTTGACCATGTTTGCGATTCCAATTGAATGCGAGTTTCAAGCAGTGCAAATGAGAACATTGATGTGATATATGTAAAAAAAATTCATCATATTTTTAACATTTTTACTGCTTGATTACACACCTTCTTGGATATTTTCAAATTTCAGTGAAATGTCATTCAATTTTACGTATAATCTTAAGGAAAAAATTCCCCTCCAAGAACCAGACTGACCAACTGAATGGGTACTTTAATCAGTTCTAATGAACTTAAATTTTGAAAAATACAAAAAAAATTGTAAAATATGGACCACCCTGTAATTTGTGCACTGCCCTGCGGTAGTGTTGTTGGTCGCAGAGAATTTATTTCATAACAGCACACTGCATTTCGACCGGCATAAAAATGTAGGTAGCGGAAAAATTGATGTGCCCTTTGGAAAATCGAAGGCAATTATTTCAATGGTAAATAGGTAACCTGAATGCTAAATGTTAATAAATAGTGAACGTTTTAGTCTATTCTGGGGGTAAATAATAAATGTCCGAATATCCTCGAATAAGACCCCAGGGAAGTGATTTGTTAGTCAGAAGTTTTTCGGGGAGTTTTTCGAGGTGATGAGCTTTTTCATCAGAATATTTGACAAAATTCATAATCATTACCGTATTACCTCGAATTAACCCCCCCCCCCTTGAATTAACCCCCCCCCCCCTTGAATTAACCCTCCCCCCCTCGAAATACCCCCCCTAAATTTCGGCTGAGGAAATAATAAACCCCCCCCTCGAAATACCCCCCCTAAAATTGAGTGTAACGTGAACGTACATGACAAATACCGCAGTTTGTGATCTGTACAATGCAGAACACACGCTAAAACTGATGATTAAGTGACGTTAGGGAAGGTTTTTTGTGTATATACAGTTATATATGCCTAAAAACACATATACATCTATGTAATTGTTCGATTTTTCTACGTCTGCGTATGGGGAATTTCCGAAAATTTCTGGCGAAATAATAAACCCCCTGGGGGTATTTCGAGGTAATATGGTATATTGGATGAATTGGGTTACAGTAGTCCCATAAACCTGTAGTAAAAAAATTCCATAATTCAAGCAATGAAATCAATACCAATTAGTGAACTTCGGTTTTTAATTTTTTGTTATTCAGCTGATATTCAGTTAACACGAATTTGCGATGTCAACTAGTGTGTGTGGGCCCTTAATTGAAAAGGAATACAAAGGTCGCATACAAAAAATTATTTATAGATGTAATGTCTTTCTCAACCATCAATGAGGGGGGGGGGGGTTCGAGGGGTTATTTTTCCTCACCCAGCTAACAGGAAGAGTTATTCAAAGGGGAGTTATTCCATGAAGTACGGTAGTATTTTCAAGGTTGGAAATTTTTTGTACTTATGTAATGAACTTTTTGTATACTCCGGTTACTTTACACCCTGCACGCGTGGTTCCCGCTGGAAGTGTGCCAACGATGGTTAACGCGTCCGAGTTTCATAAAAAGATGACAAAATTGATTGTTGTTATAATTTTATTCATTAACATATTCACATCGATGAATTTTTTTCATATTTTTACGGAAATCGCATGATTTAATAATCATTGGCACGCTTCCAACACGAGACATAAATCAGTGCGAGGGCAGAGTATCACGTACGCCGAGTATATATGTACTGAACTTTTTCATTATTTTCTCGCGATAATTTTGGCAGTTTCATTATGATATTCAGTGCAACAATTTCGACGAATTCAAACAGAAAGCATTATATTTGCATATGCAGATAATAATATTCCAACACGATGCTATCATTAAGAATTCATTTTTGTCACTTAATTTCAGTCGTTTAAAAATACAGTTGAATTCTTAACAAATATTTACAAATATCATCTAAAAAGGCACAACTTCACATATAAATAGAGTCGAATATGGTACAAATGATTACCGCATTAGCATGAATTTAGATGTAAAACATTTTTTAATTCACAGTAATGAGAGGAATAGTTTAGCAAACTAGAATTCTTGTATTGGCACTCATTAGCAAAAAAAATTTCCTGGCCCTTAGAAGTTGCAGAAATATTTAGAATTGCTGCCTTAACTGAATTTCAAGTACATTCTGATCATAGATATCACAAGTCACCAACCAGGGTAGCAACGATATTACTTTGGAATCCATATTCAATTTCCGAGACTTACGCAATGGTCGAAATTCGATACAATACCCCAAAAAATTTATGTCAATATTGTTTCCAAAATTTCGATGGCAAAATAACAAAAAATATTACCATTTACCTATTAAAATATCTAAAAATGCCCAATCTTCAATAATATCTATCGTTGCAACTCTACAAATCACTACCTATATATTTATACAGCAAACTTTCATCATCTAAATGATCATCACTTTTCTTTTTTTTTAATGTCAATTTTGACTGGTGCCAGCCAGAATGTTGGCATCGTTGTGTTGCAGCCACGCTATTGGCACCCATTGTGGTTCCGTTTCCAGCCTGTCATGTTGGGGAAATTGTGTTTTTTTGGATGGTTGTTTTAAAAAATGGAATGTGCTTAAAAGTATTTTACAATGAAATTTGAGTCAGAAAACATCATTTTTGATGATACATGTTTTTGAAAATAAAGCAGGAAAATCAACGAACACTGAGTGGAGTATTGAAGATTAATTTTTACAAAACATTTAAGTACAATTTTAGAAGAAGAATAACTACTCAATCCGACTCAAGCAAAAAAAACATTTGTCAAATTTCCACTTTTATTTCTTTCTTATCCATTCTCACACTTTAAAAAAATCATTTATGACTGTAATTGAATTTTTAATTAATTAATTACCTGTGAATTGCCAATCTCAAATCTTCATACGTTCTTTCCGGATCAATATTCACCAGTGTCAAATCGAATAAATGTCCATATTTATGTTGGTCCCTCCTGGATTCCTCGATCAATGTTTTGAGATCATCATCCTGGAAGAATGGAAAAATTAGGCAAATGCGCAAAATTTTGATCTAATCATTCGCACAATGCCCATGCAAAAATAATCCCATGTGCAAATGTGAGCTTGTATGAGAGCCCTACAGCCTGTAAAGTGTGTTTGCTTGAATAATTCCCCCTGTCAAGCCGGAATTACAGCTCAGCGGCGTTTGACGTGAAATGATGACGTAAAATTGATTACATCAAAATAGACATAGGTACAGCGTTGAAATTTCAGAATTTGATAGTTCTAGTAATTGTGTGTAATGTCCTAAAAAATTTAAGAAAATAATTATTATTTAATAAGTCATTAATTTTACATCAAAATTTACACATTCTACGTCAACATTTCACGTCAAACATTTTACGTCACCAAAAAATTTTGACGTTAAATTAATAACTACTTAAATAATGATTATTTGGTAAAATTTTTTTTGGGACATTACACACAATTACTAGAACTATCTAATTCTGAAATTTCAATGCTGTACCTTTGTCTATTTTGATGTAATCAATTTTACGACGTCATCATTTCACGTCAAACGCCGCTGAGCTGTAATTCCGGCTTTAGACAAGTGGGAAATTTTTTTCCAGACTGAAAAGTCCTGTAAAATGTAAAATGCTCTGTAAAATAGCAAACGTGCGGCAGCCAAAACTCACCTTGACATCGGACTGGCCCAATTTCAGTTTTTGGCTTTTTAACTGATGGAACGAAGGAGGGCTGATGTAGACAACATACGGCATCAGATCCGTGTTTCGCAAAGCTCTGATTGACTGCGAGCAAAATATTGATGGATGCACACTTTTTTGTGGGTAAAAAAGAGAAACTTATGGTTCTCTTACAGAATTGCATTGATTGATAGCAAACAGAAATTCGAAAAAGTTTTTGAAAATGTTTTTTGAGAAGAAAAAAGATATTTAAATGTTTTAAACATTTTTGCCAGTACTTTTGCCATAGGTGAATAACCTCAAAAATCATCGATAAAACTCACCTGTGCTTTCAAAGTTAAAACACAAGTTTTGCCCCCCTGCAAAGCAGATCGAATGCCATCAAAAGTTGTTCCATAGAAATTTTTGTTATACTCTCCCCATTCGACAAATTTTGCTGATTTTGACAACTCGGTAAAGTGCTGTTTGGTCACAAAATTATAGTGTACTGCATCTTGTTCACCGGCGCGTCGTGCCCGGGTTGTATCTGAAATTTTGGAAATTTTGCCCCAATTTTTGGAAATTTCTGAAATTTTATCACCTTTTTCAGGTGGGTGGAATGTTATTTGGTTTTTGATGTACAAATATAGGTACTGATGGATTTTGACATTAATTTAATTCATGGCGTCTTGTAAAAAATCGCTGGAAATTTCATCCGCCCCCCACAAAAAAAGAAAGAAAAAACTCACAAGGAACGACGCCAGTAAATCGCTGTGGATGACAATCCATCAACCTCTGTCTCAATTCCAAACACCCCACATTTGTAGGGCCAGATAAAACTACAGGTCTACGACCAAAACCCTGTTTTTGATGTTCACTTTGCATAGAAGATGTTCGCACCAGGTGCAGACCCACTTGTTCATAGGTGGGGATGTCTGAGAGGGTTATATGATTTCTGATGTTGTGTGATGTTAGGTATTTGAGGCGTTGATTTTTAAAAGTCGATAATCCCAAAAAGTCGATTTTGAGAAAATGTGATTTTAAGTTTCATTTTTGATTTTCTGCCAGTGATGCATGTGTGAGGGACGCACTTGCGGCTGATTGTCGTAAAGTTCCAAACATTGTTTATAAAGTGTCAAATTTTCGGCCTATGCAGTCTACTCTCAACATAAGTGGGAGCATTGGCTTTTCCACAAAATCGATTTGGACAAGAACAAAACCTGACAAAGAGTTAGCAAGAGTTAGCATTGAAAAAGAATTGGAATATGGTGGAAAATGTGCGTGACCAATTCTAGATGCTGTTTCCCTACCTCACTCAATTTTCCAAATTTTGGATCTATCTACCTTTAGAAATGTACATACAGTCATCCCCGGGTTATCGGGTGGAGTGAAATTTCTGAAAACGTACCCGGTAATGCGGGGAACCCGATAACCGGGGGACGTGGTGTAGAAGCGCCATGGCGCTGGCGCCTGGAACTAACCCTTCATTAAAAGAACCATCATTTACACCATTAATGAGTTAAGGTAAATGCTATTGAAATGCGACGTTTCACCGTTTACTGTGCATTTGTCGATGCTTGACCATGACGGGTTGCTTCGGGTTCGTTGAATGCTTAAAATAACCGATAACTGAAGCCATTTTATACATAAAAATGCAAATTTTTTCATAAATCCCACCCGATAACCCGGGAATGCGGGGAAACCTTCAATCCGGGGAATTTAGTTCCCACATGTCCCCGGTTTTCAAAATTCCACCCATTAACCCGGGGAACCCTATAACCGGGGGAACCGTTAACACGGGGATGACTGTACACCTCATTTTCAACCTCTGTTTGGAATATAGTCCACTGATTTCTTGGGACAAACCTTCATCACATCCATATCCCACATCGTCAACATCTCCATTCCTTGCATCCGCATTTTTTCCACCTTTTAACGAGGGTCGTTTCCTTTTCTTGGAACAGCGCCAAAGGGAATCTGCTGTTGGCGTACAGCCAACGGATGATTTTTTGTCCGCATCTGTGACATTTGCGTCACTTTGACTGCCATTCGGTTGTTTTAAATGCCCGTTTTCACTTTCCAATTCCCTTTGATACAACTCGCGTCTGTGGATTGTCGACATTTTTTAAAATAAATTTTTTTAAGGAAACATTTTATTAAAACATACATTATTGATTCGAAATACCCAAGAACGGTCACTATTTTGCTAGCAGCGTTCTAAGGGGGGGGGGGCTATTCAAGCGGCATTTTTCTAAGGTGCCAGTCCCAGACCCCGTAAACCTGTCAGAAAACATGTAAAATATGATCAAAAATGTCAAACGTGCAGTAAAAGAATAAAAGATAGCTTTTGACACTTTACATGATACTTGATATTTTCCAGGGCATTTTACATGACTTTGGACACTTTACATGATACTTGATATTTTCCAGGGCATTTTACATGACTTTGGACACTTTACATGATACTTGATATTTTCCAGGGCATTTTACATGACTTTGGACACTTCATATGACATTCGCATTTTAGGAGGCTGGGTGGGAGCGACCGCAGCCGCAGCTAACTTCGACCAGACGTTGTTCAAGGGGCGTCAGGGGTCTCCTAGGGGGGGCTGGGGGGGGGCTGCACCCCCAAATCCGCCAGCTATCTATCTATCCCGGAGGCCGCTCAGCTATCTAGTTATCTATACAGAGGCAAAATTTTTGGCTACTACCCCCAAAGACCCCCCTATCTATCCAGCCCCCGCGAGGGCCAAAACTTTGGAGACCCATGAGGGGCGTCAATTCAAGGGGGGTTAATTTGGGAAATATGGTATTTATAAATAAAAAACAGAAACCAACTGCATTTGAAACTTGGGACTGGGAATTAATCCGGCCAAAGTACAATTGGGGTCATCACCCTGTCTGTACGCCTGCCACCAATTTTCATCTGTTCTATCCATTATGTGCAAAATGTCTCCCTTCTGAAATTTGACTGCCAATTCTCGGCACGGCGTGTAATAGTCATCCTGCAAATTTTGGGAAAGTTTTTTACAAAGATTGGGAAACATTTTCGTCGTTTGATTGTGTTGTTATTCTGGTCTGAGCTGGCGAAAGATTAGAAGTGTGCTCGAGTGAATTATGGTGGTTTTGCGGCATATATATTTGTAATTATGGTGGTTTTGCGGCACAACTTTTCTAGCAGCACACAATCCTGCAGGAATTAGAATTCAAAATTGTTCTAATAAAGGAAGAATAAAAACATTCGTCGCTGGTACGTGACTCCGCCTTTTAATTTTAGTTTTATCGGATTATTTTTTTTGTGAAAGTGCGTGTTAGCGCGTCATCGGCTAATACCTAAGTAATTGTGGACGCATACTTTGCGATCCGCCGAGTATTTATGTCTTATCTCACCTGTTTTACCAAGGAAACTTTTTGTTTCAGTGAACAAGATAAATATACTCGGCGGACTGTAAAGTATGCGTCCAAAATTACTTATGTCTTTGTTGATAACGTGTACGGTGGATAGGTATAATACTTATGCATGCACTTTCACAAAACAAGAAAATATATTTTTAAGGCGGAGTCGCGTACGTGTGACGAATTTTTTTCCCTGAAATGTTTTTATTTTTTCAAACATTTTTATTTTGTTAATGATGACGTCATGATGAAGCTATGTGCTTACCGTATTTCCTCGAAATACCCCCCCCTCGAAATACCCCCCCTCAAAATGGGCACCATGGATTTGTGGTCCGGGAAATGCATAACAGACGTTCAAAACACTTACTGTGTTACGTTAGAACATCGTTTATACCATCTACATCCTTATATAAGGCTGTAAAAACTTAAAAATGGTGGTTATTGTTGCATTTTTCACGTTTTTCTCTCAAAATTCTCACTCTGAAACAATAAACCCCCGGGGGGTATTTCGAGGAAATACGGTATATACAAAAATAAGCTCACCTCTGGATCATAATCGAAAAGTGCTCTCAAATGCATCACACTTTTCGAGTGTTTCTCTTCTACATTCTGTGCTGTTTCTAGTGGACATTGGTCACCGTGTTTTCTCGCAGCTGGCACAATTATAAACTCGATTTCACCAGACATGTGTCTCTGTGAGAAAGGGGTCGTCTTTTAAATTTTATAGAAATGTGGTATTTTGGTTTATCAGATCCATAAATATTTTGCTGTAGGTCTGTTTGGAGGGGGGAGTTATTCGAGAGGGGGAGTATTTTTTCGTCAGTATTTCCAGTAAAATGTATGATAAATTTACTGCACAAATGGGATAAATTTGGTAACATAAATGATTTGTAGGATATAAAATTCACAATTCAAGCAGTGAAAACAATGTTAGTGAACTCCAGCTGCAGGATATTACATATATTTATGTATTTAATACATAAAACTTTTTTTGTAAATGTAAAATGTTATGAAATGTTTCTACCCATCAAAGTGGGGGGAGTTATTCAAGGGGGGGAGTTGTTGTTTCCTCACACTCACAAGAGGGGGGACTTAATCGAGAGGGGGGACTTATTCGAGGATATACGGTATAATAAATACTTACACAACACTTTAAAGTAATCCCACCCCAAGCTCGACATGCACTTAAAAAGTTAAAAAATTAAAAGTAAACTGACCAATAATTCACAAACTTGATTTACAGTGCTGCCTCTCAAATCATTTCCTTGCACCTCCAAAATTTCATCCCCCTCTTTTAAAAGTCCAGTTTTCTCAGCTATGCCACCTTTCACAATTCTGCCGATTTGTATAGTCTGTCCATCCAAACAACGCACTGTGGCACCCTGCCAAGTTTTTTGGGTGTGTGAGATGTTGGTGGTTTTGAAACAATATGTTGAGTCATTGGAAAAATCAGCAATTTTTAGAAAATTTATTCTCAGAAAATTATTCAAAAGAAAGTAAATTTATAATGTAATGTCTCCTAAAAAACACCGAGAAAAAAATCTATACTTCTGAGGGTTTTTCCTATAATCATAAAAAATCTCAGAAAATCTCTCAAAAATAAAATATAATGAAAATGGTTCTATGTTTAATTAGAAATATAAAATGTTTCAAATGTGATGCTTTTGTGAAAAAAATTTTTTGTGTTATTTAGGTGACATTCAGTGTGTATGTGGGCCCAATGTGCCCAATTTCACTCCACAAACAGACCAGAAAGCTGTCACTAGCTTTGTACAATTTGACAATTCTCAATCTGCCCTGCAGTTCCAAAGAAGCTGCACCAAATGCCGTTTCTACCATGCCCAAAACTGGTCCACCATTTTTGGAATGGGATGACTTTTTGTGCATTTGAGCATAGCCATCGGGATGGTTGTCATATGTACTGGTTGTGATATTTGACATTGATGTGGATGGCTCGCAAAAGTGACTCGCTTGGTTTGCTGTGGAATGGGGGATTAATTAAAGTGGGGATTACTTTTTTAAATAGCATATTTGTTGAACTTACACAGTGAACAGTGTACTAAAGTAACTTTGATTGCAAGTTCAGTTGAATTGTAAGTTGTAAGTTGAGAAATGTTCATGATGAAAAGTGCTTTTCGTGCGAAAAGTGAATTCAGCCGCTTTTTAAAAAATGCCGTTTTTAAAAAAAGCGGGAATGTTGAAAAAACGCTTTTTCCCATCCCTACTCTTTGACCAGTCCCACACACTGTAAAATATGCGTGTAAAAACACAAATATGTCATGTGACATGCCACTAAATGTGAAGGGCGAGGTAATATTTATTTTATTTTGCAGTCTACTGGGAATGTAACATTTTTCATGACATTTTACAGGGAGCGGAACTGGACTGTGAAAACTCATTTCAAGTGCTAAATTAATCCGATTTGAAGAAACTCCGCAATCAGCCCCTCTCTGTAGTAACAGAAAACTGTTGACAAAAAAAATCAATAGTGTGCATTTAACACTTCCTTTTTTAAATATTCACAATTAATATAATAAAAATATAACCCCCACCAAACCAATGGAATCATGCGCATACAACAATGCCTGGATGTGATTGTTTTCAAGCAGTGCCTGTAATTCAGCTGCCTGATCTGAAACTGCCTCTGATAATTCCTGCAGCACCTGTGAATGTCATGTTTTTTACTTTAATTTCGTTTTAGAGAGTGCTGAGTGGATTTTTCTTGGTAATGTATTCCCTGTAATGTAATGAGTTGCACCCCCTCACCCCCTCACCCCCTCACCCCCTGGGTGGTTGATTTTGTTCAAATATCTTTGTATTAAAATGCTCAATATTTCTTATAATGGCGTTATATTTATTGTGGGTTTGTCACCTAAGTACACTTTGGTGAGAAGTATTAGCAAGCCATTATACGTACTGAGCACCACCACAAAGTTTGTCAATTGCAAAATTATTTTTATGTGAGACTGTCTACTCAAAAGCTTACAAATTTACTGTGTATCAGTCAAAGATGCTTTACATTTTTACACCGATTCAAAAATCACAAACAAATTCACCTGATCTGCGGCACAAAATCCTTGGCCCATATCGGGCACCTCTTTTTGCGCGTTTAATTCCCCTCTTTTATTTTTCAGACATTTATGCAACAAATTTGTCAAATCTACTGCATTTTGCACTGGTTTTTGGCTGAAAAGTTGCTGGATAAATTCAACATCTTTTCTGTATTCAGGGCAGTTTTCCAGTTTCTGCGTAACTCGCTCCACCGTCGCTTGGATTTCGTGCAGTTCTGTGAAAATGTGAAATATTTTTTCTCCAGATTTTCCACAAGTGGAAATGGTATATGCTCGGCGGATTACAAAGTATACGTCGAAAATTACTTATGTCTTATCTTGGTCGATGACACGTGAGCAGAATACTTATGCATGCACTTTCACACAAAAATATTTTAGGAAGAAAAAGGCGGAGTCACGATGAGCGACTTATGTTTTTCCTGGAATGCTTTTTCGTTTTCGAACAATTTTGATGCCGTTAACGATGACGTCATGGTGGAGTGTTTCATTTATAAAAATGCATAGTATTTATTTAGGTGGTCCGCGCAATAAAGGCATGCTATTTTTAGATAATTAGACAAATACTGTAACTCGAAAACTGGAATACTTGAATTTTTTTGAAAAATAAGTTACCATTGTATATTTCCAAATCAGATGTTGTTCAAAAAATATATATTCTTATTCAAAATCTTATTCAAGAATATATGCTAAATATTGTTGTTTACTGTGATCATTGTGGTTTGATGAATACCGTATTTCCTCGAAATACCCCCCGGGGGGTGATTGTTTCATAGTGGTCCCGAGAGGGGGGGGGGGGGTTAAACGAGGGGGGGTATTTCGAGGGGGGGGTTATTATTTCACAAGAAAATTTTTGAAAACCAAGTACGAAATTGTCGTCTGAAACGTACGCAGACGTCGAAAAATGCAACAAAAACCGCGATTTATAAGGTTCTGTAGACTAATATTAGTATGTAGGTGGTATGTACACTGTTCTAACGTGACACCGACATTGTTTTAACGTGTGTTCTGCAGTACACAGAACACAAACTACAGTTATTGTCATGCACGTTCCCTTTACACTCAATTTGGGGGGGGGGTATTTCGAGGGGGGTGATTGTTTCATAGTGGTCTCGAGAGGGGGGGGGGTCAAACGAGGGGGGGGGGTATTTCGAGGAAATACGGTAAATATTTGTGCATAAAAGATAAATGAATCTTCATTCTGGACACATGACAAAATGTACATACTTAATGCTTACTTACCCAATGTTTGCCCTTCTTCATAACACGGGTTATCCCATGATTCGTCTGCATTTCCATCACCCTTTTTGGGCTTTTCCAAAGCTTGCAACCTCTTTGATGATCTGACTGAATTCCTGATTTTTTTTAAATATTTTATTTTTCAACTGGCCATTTTTTCAACAACAAAATCAAACTAATGCAGAATATTGAACCAAATACCTCAAAAATTCCGTCTGTTTACTTCTCTCTTCATTTCTGTCATTTCTTTCTCTCAATTCATTCTCATACAGAACAATTCGATCATTTTTGCCAGTTTCACTGTGTGTGGGTCTATCCTGATGTTTAATGATACTGCTGTACTGTGCTATTAGTTCAGAATCAATGTCTGTTGGTGCTGTGGTCTTAGTGTTAGATGTCTTTTGCACCAAAACATTTCCATCCACTGGTGGGTCTGGGGCGCGTCTGTAAGATTTTTGAGTACATCAAAATGTAAATGCTAATGTTTAATGGCATACCTAAATTCAGATTGTAGTGAGTGCGAGATGTTTTTAAGTGAATGCTTGTTTTTGCATTGATTTTTTTTGCTGCTGTGAACAGTGAAATCTGTTCAATTTAGATACCCATTTACAGACATCCAAATTTGATTGTTTTCTTTATCTTTTTAGAAACCTACAAAATTAGCGAGACAAACCAGCATTGCAGAAAATCGACACAGCTAATTGATGCAGACTTCGGAGAACACTAAAATACCAAAATACCAAAAAAAGTTGAAGTCGAACATCACCTCTTCACTCTGCCTGTAGATTGGACACTCCCAGTGGCACTGGCATTGCCAACATTGTCAACATCTGTGGCACCATTTTGAAATTGAGGTCCCTCCTTTATAGACTCTTGTCTGCTTAAAAGATTCTGCTCATGAATGGATGATGTCTCATGCACACTGGAGTTGTCTAGTGATCTTTCTTCATCTGGATGTCCATTGGTGTGGTTGGGCATGATGTCTTGTGATGGTGGTATGCTGTATAATTGGTTGAATGTTTGAAGGGTTTTGAATATGGTTGTTTTTGTGTTGAGCTGGTTGGCTGGAGTCAGTCAAGGACACCATTTTCTGGGGCACAGTTTTGTGACAAGAACAGTTTTAAGTGACAAGATTTTCTGTTTTTATCATCAATCTTAGAATCGAAAACTGTCCTATGGAAGATTACTGCGCTGAAAAAGGTAAATAGATGCTTGTGTTTAGTTTGTTTTGATTGCCAACTAAATATTTATAAAGTTGTGAACCCATTGCAACTGTGGCTTATTTCATCACAAGAACTCTTTCTCAACTTAAAAATCTGAAATTTGAATTCAACTTAAAAATTTCCATCCAATCAATTCAAAAAAGTATTCAATAGGTGTCATCATAAGAAATGTGCTTGAAATTGAATTTAAAAGTAACATGCATAATCCAACCTTATATCCTCATTCATATCAACACTATCAGCAGTAGTTGTAGCTATGGGATTTCTGCCAGAAACCAATCTTCTATGCACCGATTCCATGTCATGAGTTCTGATGGATGGATATGTGCTGAAATGTAATGCAATTAATTAATGGTAATGTATTCATTTCATTTTTGGCACCATTTCACAATGTACCAAAGTATCTACCTAGTTTTAAAAAGTAAACCAATATTCCTGAGTATGCTCCCTGAGCAGTTTTTTTATTACATTTTGACCGTGGAGTAATTCAAGTGGGTTGTTATTATCTTTCTCACCAGGATGTTTGCAAAAATGGAATCTGAAAAAAAACAGGGTTAAACTAGAATATTTTGAAATTAATTTACAGTGAGTTTTCTTAACTAAGTTAAGAGAATTTTTTGTAAATGCTGTAATATTTTGTAGTCTTTCTGCATGTCACAGCATTTCAAACGGGGCAGTTATTGGGGGGGGGTATGATAGTTATAAGTTTACCTATTATATTCAATAAAAAATAGACTCACGTTTGAATAACTTTTCTCACGGCTGCCTTGTGCTCAGCATTCACAGAGACCAAGTATGCATCAGTCACTTTTATGTCCTTGCTTCCCGCTTCACCTGTGTTTTACAAATGTGTTTTGCACGAAAAACACAGAAATAATAGGGACATAGATTTACAGGTCGTTTTTTAATAACGCACAGTTTTCTCTAGTATTTATACGAAATAGGTATATATTTTATGCGTTTCAATGGGCCGCATGAATGGTGTATGTATGTACATATTTAATGTAATGCATCAACTGTACAGTGCACCGTGCAGTGTGTATGTAAAATACAGGTAAATACAGGCTGGCTCATTTATTTTGAGAATTTTTGTGATTTAGTTGGATGGAAGCCAACATGAGAACACAGTCAATAGCAGGTATTTTTATGGTACTCCGTCACGTTTTTTATTGTATTAATATTTTAACATAACTAGTGATGGGGTAGCGCAGTGATTGTAGTGATGTAAAAGCGACATGGCACTTTTGGTGCTTTGCGCTATTTTTACCTGGCAACAGGAACAAAATGCCTGGCGCTGGCGCTTGGCGCTCAGGGTTGGAAAAGTGCCATGGCGCTTTGGCGCTTGGCGCTAAAGTCCTGACGCCTTTTATATCACTAGTTCGATGTGCCATTGGTTCTTGGTTCATTTTTTCTATGCATCAGTATTTGAATCATTTCAGTATTAGTAGCATGGCCATTTATGAAATAAGCCAAAGGTACTGGCGCCTTTTCTCAGTTGAGTTTTACGCCTTTAAATTTTATATTGCGCCATTTTTCTGAATGGCGTCAGGAACCCTACTCAAACTTGACAGTTCCTTCCCTTTCCGGGGCGCTTTTGCATCACAAATAAAACTTTCGATGAACCACCCTGTATTGCTTTCGTACTGAACATTCCACAGTGTGTTCAGTGTGCCTTGTATGTAAATTACCTGTGCGAACACCGTGTACTTACAGTTATATACCTTGGCTACATTGCAAAGGTCACCTAGAGGTCATATTGGTCACGGAAAGAGGGCATATTTGTCTCTTATTGATTTTTCAGATCGTAAATGGATTTTTGGCGGTTATTCTTGGTGGCTGCTTGCGAATTTTTCTTCTTTCTCATTAAAATTTGGACGTAAACTTTTAAAAATACCTGATCTATCGTCAAAATTGAAAAAAGCAAATTATCTAACCGGAATCAGGTGGAATTTCATTAGAAGTAGCCGATTTTCGTCGCACGCGCAGTTGGATCGTTCGTGACTTGATGCACTGAAAATGGAAAATTAAAAAGTTTTGTAAAATAAAATCACTATTTGAAATCAATCAAGTACACATGAAAAAACAATAGTATTTAAAAACGGCTCTTAGTCTAAATATATGATAAAATCTTTTCAAAAGCGCTTCATATCAACTGGTTCTACTTAAAGGTGGCGTTACAGCATAGCGACAAATAAAAATTGAAACGCAAAATAATTTAACAAAACCTTTGTTATTTCCATGTCTTCGAGCTTTTTTTACCGAAATTAAGTTTCAAAGCTCAATTTTTCGCTAAAAAAGTTTTATGTGCGAGATGTTACGTTTAAATTAGAATGAAAAACGTATGATGGAAAATTATCCGACTGGAAATCAATTTTTCGTTGACGCATTTGCATTCGATCATTGCATGCAATGGAACCCGGAACCGAACTCGATACCCGAAATAACTGATTCATGAATTTTCGAAAAATTCCACGACCAAACACGTTTATTTACGTGCGTTATTTACGTTTACATTATTTTACGTTTCGCCCTTAATTTGTCGTTATGCTGTAACTCCACCTTTAATAAACTGATACATATTCTACAAATGAAACTTATTATTGAATTGTGTAGGAAATGAATGAAAAGCGGCGAAATGTGCTGAGTATAATCACGCCAGGATTAAGTGGATTATCGGCTCATAATCAACCACTCTTTCATATTTTAATTCGCTCTGAATTTGATCATGAAAATAATTGAATAACACCACCTGGGGCCAGTTTCGCAAGTGGCAAAGCACTTTACTTTTAACTTTATACTTTTCTTTAACACTTGCGGATGAATATGGCCAGAATAGGAATAACTGAGTAGATTGAGAAACTTACTCTTCGTTTCATTGAGAACACTTCAGTTAGACCCTTGTGTAGTGGTGTAAAAGCGCCATGTCGCTGGCGCTTGGCGCTAGCGCCAAAGCAAAAAGCGCCATGGCGCTTTTGGCGCTTGGCGCTGCCATGCTGTGGTGCCATTGGCGCTTGGCGCTATGCCCTTGAAAAGCGCCATGGCGCTTGGCGCTATTTTCGCCAGGCGCCAGGAACAAAATGCCTGGCGTGGCGCTTGGCGCTATTTTGCTATGGCGCTATTGGCGCTTGGCGCTTGGCGCCAAAGTCCTGGGGCCAGTTCCGCAAGTGGAAAAGTTAACAGTTAAAAGTTAAGAGTTGAGTAAAATAACAAATGACAAGTTATGAGTAGAGTTAAGAGTTAAGAGTTGAGTAAAACGACAAATGATTTTACTCAACTCTTAACTATTAACTTTACTCTTAACTTATCATTTATCATTTTACTCAACTCTTAAGTTTTAACTCTTAACTTTTCCACTTGCGGAACCGGCACCAGGCCTTTTTCACATCACTACCCTTGTGTGAAACAATTTACTGCTTTTTTGTCCTACAGACTGCACACACTTTGCATAGAAAGCTACCATACTCCATCTGAATAATGGAAAAAAAATGAAGAAAAAAATTTCCGGCGCAATGGCTCTACGCACGTCGCACATTATCTACAAGTAGACAACTGAAACTTTCAAAGCTCACAAATTTGTTTCAAACACAGTTGAGTTTACCGGAATGACGAGTCGGTCAACTACTGTTAATGGATATCTACAATGATTCATTGTGCCTACACACACGAGTTTTCACCGGGACACGTGTGAAAACTGAAATGGCGACATGGCGACATTCAGCCTACTCTTATCGTATGCTATATGTGTTTTATTTTTGAAATTTTCAAACTTAAACTTTCATTAATTTTAATTTAAATTTAATTTAAATGAAATCATTCAACCGTGTACATTAATTTGCATTTGAAAAAATTTCAGTTTTCACACGAAGTCACGGTGAAAACTAGTGTGTGTAGGCACATTATGGTAAACTCAAATCTGTTCAAAACAGATTCATAATGTTTAATGTTTATGTTGTCAACTAGTCTGCGTAGGCAGGCGCATTAGCTACGTTAACTATCACTGGGATAATATAAATACCTAGTGCGGATTTTTAAAGGTTATTTTCATCAAATTATGGTATTATTCTATGCAGAGCATGTCGTCGTAAGTATTATGTCAATTGACACCGAAAAAATTTGAGGATTTTTTAAAAGAAAACAGGAAAAATCCTTTAAATAGTTCAATCACTCAAAGTTGGCTCTGAAATGAGACTGAAGCATTCAAAGAACCCTACTTGATTTCTTGAAGGAATCCTACATATTTACCGTATCTACTCGAATAGATAATTCTCCCGGTCAATTATTTTTCGTCTGACATTTTGGGGGGGGGGGGGACTATACAGGGGAGGAATTATTAAAGTTCGGCAATTATCATTCCATAAAATTTTGCAAGTATGGATCCATCACAGCTCTTTTGCTTGGTCTTACTTCATCGATTGCATTTTAAATGTATGTGCATTATCTTTCTTCAATTATTGGGTGATTATTCAAGGGGGTTAATCTTTAATAGTAACAGGGGGAAGTTACCTCTTTTTACCCACCAAAACTGCAAGCTAATTTGAGATACATTTTATGGTAGATTCTGCAGGTGGGGGTGGGTGAGGCGTGTCCTAATTAAGTATACAGTTGGAGAGGAAAATGTTAAACGTGAAATTTTAGTTATTTATTTCACTCACAACGTATTTTCTAACATGAGCAGACTTTATGCGAGCGTGTCTACCCTGGCATCCGGTTTTGAACTTTGGTGATATGGTTTATAGTTGCGGGTTTGATGTCTTCTAATTATTCAGGTGGGGGATTATTCGAGTAAGTACGGTAGATGTGCATCCGTTCCATTAACACAACGCAGTATCGCATTTCATCAAAAAGTTCTCGTCTCCCGACGTCTTTTTTTCTTAGTAGAAACTTGATATAAATATGTGTACCTATTTTTTCAAACTACCAGCGCCTGGAGCACTAGTCAAAGATTTTTTGACGGTTTAGGGCGTTCTTTTTGAATATGAATTACAGTCAGCAAATCTTACATGTTTAACAATAATCGTGATATCAAATCCGATGACAAAACACACGATATTTCGGACCCCATGCTATGCATTTTTCTGAAGGAAACACTCCATCATGACGTCACATTAATAAATAAAAAATTGTTTGAAAAATTGATTTCAGGAAAACCTTACGTTGGTTGTTCGCCTCTCCGCTTTTTTCTTAAAAAATTTTGTCTTTGTAAAAGTGCATGCATAAGTATCCTGCTCGCGCGTTATCTACTAAGACAAAAGTAATTTTGGGCGCATAATAAATAGAGTGCAAGCCAAGTGATGTGATAAATAAGCTTATAACTGACAAGTTAACCGACAACTTTTTGTCTTTCTTGCAAGATGTAAATATTACCCGCCTCGCAAAATCGGCAGCGCTTTTTTAAATTGCATGTCTGTTTTGAAAAAATATGCTATGGTGGCCTGTCGTTTTGGGCGCACATACACTAGTTGACATCACAAATTCGTGTCAACTCAATATCTACTAAACAACACAAAACATTGTGAAAAGCATCACACTTTACAGAAACAATAAAAATTAAGTGTCACAATAAAAATAAACGATGCCTAGGAAAGTTGAAATCATATAATTAACCAAAATTTAGTTAACACGAATTTTGAAGTCAACTAGTGTGCCCTTTCTTTGATTAGGACATATTCATAATTCAAATTAGCAAACTTAAAATTAAAAAACTTATTTTATAGGACAGAAAAACAAGAACCTATTCTGTAACTTGTATTCTTAACTCTGTATTCATGACTTCAATTCGTCAATTTGAAAAGAAAATTTCGCGCTTTTCAACGCGATTCAATTTTCGGGTTCAACCATACCCGGGTACCCGGGATTTCCCGGGTCGGGTTTGCGCGGTTCCATTTCCCAACCCTATCTACACAAACACGAAATACAATGCCCTGCGAATTGGACACATTTGGAAGGCATACAGTGGGGTAATCTGAACGAATGCAGACGGAGGCATCCAATCAAAGTAGCCGCGCGTCTCCACCGGACGCCGCGATGAAAAGCGCCGAGCGTCTGGCAGCTAGCGTTCGAAAATGGATGTTTTTAAGAAAATATAAAATCTGTAAATTTTCAATTCGGAAATAACGTTCAATCGCTCTGAAAAAACGCTGAGAAAATATACCGTATATCCTCGAATAAGTCCCCAGGGGAGTTATTTTTTCGTTTCGTCAGCGTTTTTGAGGGGAGATTTTCAAGGGGGAGGAGTTATTCAAGGGGGAGGAGTTATTCAAGGGCGGAGTTAATTTTTCCCCAGAAAACTTGGACTTGATTCAATGTATGAATGCATTTTGTCGACTCATGTAATCCAGGTATTTAACAGTTCTACAACAACTAAAAGGTGTGTATACACTGCAAACACCTTGTGTATCTGCTGTTGCTGCCATACGTTAACACTCTTTAGTATTTTCGTCGATTATTTTTGTCAATTTTGTAGCATATTTTTCACCCAGAGGGGGGAGTTATTCAAGGTGGAAGTTATTATTTCGTCAGAGGTTTTGAGGGGGGTGTTTTTCAAGGGGGTAGTTATTATTTCGTCAGAGGTTTTGAGGGGGTGTTTTTCAAGGGGGATGAGTTATTCGTGGGGGGTCTTATTCGAGGATATATGGTATATAAATATAAAATTATTAATGAGAGATTTTATATATTTTCTTGTCATAAAATAAATAAAGTAAAAAAATTTCTGTTAAAGTCTGGAGATATATAAAATTATATATTTTCTTTTTTGTAGAAAGAAATGTGTGGAGATTTTTGGAGTGCTAGCGCAACTTCCAGATGACTTGTATCTACTCAACTTGGTACATAAGTAGCTGTAGCCGGCGGCGGAAATGTTGGACGTTTCATAGTGGTATATTCGGAATATCCTTGAATATGCCCCCATCTTAATTACTAAATAGTGTAGGCAGTGAGAGGAACAAAAATTTCCCGGGGGCAATCCCGCACACTGTAAAGTGCAAAGTCAAGTTTCAAATGTCATGCATAATTTCAATTAAAATATGTATAAAAAAACATTTGATTACTGAACTTTTGACATTTTGCAGGCCACTTGACAAATTTTATGACATTTTACAGGGTGCGGCACTGCCACTGAATCGAATATGGCATACACTGAGTGCTGAAACTTAAAAACTCAAGAGTGCTGAACCCAGTTTTAGTCAATTACAGCTATAAATAGTCATAAAAAGTCATAGCCATTAAGTGCTTTTTGATAAATAGTTTGAGCGATGGTTTAAATCAAAGTGGATTTTGGAGATGTGATTAAAATAAAGTACCGTCTATATGCCCTCAAATAATTCCCCGTGAGGAATAATTTCCCGTAAATATGACGAAAACAACTATAGGTATACCGGTGTTTTGTAAAAAATGAAAATTAAACGTTTCAAAATGAAGCGAATCGGGTATGGAACCGAAAAAAATGCGCACATTTATGTATGAGAGCAGTGAAATATATTTATCTACCGTATTTCCTCGAAATACCCCCAAGGGGTTTTGAGGGGGGGTTAAACAAGGGGGGTATTTCGAGGGGGGTTATTATTTCGCCAGAAATTTTTTGAAAACCCAGTACAAAATTGTTACTTTTAACGTACAAAATCGTCGAAAAGTGCAACAAAAACCGACATGTATAAGACATAGACTTATATAAGTACGTAGACAGTATAAACCATGTTCGAACATAGACAGTCATTGTTGTTTCAACGTGTGTTCTGCGTTTCCCAGATCACAAACAGTAGCTTTTGTCATTTACGTTCTCTCTACACTATATTTGGGGGTGTATTTCGAGGGGGGGTTTATAAACTCATAGTGTCCATTTTGAGGGGGTATTTCGAGGGGGGGTATATCGAAGAAATACGGTAAATGATATTTGTTTGATCGCCTAACCTTCATTTCTAAAAATTACCTATTTTTGATCTGAAAACGAAAATATACTTACCGTATTTCTTCGTAATACGCCCAGGGGGTTTATTATTCCCCAGCAAATTTTGAGGGGAAAATCGATGGGGGCTTTATTTTTTTCTTAACATTAGTTTTTGTGAAGGACAGTAGGAAAGAATAGGCTTTGACATAGCCTAAACTGGTAATAAATGTAACAAAACTGGATACTTTTGGACATATTTATATAAAATCGGTATACATCTACAGAAACTACAGAAGTTTAGTACATGATACGAATTGGCAAAAATAAATACATCGTGTAAATACATTGCATGCATGATTTAGGTACATTATTTCAGACAGGGGGTCTATTTTTTTCTCAGCTCGCTCAGACTTGCGGTATTTCGAGGGGGATCAATTCAAGGGGTATAATTCGACGAAGTACGGTAATTACACTTCATCTCTCCAACAATTTTTGTGGTACACGCATACATTTTATTACTCATTGGCCCTACACAAACAAGTTGACAAGGACAAGCCGAGTCGAGAGTAAATCGACACCAGATGTCAACTAGTTCCCATCCTAATTCACGAGCCGACAAACGACGTTCACAAATGCTAAAGTGTTGAAATTTGCGTAGTTGTTAAAACGTATTTACGTTTACTCGATAATTACGGATACTCGAGTACTGCGTAAATACGTTTACGTTTCCTCGCGAAAAAATACCGGTACTTACTTACTCGCGTACTTTTTGAAAGTACGCGAGTACAGAAAACGTATTGTTAGGGGACAGAAAATGTGATTTTGTCAAACAGAAAGTGACAAACATAAGACATTTTCATAAGAAATACTTAGTAGGAGAGAAAAACACATCTTTGTGTATATCAGAGTAAAAATTCGAAAAATACTGACTTTTTCTGAGAAAAGTACTAACTTTTACGTTTTCTGTGAGAAAAATACCCGTTTTTTACGATTTCTCTTGAAAAAATCTCGTTTTTACGTTTCATCTGAAAAAAAAGTATTTTACTCACGTTTTACGCAGTGTAAAAGTATTTTAAAATACTTTACGTTTTCTGTACTCAGGGGTGAGTAAAAGAAAAATACTTTACGTTTACGTTTACTTTTAAAAAAGTTCAGTACTTTTAACAACACTGGAAATTTGCAAATGAAGCTGCAGTTACGACAAAAATATTGCGGTATATGCTATGTAAATAGAAGGCCGGTATTAATTCGTGTATAGGTATTTACAAAAATACGTAGTGTTACTCGTGAGTAGAAGATTGGAACCAGTTGACATTTGGTGTCATTGTCAACTAGTGTGTGTAGGGCCAACCCTCAAACAATTTGAAGTGCCATTTGATAAATATTTAGCTGAAAACTTCACTTTCCAAAAGCCTTCCTATTTACCTTCAAGTTTCTACATCCTAGTGCATTTTCCACCCATGCGAGTTCTACACATACAAAGTATTCGCACATACACACACATTTAGCCATGAAAATGGAGCAGTGGCGCATGCATTTGCATTCGGTACGGCGGCGCGATGGAATGGCCAAATCGAATAGAAAGAAGCAAAACTGTGGCTTGCGTACAGTTTTTGTACTTATATAACCCACTGGGAGGGTGATTTTGGAAACTGGGGCACTCTAAGACTTTGAAAATGACCGGGAAAATGGCAAATATCATACAAAGTGTTGCCATTTTCCAAATATTTATCATGCATCAACGAATGTTTGCCATTTTCCAGGGCATTTTACATGAGCTTTGACACTGCATGATATGTGACATTTTACAGGTCATTTTACCTGATTTTTGACACTTTGCATGACATTTTACATTTTACAGCACTTTACAGAGTCTGTGAGTCGCACCAGGTCAAGTGGCACAAGCCAGAAAGTGCTAAGTCATCACTCATAAGTATCTAGACACCGTGAAAATACAAGATTTGAAATACTTACAACCTAATACTTTTATTGTCATTTGTCCACTTGCGCAATTCGTACTAGGGTAACCCCGCACACTGAAAAGTGTAAAGTCAAATGTCCTGTAAAATTAAAAAGAAAATCTTTTATTACTTTCACCTTTTGACATTTTTCATGACATTTGACACATTTGTAGGACATTTTTCATGGAATCTGACACTTTTCTTTACACTTTACACAGGACCACCAGGATGCAGTATCGCGCCCTGTAAAATATCGTGACATTTGTCAGACTAATCTGCAAATGTCTTGTGGAATGTAAAATGCCCAATTTCACGTTATCTGAGATTTTCCAAGGTGCGGGGCATGTTCCTGATTCATTCAAAGGAAAAATGCGGGTACCAAATCCTGAAATCCCAGACTTGATCCTAATCCTAAGCAATGCAAAACACGGAAAACTGTTTCATTTGAAAGTAGCATAAATTTGATAAATAGAATTTGAGCCCTTTTCTGCATAAATTTGCATGTAAATAACGCGACGCAAAGAAATGGAGGGTGCATTGGCGCTACTCATACTACTTGACATTTGAATGTCAACTGGTTTATTTAAACTCAGATTTTAGTTGACGCGCTGCAGAGCGAACTTCCAATGCACTTGCTCTAATATTTATTTATTTTTCAACATTGCCGCGTGTGCATTTGGATACGTGAGCTGAAATCTGAGTTCACACAGACCAGTTGACATGAAAATGTCAACTACCTAGTGTGTGTACTAAATAAAAAACCCGTGATCGTTCACATGAGTTGTTCATTACAAAATGGGGGTTTTATTCGAGCAATCTATTCTCTCCAGTATGGGGGATCATTCTTAAAATTACGGTAGCATGCTCGCTGACATTTCAATTCTGTTGGGAGCTTTGGGGGGTATTGCAAAACAACTTTTTATCAACATGTAATGAGATACTTTCTTTCTGTGAATGAAACGAGGCTTTCACGCTTAGTTGGATACAATAAATACATAAAATCGGCTCAAATGAAAACGTATCATGCACTTTTTCTTGCGTGCTTCTTTTTTGCTCGCAGCCTGCCTGTTGATCATTTCATCCAGCTACCGTATTTTTCCGATTAATGTTAAGGGAAATTTAACGCTAATGTGAGAATTTCGAACTTATTCTTAATATTTAGTAATGTCGTCGATTACGAGCCCAAATTAGCGTAATTCTGTTGCAAAAAGCAAAGTAAAAGTTGAGAGTAAAGAAAAGTGACAAGTTGTTAGTTAAGTGTAAAGTTAGACGGTAAGAGTTAAGTGAAAGGTTAAAAGTTTGCACTCAACCAACTTCTTTCCCCCATTGTGAAAGTTCAGAGCTACATAACACCAAACAAGATAAATGCGAGGCTACCGTAACCTTGTGAATGTATTAATCAGTGCTTTATGGTAGCATCGTTTGTCTCTTATCAAATGCGCTGCACAGACAGACATACTGAGAATGAGCTAAATGCCTGGGAAATGGCTTGCCGCTTATGTGGCTGCAACTCGACTCGACTCGACCCGACTCGACCAAAAAACTCGGGCAAAATCTTTTGCCAAAAATTTGACTCGATCATCAAAAAATGTTTTACTAAAATGACTGTAGATATTTTTATCTACGACTCGACTGAATCGACAGTCGAAACGTTTCGACACCCACTTTGCAAAATAAAATCAATTTTCAAACACTAGTTGCGAGATGCAAAAATGCATCATGCATCATCATTGCGGCGCTTCCACGGGCGCTTATAGCGTTCGCTGCGACGTGATATCTCTGGTGCCAGTCCCGGACCCTGTAAAATGCCCTGTCAAATGTCACGCAAACTGTCAAAAGTCATGCAAAATGAACTGGTAAATGGCAAACGTACGTTGCATGACATTGTGCATGACATTCTAACATTTTACAGGGTATTTTGTAGGGTCTGGAACACCTTAAAAAAAGAGTTAAGTTCTATACGGTATTTCTTCTAATAGAACGGCACCTCCGATAGGACGGCAGGTTTTGGCGTGTTTTTGCACTCACAAAAACAATAGGACGGTAACGTCCAATTGAACGGCAGTCTCTAATACAACGTCATATAGAAATTACGTTGCTAGAGTGGTGAAAAAATTGGCACAAAAATTAGAACGGCACCTACAATAGAACGGCAGGTAAAAGAAGTTCAGGAAAAAATAGAACGGCACTCTTCATTAGAAAAAATATTGTAGCTGTAATTGTTTACTCTCCCATCACTTCTTTCTTTGCATCCCATATTAATCTCCCACTAATTTTGCACATTTTGCATTTGTAATATAAAATACCAATGTGGAACGGACCCCTGGTAGTTTGAGCTCGCTAAAGCGCAATAGTAATCATGGTTTCTTACGAATGAGGCTATTTCACATTTGGTGGTGGAGCTTTGAGTGATATATAGCGCTATACAGGTGGGGTTAATCACAGCATAACGACAAATAGAAGGTGAAATGTAAAATATAATTCACTAAAATGATTATTTTCATATTTTCAAGCTTTTTATTCAAAATGCATGTTCAAAACTCAATTTTTCGTAAACAATTGTGTGCGAGATGGTATTCCAACTTCGAATAAAAACGTATGATTGAAAAGGAAAAAAATGGAATTTTCGCAGTTTTGAGCCCCGGCAAAATATCCTAATATTTTCTCAATTATATAGGACAAAAACCTTGGAATGCAGTTCTAAGAATTGTAAAAATAACCTACAAAATGTGGTGAAAAACGATTGGCCACGCCACGTAAACATGTCGCAGAAACAACCAAAACAATCAACAATTGAGACCCTGTAAAATGACAAAAGACTGACAAAAAAAAAGAAAGAAATTTTGACATTTCACATGATTTTTAAACACTTAACATGACATTTGGTATTTTACATGACTTTTAACACTTTTCATGACATTTGTCATTTTACAGGGTCTCGAAGTCGCCCCAGCCAACACTGTATCCCAAATAAATTCCACTAGTACGGCGAAAAATAAAAAATTTTACGCCGGAAGAATCCCATCCAATTACCAAAAAATTAGAGAAAAAAGAATTAAAAATTAAAAATCCCCAAAAATGCACCTGATGTATATGGGCCACGATGCTGGCGTGACTGGCTCCCTCGACAGAAATTCCATTGACTTCGATAATTTCATCTCCGATACTGATGCCCGCTCGGTCGGCCGGAGAGCCTGCAAAATTAATTTGCACCCGGTCGCATGCAATTTATAGGAATTTGCGAAAAATTAATTTTTTTTCTAAATTTGTGTGTGATGTGTTTCAATTTGTGTGATCGATAGCGTTTATTTGGTCTTGAAGCTGGGTACAAATCGATTTGCACGTGCAAATGTAAAAATATGGCTTGGAAAAACCATTGGCTATTCTCGGCAGATTTGATAGTGTGCACTCGCACTCATTTATGCCTCACGTTGGAAGCGCGCCATTGATTAACAAAGCTTGCGATTTTTGTAAAAAGAAAAAAAATTAACATAAAACGTTTGAAAAGCTATGAATTTTATCATATTTTTTGAAAATCGCCTGCGTTAATACCGTTGGCACGCTTCCAACGTGAACCACGCGTACACGTCACTGGTTCATAGGTATATGAAATTACCCGCTGCAAAAAGCGGCCCGCTCACTAGTTGACTTGACACGTGAGTTAATTGGACTGTGTCAACTCAGAGTCTCACAGCTTTACCTGTCGCAGAGCGATCCAAGGCACAATTTTTTTAAATTGTCGCGTGTATTGGGTTGTAGTGAAAGTTCTTTCCGTTTCATGATCATCTCGTGTTGGATCGTCCTGGACGAGCAAATGGAGTTTCAGCCGGGGGGTATAAGCTGGAATTTGTTCGATCATAAAATTTAACCATGAAATTGATTACTTATTAGTGTATATAGTAGTAATCTATCTCTTCAAAATATCAAAAACTCAACGTGCATGGTCCACCATTTTTAGAGTTTTCGATTTTTCAATAAAATTTCAAAATAAAATCACTTGGAAACATAAATTTAGAAGCATGTATAATCCATGCACTTTATGTAATCAATTTTGCAATTAACTTATATTCTTGAATTTTTTGTCGAGCAATTCCAGCTTATGTATACCCGACGGAACCCTCACAATCGAGGACTATCCAAGATGAGACGACCTAGAAGCGGAAGAAACTTCCCCTACAAGCCAATACATTGGGGATCGCTTTGCAAAATCTGAAACCTTGAAGCCGAAATCTGAGTTGACAACGACCAATTGACACCACTAGTGATGGAAAAGTGCCATGGCGCTAGCTCCAAAGAAAAAAGCGCTTCTGGCGCTTGGCGCTATTTTGCTGCGACACCAGGAACAAAATGCCTGGCACTGCCGCTAGCGCCAAAGCAAAAAGCGCCATGGCGCTTCTGGCGCTTGGCGCCATTTTGCTCTGCACCATTGGCGCTTGGCGCTGGGGTTCGGTAAAGCGCCATGGCGCTTTTGGCGCTTGGCGCCAAAGTTCAGACGCTTTTCCATCACTGTGGCTCGATTATGAACTTTGGCTCGATGCCAAAGTTTTGTGATTCATTAGCTAGCATCGTATCCCAGCGTGTACCATAACTGTATTTTTTTCAGTAAGCCAACCATAAAGTTTTGCAGCGTCGCCATTTCCACTGTCCACGACAAATACGACGAAACCGGGTAGATTTCGCATTTTGTCCGAATAAAAATCGCATTAAAACTGTTTAATTTAGGCCATTACGGTAGAAATTACTATTATTGTCTGTAATAAATTTTATCAATGATGGAAAATGGAGTTTTTCCATTAAATATCTATAAAGGTGGTCATGAAGGAGGAGTAACTGAAAATATTCTCTGATTTTTCATAACTAAATATCGAATTTCCCCTGCAGTCGGCTTTCATTGTGGTAAAGTAAACAGGTGCATTGTGCTATTTCTACAGGGTGCGCCGTTTTTAACGCGATCACATGACATTGTGCACTTTTGCGTGACAAGTTATAAGTGACAAGTAAATTTAAGTGCAATGTTAAGATACAAGTAAAATTCTGAGTGACCATAGGCCAGTCCAAGAGCCTGTCGAAATTTCAAGTGAAATGCAAAACTTCACATAAAATGTAAAGTTCCTAGTTAAAAATGACATTTTACATTTACATGTTACAGTGTCGGTCGCCAAGGTATTTGCATAATGTGCTATTTCTGCAGGTATAGAAATTAAAAAAAACTTTTGAGAAGTGAGAAGTAAAAAAGGAAGTGAAATGAGAAGTAAAAAGTTGAGAGTGAAGTAAAATAAGAAGTGAAGAAGAGAGCCGCGAAGAGAGCGATATAGGAAGTGAAATGACAGGTAAAAAGTCGAAAGCTAAATAAAATGAAAAGTAAAAGGTAGAAAATGAACTAAACTTTTGACCTTTATTTTAACTTCTCATTTCTCATTTCACTTCTCAGGTGGTTTTTCATTTCTCCCTCTACTTGCATAATTAACCCCAGTAGCTACATTTCTCCCAAATGGGCCACCCTGCAAATCAGTACGCTTTAATGCACTGCACCGTATTGCGGCAGCGCGCGCGTGCATCGCACTGCATTAATGCATTGTGCACTTTTATTCCTTTCGGCTAAACAATTTCACTACCCGAGCTGCGTTGGCAAACAGACATGGGAAAAAATGGAAAAAAATTGAGGCTTTTAAGTTTTTTTCATGGAGAGAAAAGCTTTCTTTTGCGTGTGGGAAAGTTTTAAGGAATGCAAATGATTTGTTTTTGCAGAAAGTATAGTTTAGCATCGATAAGTTGTAATCGCTGCTTAACAATAATTTTTGCAAAACAAATTATTTTCAATTTTTTATCAAAATTCATACAACTTTGGAATATCTAAAAACCTATGAAAAGTGGTCACAAATTGGTATTAAAAATTAAAAACATTCAGCAAAATTCAGCAATATTAGAAATTCGAAAACTAATTTTGAAATTCAGAAATTTGAACACTGTTTTTGAAAAATTACATGATGCAATCGACAATTTAAAACCAAAGTCAAGTAACATTATAAATTACACGTTTTTTTCAGACTACTTTCCATCGTTATCTCTGAGTCAGTCTGAGGTAATGGGATTATGTATGTATTTGGTGTCGGCGTGATGTAATTTTTATCGAATTTTTGTCCCTAGCTGTGATTTTGATGTTTCCAAGATTTTATTCACAGCGATTAGCGTGGAAATTTTCAATGAGTACTAGCCCGCGGCAGAAATAAATTTAAAAAAATGCCAAGAAAGTTCCAAATACCGCATACTGTCAAGTGCCAATATTTCGCACTAATTTCTACTTCCATGTAAAATGATTTCCCGGAATGTGGAACTTTACAGTTCACTTGTTTTGATAGGAACTTTGGAACTTTCAACCAGATTTCAATTAGACGGAATATGGAACTTTGTCACAAAATGTTCGCTTGCGCTGTAAATCACTTGAGAGGGTACCGATTTCTACGTGGTGTTATTTACTGAATATAAATCATAAGAACGAGAAAGTGCCAATTACGTTTAAATACGTAAAACGTTAAACGTAATTTTTAGTAGATTGAAATGAATTTTTTTCATTTTTGTCCGGTTAACCACGGAAGAAATTCAACTAAAAGAAACATTCGTTATATGGACTCACAGGGAAAGGTACCGTAATTTCCGGCAAATATGGATATTTACCGGAAATTACTGATCTGGGACCACTGCCAGAACCTGCAAAAAGCCTTCTAGACTTCTAAGCACCGTAAACTATTATGTGTATCCTCCATGGAATTTTTTTAGGAAGTAAATACCTACCTAATTAGAATTGTATTGATATTATATTTATGAACAGTCAAGCGCTCGTACTTAATGGTGAAACTGAATGAAATAGCTGCAAACATGAATAAATGCGAAATAAAATATACTCCAGTGACTTTACACCTTGCTGGCGTGATTCACGCTGGCAGTGTGCCAACTATAAATATCTAACACATTCATTGATTCACATTCAAAAAAATTCATTTCTGTTTTAATGTTTTCATCTTTTCAAAAAACTTCGCATGCTTATATTATTTTGGCACGCTTCCAACGTGAGACATAAATTATTTCGCGTGCAGAGTGTCATTTCGCTGGTGTCGTTCTGTTCAGCTGCATGCTTTAGCCAGGAAAAAAATAGCCAGAAATACGCGGTTTTGTACAAAAACAGCCGAAATTCAGTTATACATAATACTACATGATCACGAATCTCTGCATACAGCATTGTGCATGGATAATACCATGCCTGGGGCCAACTTCAAGCCGAACGTACGGGACGTCTGACATGCTGCATCCTACACACTCTAGTTGATAAAGGACCCCAAATGTCAACTGGTTCCCATCCCAATTCAAAGCTTTTTCACGAGATGATGTAGAAAAAAGTAAGTAAATAAAATCAAATAAAGTGTTCAATCGTGTTGCAAACGAAGCTGTTGGTGTTGTAAAAATATTGCCATAAATGTGTGCAATGTAAATACAAGGCGGGCATGAAGTATTTATGTGTATTTACAATTGCGGGGTGTTACTCGTGACGGTGAGTAAACTTAGAATTGGGACGGGAACCAGTTGACATTTGGTGCCGTTGTCAACTAGTGTGCTTAACTGTACGGTCGGTCAACATTCAAACACCTGTGCCAATTGTGCACCCAGCGAAAAATGGGTGTGTGGATGCGCGGTGAAGCGTCGGGAAGTGTCTTCACACCAACACTTCCCGAACGCTTCACCAAGCATGCCAGCGCTTCCACACACATCACGAAAAAATGCGTGAAGGCACTTTAGTGATGGAAAAGCGCCAGAAAAATTGGCGCCAGGCGCCAAGGGCGCCATGGCGCCATTCGGAAAGTGGGCGCCAAGCGCCAAGGGCGCCACAGAAAAAGGGCGCCAGGCGCCAAGGGCGCCATGGCGCCATTCAGAAAGTGGGCGCCAGGGGCGCCACGGAAAGAGGGCGCCAAGCGCCAAGGGCGCCATGGCGCCATTTGGAAAATAGGGCGCCAGGCGCCAAGGGCGCCAGGATAAAAAAGTGCCTACAACACCATGCGTGTGCTAAAAATGTTTCTACAGCACCATTGTAGGCGCATTCACTTCTTAATTCGCGTTCTCCAGGATGTAATGAACAAAAACAAGGCTAGCAACAAAATTTTTTTGAATAAAATCCACATGACGAATTCAAACGCAATGGAAATTGTCATTTGACAACAATCCATTCATTACAAATAGACCTTTCCAAACAATGTTTCCTAATTGCAACGATTTAAATCCGTTTTTTTATAATTTTGCAAGTTAACGATCCATCATTCTTGTCTTCTGATCCGTCAGACAGATCTGATGAACCGTTGGACGAAAGATTTCCACCCACTCACACCACTCCGTCCATTTTTCTGGCGAATTTAGATTATCCACGGATGCGTTTTTCATTTTTTTTTCGTTTACACAGCACTCACCGTGAAACCCTGCTGGCGCCTTTTTGGCGCCCTTCTAAAGCAGGGCGCCAGGCGCCAAGGGCGCCACGGAAAAAGGGCGCCAAGCGCCAAGGGCGCCATGGCGCCTTTTAGAATGTGGGCGCCAGGCGCCAAGGGCGCCACAGAAAAAGGGCGCCAAGCGCCAATGGCGCCATGGCGCGGCGCCCTTTGGCGCCTTCAAATGGCGCCAGCGCCATGGCGCCATTCCATCACTAAGGCACTTCACGCTTCTTAATATGGCGCTCCCACGCAAATGTATACGCGGGGGAAGCGTGTGGAACGCCAGCGGCGTGAAGTGTCTTCCACATGCTTGGATGCGCGTGAAGCGCGCGGTGAAGCTAGGTGAAGCGTGTGGAAGACACTTCACCCAGAATCTCGTTATGTTGGTGGAAGTGTGTGGAAGCGTGTGGAAGCGCGCCGCTTCACGCGCATCCAGCCCGCTTCCACATGCTTCACGGATCTATTTTTTGCTGTGGCAGGTTACGCTCAGTCGCGTGTGCGGCGCCTTACCTTCCAATAGTATCTGGCCCCTGCGCTAGTGCGTGATCACTGTTGTGTGCGTGGATATGTTGTAAGTATTTATGTATGTTCATATTATATGCAAACTGAAAGTGCATAAATACACCTACCTATGCTGATCTATAAATTGGTCATACATCCTGTCCCAATGTGGCGGCTTTTTATTGGTGAGTATGGACGTGTGACGTAAAATATTTGACTTTTAGTATTTGCAGTTTTGATGAGAAATTGATAAAAAGATTGGATTTGGACCCTGGGATGTCTGTAAGTGACTTGAGAAAAGGTGTACCTAGTTTTTTGCCAAGATCTTGCCAGTTGGATCTATCAAAGTTGCATTTTTCGCAATGCTCATATTTAGGGCGCTGTCAATTTGCACAGTCAAGTTTGAGTTAAGTTTCCAAGTCACAGGTAAAGTTTCGTGTTCCCAGTCAATAACTAAGTAAAGTTTCAAATATCATTTTAGGTAAAAAATCACATGTAGTGAAAATTTTGACTAGCACATAACGGCTAATTTGAAACTATACTCCCAATTTTTTATTCAACACCCGACGATACCTTTGCGAACGTTCCACATATTGAGCATTAAACTATTTCCAATCAATCAAAACATTCGAATAGTGAAAATACATAAATTCAAACCCTAATTTTGAAATATGCCAATCGGTGGGATATATTTACAACATTTAGTGGCAACATAAGCCCAAAAATCCCCAAAACCATTCCTAAACTGCACAGTGTACATGTTTCAGTGTGTCTGTGCAGCGGTGCGTGCCAAAAATGCGTGCATTGCCGCGTTGACATGAGCTGGGTAACAGTTAAATTTGCAAGTTGGTGATAGTGGAAGCGCCATGGTTTTTGGCGCTGACGCCAGTGGTGCCATGGCGCTGCAGCGAAATTGCTACCAATAGTATTGGTTACCTGGATGGAGGCACTCCTACAGTCAGACAATGTCAAATCTCATGTAAAATGTCATGCGAAGTGTCAAAGGTCATGTAAAATACCCTATCAAATGTTATGCAAAGTGTTAAAAGTCATGTAAAATGCCCTGAAAAATGTATTGTTACGATAGTGGCTACAAGTATCGATCTGGCACTGGCGAGTGTTGAAAAGTGACCCAATATCCCATCTTATTGGGTGACAAAAGGTATATAACGTATCAAGCCAAGTGTCAAGTGAAGTTTCAGAGTAGTGAGAATATCTTATGAATATGTCGCCCAAATGACTCCCTGTTGTCAGTGTCACATGAGTTTCCAGACCCCAAAGTAAATGTGAGCGATGGGAGGAAAAACTCCCAACTTAATAACTCCTCTTGAAATTGTCTAAAATTTATAATATGCAAGAGCACGTCACAAAATGTCGACTTAGCGCCAGTGCTGTATGGCGCCACAACCATGGCCGTGGCGCCATCCCATCACTACTGTTAAGCCACTGGTCATTCAGTACGCAAATTACATAATATGCACATACACGGGGAGCCTACATTTGTGAACGAAAAGTGACAATGCACAATGTTTTGGCGTCACTTTTTTGTATTGTGGGGGGGGGGGGGTTTAGTTGGGTTCGATCAATGTATTTTCATGTGAATATATAATGATCCGTTTCCGGCATTGTTCTGTCTGCATGGACTGCGCTGCAGAGTTGTTATTGGTACCAAACTTTTTTTTAAAAATATTTGCGCTTATGGATAAATAAATACTTTTATTTTTATTCATGCGCATAAAATACCAAGTATCTCAGTAAAATTGTGTAAAAGTATTTTTCCCCATGGAAGCATAAAATCGAGCATTTTTCTGGGTATTTTATGGGATCTGGGTAGGAAATTTGGGTAGAAATTTCAAAGTTTAACCAAAGAATTACGTTTCTCAGTGTAAACAATGCAAAACAGTTGTCACAACGTTGAGTGCGTAGATGAACTTATATATACTCGGATGACATTACGCCGTACATTTGTAAAATAATACGGAACTTGTTGAAGTGACTTGTGAACTAGCTCCTATTCCTAATCGAGGAAGAGGACAAATGTGAACGTATGAAAGTTGACGTGAAGCGTCGTCTCTTATTTGACGTTCCGTTATTTTATCATTATGTGAATTAGTTGAGTTGAAGTGAATTGACGTGAGTTAGTGTGAAGCAAATTTAGATTGTTTACCAAAGGTTTTGACGAACGTTTTTATTTAGACAATTAAATACAAAGAAATAAGTGTAAATAAAATATATATTAAATTATACGTAAACAAAGGAATTAATTTACAACTAAATTAATTACTTAAATAAAACGTAAAATAAGTTCTAATTACCGAAGAAATAAGGCAATTTATAGAAGGCACTTAATTACGACAAAAGGCGATAATTAAGTGGCGCGGTTGTGAATAAAGCACCTCAAAAAGCGCAGATGTGAATAAAGCACTGAGGTGACTTAAAGCACCAAGAGTTAAACTTAGCACCAAAAACAAGCGATTTAATAAAGTGACAACGGCGCTTATTTAGATCCTAGGAAGAGATTTTTGTGAAGTTGACGAGGTTGCAAACACTGCCGATTCTAGCTGTGAAATCGGCTTTTAAGGGTCAGACCGATGGCGATTGACTGGCGCCAATCAGTCGGCTCTAATCTCCGATTTTTACCCAACATTTCCAATTGTGAAAGTTCAATCCTTGCCCGCTCGCTTCTCCGATGAAAAGCGAGCTAAACTGACAAGATAGTGAAAATGTGAGACAAGCCAGACAGCATTTGAAATGGCGCGCGGGCTCGGCCCCCCGCTTGGGGCGAGCCCGCCGCTTAACATAAACATGAAGGCGTATTTGCGTGCTGCTTGTCAAGGAAATGTGGCGGAATGTGAGCAATGACTAAGATCTAAATATGTGAGCGATGTAAAGCGCACGTTGTAAACAACGTTGCTTGAGATATTAAATGACGAATGTGAAGATGTTAAGAAATGGAATGTGAACTAAAATGGAATCGTAATAAATTGAATTAATTAAATATAAAAGCGAACATAAGAACGTCAACTTAAATATTAAAGATTTTACATTTTACGATAATGTTACACAACATTTTTCCGGAGGAAACACTCCATCATGACGTCATTCCCGAAACAGTCAGTGTACGCGCAAATCTTCTTTTTTTTGTGGGGAGTCGGTTCATAAGTATTCGGTTGGCCGTCTGCCATCCAAAGACATAAATCATATCTATTTGTAGAGTATCATGTCTGCCGAGTATACCTATGCCTGCACTCTAAGACAGAAATGCATGTGAAGATGTGTATGAGCGTGCACCAGATTTTCACTTTTCAGCTTTTTGTGCGCTTCCCTAGAATTTTCTGAAATACTCTGAAGTACCCAGTACTCATGAAAAACATGGGTACTGATACAATTAAAGTATTTTACCCATGAGTAATTACTCGCAGTTTTAGGCGTATTTCAGAGTAAATGTAAATACCCAGTATCATCTCTGCGGACCTGTTAAAAGTGCTGAACTTTTTCAAAAGTAAATGTAGATGTAAAGTTGTTTTTTTACTTTTACTCATGAGTAACTGTGATTAAATTACTTTTGTCCCTGGAAAATGTCAAAGTGGATATTTTTGAGAAATTTTGTTCCAATTTTCACTTAGAATCACTAATTTTCCAACTTTTTCACCAGCAAATTCACTATTTAATGTGTATTTGCTTATTTTTATGCTATTTTGTATATTTAGTCCCTATTTTTAGCTTTTCTCTCCCTTTGTTTCCTTTACACCTTGAAAAAGCATATAAAAAGCCTGTTTAAAATATGTTTTCTGTACTCGCATAGCTTTAAAAAGTACGCGAGTAAGTGAGTACCGGTATTTTTTTCGGGAGGAAACGTAAACGTATTTACGCAGTACTCGAGTATCCGTATTTGTCGAGTAAACGTAAATACGTTTTAACAACTATGCATCACTGCTGCGGCGGCGCTGGTGAAAATTATAAAATGATAGACCGGGCGAAATTGACCGGCGCCGAATGCGCGCTTTCAGTTGATATTGAAACCGTTACGCCTATTACATTTACTTATTTTCAATTGCCATATCTCCTTGAATAATCCCCCAGCTTGAAAAAATCACCCATGGAAAAGCAGAACTGGGAAAAAGAAAAAAACTACTTTAATGAGAGCAAAACGTTGTAAAACAAATGGAAACTATCAGTGGATCTATTCGAGGGATTACTGTATGTAAAATACATTCAGTTGCATTTCTGTTGATAATCTAATTTGCTGAAATGTGGGGGAAAACAGAGAATTGTCTAGGTTCCTTTTTGCGTTCGAATTTACCATATCACTCGGAACAAACGTTACAGAGCGTTTTGTTTAATATAAAAACGAGGGGATTACCGTATTTCTTCTAATATAACGGCATACCTTCAATAGACGGGCACATACATACAATAGGACAGCATGTAGAAAGTACCTTGGAAGAGTGCCAAAACACAAAAATATTTTATGGCTGTGCTTAACCGTTTTTGAGGCGTCACTTGTAACTATTTATTGCTAAAATCAGCCTAGCTAAGTGGAAATTAATTCTCACACTCAAAAAAGAAAAACAAAAAAAATTATCCACCTTGTAGCTACAGTTTGAGTGAGCAAACACGAGCGGACTGACACTGTCATTTGCAGAGATAAATACAACATATGCAGCTACATGGGCGACATCAAAAATAAAGTGCTCATGCGAAATAAGCTCCCCGTGCTATTTGCTGTGTGTGGCGTTGTTAAATGCGTTTTTTTTCAAAAAAATTTTTAATTTTGGGGTGTTTTTTGAGGAAAGGATTTGATTCTCGGTTTGGTTGTTAGGGCCCACACACAGTAGTTGACATCAAAATTCGTGTCAACTCAATTCAACTAAATTTTGGTTAATTATGTGATTTCAATTTTCCTTGATTTTAATTTATTTGATATCATGTGACATTTTATTTTGATTGTATCTGTTGAGTGCTAAATGTAAAAAACCTTTTTGTTATTTAGTTGACATTCAGTTGACACAAATTTGCGACGTCAACTAGTGTGTGTGACTCCTTATCAGCGAACTTCACGTGACATTTGATATTTTACAGGGAATTTTACTTGACTTTACACACTTTCCATAACATTTTCCACCTTCCAGGACATTTTACAGGCTCTGACAATACCCCCAATTTGCAAACCCCCTCACGACCCCCCAATTTGAAAACAGCTTCAAAACCCCCAATTTGCAAACCCCCTCAAAACCCCCAATTTGAAAACCCCCTCAAAAACCCCCAATTTGCAAACCCCCTCAAAACCCCCCAATTTGCAAACCCCCTCAAAACCCCCCAATTTGCAACCCCCCCCCCCCCAAATTTGCCAGCTCTACCCCAGGCGGCGGCGCAGTGCATTCAAGGCAGTGCCCTGCAACGGAATGCCTCCGTGTGTAGTCACTTGGAAGCCATAAAAGTGAGCCGGGCAAACACTCCCCGCTCGGCACACATTTCCCTATTTTATATTTACGCCGCGTAAAGGTGTCTGCGTGGAGGTATTTGGAATGTGAACATTTCTCGTGGGACATAAGTTTTGGGTAATGGTGAGAAAGTGTTGGCTGTCGATATCGATGTTTGGTGTTTTTGCGAAATTTGAATGTTGAATTTCGATATCAGAAGTAGTCAATATTTTGTAGGATATCTCAAAATTTTGGTCGCCATATTCGATAATGATGGTTTTACGATTTTCGCGATTTTAATGGTAAATAAATTTACATTTGCAAAAGTGAAGTGGGAGGGAGCTAAACAAAATTTTTCCCCTAGTGTCATTTGGCAATCCGGTATGCGCAGTTATCTATTTAGTATTCTAATGACATATTTATATTCATTTTTAATTAGAGATATTCCCCTGCAATAAACCCTCGAATACACCCCATTAACCCATGAATAATGTTTACCGTATTTCCTCGAAATACCCCCCCTCAAAATGGGCACTATGAATTTGTGGTCCGGGAAATGCATAACAGACGTTCAAAACACTTACTGTGTTACGTTAGAACATCGTTTATACCATCTACATCCTTATATAAGGCTGTAAAAACTTATAAATGGTGGTTATTGTTGCATTTTTCACGTTTTTCTCTCAAAATTTCCACTCTGAAAAAATAAACCCCCTGGGGGTATTTCGAGGAAATACGGTATTTCTCATGGTTTTATATTTCCCAGATATTATAATTAATAATATTGCAATGCACATGTGAGCGATTAATATATTTATAACTCTATAAAAAATGTATAACTCAGAAATAAAATTGAACTATATTTCAATCACACTGCAAATTTTGTCCTTATTAAACCAAAGTAAGGAAATGTTGCGTGCGTTGCACACTCTTACAAGCCCACAAGCGCGTAACGATGGGAAACCATCTGAAAAAAGTGTAAAATTATTGTGTTTTTTCAAAAACGACTTTTCAAATTTTTTTCCGAAAGTAGATTTCCAATTTTTGAATCTTTTTGATTGCTTTTCGACCTTTTTTGATTATTATACTTTTCAATTTTTTGCATCAAATTATTGCATTTTCGGAAACATTGCTTGAAAACACTTTTCGAATTTCCGAATATTTAAATTTTTGAATTTATCTAGAAAAACCCCCAGATTTTTGTGTGTTTGTCTAGAGATGAAAAAAATTCGAAAACTCAAAATAAATTCGAATTTATTAATTTTTGTTTGCCACCGTTACAAGCGCAGACTTATTCTGTGATAATTCAGTCATTTTTCATAATTCACTGTACCAAAAAGACTAATTCACACAGAAAAAATATTTGGTTTTATTGTTGTTTTTTTTGCACTTTTCAGGGATCCCCTCGAATACACTTGACTTACGACGTAAATACAGTCCATTTATCGAAAAACTAGTCCAGTTTTAAATATCCAACAAAAAATACAAACGACCTACTCACAAATGATAAAAATGCCACAAGGGACAAGAAACAATAGATTCATCACTATTTATTCAGCTTGAGATATGTATCTTTTTGGCGCCTAACGCAACATATTTGTGTAGTACCGAAATTTCTTATCCAATAAAAACATCATTCGCATGTGAAAGGCATAGTTTGAGATACATTTACCATATTGCCTTGAATTAGTCCCCCGGGGAGCTGCAATAGTTTTTGTCGGATATTTTGACAGAAACTTTTTACAAGGGGGGGGGGTGGTTTTTGGATTCAAGTGACAAAAATATATATTTATGACAATCAGTTTATATTGTAGAATAAAAATATGAACTGATTTAAAGGATATACATCAAACAATTACAATGAAACGAAACATTGCCTATACCTACTTACATTATAGGGATTCATGTGTTCACAAAGGGTTCAGTAAAATCTTACAAACTTAGTAAACTTCTGGGGCCCCTACCAGACCCAGCAAAATGCGTTATAAATGTATAAACCGTCAAATGTAATGAAAAATGTCAAACATGCAGTTCAAAATAAATGAAATTTGACATTTCAGAGGGCATTCTACAGGGTCTGAGGGTCCCAAGCCCTGTAAAGTGTAAAGTAAAGTGTCAAATGTAAAGTCAAATGCAAAGTAAAGTGTCAATCAAAACAAAAAAGAAAAGATTTTATTACTGAACTCTGCATGACAATTGACAGTTTACTTTGCATTTGACTTTACATTTGACACTTTACTTTACACTTTACAGGGCTTGGGACTGCCACCTGGCTAACACTGTTCAATGGGAAATCTATTCAATGGGACCTTATTCAATGGAGGGAATTTAATCAGGAAAATACGGTAGATAACTGAAGATTGGAAATTGAATTCAGGTGCCAGTCACAGACCCTGTAAAATGTCAAATGTCACACAGTGTTGAAAGTCGTGTAAAATGATCTGTAGAATGTCAAATGTCTTGCAAAGTATCAAAAGTCATGTAAAATGCCCAGTGAATGTCAAATGTCATGCAAAGTGACAAAAGACATCTAAAATCCTCTGTAAAATGTCAAATGTCATGATAAGTGACAAAAGTCATCCAAAATGCCCTGTAAATGTCAAACGTAGGTCTGCCATTTTCCAAGCCATTTTTATGACTTTATAGTTTTTTTCATAAAATTTGACATTTTGCAGGGTCTGGGATTGGCACCAAAACGGCGCATTGAAACAAAGGCAAAAAGTACACTGCTTTATATGCAGCACTTTCTAGGGATCGGACACATGGTGATGCAAACGAAAAATGTGCTAAGATGAGTGAAAGTGGAGAGAACGTTGCGTTTTTGGAGAAATTTTAGCGGTTTTGTTAAACAGGCTGGCTGGCTGCAGATGCAAAAAATCTACCTGATTTTATAAATGAAAGGAACGTTTATCATTTGTCAAATTGTATTTATTCAACTCAGCCTCAGTAACTACAACTTTGTAACTTAACCCAACAAAATTATATTTATTCATCGGGTTACCCGATAAAATGGGCAGACCCAATTCAATAACAACGCTGATGATAACCGAACCCTCGTAGGTACCGTTTTTTTAAAATAGAAGACCGCTGTTCTATTTTGACCTGCCGTTCCATTGGAGGCTGCCGTTCTATTTTTCACACTTTTTCATTTGAACATTATGTCAGAACATCCATTTTAAAGCTAATATCAATATGTGAACGCTTTGAATCTCACGATCCACTTTTTATATTTTTATATTTTGGCACTCTCCCAGTAATTGCTACCTGCCGTTCTATTGGAAGGTGCCGTTCTATTGGAGGTATGCCTCTCGATAAGGAGAAGTACTGTATTCAAAGTAAATACTTGCGCACATAACGCTAAGTTGCATAAAGTGCAAACGCGCTAACTTAATCACCCCAAAATGATTGCATTTCGAATAAAATAGGAATGAAGAAACCCCATGGGAGCACTTTTTGCATATTTTTTTTTGGGGGGGGGCAGTAAAAGGGAAGGTGCTGTTTGAATTTGATTTTAACGGAATTCTTAAAAATAATTAAATAGAATAATGCCGATAAAAAAGCAAGTTTTCAAATCTTTGTGCCTAGGGAAAATTTCAAAGGGCACCCTCAAATGTAATGACATGTAGGGATAGGATTGGAACCGTGCCAAATCGAGGAAAAACTTGGGACTTTCAGAGATTTTCAAAGCACTTCAAATAGGTAGCAACTTTGCACTGTCAATCCCACTGGATAAAAAGTGTGATTGTGTAAAAGTGTAAAAATACTGCCGTAAGTGATAATTTGCCATCATTAGAAATAGAAAATATCGAACCCGTAGAACAGTAGAAAAAGAACTCGAAAAAAGAACATCTAAATCTATGCATAAAGAATAAAGGAATTCACTAAAAGTAGCGTGATATTCAAGAACAGAAAGTGAAGATAAAAATACAGGGTTTTTTCCTCTAAAAATCTACCTAGTAGCATTTTGTCCACCGGTGCATCAGATGCTCGATTCAAACTAAAATCAACAAGTACTCGCAAGTATTTATTTGTATACTCCACGCACCGCACTCTATGCGTTTTTCTGAACGGAACACTCCATCCATGATGATGTCATTATTAATAAAATAAAAATTGTTTCAAAAAGAAAAAGTGGTGTCAGGCACGAAACATAGTTGGTTGTACTCGGCTCCGCCTTTTCTCGTTATAAAATATTTTTCTTTTTTTTGTGAAAGTGCGTACATAAGTATCCAGCTCGCGCGTTGCCCATTGAAACATAAGTAATTTTGGGCGCATACTCTGCGGTCAGCCGAGCATATTTATCTTAGCTTTTCGGTGCGAATATATTCACAAATGCATACAAATAGAGCACTCGAATGCGGCGCACACCTCATATTGGACGCAAATCTATAAGCGTTGCGTTTATTTCGCAACTTTGGCGCACCGTTTTGAATACCGTATTTCCTCGAAATACCCCAGGGGGTTTATTTTTTCAGAGTGAGAATTTTGAGGGGGGTATTTCGAGGGGGAGGGGGGTATTTCGGGGGGGGGGGGTATTTCGAGGGGGGGGGGGGTAATTCGAGGAAATACGGTAGACATTTTTTTGGAACGTGAACAGTCCAGTGATTTAGAAAAATGTTGCGATACAGTATTCCATGAAATATTTACTTAGCCATGTCCGGAATAATACGTAACCTGTAATCATGATGTGAACTGTGAAATCCACGAGAAAATACGCACAAATAATTTTTCTGTGTTTTAGTTGCCATTTGCAACATCAAATTCGTGGCGTTTTTTCCATCGCTACTTCAATTTCGAATATAGACACATAAATACATCTTTCAGAGAGAACAGCTTTCAATAAATAAATCGCCGAGCATCTTGGCTTCTGTTTGCCAAATGGATTTCGACGATCGACTACAAAAATTGATTACCGTATTTCTTCTAATCGAACGGCATACCTCCAATAGAACGGCACCTCCAATAGAACGGCGGTTTTGCCATGTTTTTGCGCTGACGACAATAGAACAATACATTACAATAAAACCCTATTTATCCAATACGTATCCCTACGTATTTATACCATCCCTACGTGTTTCTGCGTATACCACCCCTACGTATCCAATAGAAAGACGGATAGAAATTATGTTGGAAAGGTGCCAAAGCACAAAAATATAAAAACGTTCGAAGCATTCAAATAGGTAGATATTTAATTACAAACTGATGCTCTGATATAAAAACAAGTCTTGCTCATATCGTTCAAGTTCCATAATAAAATTAATAAAAAATATAAAAATGAAAATTGTATGAAAAATAGGCAAAAAATAGAACGGTAGCCTTCAATAGAACGGCACCGCCAACAGAACGGCAGGTTCAAAAAATTTGACGCAAAAAAACGGCGCTGTTCTATTAGAAGAAATACGGTATTTAATCGTGAATTCCAATTGAAATCCTTTTCACATTCCCAGATGAAATTGTATTAAGCTTATAATTATATGTAACGATACTTTTCACTCAAAAGAAACAATAACTTTATCTCGGCGGACCGCAAACTATGTGCCAAAGATTACTTACCGTATTTCCTCGAAATACCCCCCCTCGAAATACCCCCCCCCCTCGTTTGACCCCCCCCTCTCGGGACCACTTTGAAACAATCACCCCCCCTCGAAATACCCCCCCCCCAAATTGAGTGTAAAGAGAACGTACATGACAAATACTGCAGTTTGTGTTCTGCGTAGTGCAGAACACACGTTAAAACAATGTCGGAATCACGTTAGAACAGTGTTTATACCATCTATGTACTAATATTAGTCTACAGGAGTCTTTACATGACAGTTATTGATGCATTTTTCTACCCCAGCGCTAGGGTTCAAACGATATATCGTATCGAATATCGAATATCGGATATCGACCATTTTTTAATATCGAATATCGAATATCGATATCGAAAATTTTGAAAAAATATCGAATATCGAATATCGATATCGAAAATTTTGAAAAAATATTGAATATCAAATATCGATATCGAAAATTTTGAAAAAATATCGAATATCGATATCGAATATCGACCATATTTTTGATATATCGAACCTGTATAATGTCCTTAATTGAGTTATTATTTTTGTTTTGAGATATTTGTGATTAATTTGATTTGCTTATAGTATCTAAGTTGATGAGTAAAAGTAAAGTATTTAATGTTATCTTTGTTGGAGTGCTTACTCCACATTTCTTGTATTTGGTTTGGCCCAGGGACGTATCCAGGATTTTTGAGCGGGGGGGGGCTGCTTGTTTACGGGGGCCGGCGAGCGGGGGGGGGCTCAGCCCCCCCCCTAAATTTTTTCCCTATATAGGGACGGAAAGGCGTTTTGGCGCTAGCGCCATACCATGGCGCCACGCCATGGCGCTATTGGCATTGGCGCCAGCGCCAGGAACCGCTTTATATAGATTTAAATATGCATACATATGCGGCGAAAGTCGCAAAAATGTGCTCATTTTCAAAGATATTTGTTTACAGGGACTGATCCGCTAAAAATACAATGTATGGGGAAGAAATTGCGCGCTTGCGCGCAAAAAAATTTAAGAAACATCGAAAAATGTATAGGAAAAATTGCATTTTCCGGGACTTTTTAGGTCTCACCCCGGGAGGTCTCACCCCTACTGAACTACCTACCTCATATTTGAAGCCAGAAAATGCTGATATGCTGCTTTTTTGCAACATGCCCTTAAACAATTGGGTTATAAGTATGAATTGTTGTATCTACCAATTTTTGTTTGTCTGATACAATTTGATTCGTCATGTTTTTTCTTTGATTTTTTCATTCTGACCATTGTAAACCTTGTTAAAATCAATTGTACTTTTCAGTAAAGAGATAATCAACCATGTTTGCAACCATATGAAAATACAACATGCTGCTTGAAATATGCCTTGCTATACCAAAAGCTAAATATCGAATATCGAAAATATCGAAATATCGATATCAAATATCGACCATTTTTTAGTATCGAATATCGAATATCGATATCGAGGGTCCATATCGTATCGAATATCGATATCGAGGGTCCATATCGTATCGAATATCGATATCGAAAATTTTGAAAAACTATCGCATATCGAATATCGATATCGAAAATTTTGAAAAAATATCGAATATCGATATCGAAAATTTTGAAAAAATATCGAATATCGAATATCGATATCGAAAAGTGATATCGTTTGAACCCTACCCAGCGCACATCACAAACAACGATTTTGTACTAGGATTTCAAAAAAGTTCTTGTGAAATAATAACCCCCCCTCGAAATACCCCCCCCCCTCGTTTAACCCCCCCCCCCCTCTCGGGAGCACTATGAAACAATCACCCCCCGGGGGGTATTTCGAGGAAATACGGTAGATATTTATGTCTAGCTCATTACGAGAGAACAGGATACTCATGCAGGCACTTTCACAAAAATGTTTTTAAAAGAAAAAGGCGGAGTCGAGTTCAACCAACGTACCTACATATGTTTCGTGCTTGAAATCGCTTTCTCTATATTTTGGGAAATTTTTATTTTATTGATGATGACGCTAATTAAGTTACCGTATTTCCTCGAAATACCCCCCTTCGAAATACCCCCCTCAAAATGGGCACTATGAATTTGTGGTCCGGGAAATGCGTAACAGACGTTCAAAACACTTACTGTGTTATGTTAGAACATCGTTTATACTATCTACATCCTTATATAAGGCTGTTAAAACTTTTAAATGGTGGTTTTAATGCATTTTTCACGTTTTTCTCCCAAAATTTTCACTCTGAAAAAGAAACCCCCGGGGGGTAATTCGAGGAAATACGGTATGATGGAATGTTTCATTCAGAACAATGCATAGCATGTGATACACGCTATTAGATGTCGATATCCTAAGGGGGGTAGTGACAAGTTTAGTTTTGAGTGTTAAGTAAAGTGATAAGTGCTAAGTCAGGCGAAAACTAAGTGACAGTTGTTTTCCTTTACTTTTTGTCACTTTTATTATCACTCGCTTGTACGTTGTAGCAGCGGCACAATAATATGGAGAGGTATTTACAACGTAAAGCGTGAATAATCCCCCCCCCTGTCAGCAGCAGGAAGAAGCAGCATAAGTTAACGACCATGATAATAATACTGTTGTCTGTGTTTTTGCTGTTTTGAAGATACTTTTTCACATTTCTATTTATTATAACTGCAATAATCGTATAGTAGATAATCAACCCATTGTGAAAATGTCCCATCTCTCAAAAACAAAATTGATGAAAAAGAAAACATCCGGTCTACTATCGCAGGATTATGTATTTCATTAGATACGTAAAATATCCCCTAACCTTTCATAATATCCGTAACTGCGCACGGGCCCAAATCGCCCGTCTGCATCAAATTTTGGCTCATTGCCAAGCCGAGTTTTTCCTCATTTTTCAAAAAATCTGCTGTCAACTGGAATATTGAACTATCCGATGATCGTAGTAGCGGTGAAATTATTGCACTGTCAATATTCGGTCTATTTGGGGGTAGTATGGCATTTGTTTTTGAGGGGCTGGGAATTTGTTTCTTGTAATCTGGTAGCGGCACCGGTGGTGGCTGAGAATAGTGGGAAAAATGAAAATGTAGTTTCAATTTGAAATTGCAGATCCTTGAATGGCCCCCTCCCCTACTCGAAACAGGTTTTGGCATTAGTTTACCGTATTTCCTCGAAATACCCCCTGGGTTGTGATTGTTTCAGAGTGAGAATTTTGAGAGAAAAACGTGAAAAATGCAACAATAACCACCATTTATAAGTTTTTACAGCCTTATATAAGGATGTAGATGGTATAAACGATGTTCTAACGTAGCACAGTAAGTGTTTTGAACATCTGTTATGCATTTCCCGGACCACAAATTCATACTGCCGATTTTGAGGGGGGGGGGGGTATTTCGAGGAAATACGGTATATATTTCTAAAGATTTTCATTCCAAAATATTGCAAAAAACCGCAGTTGAAGGAATGCGAATTCTTTCTCGAATGCATTCAAAAACGGATTTATCAGTTCTCGAAATATCAGCTGTAAACTTAGGTGTAAATATGAGGTTAACAGACTATCAAATACATGTGAACATTCACGACAAAAACGCAACTTACCAAATCAGGATCATCAAGATCAATACTGGCATAATCCCCTGACCAACTTTCAACCCCCAAATGCTTATTTTGGCACTGTGCCAACTTCTCAGCGTCACTCATACTTATTGGCTGAAGGTAGTAGTCACCTGTGCTAGTGTTTATTTCATCATTTTCACAATAATTTTCATTGTTGACAGCTCTATTGTCAAGCGGGCATCGATTTGGCCCTGTGCCAACAGTTTGTGACTTTTGTGTCTGCGTTCCATTTCCATTGCATATTGTCAAAGTGTCCGTTCTCGTGTCCCAAGTGTTTTCAGACTGCGAAATTGTATATTAGTATAAAGAACCAAACGTTTTCGTGTGTGTAAATGTAAAGTGTTTTTATGTATTTACATACTTAAAGTTTAGTTTTACACACGAATGCGTAAAAGAAATGTAAAAGTAGGTACTTTTCAATAATCCGGCCTGACGAAACAAATACAGGCTAAACAATACTACCGTATTTATTCTAATAGAATGGCACCCTTTTTATTTTTTCCTGACTTTCTTTTATCCACCCTCTTTTTGGATGCCATTTTTTCAGCCAATTTTTTGAAGCTCCTGTCAAGGTTTTTCAGTGTTACTTCACAAATTCATCTAGTGTCAATTAAAATGACAATTCTTAGCATTAATTGACTCAACATTTGATCTTAAAATAGTGCCAAAGCAATGGACCAAAGCCACGTAATAACAGCGTCCACTGACATTTTTTATTCACTTGGAAAAATTCCAACAGTTTTTTGACCCTTATAATGGAGACAGCCCTTCCATTAGAAGAAATACGGTAGGTATTTTAAAAAAAAACTTACAACATTTTCACCCATCTGTGGATATTCGCCATTGTCGTACCACGGCATTATAATGTGAATAATTAAAGCACAATTTATTTAAATACGAAATTTTTAATCGTTAGAAATAGAACTGAAATGAACAATGAAATTCGATTACAATTCGTGCGAACGAATCAATGAATAAATTTATTAGAATATTTCTAAAAAAGGATGCATTCAAATGAACAATGCGGTGTTTTTTACACTGAAGTTTTTTGGGACCAAAAATTGAAAGATTTGAATATTCAGCGCTGTAAGTACGTTTTAATGTGTAAAATGTATAAAGCACCTGTTATTTTTTCTTTAAAAAAACTTAAAAATTGCAAAATTCATTCAGAAGAGAACAATTACAAACAATGTGTTTCAAATGACTCATTTCCTTCGACGAGAAGAAAAAAGTTTCAAACTTGTGTATCGTCTAAATTTTGTACATGCGTTTACTTTGATGCATGGATCGCGATCGGAAATTTTCAAGGACTTTCGTGTTTATTACTACAGTAATTTTATGAATGTACTTCGTTGTGATTTATCAATTTGATGTATGCCGTGTCAACGATTATTGTACGTTTTCAAGTCATTTCCATGTCCAAAATTCTAGGTATTCATTCGCTTGCTTACGGTAGCAATTCAATATCAGATTTTGTTATATATACAGTGCGCCGGTGAAAATCGTATGCGTAAAAAACGTACACATTACACGCTTACTTGAACATAACTGCGCATCACAGGTTTTTGAATAAGAAATAACTTAGTTTGAAAAATAATAACTGATTTGATTCAATTATGATCAGAGTTGTACAAATACTGGTATTTTCGGAAAACGTAAACGTAAACGTAAATACCTTCTATAAATTGTGAGTATCAATACTGAAAACGTAAATTACTTTCAAAATACACGGGTAAACGTAAAAAAAACGTAAACGTAAAAATTTCTTTGAAGTGCACAACCCGTGATCAGATGCATTGAAAAACACCTTTGTTATTCCTATTTCAAGCATTTCTCCGCTAATATGATCACATTTTTGCTTACCTATGTTATTTATCAACGATTAAGCAGCTAATTGGCCAAAAATATAAATTGTACTTATTGTATCAGAAAAAAGTTCAAAAATGCACTGGTTTTGTGCATTTTCCATACGATTTTTACGTTTTCTCTGGTACCCGGGTAATTGTGCCAGGAAAACGTAACAAAACGTAATGGTATTTTTGGAAAACGTAAACGTAAACGTAAATATAAATACCCAAATAACCGGGTATTTTGGGTAAACGTAAATACGTTTTTCCAACTCTGATTATGATGTGGGTATTTTTCTCTGAAAAGACAGTATGCCCGGCCAGGGGGCACTCCTTAACTATGTAAAATACCCTGTAAAAGGAAAAATGTCATGCAAAGTGTCAATGGTCATGTAAAATGCTAGCAAATTTCCAAAAGCTTTCCAGACACATTTTACCCGTGGGTAACTTTTATACCCTCTCCAAAATGTCAAATAATACGCAAAGTGCAAAAAGTCATGTAAAATGCCCTGGAAAATGTCAAATGTCATGCAAAGTGCCAAAAGTCATGTAAAACGCCCTGGAAGATGTTAGGTCATGCAAAGTGTCACGAGCCATCTTCATATTTTAAATGCGTTGTAGAATGTCAAGTCAAGTGTCAAAAGTCATCTAAAATGCGCTGTAAAATGTCAATTGTCAAAAGTCGTGTATACCTGGATAAATGACAAATAAAATTAGGTAATTACACAGTGCTAGTTTCGAGTTTCGACCCATTTTGCTGGACTAGCATATACAGCTGAGCTGGGTCTCTTCAGCAGTAACTCCATTCAACTGACCGTATTACCTTGAAATACGCCCAGGGGTCTATTATTTCGCCAGCAAATTTTCAGGGGGGGGGTTAATTCGAGGGGGGGGCTTGTTCGGGGGGGGTCTATTTTTTCGCCAGAAATTTTGAGAAATTCCTGACACATTGAAAAATGAAGCAATTACATAGACGTAAATACCGTATTTCCTCGAAATACCCCCCCCCCCCTCGAAATACCCCCCCCCTCGTTTGACCCCCCCCTCTCGAGACCACTATGAAACAATCACCCCCCCCTCGAAATACCCCCCCCCAAATTGAGTGTAAAGAGAACGTACATGACAAATACTGCAGTTTGTGTTCTGCGTAGTGCAGAACACACGTTAAAACAATGTCGGAATCACGTTAGAACAGTGTTTATACCATCTACGTACTAATATTAGTCTACAGAACCTTATAAATGGCGGTTTTTGTTGCATTTTTCGACGTCTGCGTACGTTTCAGATGACAATTTCGTACTTGGTTTTCAAAAAATTTCTTGTGAAATAATAACCCCCCCCCCCCTCGAAATACCCCCCCCCCCTCGTTTGACCCCCCCCCTCTCGGGACCACTATGAAACAATCACCCCCCGGGGGGTATTTCGACGTAGACGTAAATATATGACTGTATATACGCATACAACGTGTCTTCTGCATCATACATATCACCAACTGTGGAATTTGTCGTGTACATTCTCTTTACAGTAAACTTGGAGGGGGGTGGGGTATTTCGAGGGGGGTTAATTCAAGGGGGGTATTTCGAGGAAATACGGTATACACAAACTTACACACAACTTACAGTACCAAAAAAACCCTTGACTGATCACTGGTTCACTCACTGACCACATCGGCCCTACACACACTAGTTTTCACCGTGACACGTGTGAAAACTGAAATGGCCACATGGCCACATTCAGCCTACTCTTATAGTATGCTATGTGTTTTAGTTTTCAAATTTTCAAATTTTAGACTTTATTAATTTAAATTCAAATAAGATTTAAATCAAATCATTCAACCGTGTTCATTAATTTACATTTTTAAAATTTTCAGTTTTCACACGAAGTCACGGTGAAAACTAGTGTGTAGTGATGGAATGGCGCCATGGCGCTGGCGCCATTTGAGGGCGCCAAAGGGCGCCGCGCCATGGCGCCATTGGCGCTTGGCGCCCTTTTTTCTGTGGCGCCCTTGGCGCCTGGCGCCCACATTCTGAAAGGCGCCATGGCGCCCTTGGCGCTTGGCGCCCTTTTTCCGTGGCGCCCTTGGCGCCTGGCGCCCTGCTTTTAAAGGGCGCCAAAAAGGCGCCAGCAGGGTTTCAAGGTGAGTGCTGTATAAATGGTAAAAAAGATGAAAAACGCATTCATGGATGATCTGAATTCGCCAGAAAAATGGACGAAGTGGTGTGAGTGGGTATAAATCTTTTGTGCAACGGTTTATCAGATGTGTCTGACAGATCAGAAGACGAGAATGATGGAACGTTGAACTTGTAAAATCATAAATCAACGGATTCAAATCGTTGCAATTCCGTTTTTTTGTCCATTTCGAGGAATATGATTGGAAAAGTCAATTTGAAGTGAATGGATTGTTGTCAAATGACAATATCCATTGTGTTTGAATTGTCATATGAATTTTACTCAAATTTTTTGTTGCTAGTGTTGCCTGTGTTCATTACACCCTGGAGAATGCAAATTAAGTAGTGAATGCATGTACTAGGGTGCTGTAAAAACACTTTTAGCACACGCAGGGTGTTGTATTTTTCAAATGGCGCCATGGCGCCCTTGGCGCTTGGCGCCCTCTTTCCGTGGCGCCCTTGGCGCCTGGCGCCCGCTTTCGGAATGGCGCCATGGCGCCCTTGGCGCCTGGCGCCCTTTTTCTGTGGCGCCCTTGGCGCTTGGCGCCCACTTTCTGAATGGCGCCATGGCGCCATTGGCGCCTGGCGCCCTTTTTTTCTGGCGCTTTTCCATCACTACTAGTGTGTGTAGGCACATCATGACTTCCACCAACCTTATAATTTCCACCCTCGGCCACTCCTTGACTAGCTGGAGGACTGTTGCAGACACGTTTGATCGTTTACTTGCAAATTGATTAATTATTTCTTTTCATTTGCACGGTCTAACCTAAAACAAATTTCCAAAGTTGCAAATCAAATCATATTTACTTAAATAATCTAGGGTCGCTACGTGGACAAGTGAAAAGTGAAGCAACACGTATTGACTGAATGGGTTATCCATCCCAAAGTAGGTACGGTAAATACCAATAATGTACAGGGTGCGGCAATTTAGACGCCCCCTCTAGATTTCAAATAACTTGTCATTGGGTGGTCGGATTAATGTCAAATTTCAGGTCAACATTAACAACTAAACACGAAAGGATCCCTGAAAATATGGCTGCGATAGCTCCACTCGTTCACAAGTTATTCATGCGAACGCGTAATTGTCACTTTACCACCACGGTGTGATATCGTTCAAACGGGATTGACTTTTCGGGACGGGGATCGGATTGTTTTTTAAGTTTTTTTTCCTGATTTTTTTTTCGCAGCTGCATGCCTCAATGCGTGCACGCCCGCCACCAATTCGCTATGCCCTTAAGGAAATCGGCAGGCGCTTGCGTAATTGGTCGTAAAGCTAGGTGGTGGAAAAGTGACAATTACGCGTTTGCATGGATAACTTGTGAACGAGGGGAGTTATCGTAACCATATTTTGAGGGCTCCTTTCCTATTTAGTTGTTAATGCAGACCTAAAATTTGACGTTAATCCGACCACCCAGTGACAAGTTATTCGAAATCTAGAGGGGGCGTCTAAATTGCGGCACCATGTAGTTGTGTGTGTAAAAGCGCAACGGCGCTTTCGGTGCTTCGCACTATTTTTGCCCGGCGCCAGGAACAAAATACCTGGCGCTGGCCTTCAAAACTTATTTTTTCGAATTTACGAATTTTTCTAGTAAAAAATCGATTTTCAAGTGCCTTTTCTAGCGGTGAGATGAAAATTCGAACGAAATCGTTGTTCACCCAGTTGCCTTCACATCCACACACTTCATGGATCAATTTTTACTGTGCTAGTAATAATTACTCGATGATTTTCTTCACCATCAATCATGGTATACTCGGCGGACATGATACTCTACCCTCGCACTAATTTATGTCTCACGTTGGAAGCGTGCCAATGATGATAAAGCATGCGATTTTTGTAGAAACGATGAAAGATTATTGTTGTGAATAAGTTAACGTATAGCGTTATAACAGAGACGAATTTTCTCAACTTTTTATGAACATCGCATGCGTAAAAAATAGTTGGCACGCTTCCAGCGGAAACCACGCGTGCAGGGTGTAAAGTAACTCGAGTTTAGCATCATTTTCATCTAACATTATTCACATTTCACATAATTACTTTGATGGTCTTGACTTGCGTCTATGCGATTTCATTTTTCTCGGGTTGACCAACTGGATGTCGACTGGTGCTGTATGATGAAGTTATTTGTATTTTGAAGGAAATTTGACTCGGATAAAAATTGTTGTTGTTTTTCAAATTTTGTTCAATTTCACTGAGAAACATTCTACTGACAAACAAGTGAAAAATACGAATTACAAATGAGTGCTGTGTATGAGACAAAAAATACGTAAGGATGTTAGCCTACGCAGCGAAAGCAGGATGCATACTGTGTATTTTTCGCAGTGTATACACACCTACCTATCTGCAAGTTTTCCTGAACGTTATGATGAAAAAATAACTCCCCACCCTTGAATAACTCCCCCCTCAAAAACTCTGACGAAAAAATAACTCCCCGGGGACTTATTCGAGGATATACGGTATGCAGTAGTTCATGGACTGATCATTTCTGTAAAGTAATAATTGCATCCTAATACTAGTGCGCTGAGTCTGAGTGGTCAGTTATGGGATGGTGGAAGCGTCAATCAGCGTTCGCGTCGCCATTCGGGTTTTGAACGACTTTTCAATTTGAATCATGATACTAGTTCTGTGGACCCTTCAAAACTTCATGAATCTACCCTCCCCAGAGCTGGAAATAGAACCGGCATAAAAGGGGACCGTTCTGGTGCCATTTTGGGACCCTTTTGGTACCATCCAAAACAATGGCGCCGGGCACCAAGTGCCAAGGGCGCCATGGTGCCATTTGAAATAATGGTGCCACCAAAAAGGGCGCCAAGCGCCAATGGTGCCATTCCATCACCAGTAGTGAGTCAAATTATTTTGCCACCCCAAAAATATGAAATACCGTATTTCCTCGGATTACCCCCCGAGGGTTTATTTTTTCACAGTGAAAATTTTGAGAGAAAAACGTTAAAAATGCAACAATAACCACCATTTATAAGTTTTTACAGCCTTATATAAGGATGTAAATGGTTCAAACGATGTGCTAACGTAACACAGTAAGTGTTTTGAACGTCTGTTATGCATTTCCCGGACCACAAATTCATAGTGCCCATTTTGAGGGGGGGGGGGGTATTTCGTGGGGGGGGTATTTCGAGGAAATACGGTAATCTAATTTCCAACTGTGTTGTCCAACGAACCTTTGTTGTTGACATTCTCATACGCCAGCTCATCTGGATGCCGCGCTGGGGGTACACTTTCATCGACTGTCTTGGCTTTCTCTGTTTCAATGTCCTTCTTGTTTTGCTCTTGTTCAATATCCTTTTTGGCTTTCTCTTGTACATTATCTTTTGTGGTTTTCTTGGATCTCCTGGTTCTCGGCTTGACCAAATTGATATCAGCTGGTGCTGTATGGTGAAAATACGTTTTTTTCTGGTGTTGGGTGCCGGACCTGACTTGGACCTTGAAAATTGAGAAAAACTGGATGTTTATACAGCAGCCCATGCTCAAGTGGGTCGCCAGCCCTTCCACTCTATTTAAAGTAGTGGGGGATGTCAGGTACCTGCTTACCTCTGTCCGTACCTTCACGAAATTTTTAAAAAACGTTTTGTCACGCCCCCTCCCCACTTAACTTTATAGCAAATTTCATCCCATAAAGTAGCCAAAAGAGATGTCTAAAATGTGATTTGGCCACCCCCCATTGTAACGCCATGTGGGAAGTGTAAATGGCCAACACATTTTTATACCAAAATGCAGTGATCACCTTCCTCCGTACACATTCGTTTATATACTTACATTCTGTCTTTCAAGGCCGGAAATGGGCCTGAAAGACAGAATGAAGTGACTGACAATGTGCCAAATGGAATTTCAACAGCTTATCTACTGGTAGAAATGAAATAATTTTTTCAATTCGTATTTTTGTGTATGGCAGATCACAATCGCTATATCTGCTAATGCTACATCTGTTCCCACTGAAAATACTTCTGTCTGGAAGAGTGATCCTGAGAGGCATTTTTTTAAACCTACTATGCTCAAATACAGCCTCTGATACATGAGAATTCTAGGGGCAAAATTAAAAAAACTTGCTACATTTTATCCAGGGAACAAAATTAGCAATAAGGAAATTTTGGTGTGTTTATTTAAATTTCACATTTAGAATTCTCTTGTGTGGGTGGGTGTATTTAAGCAGACAAGGTTTTTTTTAATGTCCCAGGATTTCTCTTTTGGACAGAAGAATTTTCAGTGGGAACAGATGTAGCATGAGCAGAAAAAGTAATCACAATCACAGCTGATCGTGATCTGCTATACAGAACAATACAAATTGAAAAAAATTCTATCTCATTTCTGCCAGTAAATAAGCCATTGAAATTGCATTTGGCACTTTGCCAGGACTCTGTTCAGCCTTTCAGGCTGATTTCCGGCCTTGAGAGACAGAATATAAGCATAATAACAAACGTGTACACAGCAAGGTGATCACTGCATTTTGGTATAAAAAATGTGTGGGTCATTTACACAGCCCACATGGCGTTGCATTGGGGGATGGCCCAATGAATTTTTAGACAACTCTCTTGGCTAACTTTTGTATCGGATGAAATTCTCTGGAAAGTTTAGTTGGGAGGGGGGCGTGACAAAACGTTTTATAAAAATCTCATGGAGGTACGGACAGAGGTAAACAGGGGTTTAGCATCTGGCACCGAGTTGAAAATTGGTTGCCGTACTTGGCTTGGTTGCAGTTTGAGCAGCATAGTCAGTGTTACGACAGTACAGTATAAACTTTCTTGTCACTTGCCGTATTTCCTCGAAATACCCCCCCCCCCACCCTCGAAATACCCCCCTCAAAATGGGCACTATGAATTTGTGGTCCGGGAAATGCATAACAGACGTTCAAAACACGTACTGTGTTACGTTAGAACATCGTTTATACCAACTACATCCTTATATAAGGCTGTAAAAACTTATAAATGGTGGTTATTGTTGCATTTTTCACGTTTTTCTCTCAAAATCTTCACTCTGATAAAATAAACCGCCGGGGGGTCTTTCGAGGAAGTACGGTATTCACTTGCAGAATTGGCCCAGGACGCAGATCATTGTTCCACCCCAAAAATAGAAGAACAAACATACGTCCAACGAACCTTTGTTGTTGACATTCTCCAGTTCATCTAGATGCAGCGCTGGGGGCTCACTCTCGTCAACTGTCTTGGCTTTCTCTGTGTCTTTGTCTTTTTTGCTCTGCTCAACCTTCGCTTTCTCTGTTTCTTTCTCTTTTTCGAGTTTCACTTGCACTTTCTCTTTTTTTGCTTTCTCCTGCACTTTCTCTTTTATGGCATTCTCTTGTGCAATATCTTTTTCACTCTTACCTGGTTCAATTTCTTTTTTGGCTTTATCGTTTTCATCCGATTTTTTGGCTCTTGCATCCGCAGCCTTAAAAGTGGTGAAAATTCTCTCCATATTTCAGTTGCATTGGTGCATGTGATTACAAATAATCCAGCTAATTGTTTCAGTGAAAAAATTAATTATCATTTCACTTCTCAATTTACTTCACATTTCTCAAACAGTTTTGCGCTTCTATGTACTTTTGCAGAACTGACCCCTGTAAAATGTAAAATACCCTGTAAAATGTCAAATTCCCTGTAGAATGTCACTGAAACCATCAAAGTCTTGTAAAATGTCATGAAAGATGTCAAAAATCGGAAAAATTGACATTTTACACATAGGTATTATACATGACATTTTACAGGGTCTGGAAATGGTCCAACCCATAGACTACCATTTTGTTATCCTGATGTTTGTCTGCATCACGCATTTCCGGATGTGTTGGTTTGTCTCGTTTTTGCATGTGTTGTGCTGCAGAAGTGGGAATGGTAAAGTTATTTCTGGAAACTGACAATTTTCTGCGACTTGGAATGTCAACTGGGGTCAATTCCGCAACTGGAGAAGTAAAATACCATTTAGTGAAATGGAAAGTAAAAAATAAAAAGTAAAATGAGAAGTGGTAAGTGTAATGTAAAATATATTCAAGTTGAAAGCGAAGGAATTTTGGACGTGAGAATTTTTAAAAGTTAAAAGTTAAAGGTTTACTTCGCTTTAAACTCTTTACCTACTTCTTTCACTTCTCATTTCCCACCTGATTTAAACTTCCTCAGTTGCGGAATTGGCAACCAGAGTTGTACAAATACTGGTATTTTTTGAAAACGTAAACGTAAACGTAAATACCTTTTCAAATTTTGGAGTATAAATACTAAAACGTAAGGTATTTTTAAAATACCTGGGAATACGTAAAATAAAACGTAAACGTAAAAATTAATATTAAGTGCTACCACTATCACAGAAAATAAAAAGAACATTTTTACAACATTATGTATGTTCCTTTGATCTTCATTGACATCATCTGTTTACCTACATACCTATATTTTATATAGAATTATGGGATCGCGATATTGAATTGGGATCGGAACGGGTTGAGATTTGGCGTAGTGTAGTTGTCAACTACCGGTGTAGGGTCATATGGTGCCTATTCCTTAAGTGGAGAAAGGCAAGTTGAATGGCAAGTAAAAAGTAAAAAACAGTACATTTATAAGTGGCAAGTTAAAGGACACATGGCAGGTCACCAGAAGACACTAAAAACGTTTTTGACTTTTGACTTCATTCCACTTCTCACTCATAAATTGACATTCCTCTCAAGTTTTTACTTTCACTTATAATTTATAACTTGTTTCAGTTCTCCACTTGCGGAATTGGCACCCTCTTATCATTTAAGCATGATGAACTCATCATAATACACTACATTTGTCAAATAATACACTTCCGTTAACTTATTTTTTTACGTTTTCTCTGGTACCCGGGTATATGTGCCAAGAAAACGTAACAAAACGTAACGGTATTTTTGGAAAGCGTAAACGTAAACGTAAATATAAATACCCGAATAACCGGGTATTTCGGGTAAACGTAAATACGTTTTTGCAACTCTGTTGGCAACTTGTGGGACTTACATTTGAGCTGGGCTTATTTACAGATTTTGACTTGCTCCGTTACAAATCGAACAGCCATATCATGTCCTAATTGACGGCAAATTTTTAATGTGCTTGCACACATAGTTTTCAACAGGGGAAACTCTCAGCGCAAGTAAACTCTCAGCGCAACTAAGCTCTCCACGCAAGTAATCTACTCCCAGGAGGGAAACCCATTATTTAACCACAGCGACTCGTAACCCATCGACTCGCAAACCAAAGTACATCAAGATTAAAGCCAAAGTGCCTCGTCTCTAAAGCCGCTATCAATCAATCGACCCATCACCAAAAGTGTATCATTATTTAACCCCATTGTGTCATTATTAAAGCCATGCGTACATAGTGCTTATTTTGTGTCATTATTAAAGCCATGTGTACATTACATTTACTTCATATTTATATGTATTTATTTACGTGCCAGAGGATACACGAGGGCGTGCCGCGTGCGCAAATAACACCGAAATATGGATTTACACGATGACCTAATGATAAACATGCGTGACGTAGGATGAAATGACGGAAAAAAATACTCGCAAATCTAATAAATATATATCACGCTCACTTTTCGTATGGGAAATAGTGATGAAAATGTACTGGAAAAAACATGTGCTGCAAGTGAAAAGCACACGGTGTACTTGTAATGTATAATTGGACAAACATATCGGGGCAGGCCTGATACGCACACGTGCCCGATACGCACATATGCCCGTTTTTTTCACGTGACACTTTTTCAAGTGATTTTCAGATATGAGTACAGTGAAAAAAAGTTGCGCAATGACATGAGTGAACTTTTTTCAGATCACTCATATCTGAAAATCACTTGAAAATGTGTCAAGTGAAAAAAAACAGCGAAAAATAGCCATTTTTCACTGTTTTTCATTTGACACATTTTCAAGTGATTTTCAGATATGAGTGAAGTAAAAAAGTTTACTAATGTCATTGCGCAACTTTTTTTCACTTTACTCATATCTGAAAATCACTTGAAAAAGTGTCAAACGAAAAAAACGGGCATATGTGCGTATCGTATCAGTGCACGCCCAACATATCTAGGTATACTCGGCGGACCGCGAAGTATGCGCAGAATCCTACCATACTTTTATGAAAAAAATCTTGTGATCAATTTCTTATTTAATTATCACATAGTAAAATCTAAATATTTTGATGAAAAGACTGTATTATTTTTGGTTCATTTTTCAGATTGGTTATTGTAAACCAAAGTGTGATGTCCGCCGAGTATAACAGAATTCATTAAAATTATATTTCAAAATAAAATGGTGAAATTTGATGCTGCATTTTATCCCCTAATCTAGCTCAATAGACACTCAATAGAGCTCAATAGCTCGGTATTTTTATACCTAGGTATAAACACATGTCCATTCAAAAGCGGATTACCCCAAAAATGGCTGTGAACTTACCGCCACATGTATTTAAAAACTATACATCCATTTTGTATGTGTATCATAAGGTATTTCCTTGTATCGCGGCTTGCGAGTCGACATATTGGCTTTAATAATGACACACAATGGCTTTAATAATGACACATTTTTTATGACCGTTTTGGCTTTAATGTCGCTATACTTTGGCTTACCTAGCGAGGTACTTTGGCTTTACAGTCGAGGGTTTAATCTCGCTATACTCTCACTCCCAGTGCAAGTAAACTCTCAGTGCAAGAAGCTCCCATTGCAAGTATTCTCTCAGCGTAAGTGCACTCTCTATGTGCTGTTATGCTGTGCATGTCAACTGCGCCTAACTATGATACAAAAAATTTATATCAATATTCTACACGGTATCCTGTTGCAACCTCATCCAAATGAAAACGATTAAATTAAGCAAAATGTAAAGCCGAAATACCGTGTGCAGGACCAGGGGGCTGTCCCAAGCCTTGTAAAGTGTAAAGTAAAGTGACAAATGTAAAGTCAAATGCAAAGTAAAGTGTCAAATGTAAAGTTAAATGCAAAGTCAAATGCAAAGTCAAATGTCAAATGTAAAGTAAAGTGTCAAATGTAAAGTAAACTGCCAATTGTGTATCCAAATCTTATTTTTCGTATCCAAATCTTATTTTTCGACACAAGATTTAGATAGAAAAACAAAAGATTTGGATATGAAAAATTAGATTTGGATACACAATTGACACTTTACTTTACATTTGACACTTTATGTTACATTTGACATTTGACGTTGCATTTGACTTAACATTAGACACTTTACTTTACATTAGACATTTGACTTTGCATTTGACTTTACATTTGACATATTACTTTACACTTTACAGTGCTTGGGATTGCCACCAGGAGCCATCATGACCAAACTGGGCGGATTATTCGGCAATCCTTCAGCGTCCTTCCACGCTTCCTGATCCTTTTGTGATCCTGGGGGCTGTCCCACACTCTGTAACTTGTCAAGTCAAGTGTCAAATGTCATGTAAACCCCTTCCCGGTCACGTCCGGCAGCCATTTTTTTAATTTTACTTCTTATATCCTATCCCCAGTTCTAGGGTGCCCCAGAGGCTGAAACTTGGGGGAGATATTGGTGCAACCCCCCTCTACTTCGCATGAATTGGGGGGGGGGTTGCGGCGACCCCTTTCAGGGTGGGTCGCCTCAAGTGCAATTTTTTTTGCCTTTTTTGGTGTCCCACAGCAGGTCCAGCACCCGCTGATTTCTGAGCTGAGGAAGGGATATAAATCTAAAATTTTGGGGATGTGTTACCAACACCACTCCCCTACTGTACACTATTCAAAAATGTGAGATTTATGTGAAAAATTTCTCAAAAATTTGCTTATTCTCTAAGAAACACCACTCCCCAATAGATGGATGACAAAAAATCACTTTTTGGAACTTTTTTATTAGACACTTGAAGAGCTGGTTTACGATACTTTATACGGAAGGGTTTGATGTTTAAAGTTATGTAAAGAACCATACCTCTAAAATGCCTGCATTGCAAAATTTACGTAGGGCGGATTTTATGACATCATAATGACATCATTGCAGGAACAAAAATTTACAAAATTTGAAATTCCCCCCAAGTAAATTTTGCAATGCATGCATTTTAGAGGTATGGTTCTTTACATAACTTTAAACATCAAACCCTTCCCTTTAAAGTATTGTAAACCAGCTCTTAAAGTGTCTAATAAAAAAGTTCCAAAAAGTGAATTTTTTGTCATCCATCTATTGGGGAGTGGTGTTTTTTAAAGAATAAGCGAATTTTTGAGAAATATTTCACATTAAGCCGGAATTACAGCTCAACGGAATTTGACATGAAATGACGACGTCGTAAAATTGATTACATCAAAATAGACAAAGGTACAGCATTGACATTTCAGAATTAGTTAGTTCTAGTAATTGTGTATAATGTCCCAAAAAAAATTTATCAAATAATCATTATTTAAGTAGTTATTAATTTAACGTCAAAAATTTTTGGTGACGTAAAATGTTTGACGTGAAATGTTGACGTAGAATTGTAAATTAATAACTTTTTAAATAATAAATATTTTCTCAATTTTTTTTAGGACATCTCACACAATTACTAGAACTATCAAATTCTGAAATTTCAACGCTGTACCTATGTCTATTTTGATGTAATCAATTTTACGACGTCATCATTTCACGTCAAACGCCGCTGAGCTGTAATTCCGGCTTTAATCTCACATCATTGAATAGTGTATAGTAGGGTAGTGGTGTTGGTAATACATCCCCAAAATTTTAGATTTATACCCCTCCCACAGCTCAGAAATCAGCGGGTGCCGGACCTGCTGTGGGACACCAAAAAAGCCAAAAAAAATTTTCCACCGGGGGGCGACCCACCCTGAGAGAGGTCGCCGCGACCCCCCCCCCCCCCCAATTCATGCGGAGTAGAGGGGGGTTGCGCCAATATCTCCCCAAAGTTTCAGCCACTGGGGGGCCCTAGAACTGGGGTTAGGATGTAATAAGTAAAATCAAAAAATGGCTGCCGGACGTGACCGGGAAGGTGTTTAGTATGTCAAAAAAAGAAGATTTCATTACTGGAATTTTGACACATCATGACAATTGTCAAATTTGTATGACACTGCCTGACAAGTGGCAAAATTTGTCTGATACTTTCTTTGCATGACTATGAACGTATTTGTGTGAAATTTGTCATGACATTTGACACTTGACTTAACACTTTACAGCGGTGCGGGACTGGCACCAGCTACCTGTATAAAAAATGAACTTCATTAGGTGATTTTTTTGCGTCACATTAGCGCCACGTTTATCAGAACAAATGAATTGACCTAATTGTTGCACTGAACACTAGTTTTCGATGGAAAATTGTTGGACACATTTGTCAACTGTTTTGCTGGAAAATAGTTAACAAAAGTTTTTGACAAATTTCCTTTGTAAACTAATGTGCCGAGCCACAATTGATACTGTAGTATTTTGATAGGACTAGGGTTGAAAACCCGAACCGATACCCAAACACCCAAACCACAATTTTTCCATCCAACCATATTTCCAACAAACCACAATTTCACAGAACTGAGAACCAGTGTCGAAAATTTTTAAATTCTCAATCCCAATTTAAAATTCCCAAGTACCGTATTTCCTCGAAATACCCCCCGGGGGGTGATTGTTTCATAGTGCTCCCGAGAGGGGGGGGGGCGGTTCAACGAGGGGGGTATTTCGAGGGGGGGTATTATTTCACAAGAACTTTTTTGAAATCCTAATACAAAATCGTTGTTTGTGGTGTGCGCTGGGGTAGAAAAATGCATCAATAACTGACATGTAAAGACTCCTGTAGACTAATATTAGTCCGTAGATGGTATAAACTCTGTTCTAACGTGATTCCGACATTGTTTTAACGTGTGTTCTGCACTACGCAGAACACAAACTGCAGTATTTGTCATGTACGTTCTCTTTACACTCAATTTGGGGGGGGTATTTCGAGGGGGGGGGGGTGATTGTTTCATAGTGGTCTCGAGAGGGGGGGGGGGGGTCAAACGAAGGGGGTTATTTCGAGGAAATACGGTCACTACAAAAAAGCAACAAAAAAAACACAACAAAAAACCTCAAAACTGGCACCCTTCGAGCCCGGCAGCGCCGCCCAGACAGATTCAAGTTGGGGTAACGTTTCCATGCTTTTGCCCGGCGTTTTTACCCTGTAGGCCATGGGGAAAACCGCGTGTCTCAGGGGCGTTTGTATGGTGTCATCACGGACGCTCCCTTTTGGTGTCCCTTCTGTGTGGGGGTGATATTTATGATGTTGTACAGGGTGGCGCACGTCAGGCGCACGGTTTCAATCTGCTCCCAACACGTCAATTTTTAATGAAAAGTGCTCAAATTTGATATTGTAGTAGATAAATGTACCCCATTTAGTATGTTAAGGGGACGCATTCGTATTGCTAAATTTTCACATTTGATTGCTAGGGATGGCTAGTGTTTTTTTAAACCGTTTTTCAAAAAACAACGTGTTTTAAACCGTTTTTCAAAAAACAACGTTTTTTAAATAAAAAACAGGCATCGAAACCGTTTTTTTTAACAGCATTTAAAAATTTTTGTACTATGTACTAGGTATTTTGCAATTTTTTTGCACGCAAGCGCGCAATTTCACATACACTTTACCATTTGTGATTGTTGTCATTGGTTTTGAGGCATTTTTTAGTGTGTAATGGCCCCACGCACACTAGTTTACTGGCGTTTTCAGTTTACTGGCAGTAGAAATTTTTTAGTTTACCGGCTAAATTCATGCATTGTAAAAGTGGGCGGAGTTGAGGCCGCCATCTTTATTTTTTTCAAGTTTGCCAGTGCTGTGAATTTACGCTGTAAACATTAATTTTTATTTTCTTTAATTGTGGAAGAACAGAGCATTGTTCATGCAATTTTTTTTGTCGTCGTGTACAGTACGTCCTGTAGATGTTGTCAAAATTTTCAAAATATTTTAAAGTGCAAAATTGGATTTTTTATCAAATTTATTTATTTTCAGCAGATAAAAATTCATATAAAATCAACCGTTTTGTTTATTTGTTTTTTTAATGGATGGAAATGAACAGTTTTCATTCAGCTATCGATTGGTATACACGGCAGACATTAAAAAAGAAATTTGGATTTTTCATGAATTTATTTCATAAAAATACATTTTAATCAATAAAAATTCAATGGAATGCACGAATCATTCAAAAATTGGACACATGAAAGACAACGATAAGATGCACACATAACACAATTTTCACAGTGTAAAATGAAAGACTTTTCAACTTATGATTTTTTCATTTTTCTAATTAAAGAAGTCTGTAAAAAATTAAAAAATGACCAAAACTTGTCAATGAAATGACAGTTTGTTCGCTTGTTACCATTGTAACTAATTGCACTTGAAAAATTGACTGTAAGTGTGGCACATAGCATGCAAATGATTTTTTTAAATTTTTCATTCAAGTTAAACGTGAGTATGTGACTGAATTGCAAACTGCTATTTTTACAGCCATTTTTCAATTTGATTTTAACATAAAATATAGTTGTAAATTCAACAATATAAAGGATTTACCGATGCAACACAACCAGCGGGAGTAAGCACACAATTCTTGATCATTCCCCTCATGTGGCTGGCTTCACTCTTGTCAATGTACATTTGTATTTACACTGGAGGGACATCATCAGGCTGAGTCAATTTGAGTCAGAAGATGCAAATTTAAACAAAAATACTGCTTGTAGCACTAGTATGTTGTTCCACTATGCCTGAAATTCTTCTAGTTATATTCTCACATTATTAGCTGTTGGTTACTCTTATATGTATTCCTCAAACAAACATGTATTCCTTTTTTGAGTTTACTATATGTATGAACTTTTACATGTATTCCCTTTTTTAGTTCACTATATGTTTGAATTTATACATTTTTCTGTATTGCCACAATTTATGGCAAAATTTTAAAAAATTCATAAAATTTTTTTGGAAAAAAGTTAGGACTTGTAAAAAACACCATTAAAACCGCGATTTTTTCCTGCACATGTCAGTGAAAAAATGGCTCAAATCTGACCTACGAGTGACAAATGATATTACTTTTTCATCGGTGGGGGTTGGCGTCAAACTGAGTCAAAAAGCGACGTTTTGCGACGTTTTTGGCAACTCTCTAGGCGATTTACGACGGTTTAATTTAGAGTAAAACAGTAGAAGTAAACTAGCGACACATTGCTTTTTTTTAATTTAGCAGGGTTGCGGTAGCGTCGCAAGCGTCGCAAATGTCGTTCAGTTTACCGGTGCATTTCACGCGACTATCTTACTGTTAAAGTGCAAAAAGTAACAACTTTATGAGCAGAATGCTAATTAACAATCTTTATAAGCATCAAAATAAGACATAAATGCTATAACAAGCACAAATTAGATGATTCAGATGAAACTCAAAAAACAGTAGTTTACATCTTATGTGCAACACTTTCTGCGTCGCATGAGTCGCCAGCGACGCGTCGCCAAAAATTGCATTCAGTTTGCCCATTACGTTTCACATAAAAAATAATCTGGCGACGCGTTGCATTTCTTTTACTTGCCAAAACCACTTACCCCAGAAAGTGAAACACAAAAATAAACTAATTTTAACACGTCGATCATAAAGGTAAAGCGACGCGCGACGCGTCGCGTTTCAGTTTACATTTTTGATCGACATGCCGCGTTGGTAAACTAGTGTGCACACGCACAATGTGTTTCCGTGAAAGTGTTCATGCTATTGTGTCATAATAAGCCATGATATGTTAGTGTAGCATATAATATCCAGCCAATGTGCTCCCACATACTTCTACAGTCCATCCATCACTGTCAATGGATTAGCCTTATATTATAACCTTGTATACCGTAAATCCTCGAATAAGTCCCCCCACTCGAAAAACTCCCCCCCTCGAATAACTCTCCCCTCTAAGCAGGCTGAGGAAAAAATAACTTGCCCCTTGAATAACTCCCCCTATTTTATGGGTGGGAAAGAAGTCCACGTATAAAAAAACGTATTTATGTATACGTTCATTAAAAGTATGCATTATTTTGCATTTTATGCACACTAACAATGATTTCATTCCATGAATTATGGGATTTCTATACTGGCTTAGACCTTTATGCAACTAACTTAACCCCATTCGGTTGATATATTGATCATGCTTTTTACTCAAAATTCCGACAAAAAAATAACTCCCCCCCTCGAATAAGTCCCCCCTCAAAAAATTCTGTGGAAAAAATAACTCCCCCGGGGACTTATTCGAGGATTTACGGTAAGTGCTATTCCATGCAAAACTTGACTTGAAGTCACGAACATTTGACAAAAGGCGGTATACGTATTAAGTCGACAAAAAATGGGTATTTTTGACAGAAATCACCACTTATTTATAATGCTATCCCATGGCTCCACAGCCATTCTGTGGCTATATATAACATCACAAAGTACTGGCAATTGTTTGATATACCTGTATATGTTGACCCATAACCATAGCTGGGAGCTTTTAAAAAAACGTTTTTAATTTTTAAAAAACGTTCCTTTATAAAAAACAGGGACGTTAAAAAAACGTTTTTTGGCCATCCCTATTGATTGCATCATATGCAAAAAACGTCACTCCACATCACTACCGCCCTTATCGTAATACGACAATACTCAAACAATGATGCGCTTCACCACAGCATTCAACGTCATGCTACACAAAATTTCATTGAACTGCTGGACAATCCGATGGTTCAACTGTTCAATGTTGATTATTTTGGGCAACTGGACTGTAGACCTTCTCGTTCACATATCCCCAAAGGAAGAAGTCGATTCACTGTGCTTCACGTTCCGCCATTAAAATCTTGCGATATGAAACTAGGCTGTCAAAAAAATTTTTTTACGGAAAACGGAAAGGTAAAAATTTTTCACTTTACAGAAAACGGAAAACGGAAAGGTAAAAAAAAAATTCTGCCGGAAAATGGAAAGGTAAAAAATTTTCACTCAGCGGAAAACGGAAAACGGAAAGGTAAAACAATAAAGTGAAATTTGCACAGTAATAGACAAATTTGCAGAAGGAAAACCTGCATGCAGGTTTGCCTGTTTGGCTTTGATTGTGGTAGCTGTACATTCTGCAACTATGGATCATGCCAGTAATCTCACTTGTAGTTCAAGCTTAACTCAACCAACAAAAAAAATCAAAAGGTAGCAAAAATACACTACAACAACAATAAGAATTTAGCAAAAGTGAACTTTTATGTAACTGAACAGTAAAAAGTATACTCAGCGGACTGCAAAGTATGTGTCCAAAATTACTTTGTGTTTTTTACAGATTTGGATACAGATAAAAATTATGAATGACAGAAGAACCTGGTAGTTAAAAACACCATAGTGGAAAAAGATAAATACAGATTGAAAAACAATGGAAAAATGCCAGAAAACTGAAAATCGAGCCAAAAAATGGAAAAATGGCCTGGTAAAACGGAAACGGAAAGGTAAAATTTTTTCAGCCGGAAAATGGAAAGGTAAAATGTTTTCAGCCGGAAAACGGAAAAATGGGCCGGAAAAATGGAGACGGAAAGGTAAAAAATTTTCAGCTGCCGGAAAACGGAAAACGGAAAGGTAAAAAATTTTCCACTGTCGGAAAATGGAAAACGGAAAGGTAAAAATTTTACAGCTGCTGGAAAACGGAAAATGGAAATGTAAAAAATTTTCCTGCGGAAAGGCGGAAATGGAAAACGGAAATGGAAATTTGACACCCTATATGAAACCGTGCGCTTGACACAAAAATGGGGTACATTTGTCTGCTGCCATACCAAATTTGAGCACTTATCATTCAAAATTGAGGCTCTGAGAGCAGATTAAAACCGTGCACCTGACGTGCGCCACCCGGTAGATGGAGTTATAGAAGTGTAAAATGTGGCCACTGGTAGCTCAGTTGGTTAGAGCATTCACACACATAGTGAAAGATACCGGGTTCGAGTCCCGGCCAGGGCGAAAACCTTTTGTACCTTTTCTTTACTTTCAAAAGTATATGTAAAAGCGAATACCGGATTTCTCCTTTTATAGCACCCCCCTCCCCCCATGTAAAACAACCGGGCTGCTACACAGTTACTTTTTTCGGGGGAAGCGAAAACGTAAATTCTAGAGAGATTTTCTGAGATAATATTTAATTATATTTTCTAAAAATTGATGATTTTTTCAATGCTAATTACAATCAAGTATGCTCCACTGGTCCACTACTTCTGCACATTTTAAATAAATGTGAGGAGCTTACCACCTGCCTCATCTGAGCCTGATGTAAAGGGTGTCTCAGGAGTATTCGACTCCACAGGTTCCGACTGATCTGGTGCAGTTAGCGGTTTGGTCGATTCAGTTCTTTTTCCTGAGAGTTTGGATTGTTTATGTTTTTCAAGCAAAATTTACACGGCCCCCTGTGACGACACCGAGTTTCCATTGTCAAACGGAATTTTGTGATGACAACACACAAATTTTTCATACATTTTGCATGTGACGATAATATGGCTGCGCTAAACTCTGAGAGTGACGATCGACAACAAAAATCTTGTCTCTTCAGGGTTTGTGTGAAGACATTATGTTGCATGTGCTTATCGTTACACTGTAGTGGAAGATAAATGTGACGAAAAAATTTGTCAAATTTTACTAACCAGAAAAAGAAAATTGTTTAAAAATTCCTATAAACAACAACAACAATATTTGAACAACAGGCACAAATTATATCTGCAAATTGGCGTGTGTACATATTTATTTCCTCGGCACACGTATTTCCTCAAAATACCTCCCTCGAAATACCCCCGTTATTTATTAATCTAATTTTAATTTAATTTTGTTTAGTTTATTGCTGCAGTTTGCATCGCAGCTACACAAAGGTATAAACACCTTCCCGGTCAGGTCCATCACCCTATTTTTGTTTTCATTTGGGATCTCATATTTATGGCTAGTTACAGCAGCCCCGGTTGGGGACTGCTGTAACTAGCCATAAATATGAGATGCCAAATGGAGTTTGCATGCCAAATTTTAGCTCAGAGTGGCTAGTGAGTCTTATTTTATTTACACGTTAATTTTTGTAGATTACTGTATTTTTGTATAGTGAGCGAAATCCCACTGGGGACCGGTCTTCAGTGGCAATAGAAATGTGAGAAAGTTTTTTTTCAGTGAACAAAGAATTTTGGTCCCTGTCGGGGCCATTTTTATTGCCACCAGGGACTGGTCCCCGGTGGGATTTCGATCACTATACAAAAATACAGTGATCAACAAGAATAATAGCATAAAGAAAATAAGACTAACTAACTGCTCTGAGCTAAAATTTGACTCACTAAATGAACGATTACACACATGCTAAATTTGAGACAAATCGATAAACATTTATACACCCCCCCCCAAAAAAAAAATAAGCATTGGCATGTGCACCGTCTTGCAGAAATTTTGTGCATACAAATTTGGTGTTAATTAACCTAATTACCTAATTAACATGCAAACAACCCATACACACCAATTATTGACTTTTGAAAAATTTAATTTTTCACTGGGGACCGGTCCCTGATTTGGGCCGCTGTAACTAGCCCATATTTATCCCACGCTGCGGGGGGAGTTGAAAGCTGAAAAGTGGGGTATATAGTTGTAAAACTCCCTACTCCCCATCAATAGGCAGTTCTGGAGTGACTCACTACAGGGTGCGTCGCCATGTATGGAAAGTTTCCACACAGGTCAGGCACCTATTTTTTACACTGTGGATACTGTACCTCCTGTTATGGGGGTGGTAGAATGCTGATATTTTAGGACGGTATAGCCAACACCCCCGACTACACACCAGCAGGGTAACCGCTGGCAACTCACTCGCAGCAACTGACCGTGCCAGTTCACAATTTTCAATTTTTTAAGTCTTAGTGTCCCATTCTGGTCAAGCAGCTGTTTGCATATTCTAAAAAACAGACATCAAGTAAGACAACAGCCATAAATTTTGAAAAACAGTACAGTGGGTGGTGTTGGTTACACTGCCATACAATTTCTGCTTTCTACCACTCCCAGAACTGGAGGTACAGCATCCGCAGTGAAAAAAATTAAGTGAATGCCAGACCTGTGTGAGACACTGAAAAAAAACAAAAAACATTGCATGAATGGCAACCCACCCTGCTGTGGCCTCCCCAATTGATGGTACATGGGGTTTCAGCTACCTATATATGCCCCGTTTTGAGCTTTCTAATCCCACATGCAGTAGCTGTTAGGACATCATAGTGAAATAAAAAATAGGGTGCCAGAGCTGAATGGGAATGTGTTTACTAGTTTGTGTAGTATCCAGGTCACATCCCTATGGGCTCGAAACTCAAACTGGGTGATTTTTTTTCAAACCCGAGTTCGGGTCTCAACCCCTAAATTTTTCCAGTCGAGTCAGCAAGTCGAGTCGGGTGAGTCAGCGAAAAGTCGAGTCGAGTCAGGCAAAAATCTCGAGTCTCAATTCAAGTCGGATGCGTTACTTTTTCGCATGATACTTGCAGAAATTTCAGATAGTGGTTCTTCAACCAATGTTTTCACACACACTCTAATGCCAACGGTTAATTATATTATCAAAATTAAGCAAAAATATAACATTTTGTCACACATGTTCACTTTCTTGATGTTGCCACAAACAAAAATGAAACCAGCCTTGGGATGGAAAACAACATCTTTGAATGACCCGGTTTTTAAATGGCAGAGATTTTTCCAGTTATACTTATTTTTATGGGAGTGTTTGTTTACAGAGGCTGGTGACCCTGTAAAATGTAAAATGTCATGCAAAGTGTCGGGAGAAGGTGACAAAGACACATACTGCCTAGACATTGTTGTATTCATATTCATTCATTCATTGAAATCAAATAGTAAAGTTAAATACCATAAATCCTCGAATAAGTCCAAGGGGAGTTATTTTTTCGTCAGAATTTTTTGAGGGGGGACTTATTCAAGGGGGGAGTTATTCGAGGGGGGACTTATTTGAGGATTTACAGTATACTACATTACATCTTTTTGGGTCAGTGCCAACATTGTGGAATGTATTTGATGTGGTGTGTGTGTTTCATTATGTAGAATTGTATCGCAACTTGAGTTGAGAAACTCGACTTTAGACATCATTGAATAGATATGACAAGCAATTATATACGCTGCATGCATTGCAGAAATGCGCGCTTGCGTGCAAAATTTTTGAAAAATATGTTTAAAAGTCATATTCAAATTGATATTTTGTATATGATTCAATGGGAAACCCCGACTTGAAATTTGCTGAATTTTCAACTCAAGTCAGGCAAAAACCTCGAGTCTCGAGTCAAGGCCATGTTTTTCCGGTCGAGTCAGTCGAGTCAAGTCGGCACCCCATTTTACCCTCGAGTCACGAGTCGAGTCGAGTCGAGTTCGAGCCCTACACATCCCCCTATTAAATTCCCCTCAAGGGGAATTTAACCAATAGTCAAACACTGCTTTAGAAAGTGCATTTTTTCAAATTGTATGCAGACCTGCAGGGCTTTCATCAAGCTTTGCCTTTTCTTTAATTTTTTGTGCTATTTTCTTGGGCTGACCAGCGGGGCTTTCATCAAACTTGGACACCTTGGGTGGTTTTTCCTTTTCTGTAGTATTTTTTGCCATTTTCTTGACTTGAACTGGGGCCAGTTCTGCAAGTGGAAAAGTTAAGAGTGAAAAGTTAAGAGTTGAGTAAAATAACAAATGGCAAGAGAATATGAGCCAACATAAGATTTGGATACAAAAACATAAGATCTGGATACGAAAAATAAGATTTGGATACACTTGCTTGACTCTTAACTTTACTCTTATCTCTTAACTTATCATTTGTCATTTAAATTTACTCTTCTCTCTTAATACATCATTTATCATTTAACTTTACTCTTAACTTGCCATTTGTCGTTTTACTCAACTCTTAACTTTTAACTCTTAACTTTTCCACTTGTGGAACTGGCACCTGCAGGGGCTTCAGGAAGCTTTTCCTTTTCTTTAATCTTTTGTGCCATTTTTTGGGGCTCACGTGCAGTGTTTTCAGGAGGTTTTTCTTTTTCTTTGATTTTTTGTGCCATTTTCTTAGGCTCCGCATGGGTTTCAGGAAACAAATCCTTTTTCTTGGGCTCACGTGCTGTTTTTTCAGAAAGCTTTTCCGTTCCTTTAACCTTTTGTGCTATTTTCTTGAGCTGAGCCGCAGGGCTTTCATCTAACTTGGACACCTTGTGTGCCTTTTCCTTTTCTTTACTTTTTTGTGCTGTTTTATTGGGTTCCTCGCTTTTATTCTGCTTCTGCATTGGATGTAAAGGTGGATTTACAGCAAAATGACAGATAAATGGTGAAATGTCAAATAAAAAGTCACTCAAAAATTTTATTTGGATGTTTTCAAGCTTTTCATTCGATATTCATGTTAAAAACTCAATTTTTCAAAATAATTTAGCCGATTTAGCCTATTTTCAAATCCGAATGAATAACGAATGATGGAAAATGTCTTTCCACTTTTTGAGACCATGTCCCAACCATTGATGCAAAAGCACCAGGAAATGGCACCATATTTTATGGAGTTGTACTATCAACTGGAAAATGATGCCATTTTTATGGGGTGGCACTGTGACTCCTAAATGCCACCATTCTCATGAAGTGGCACTATCAAGTCCAAAATGGCATCATTTTCAATTTCATGGAAGTGGTGCTATAAAGTCCAAAATTGTGCTAAAGTGGAATCCAAATGTTCCAAAAACTGCAAATATAGGAAAATGAAAATTTTGGAAAAATAAAATTTCCCAACAAATTTTGGGGGAAAAATTTACTGATTTTAATTTTAAAAAATTAGAGAAAATCTACTATCTACTATCTAAATTTACCACAATTTTGGAAAATGTTACATAAAAAAAAAAAAATTGGGCAATCAAATAAAGTTTCTATCAAATTTCCATTTTTTTCTCAATAATCTCCAATGTAATTATTTCAAAAAATCAAAAATGCATCAATATTGTCAATACTGTACAACAATCCGCTTAGAAAGAAAATACTGACTAGGGACTACCTACTCTGCTTACCTACTTTATAAATAGTTCTACCTTTTTTTCGGATGAAACGTAATCATAAATACCTAAATTTTTACTTGGTACTCAAGTACCTAACTAAGGTACTGAAGTACCTACCTAAGGTACTGAAGTACCTACCTAAGGTACTCAAGTACCTAGGGTACCTACCTATACATAAATACTTAAAAGTGCGTTTTAACAAGTCAATCACAACGTACCAGTTTGTCACTAATCCTTTTCACCGGCCCTTTACCGGCTTCATTCGCGGCGTCCGCGTTCGCCCCACTTTTGATCCCATCCTTTTTAACATTTTTCTCGCTCTTCGGATCTCCCGGGGGCGATTTGCAATTGGGCCCTTTGCGCTTGTCGCTACACCTGCGTGTATTGTATTGGCCCTGCGCACACTAGTTTTCACACGAAATTTCGAGAACTCAAGAATGAGCTTTGAACGTGCTTGAGTTTTCCACAATGGGTCATTTTTACTCTCCGTCAACTGAAGTTGGCGGCCACCTCATTGTAGAGAACTCAAATGCGTTGTAAGCTGATTTGTGAGTTTTCGAAATTTCGTGTGAAACCTAGTGTGCGCAGGCACATTGAGTTGTATTGTGGCCACACAAGCTAGTTTCCATGGTTCCGATTTGAAAACTCCACCCAAATCTTGTCCATCTCCTTAAACAGTAGTTCATGAACTGACTATTCCTGTAAACTAAAAATACAGGCGTCTAATTCTAAAGCCGGAATTACAGCTCAGCGGTGTTTGACGTGAAGGATGACGTCGTAAAATTGATTACACCAAAATAGACTTAGGTACAGCGTTGAAATTTCAGAATTTGATAGTTCTAGTAATTGTGTGTAATGTCCTAAAAAATTAAGAAAATAATTATTACCGTATTTGCTTGAATAATCCCCCTGGGGGATTATTATTTCGTCAGACTTTTTTGAGGGGGGAACTATTCAAGGGGGGGAATTATTCGAGGGGGGAATTATTGTTTCGTCAAAATTTTCATGCATGTTTCTATCAACACATTTAATGAAATATGCTTTATAAACACAAGAACGTGCCATTTTTGTTAATATTGGGCACAAACAATTGATCAAATCTTTTAAGGGGGGAATTATTCGAGGGGGGGGGATTATTATTTCCTCACTCGTCTTACACGGGGGGATTATTCGAGGGGGGGGGGGAATTATTCAAGGGGGGAATTATTCAAACAAATATGGTATTTTATAAGTTTTTAATTTTACGTCAAAGTTTACACATTCTACGTCAACATTTCACGTCAAACATTTTACGTTACCAAAAATTTTATACGTTAAATCAATAACTACTTAAATAATGATTATTTGATAAAAAAATTTTTGGACATTACACACAATGACCAGAACTATCTAATTCTGAAATTTCAATGCTGTATCTATGTCTATTTTGATGTAATCAATTTTACGACGTCATCATTTCACGTCAAATGCCACTGAGCTGTTATTCCGGCTTTAAAGTCGACAAGTCTACAAAACGCGATTTTGAGTAACTCGCCTGTTAAGTTTTAAACCTAATACCAGGCCCATGGTGTGTCCAATTTGGCTCTCAATTTGGGTTCAATTAGGGAAATGAACTTGTCGACTTCTTGCACGCGAGCGCATTTGTTCCCGACCGGGTTGCGCCTGCCGTATGGGCAATTTATGGACTTGTCGACTGCTTGCCCAATTTTTTGCATTTTTCCCCAAAAATGTCATATTTGACACTATGCCATATGGGCATCAGCAGCCAAGCGTCAGTGGTGCGTGGCTTAGCGCACACTTGCAGAGTTGTTAAAAGTACTGAACTTTTTTCAAAGTACCTAAATGTAAACGTAAAGTATTTTATTTTTACTCACCCTGAGTACAGAAAACGTAAAGTAAAATTATTTTAGTTTTACCCTGCGTAAAAGGTGAGTAAACGTAAATACCAATAAATATTTTTACCCAGGAAAAACATAAAAGCAAGAATTGCGAAGGAAGTTCCGAAGGAAACGTAAATGCATTAACACAGTACTCGAGTATACGTATTGATCGAGTAAACGTACATACGTTTTAACAACTGTGCACACTTGTTGTCACCGCTGTCCACTACAGCAGTTGGCGTCAGTGGTGCCATTTTTTTCACTGTCAAAGTGGCGCTATATTATAATTGGGTCGATCTTCTCCTATGTCGCCATTTTTGGCCAAGTTTACGCTTACGTTTGATGAAAAACTGCGAGAGAAAGGCAGCCCAGGGTCGCGATCAAAGTGAAAATTTCCGCCAACGTCACGGACAGATTGATTTCCAAATAATTTTTATCGTGCAACATCTGGGATTATCCGGGTGCTAGTCCCAGACCCTGTAAAATGTCCTGTATAATGTCAAATGTCATACAAAGTGTCAAAAGTCATATAAAATGCCCTGCAAAATGGCAACTCGGTTGCCATTTTACAGGGCATTTTATATGACTTTTGACACTTTGCATGTCATTTGACATTTTACAGGGCATTTCACAGGGTCTGGGACTGCCCTCTGGTCACACAGGGGGGTGGAAAATTTTGATGCGCTTTTCGGTGATTTTGGTCAAATGGCAGTTTATTTGTTGTCATTTTGGCCAATTTATAGTGTTTCAAAGTATAACCTTGAGTGTGCGCTTGTGACAATTACATATGTGCGTTTTTGAAGATAAATGTTTTTTAAAGAAAGTTATGATGAACTTCGGGAATATACGAAGTGCAGCTTTGAGTTTTATTTCGGCACTTTGGCTCAGCTCGGCTGGCTCGGGAATGGTATTAGATACTGCAGTAATTTATGGACAGTTACATAAAAACACTTAAATAAGAACTGCACTCGACTAATTTTTGTGTCACTTTTGTCTCTACAAATGGGGACTTTCATTCTAAAAGTTCACATATCCAGATTTTTCGATTTTTCAAAATCGCATTTTAAAGTTTGGCGCTGGCCCGGCAGCGCCATGTTTGGGCGACAAAGCTTGCCCTGCACTTTTCAGATATCTCCGACATTTGTCTACAATTTTTGTGTCCCTAAATTTTGTCGGCTGGCAAATCTTTTGGGAGTTATGTCATATTTTGTAAACCACCCAAAATAAGGAGTAAATTTGAAAATTTGAACTTGAAATGTAAATAACTTCCTAACGGTGCATCGCAGGGCAAAACCATTTACAACACTGAAAAGCCCGGAAAGTTTTCGGAAAGTACCGAAACCTAAATTTTCAGATCTATATTTATACCCTTACTCGATTTATAGAGCAAAATTTTTTTGGAAATTCACGTATGAACTTTTGGAAATGAAACTTTATTTTGTATGGGAATTCATTCCAGCCGGCTCTTTGCGAGCGATCCGGAGCACGCGTGCACTTTTGGAAATGATACTATTTTTTGGACTTGTGAACTTATGAATTGAAACTCCTGTGGTCTGGGATGGATATGTGAACTTTCGACGTGAAACTTCTGTTTTTCATAGGGGATTTGAGATGGATAGGTATGTGAACTTTCGATATGAAAATTGTGATTTTTCTGAAAATCGGTACCACTGTATCTCAGGAACGAAATGGACTATAATGCTGATTTTTTTTCTAAAATGTGAAAAAGGAACGGAAGTCCCCAAATATAAATACAGAACTATTGTAGGTGTGTTCATTTGAATGGGTGGGTGTACAAAATGTAATCCTTGTGCGCGGTGTATCCAATTCTAGTTACTCACGAATAATTTCGAAAATTGATGTAATGGTGTTATACGGTGTTTAAGTACAGTTTTTGCATAGTTACGTGATGTAGTTGGAATTTGCCTAAAGAGAAGATGTAAATACCGATACAAAGCGTTTACAAAAATGATCTTATGTGGTTTTTTGTGCAGTTGTCCATCCGTCAACTGACTTCTCCGTATAATACCCGGTATTATCTCATTCCTTTCACAAAAAAGGAAAAAGTTCCCGGGCATCGCTCGTTCGAAGTTTAGCAGCCGGGGACAAACGTCAAAATGGCTGATCAAATTGCTAGAGAGCAGCAGTTCGAGTACAAGAACGTTAGATTACATTGTTTTATTTTTTTGGTGTGGGTAAAACCTATTGGGGTAATTTAGATGTGAATGGTGATAATTTTTGTATTGCTTATGCCCTTGAAAGTTTCGCATTGGCTAGCTTTTTCGTAGCTTTATGCGTTACTAACCAGTATTTCAAATGATAAATCATGACTTACATAAATCTCTCAACTGGGCAAAGTTATCAATTTTGCCAAAAAAAACCTAACCGCCACATAATAATAACTGTCAACTGCGTGTCAACTCAGAACTCGAATTTGGTTCTCCAAGTGGACTATTCGTTGACTGAGCGCCGAGCTAAAGATGAAGCGACGGGCGAGGTCATGCCGCTCACCATGGACCGGCTCAAGGGCATCAGCATGGGCGACAAGTTCCAGCGGTCGAAGCCACCCGTGCAGGGCGCCAAGGGGGCCAAGTGAGATTTTGCAAAAAAATTTTTTTTGCTTTTTGGGAGAAATTTCACGATATCTTTTTTTATCAGAAAAGCTACATAAGTTCAATCTCGAAAAATATCGCAAAGCAGTGACTAAAGTTTCCATCCATCGAATTTTCCCCCACAGAAAATCTGGCAAGGAGCCAAGTCGCGCGGGGGGCGGGACCGATGTGAAAAAAGTTCAAGCGGCCAGCGTAGTTGCTGATGATGAAGAAATGGTGGGCATTTACAGGCCCAGAACTCAAGAGACAAGGCACACTTACGACATTATTTTGGCATTCATCCAAGATTATATTGGAGATCAGGTGAATTTTTGGGTTGAAATTTGTGGATTTTATCAGTGAACAAATTTTGTTCTCCATAGGTCCGTTTTTTTTAATCCCTTCCTTTTATCAGTGAACAAACGGGATCCGTTTTCTCGGTCGTCTTGGTCTTTTCAGAAAGCTTGAAATGTGTTGCTTTTTGTGCGATTATCGTATCGCCGTATTTGATGAAAATCGTCACCCGTAAATGTCAAATCCACTCAACTAGGGATGGGCAAAAAAATTTTTTTTAACGACCCTGTTTAAAAAAACAAACAATTTTTTTAAAATTTAAAACATTTTTTATTGTTGGAATGGAACTCTTCAAATGCCATAACTGGCAAGTACACGAACAAATTCTGATGCATTTCTGAAATTTATGAAACCATTGCCTTGCGGCGCCAAAGTGCTGACGCTTTTTACACCACTGTCCACTAATCTTGATCTGGTAAACCAATTAAAAACCATTTTACCCAGTAAAAAGAGTTCACGCTTACCCGGAAAACTTGCTCATCACGTGAAATTTTCACCAACCACTTCACACCGCAAATTTTCAGCCGCGCGATATTCTTTGCGGTGCAGCGGACGAAGTTTTGTCAGTGATGAAATCAGATCGCGTAAAGGACAGGGATAGAAAAAGAGAAATTGAATCGCTGCTTGGCACGCTGCCAGAGGAGCGGTATGCGCTCTTGACTAATTTGGGTAAAAAGGTTGGCTATGTTTTGTTGTGATGGCTAGGTTCGAGTGTAAAACACTTTGTAAAACACGGTTCAATTTACGGGTTTTTTCCATTAAAATACATTAATTGAGTTCATTAAGTCAATTTTTATAAATACAAAAAATCTAAAAAATTAATCAATTTTAACACTCAATCTGAATAAACTATATTTACACATTACATATTTACTTTTGGTCATTTCATATCTCCCGTTTCACACCCCCTCACATTTTACATTTGCCAAATTTTTAACAATTTCAAATTTTGAATGTTTCTAAATAAATTCTTTGCGTAAATGTGACCCAAATTTTCAGATAACTGATTTCGGCCAGAGTGTTGATGAGCAAAAGGCGAAAACAGCTGATCAGGGCGAAATCGATGAAACTTATGGTGTTAATGTGCAGTTTGAGGACAGTGATGACGATGTGAGTTATAAGTAAATTAAATAAATTCAATAAATAAAGTTTCAATTTTTCCCTTCTTTTTTGTTCGATTTCATGACGATAGTGTGTTACTGCGTTTTTGATACTTTTCTCGGGGTTATGTTGTCGCAGAAAAATAGAACCGCATAGAATGTTGCAATGCATCCAACCGAAAATCCAAAACTTCAAAAACTTCCAGTTAGGGACGGCCGAGGTTTTTTTCAAAGGTTTTTTATTTTAAAAAACGAAGTCGTTGCAAAAAAACACGTCTTTTCCATCCCTACTCCCAGTTGACAACCCCCCCCCCTAAACCCCCCCCCCCTAAAACCCCCCCTGTCAACTGCCCCAAAACTCACACAACCCCCAACCCCCCATCACAGGAGGCCGAGGACGTGGTGGAGGAGGTGCGCGAGGATGACGAGCCTGAGGTCGATGAGGACGAGGGCGGCGTCGAGGCCGAGTTTGAGGGCGTCCTCAAGGCGCAGGTTGGATTTGGTTGGGGGTTCTTTGTGGGGGGGGGGATGCTTTGCGTGCTGATTGTGAGAAAGTTGCAAAGTTGGTAATAGTCTGTTTTGACACGTATGGGTTTGTTGGAATGGATTATTAAAATGTCTGTCAATTACCTTCTTATTCTGGTGAACTGAAATGTGTTTCAAACAGATTGTCAACTAGTGTGCATTGTGTCTTTTCGAGTATTTCTTAACGTATTGATGTGGATTTCCATAGAAATACTTTTCGGGGGCCATCTTGAAGGTGGACTTGCGAATAAGGTACAGACTTAGCGATGTTGAGTGAATCAATGAATTTCTGATTCTCGGGGTAGTAATCCCTTGTGAAAAGCAAACCCCTGTACCCGTCTCACACACTGACGTATCCAGGATTTTGGAGCGGGGGGGGGGCTGCTTGTTTACGGAGGCCGGCGAACGGGGGGGCCATTAGTAGGCGCCACGCCATTGCGCCATTGGCGTTGGCGCCAGCGCCATGGAACGCTGCATATGTATGTAAATATACATACAAAACAGCAAAAAGCACAACATTGAGTGTATTTAGAACGATTTGTGGCCACATCGAGCGAATCTGATGATAATACCGTAGTGGGGTGAAAAATACGCGCTTGCGCGCAAAATTTTTCACGCTGACGCCGAAAAAGTCACATTTTCCGGTCACTTTCTGGTCTCACCCCGGGAAGGGGGGGGGCTGCAGCCCCGCCCCCCCTGGATACGGCCCTGCTCACACATATATATATCCAGGGTCTGGACGACGACGCTGCCAAAAACGCCGACGGGGGCACTTTGAGCGCGAGGGACATCGACGCCTATTGGCTGCAGAGAAGTCTGGGCAAGTTCTACCCCGACCCCACGCACGCGCAGCAGAAGGCCAAGGAAGTCATGGACATTTTGACCGTGTGTGAGGGGGTTTTTTGCTGGATTTTTTTGGCACGGATCCAGGGAAATTTTGGTGGGTGGGAGGGAGAAACTATTTTGCTGGGGGGGAATTATTCAGATGTCTTTAATGGAGGGGGGGGGGGGTTAGCCGTGCTATTCTAACGCGAGACAAAAATTGAACAATAAATTCACAAGCGATATTCCGTCGATAATGAACTCTTGTATATTACACGCAGAAAGTGTTTATTTTTGCGTTAAAGCGTGTTTGAACAGCGCTGGATTGTTTCACGTGAGCCGCGTGCGCTGCAATCATTGGCTCGGTGCCAAAGTGAACTGGCCAATGTATGAACTGGTGCCAGTTTGAGAAGTGCAAAAGTGAAGTGAAATGGCAAGTAAATTGGCAAAAGTGAAGTAAAAAATAAATAAATAAGTAATTTCTCTTCGCTTTTGCCATTTTACTTCTCATTTCACTTCGCAATTGCCATTTCACTTCTCAATTTGCCTGGTCCCTGCACCACAACCCCCCCCCCCCCCAGAACGCTGCGGACGAGCGCGACTGCGAGAACCAGCTGGTGCTGCTGCTCGGCTTCGACCAGTTCGCATTTATCCGCACGCTGCGCCAGCACAGGCACATGGTGCTGCACTGCACGCTGCTCGCCCAGGCGCAGTCCGACGACGAGCGCAAGCTGATCGAGGCCAGGATGAGCCATGATCCCAGATTGGCGCAGGTGCAGGGTTTTGGGGTTACTTTTTAAATTAAGTTGAATTTTGATGATGAAGAAAAGATGATAAGTAGATTTTGATTTTAAAGATATGAATATGTTTGTATCCGATGACTGAGAAGTGGGATGTAGGGCCAGAAAAATATATGGCGCACATAGTGAGCAACAATAAACATGTTACATAATGACTGAAAACAACAATCACTGTATAGTTTGTACCTGAAATTTGCAAAACGCTACTGGAGTTTTTGTTTACGATTTTTCAAAGAAATCTAATTTGACCCTCTAATAAAAATCGTATAAAAATCATTTTAAACATGCAAAACACTACCGTATTCATTAAGGTTGGCACTTTATTTTTTCCAGGGAATTTTAATTTTTTTTAAATCACCGGGCGGAAACATTTTTTTAAACCATCAAAAGGCAATAGGTATGTTGCACATTTTTTTGCGCGAAAGCGCACAATTTCACGAAATTGAAAAAAATTTATTTGAAAAAATCAAGGCTTTAAAAAAAGCAGTGGAAATTGTCCACCCCCCCCCCCCGCAGGTGCTAGCAGAACTGCGCGAGACTGACGAGGGCGACGTGGTGCAAACTGAGCGGGCGCGCAGGGAGAAGGTGCGCCAGTCCAGACGCGAGGCAGAGGCCAAGCACGAGCTGGACAAGGGCCCCCACAGGAGGCTGCTCGACTTGGAGGACTTGACCTTCCAGCAGGTGGGCTTGGGGTTAGGGTTCAAACGGGATCCGGATCCCGTGAAATTCCGGGATTTAGCAATCCCGATCCCGAAAATTTTCGAATCCCGATCCCGAGAAACTCCCAAGTCCGGGATCCCGATCCCGGACAAATTAGTGGAAATAATAATAAAGTGAAAAAATGACATTTTTGCATGCAAAAATGTGAACACAAACCCACAGCGTCCATTTTATGCCAATTTTCTGGTATCCAACAGTGTTTTGAGACCTTCATGAACAACTGTGGATGCCAGAACATTGGCCAAAATCTCTATCCCAAGATGGACAAGACCCCAATCCCGATCCCGAAAAAATGCCAATCCCGATCTCGTGACCCCAATCCCGGCCAATCCCGATCCCGATCCCGAAATCTCAAAAAACCAATCCAGATCCCGAAAAGTCAATCCCGTTTGAACCCTACTTGGGGTGGCTTTGTCCTGGGGGTATTCCTGCCAGTTGAGCGCCTTATGTTCTAATTGGAACTGGCCCCAGGGTAAGGTTGGGACGACATGATTTTCGATATTTCACATTTTTTCATGAATGTCGATATCGATATTCGATACGATTTGTCGTCAAAACCTTACCCCAGGATGTGTATTTAAATATATTTTTATTGATACATCCTGTGCCCAGTTTCAATTATATTTACTTAAAACGCACTCATCAAAATAAGATATTTTTTGAACAAGTGAATTTTGCGCGCTTAGGACTGGAGTACTCTATGTTTAATTTTCAATGGCTATTTTAAACTATTTTCAGGGCTCGCATTTCATGGCGAATAAACGCTGCCAGCTACCCGATGGAAGTTTTCGCAAGCAGAAGAAGAGTGAGTTTTTGTGTGTTTGATGATGCCTGAACAAATGATGCCCGAAACACTGCTGCCAACCACAGTTGTAAGGTTTTTCTGGACTAATTTATCTGCATAATTAAACAATTTCACGCAGGTTATGAGGAGGTGCAAGTGCCCGCGCTGAAACCGAAGCCTTTTGGCGCCGACGAGGTTTTTTAAAAACTTTTTTAAAATGTTTTTTTTTACGATTTAAGCAGGCTGTGCCTTTCAACTCGCGGGATATGGTGCCAATTACCCAATTTTTCACAAGTAGTCTGAACGGTTGTATTTAAGTGATAAGTAGTGATGAATAACAACAAAAACGCACAAAATATGGGGATATGCTATATCGAAAAGCAATATCGATGCAACCCTCTACCAGTGGGCACTCAAATTTCGCAGAAATTGATGCCGATCTCCGCGCTGCCAGCCTACGTGCAGCCGGCATTTGAAGGTTTCGAGTCGCTGAACCGAATCCAATCCCGATTATGCAATTCGGCATTGGATTCCGATGCCAATTTGCTCCTTTGCGCGCCCACCGGTGCCGGAAAAACCAACGTGGCTTTGTTGGCTATTTTGCGCGAAATCGGAAAACACGTAGAGGAAGGGGGCAGTATAAATGCGGCAGAGTTCAAGTGCATTTACGTGGCGCCTATGAGGTCCTTGGTGCAGGTGCGTTTAGAAGGCGGTGTTTATGGGAAAACTTTGTGGCGACAAATTTTTTTTAAGTTTCATATTACAAGGAAAAAGTTCCGTATTTGATTTGATTTGACTAGTGCCATCTAATATCTGTGTCTTGGCCTTGAGAAATTGTTTTTTTTTGTACAATCGTGAACACCGAAAAACTTAAGCCTGAAAAACTTAAGCCCCCGAAAGTCTGCTAATATTTAAGCAACTTTGTAATATTTTAAATTTAGCTTTCATTACTCGGATCGGATCCCGTTCATTCAGTCTGTCTGGTTGAAAATTGTTGTTCCCTCACATCTTTTTTTTCTATACCGATTATTGACTATTTGATGTTGAGAGTTTGACAATTTTTTTCAAAAAGTTTACATAATTGAACATACCCTCAATAGGAAATGGTTGGCAGTTTGTCAAAGCGTCTGGCTTCATACAAAATTCGCGTGGGGGAGCTCACTGGCGACCATCAAATGAGCAAGGAGCAAATTATGGAAACGCAGATTATCGTTTGCACGCCGGAAAAGTATGATATTATCACCAGGAAAGGTTGATACAGTTTGATTTTTGTTATGTTTCTAAGACCTGACAAAAACGGGGTTGGGTAATCAAACTTTGAAGACTCTTATCAATTTTTTAAATCATAAATGTCATAATCCAAATCTTAAATGTCAAATCTGTCAAATTTCGATCACGATCCTGAAAAGTCTATCCCCTTTGAACTCTAGTTACAATTACCAATCGGTTTCAAGTTGCCTTTCCCAGGAGGCGAGCGGACGTACACTTCGCTCGTGCGTTTGGTCATCTTCGACGAGATCCACTTGCTGCACGACGACAGGGGGCCTGTGCTCGAAGCGCTCGTTGCCAGGTTAGGCGTAGGGATGGGAAAAAAAACGTTTTTTTCAACGGCCCTGTTTGTTTAAAAAAAACGTTTTTTTTTTAAATAACGGTTTTTTTCAAAAGCTCCCAGATATGGTTTTGGGTCAACATATACAGGTACATTAGACAACTGGTAGTACTTTGTGATGTTATATATAGCCACAGAGTGACTGGAGCCACGGGATAGCATTATAAGTGGTGATTTATGTCAAAAATATCCGTTTTCGTTCGAATTCTTACGTATATCGCCTTTTGTCGAATGTTCGTGACTTTAAGTGAAGTTTGGCATGGAAAAGTGCTTAAATAAGGCTATAAGAGCAGGCAAATGCATTGGCAGTGATGTATCACACTGTACAGCTATATGTGGACACATTGGCTGGATATTATATACTACACTAACATATAACGGCGGATTATGACACAATAGCATGAACGAATGGAAGGTTTCACACTAAAAATGCCTCAAAACCAATGAAAACAACCACCAATGGTAATTGGCATGTGAAATTGCGCGCTTGCGCGCAAAAAAATGCAAAATACTTAATGCTTAGTACAAAAAATTTTGGCTGCCGTTTTTAAAAAAACAACGGTTTCATGCCTCTGTTTTTTTAAACGGTTAAAAAAACACCGGCCATCCCTAGTTAGGCGCACACTTGTACCGTTTTTCCTCCAAATGGCCTTTGGGGTGGAGTTGTTGTAAGTGGCGAACTTTTTCAAAACTAGTTAAATGCGTACGGATAGATTCTTTGAATTTTATCCTTGCTCATTAATGTCCAGGTAAAATAATTAAACTATATTTCGTAAAATTGCGTAAAGGTATTTTATTTTGATGAAAGCGTAAAATCGAGAATTTTTCGAGGTATTTTATGGCATCTGGGTAGGAAATTGGGAAAGTCAACGAAGAAACTGATTTTATATTATAAACTAAACTCATTAATATGTCCATTTCAGATTGATACGGCAACAAGAACAAACGCAAGAAGATGTTCGTTTGATCGGATTGTCTGCGACATTGCCCAATTATGAAGATGTCGCCGCGTTTTTGAGGGTCGAGCGCAAGAATTTGTTCTATTTTGACAATTCTTACAGGTCCGTGTTTTGTGTTTGCTTTTTGACTGCTTTTGCATATGGAAACATTAATTTGCAAAAAACGCAACTGTTCGTTTAAATATTCACTTAAACAGGTTGAATGCCCTGCGCACTAGTTGACAACGATACCAAATGTCAACTGGTTTTGATCCCAATTCAAAGATCGCTGACGACCCAACTACCAACGTTCAAAAGCAATATGTTGAATCACGCACGTTGCAAATGAAGTTGTGTTCTTGAAAAAATATATTGCCATGTGCCGTATGTAAATATTTACAAGGCCGCCATGAAGCGTATGTGTATGCAATAATGCGTAGTGTTACTTGTTAGCAAGCTTTTAATTGGTATCGGAACCGGTTTGTCATTTGGTCTGTGACTGATTCTGTTTGTGCAAGGACGTATCCAGGGGGGGGCGGGGGGGGGCTGCAGCCCCCCCCCTTCCCGGGTGAGACCTCAAAAGTCGGTGAAAATGCGACTTTGGTACGACTTTTGAAGGTGTTATGAAAAAATTTTGCGCGCAAGCGCGCATTTCTCGGTCATACAGCTTTATTATCAGAAAATGGGTGATCGTACTCTCAATTCACTATAAATTACATTAATGGCGTGTTTATCGCCCTATTTGTATGCAAATTAGCGATTTTTGGCGCCAGCGCCAACGCCAATGGCGCCATGGCGTGGCGCCTACGAATGGCGCCAGCGCCATGACGCTATTCCGCCACCATATAGGGAAAATTTTAGGGGGGGGGTAGGGCTCGAACTCGACTCGACTCGACTCGACTCGTGACTCGAGGGTAAAATGGGGTGCAGACTCGACTCGACTGACTCGACCGGAAAAATATGGCCCTGACTCGAGACTCGAGGTTTTTGCCCGACTCGACTCGAAAATTCAGCAAATTTCGAGTCGGGGTTTCCCATTGAATCATATCAAAAATATCAATTTTGATATGACTTTTAAACATATTTTTCAAAAATTTTGCGCGCGAGCGCGCATTTCCGCACTGCATGCAGCCTATATGATTGCTTGTCATATCTATTCAATGATGTCTAAAGTTAAGTTTCTCAACTCAACTCAACTTTGCTATACAATTCTACAGAATGAAACACACACACCATGTCAAATACATTCCACAATGTTGGCACTGACCCAAAAGATGTAATGTACCATATTTCCTAGAAAAACCTCCTGCCTCAAAATACCCCCCTCAAAATGGGCACTATGAACCTATAAACCCCCTCCCCTCGAAATACCCCCCACAAAATTTCCACTCTGAAAAAATACCCCCCCCCCCCAGGGGGTGATTCGCAGAAATACGGTCGTTGATTTAACTTCACTATTGGATTGGAATGAATGAATGAATATGAATACAACAATGTCTAGGCAGTATGTGTCGTCGTCACCTTCTCTCAACACTTTGCATGACATTTTACATTTTACAGGGTCACCAGCCTCTGTAAACAAACACTCCCATTAAAATAGGTATAACTGGAGAAATCTCTGCCATAAAAAAACAGGTCATTAAAAGATGTTGTTTTCCATCCCCAGGCTGGCTTCATTTTTGTTTGTGGCAACATCAAGAAGGTGAACATGCATGACAAAATGTTATATTTTTGCTTTATCTTGATATTAAAATCAACCGTTGGCTCTATTGGCTTGATATTAAAGTGTGTGAAAACATTGGTTGAAGAACCAGTATCTGAAATTTCTGCAAGATTCATGTGAAAAAGTAACGCATCCGACTCGACTCGAGACTCGAGATTTCTGCCTGACTCGACTCGACTTTTCACTGACTCGCCCGACTCGACTCGCCGACTCGACCGGAAAATTTTTGGGGTTGAGACTCGAACTCGAGTTTGAAAAAAATCGGGTTTCGAGCCCTAGGGGGGGGGGCTCAGCCCCACCCCGTTCGCGGGGTTCCGTAAACAAGCAGCCCCCCCCCGCTCCAAAATCCTGGATACGTCCCTGTGTTTGTGAATTCAAAAATAACGCCAACCGCACGTCTCCACTTTAAGACCGGTGCCCCTGGAGCAGTGCTACATCGGCGTGACGGAGAAAAAAGCCATGAAACGCTTTTCAACAGTAAACGAAGCAGTATACGACAAAGTTATGGAGCGCGCGGGCAAAGCTCAAGTTTTGGTTTTTGTGCACTCGCGAAAAGAGACTGGGAAAACGGGAAGATTCCTACGTGACGCGTGTTTGGAACGGGACACTTTGAGCTATTTCATGAAAGAGGGCAGCGCCAGTACTGAGGTTTTGAGGACCGAGGCCGAACAGGTATTTTATTTTTTGGTTTATGTTTTTGTGTGCGGATTGTTTATTTCAAGATGTTTTTTTGAGAAACGTGGGACCGCGTTCAACGGTAGTGTGTATTCCCGGTAAACTCCCATTTACCGGTATTTCGCTGCCGGTAAAGAAATTGCGGTGGCAAATGTTCACAATTGACGGTAATTACAGATGCGGTGCGGTAAACTTTGCACCCTACACTTTTCCCCTATCCCTATCACACGAACCACAAATCAAGTGTAAAAGTACCAAACTTGGCACTCTTCCAACCGCACAGGTGAACAACCCGGAACTCAAGGACCTATTGCCGTACGGTTTCGCAATTCATCACGCCGGAATGACCAGGGTCGATCGAACATTGGTGGAGGACTTATTCGCTGACAAACACATTCAAGTGCTCGTGTCCACTGCCACTTTGGCTTGGGGGGTCAATTTACCCGCTAATACGGTAATCATCAAGGGGACGCAAATTTATAACCCGGAAAAGGGCAGGTGGACTGAGTTGGGTGCCCTGGATGTTATGCAGGTTGGGGGGGGGGGGGGGTTCGCATTTTTTGGGGGTTTTGGTAGGGTTCGAACGGGATCGAACTTTCGGAATCGTGATTAGGGCCTGTTGAACGGTAATCGCGATTTTAGACAAAAATTTGCTATTCATGATTTTTCTGTAACTTTTCGCAGACATGGCGAAAACACACACAGATGCCAGATAGGTGGCGTAAAATGCACACTGGACGTTTCCGTTCACTTTTTTCAAGGGCAAAAAGCGATCGCTTTCTCGACTCGTATCGACCCATTTTTACTGACATACCGTATTTCCTCGAAATACCCCCCCCTCGAAATACCCCCCTCAGTATGGGCACTATGAATTTGTGGTCCGGGAAATGCAGAACAGACGTTCAAAACACTTAAGGCTGTAAAAACTTATAAATGGTGGTTATTGTTGCATTTTTCACGTTTTTCTCTCAAAATTCTCACTCTGAAAAAATAAAACCGCTGGGGGTATTTCGAGGAAATACGGTAGCTGAAAATTTTTTTGAACTTTATTTTTTTATTTCAGATGCTCGGACGAGCCGGCCGCCCGCAATTCGACAGCAAAGGCTATGGTGTTTTGATCACAAACCACACTGAGCTCCAGTACTACTTGTCTCTGATGAATCAGCAGGTTTATTACATTTTTGTTGTCTTGCGTTGTCAGCGATTTCCTGTGTAGTATTTGTGTAAATCCATAAAAACGTGTAAAATATCTTTCAAACAACATAGAGTTGGGACGATATCACTTATCGATATTTTATATTTTTCTGAAACTCGATATCGATATTCAATATGAAAATATAGTCGATAACCGATATTCGATATGAAAAATGTCGATATTCTATATGTCTCGATATCGGAATTCGATATGATGCGCTATTCGAGTGTCAATTACATTACTTACTTACATTACTCGACTCTGATGCCATTAGTCACCCCAACCTGCCCACCCAGTTGCCGATCGAGTCGCAAATGATCGCCAAGCTGTCGGACATGTTGAACGCGGAAATCGTGCTGGGTAGCGTGAACAGCGTCAAGGAGGGCGTCGAGTGGCTCATGTACACTTACCTGCACGTGCGCATGGTCAGGAACCCCCAGCTCTATGGGGTGCAGCGTGAGTAAAGGGGCGGGGCTTGGCACTGAGCCAGGGTTTGGGGGTGAATTTGGTGTTGATTCTGTGTGAGTAAGGGGGCGGGGCTTGGCACTGAGCTAGGGTTCGGGGGTGAATTTGGTGTTGATTCTGTGTGTATTTGTACAAGTGACGGCGAATGAGCGATAAGTCAGCTGATAACCACTTTCAAATGGCTGGATGGGATGGCGGGATTTTCAAAAGGTTTAAAAAAGCAAAAAGTTTTTCCATCCTACATATAAGCTTTTTCGTCACTTACTGATCAGTGTAATTTACTTCACAATACACTACTTTTATAGTCACTTGTGGAATTAGACCCGAATAATACAACACGTAATAGTGTTTGACACGTAATATGTTAATTTTGACAACAATCGCACACCCGAATTTGACTGCGCCTTCTAAAACTCAGCTGAGGCCCTAAAAACGGACCCCCTTTTGGAGGGCAGGAGGGCCGATCTTATTCACACGGCTGCGATGATGCTCGACAAGGCCAGTCTGGCAAAGTACGACAGAAAGTCGGGAAACTTGCAGGTGGTTTTTTTGTAGTTTTTTTACTTCATTTATTTCTGTATAGTTGAATTAAGCCCCACCCCGGCACCCCGCACTGGATACGTCCTTCATCCCACCTGATATTTCTAAAAAAATCATTGTTCTCAATAAACATAATATTTACAAAAACATTCTTTCTGCAAGTGTCGTTTTTCCGAAATTCTCCTTTACCATCACTCTCAAAATAACCCCCACCAAAAAGTGCAAAAAAATCAAAAACCTCTCAGGTAACCGAACTCGGCCGTATCGCGTCGCACTACTACTGCACGCACGAATCCATGCTAGCATACAACCAGCTGCTGAGGCCCACGCTGAGCGAAATCGAGCTACTCCGCGTTTTCTCCGTGTCGAGCGAATTCAAGCAGATCTCCGTGAGGGAGGAGGAGAAATTGGAGTTGGCTAAATTGGCTGAGAGGGTGCCGATTCCGATTAAGGAGTCATTGGATGAGCCCAGTGCCAAAGTGAATGTTTTGCTGCAGGTTTGTGGGCTTGTGTGTGAATGGCGCGTGATTTTTTGAGGGAAATTTTGTGGCCACTCACACGCACATTAACATTAACACCACTGAAATTTGGGATACTCATAAATATGTTCTTAACTCATTTGAATTTGCTGTAATGATTTATTTTTGATTGCTGACAGACTCCTCATTCTGGTAAATACGATAGTGTTCAAAACAGAAGTGTTTGTTTCCCAAATTTCGGTGGTGTTCATGTGTGCGACACTGTCACGCAAGTTGACACACATTGACACACTGTTACACAAGTTGACACACTGTCACACACGTTGACACACTGTCACACAAGTTGTCACACTGTCACACACGTTGACACACTGTCACACAAGTTGACACACTGTCACACACGTTGACACACTGTCACACAAGTTGACAACCAGGTGTGTGTGTCAACTGGTCTATGTCAACTCAGGTTTCTGCTTCATGTGTCGCACAGCGATCTTGCAATGGCATGCGGCAATGTTGAAAATAAATATTATCGCGTGTGCATTGGACTATCGCTCTGCGACACCTGAGGCCGAAATCTGAGTTGACACAGACCAGTTGACACACACACAAGTGTCAACTAGTGTGTGGATCGCCACTTCGTTACGAAATGTTATTTTTATATCGTCAACTTGACGCCAACGTGTCGACGTCAAGGCGGATCAGTTTTCAATGGTGCCCATCCCAATTTCAGGCTTACATTTCCCAATTGAAACTGGACGGTTTCGCGCTGCAATCGGACATGGTTTTCATCACCCAATCTGCCGGCCGTTTGTTCAGGGCTCTGTTCGAAATCGTTTTGTGGCGCGGCTGGGCTCAGCTGGCGCACAAGTGCCTCGCTTTTTGCAAGGTTTGGGTGAATTTTGACATCTTTTGGGTGCCAAGTTTGCTTGTATTTTTGGTTTTGGTAATTCGATTTGAGATGGGATGTTTTGGGTAGTAATATGTAGGGGTGGCCGAGAAAGGTTGTTTTTCAATGTAAGGTTTAAAAAAATAAAACCCGCGTTTTCAGAAACGGTTTTATTTTGACATGAATTATGACATGAAAATAAATTATGACAGAATAACATGAACAAATGGAAGCTTTCCCACAAATAATGATTCAAAACCAATGAAAACAACCACCAATGGCAATGGGTATGTGAAATTGCGCAACGCGCAAAAAATGCAAAATACCTAGTGCTTAGTACTAAAAAATTTGGCCAAGGTTTTTTTAAATAAAAAAACGGTTTCGATGGCCGGGTTTCTTTTAAATAAAACGTTTTTTATAAAAAAACCTTTGAAAAACCCCCTAGTAATATGAATGAATACCAATATCTATCAATAATCGATTTTGCTTGAATTTTCCGAAACTAATTCAACTAATAAATAGATCTGTTTTAAACAAATTTGGGTAGCCAGAATAAATCATGAGTGGTTTCTTTACTCCTCATTCCGGTAAACTCAATGGTCAACTCACAGCTGATTTATCAATTTCCGAAATATCGGCTGTCAACTGGTTTGCGTCGGTCCGATCCGGTTTACACTCACAATAAAATAAAATAAAAATTATCACAGATGGTCGACCGGCGCATGTGGCAGTCAATGTGTCCCCTGCGGCAGTTCAAAAAGATCCCAGAGGAAGTGGTGAAGAAAATTGAGAAAAAGAATTTCGCCTTCGATCGTATGTACGATTTGGGCGCGTCGGAATTGGGCGAACTTATCCGCATGCCGAAAATGGGACGGCCCCTGCACAAATATGTACACCAGGTGGGCGGAGTTTACATTCATATAGATCTAGTCACTTTTGTATCGATTGGATGTCTGTGTAGATTATGGTAGATGCTTGCATATGCGAAATTGAAGATTGACAACTCTTTGAAATTCACCAATGCGGTAAAATGTTTCCTTTTTTTAATAAAAATTGTTTTGTCAGCCTGTGCGGCCTCTGCGAGTGGACAAATATGGTATTTTATAACTAGAGTGATAAGTCAGAATGCGGGTGAACTTACCAAGTATTATCATTCAGAAAAGTACTTGTCATATAGAAATGAACCCGTCACTTTTCTGACTACTTGTATAAGTATAAGTTTACTTGTCACTTGACTGACTACTTATGACTTACCACTTCACTTTTTTTTTGTGATTTGTTGATAGGTTGACACATCAAAAGTGGTTGACATAACCAGTTGCTAGCTACCGTATTTCCTCGAAATACCCCCCTCGAAATACCCCCCTCAAAATGGGCACTATGAATTTGTGGTCCGGGAAATGCATAACAGACGTTTAAAACACTTACTGTGTTACGTTAGAACATCGTTTATACCATCTACATCCTTATATAAGCCAGTAAAAACTTATAAATGGTAGTTATTGTTGCATTTTTCACGTTTTTCTCTAAATTTTCACTCTGAAAAAATAAACCCTCCGGGGGTAATTCGAGGAAATACGGTATATGAAAAAAAAACTTTAAAAAGTCTCACATCAAACTGACTTCTCGACACAATTTTACCCTCTCGTATATCTGCCACAACCCCCCCCCCCCGCCCGACTCGTCGCAGGTGCCCAAGCTGGAACTGACGGCGCACATTCAGCCCATCACCAGGTCCACCCTGCGCGTCGAGCTCACCGTCGCCCCGGACTTTCAGTGGGACGAAAAAGTGCACGGAAAATCGCAGGCTTTTTGGGTGTTCGTCGAGGACATTGACGGCGAATTGATACTGCACCACGAGTATTTCCTGTTGAAGCAGTTTGTTTTTTGGGGGTGCTTTTTGCGAACTGCAATTTATGCAGAGGATTTTACCGTATTTTGGTGAATCTAGAGGTTCATAAAAATTGTGCACTTGATTCACCTGTGGCATTTGAGTCGAATGATGTATTTATGTGGTGAAAAATGATTTTTAAAGTTTAAATGCGGTAAAGTTCATTGTAAACTGCGCTCATAATTTAAAGTTACCGTTTAACTTTTCCGCGTAACTTTTCCCATTTTTCTTTTGGTGTACCCATGCTCCCGGCATTTATACCGTAATGCCATAAAATACCACCGTAATGCTATAAACGACTACCGTAATCCAGGAAATTCGCCGGCGACGAGCACGTGGTCAAGTTTTTTGTGCCCGTTTTCGAACCGCTGCCACCTTTGTACTTCATTCGAGTTGTCGCCGACAAGTGGCTCGCTTCCGAAACTGTGCTCCCAGTGTCGTTTCAGGTTAAAATTGAAGCAATTTTTTGGGGTGGGGGACTGGGGGGGGCGCAAGGACAGTTGGATATTTTTATATTCAATGTGAACTTCACCGTCTATCGGTTTGAGTAAAATTTTGTAATCGCCAATGTGTCAAGTTTCAAGAAAGTTGAAAAACACATCGTCAAGTGTCCGCAAAAAATCGTCTCGGATTTGTAAAAATTGTCAATCTAGTGCGGAAGTTTGGGGAAGTGTACCTAGTTAACATTTTGTTCGATTTATAGCCGTTGCAATCTTGTATATTTTAGTTTTTTTTAAAAAGATCACGAATCATCAATTTAAAAAAAAATTCTCAGCACCTGATTCTGCCGGAAAAATACGCCCCGCCCACCGAGCTGCTGGATTTGCAGCCCCTCCCCGTTTCAGCATTGAACAACAGGGAATATCAGCAGATGTTTTTGGACAGGGGTATTTCCGTGTTCAATCCGATACAGACCCAAGGTTGGTTTCGTGTTTTTGTTTTTTCTTGTGTTCTCAATTGGCTTTGTATCTGATTATCTCACTTACAGTAGGTTTTTAAACATTTTTAATATTAAAAGCAAACAACTAATTCTAGTTTTCGACCATTGGTCGTCGAATTGACAAAATGGAGCAAAACTTTAGCGATCTTGCGTAAAAATTGCTCAAAGTTTGCCCCACATAGATGATTAAAGTTTGCTCCACCTAGATACCTAGATAGTTGAGCGATTTGTGGAGGGTTCAGGGGGCAGTAGCCTCGGGATAGAAAGATGGCTGAGCAGCCCTCCCCCATTAAACCCTCGCAACGGGTGGGTCTACATGCCAAGCGGGTTTAAATAATTACATGCCAAGCGAACCTACGTCGGGTCCATATCGATATCGAATATCGAGTTTCGGGAAATTTAAATGAATAAAAAAACACTGATAAAAAGACCCAAGTTCACTGAATAGGGGTGGGGACTCTTACCCCTCACCTGAACAGAGTAATGTAGGTGCTTTTGGCTAGGCACAAAAACATCGAATATCGTTTTAGTGCTAACCCACTCCACAACCGCAACCGCCCCCCTCAGTGTTCCGCACGCTGTACGAGTCGGAGAGCAACGTGTTCGTGGGCGCGCCCAAGGGCAGCGGGCGGCTGGTGTGCGCCGAGCTGGCGCTGCTGCGGCTCGTCGACTCGCAGCGGGCCGGCGCCAAGGCAGTCTACTGCGCGCCCGTAGAGGCTATTTGCAAGCACGTCCATCAGCAGTGGACTGATAGGTTGGGGGACTAGAACCCGGTGCACAAGTTTACCCGCCGCACAAGTAGCAATATCCGGTGCCCATGTAGACCCGGTGCTGATGTACGGCCCCCGTAATTGAGCACTGGGTCTTCATGGGACTGAAGGGGTTCAGTATGGGGGGGTGGGGGTTACCTCCAGCTATCTTCATGTCTATGTAGCGATTTTTCTCCCGTTTTTCCTTCTAAAGCTTGAAAAACCCTATATTTATATTGGGTCATATTGAACCCCTGCGAACGCCCCTCCAAAACAACAAGTGTACACATGATTAGTGATGGAATGGCGCCATTTTAGGGCACCAAAGTACGCCACACCATGGTGCCCGCTTTTACTACTTCTGCTACTTGTGCACCGGGTAAACTTGTGCACCGGCACAGGCCCACTAGTGACACCATTTCACTTCTCACATAACCTTCACATTCCCCAGATTCTCCCCACTGGGCAAGCGGGTCGCCTTCCTAACCGGCGAAACAGGAACCGACCTAAAACTAGTCGCCAAGGCGGATATTATCGTGGCCACGCCCGACAGATGGGACATGGTCTCGCGCAGGTGGAAACAGAGGAAGAATGTGCAAGCGGTCGCTTTGTTCATCGCCGATCACATGCACATGATCGGTGGGGAGGAGGGGGTATGTTGGGGGGTATTTTTTGGGGGGTTGGAAGTTTTGAAATTGTTTTGTGCATTTGTAAGTAAATTTGTGGCGAGGAGGGGGTCTGTACTGTTGGGGGGGGGGGTGGGGGTTTTGAATTGTTTTGTGATTGGCGAGACAGTAAATTAGTGGCGACACAATGTTCGTATGGTTTATAGGTTCTTGGGAAGTATTTATTTAAGCTTGTTTTAGGTTATCATAATTTTTTATGGTTATATTTATTACGCTGAAAATTCATTTAAAAGTGAAAACAGCTTTTTTATTGGTGACCTTTTGATTACCCAATCGCGGTTCCAAGCATATTTTGGAACCGAGAGCCGGAACCGAAAATTTTGAAATTCCCGCCCCCTCAAACAACTCCCCCCCACAAACACCCCCCCCCCCCCGCTCAGCCGGTGCTGGAGGTTGTGTGCTCGCGGATGCGCTTCATGTCGTCCATGCTGGAGCGGCCGGTGCGCATGGTGGCCCTGGCGGGCTCGATCGCGAACGCGCGCGACCTGGCCCAGTGGCTCGGCTGCGGCCAGGCGGCCACCTTCAACTTCCATCCCAACGTGCGCCCGCTGCCGCTCGAACTGCACATTCAGGTGGGTGCGCATTGGGTCTGGGTGGGTGTCGTCTGGGTGCTGGTTTTGGGGGGGTTGTGGCTTTCTGGGATGCATTGGCGTTCGTTTCTTATGTATGAAACACTAATGCATGGGACTAGAAATATCACAGAATAGCAGCGAATTGCACAAATTAAGCGTGTTTGATTGTTTTTTTATTACATTTTTTTCGATTCTAAAGTATTTTGTGCCTAATAATCAATTTGACATTTGTTTTTTGAAAATGTTTGTGGCCGTCTCAAGTGGAAAGTAAGTACCCTACCAAATAACGAAAGTTTATGACTTGCAGTTTATATGACTCGCTGTAAAAAATCACAACTACCATCAAAATCACGCCTAGTCAATCAAAACCCCCAGGGGTTCAACATGACGCACGCGGCGTCGCGGCTGGCGGCGATGGCCAAGCCTGCGTACGCGGCCGTGGTGCGGCACGCGGGCGCCCTGCAGCCCAAGCCCGCCCTCGTGTTCGTGCCTAACCGGAAACAGGTCGGGCTATATTTATGGTTTACTGGGATAAGTCCACTGTTTACAAGGATCGTCAGCGATTTGGATCTTTGCCAAGTGTTTTTGGCAGCCGTTTTTAAAGAGTTTAACATTTTGAAGCCTTTGGTTCTATTCATTGGATCTTTCTACCTAGCATCGTTTCCTCTGACGTTATTATGTGCGAAAATGGGACCACTGTAATTAGGATGGCAGAGTTTACCGAAACCGCAAAATGGGTAGTTTGCCGCACCGCAGCGTTTGCAACCCTGCACTCGACTATGGTCTTGTGTGTAAATTTGTGCAGTACCATAAAATCTGCAATAGGTTGTCGGCACGTTAACTTTTGATCTTGTAAATGGTGGGATACACTGAATTTTTCTGCTTTTCTCCTCTTTAATTTTGTAAATTCTGCCACTCCACCCCGGTTTGCCTCAATATCCTAAAATGGGCAACTCATTTTCGGTCAACTGCGTTTTCGTCAACTGCGCAGGCGCGTCTGACCGCCATCGACATGTTGGCGTTTGCGGCGGCCGACGGAGCTCCGAACAGGTTTCTGCATTTGCCGCCCGATGATCCAGATTTGGCTCAGGTCAGGTGGGGTGGGGGGGTTATGATCATTGCTGGGGTTCAAATGATATCAGTTTTCGATATCAGAATTTGTTACGATTCGTCTTTTTAATTCGCGCTATCACATGAATACCATAAATTATTTAGATATATACAGAAATGTTTACATGTACATATTTATATGCTTACATTTGACCATTTATTAACTTTTTATATGCATAAATGTCACTTTACTATTCATATAATTTTGCCTGTTCCTTGCGAAATACTTGAAATTAAAAAAAAGACATTTTTTCAGGGTAAATCGTAAACTCAGTATCTTTTTGAATAATTGTTTATCAACCAAATTCCGATATAGGTTTTTCATTAATCTTTATCACTACGGGAGTCGAAATTTCTGATGCCCTGTTCAATTGCGCAAACTTTTTCTTCTGCCGCCTAAATCGCATTTATTTTTTAACTCTTTCCATTCAAAAATGGAGGAATAGTTTTAATTACCTGGGTTGGCCCTCTCGCATCTGTGTGGTATTAATCAAGATTGTATATGGGATGATAAGTTGGTAGCTAAGAATTGCATTTACGCACATATCACTAGTTGACTGCCGAAATATCGAATGCTGATAAGCGTTTCAAAAATTTCGGGAGATTTAAAAAAAATTTAAATGTAAATGAATTTAAAAAATCATGTTCCCGGGGAGATTTACTATATTAAAGTTATGAAAAGAAAATATATAAAAATCGTTAATTTATATTTTCACCGATTTTTTCAGATAAGTTTAATTTTATTCTATTTTTGATAGATTTTCTGAGATTACCGTAAATCCTCGAATAAGTCCCCCCTCGAATAACTCCCCCCTGTAAACTGACTGAGGAAAAAATAACTCCCCCCCCCTCGAATAGGGTGAGAACAAAGTCCACGTAAAAAAAACGTATGTATGTATATGATCATTCAAAGCATTCATTATTTTGCAGTTTATGCACACTAGCATTGATTTCATTGCATGAATTACGGGATTTCTATTCTGGCTCACACGTTTATGCAGCCTACTTAACCCCATTCAGATGATATACTGATCAAGTATTTTACTCAATATTCCGACGAAGAAATAACTCCCCCCCCCTCGCATAACTCCCCCCCTCGAATAAGTCCCCCCTCAAAAAATTCTGAGGAAAAAATAACTCCCCCGGGAATTTTTCGAGGATTTACGGTATATGTAATTTATTTTTTCTGTAAAACACTATATTTTTGGAAACGCTAATGCTGATAAATGTTTTTAACACATTTGAGATTACCAGAATCGGGAGTCTGAACCATTTACTTTAGGCACAAATAAATAAATACAGTTTTTCAGTAACGTCAAGTGTGTCCAGAGGTCGATTTCGCATATAAATTTTTTTTTGAAGTGGGAAATAAAAAGTTAGCGCTTTAAAGTCAATTTAGAAATGAAGTAAATTTACATTTTGAAAACTAGTAGCAGTAGTATAACTAACTAATTGTGCGTAAATAGCAGCAAAAACACGATGACTAACATGGGATTTATGTACTCCCACTGCGGAGACACGCGCGCGTGCTGGTTGAAGCGATGGATGTATTGTATTGGCCATTCTTGAACACTTTCGCATTTAGTATACTCTGTCCCTTCGCAGCTGAAAAATTGAATGGCTGCCGCTTTGCGAGTAGTAAAATGAAGCCTCGGTTTTGATCTTGAAACTGGAGCCCAGCCGCCACTGTGATCCAGCGGTTAGGGCGCTCTTGTTCTATTCAAGGGGCGCGGGTTCGATTCCCGCTAGTCTCAGTGCATTTTTTGCACTCTGCAGCTATTGCTCATTGCGCACAAGAATTTATTTTAGTAACAGAAACCTACTTTGGCTCAACTCTGGGAGTCCACCACATAGTCCTGTAAGCAAGCATGTCAGGCAATTCAGGTGCATAAATTCCCCACAGATCTTTGCGTAGCCTGCATAACAGAAAGTAATTTCAATTGCCAAGTCTAGACAATTTGGCAGTAGCCCCCCGCAAAAAAAAATAAAATAAAATTTGTCACCCATGACTCAGTCCCTGTAGAATGTCAAACCAATTTGTCAAATCAAATGTGATGTAATATGTCAAATGTAGGATAAAAAGAAACACAGGAAACATTACTGTGCATTTACGTGAAAGTTGATTGATTTGTGTTACATTTTACAGGTTGCAGGGCTGGTCCCAGTAAATAAATATAATTATTGTTGAGGCAATTTGACTGGACATTTAATTGCCTTTTTAAACATTTGTTGAATTGTTTTTGGCTTATGCTGTGGAAGCTAAAACTACATGTAAATTTCACTGATATGCTTATTATGTTCCCAGTAAAACTGGCACATTACCTAGATGAAAAAATCAACGCAGTCGGCATGGTGGCATATTCCAGCCATTGGTCTGTTGACGCGTCCTCTATGCCGCAAGACTCTTCATCGAACACCATCCTACCCACTTTCCAGGGTTTGTGGCGATATGGCTCGCACAGTTCCAGCCAGTCTTTCAGACATGCACTGTCATGGGGTGGGGGGGGGGGGCTCCGAGGGTGCTCAGGGGCACTGGCCATTGTGACAAAAGTGTATAGTGCTCATGGCAGCGGTCTCCTAGGGGGGGCTGCCCCCCCCCCAAATCGGCCAGCTATCTTTCTTTCCCGGAGGCCGCTCAGCTATCTATCTATCCCGAGGCAAAATTTTTGGCTACTACCCCCAAAGACCCCCCCCCCCAAATCGCTCAGCTATCTATCTATCTGGAGTGGTTTTTGAGAAATTTTGCCCCAATTTTCACACAAAATCACTAATTTTCGCACCTTTTTATAGTTTTTCATCTTCAAAATCATGCACTCCGTCTATACGCATGATTACATGTCTGTTTTTAGCCCTTTTTAACCTACTTTTAGCCACTTTTAACTGATTATTAGCGGTTTTTTCATCTTTCTGCCTTCTATGCACTGAAAAAGCCTACATATTTTGCCCCCGCGAGCCCCCCACAGCCCCCCCCAGAAATTTTTTCTTGGAGACGTTGGAATTTTTTCTCAGAAAATCTTGGAGACCCCTGGCTCATGGCAGCGGGGGCTGACATGATAGTTAAAAACAGCTTGGACCCCCAGTCCAGTCCAGTAGTGTTTTGCCTCTCACCAAAAGTTTTATGGTGCCATTGATGCCAATGAGTGGCACCAAATGCCACATGTAGAGCATTTCAAAGTTTTTAGAAATAGTTTTCAGAAATATGGTACCCTAAATTGGCAGTTTAAATTCCTTCACAAGAGTACAATATTGGAGCTGAGCAGTGCCTTTAGACATCCAGATTTATCATTCAATCAATATATCAAAACAGAGTATAACAAAATGGACTCACTCAACAGCCTGACCCATGCTGGTGGCTGGCTGGGTGCCAGATTTGGCTGCTGCACTAGTGGCACACTGAGCTAGTACTTTCAGTGAACAAATCTGCCTTGTGGGACAACCATCAAACAGTTTCCTATTTTTGGCACTCAAGTAGAATGTCCAGTCACCAAGTACACCCATCCTTTCTGGGGGTGTTTGAGTGCATCTGAAATATATCAGTGGACCTCTGTTGCTGACCTCTGATTAGAGCTCTCAGTATTGGCAAATTTGGTCCATAATTAATTAACCAAAATATGGTAACTAGGGTGTCAAAAAAAATTTTTTACAGAAAAAATTTTTCAGCGGCCGGAAAACGGAAAAAATTTGCACTTGGCGGAAAACGGAAACGGAAAAAAATTTTCAGCGGCCGGAAAATGGAAAAAGAGGCTGGAAAAACGGAAACGGAAAAATCAAATTTGCACGGAAATGGAAAAACTTGCTGGAATTTTGCCGGAAAACGGATAAAATTTGCTGAAATTTTGCTGGAAGTGGAAAAAATTTGCAGTAATTTTGCTGGAAACAGAAATTTTTTTACATCATTGACAATCTGCATGAATTTTTGCCAGTTTGGCTGATCAGAAAACCGAAAAATGGATCAGAAAACGGTAAAATGAGGCGGAAAAATGGAAAATTGAGGCGGAAAATGGAAAAAAAGGTAGAAAAACTGGAAATTGAGGCGGAAAACGGAAAAAAGGCAGAAAAACTGAAAATTTAGCCGGAAAATGGAAAATGAGCCGGAAAAACGGAAACGGAAAAAAATATTGCCGGAAAACGGAAAAAAATTTCAGCAGCCGGAAAACGGAACGGAAAACGGAAAAAATTTGCCTGCGAAAAACGGAAATTTGACACCCTAATGGTAACCTTTTTTCTATATAAATTCTATATAAATATTCAGGTCAACGCAGTGCACTCACAAAATTTTAGTGCATATATTTTTTGCAAGTGGACCCTTTCCATTGACACAATCAATTGCTTCATGCATCCACTGTCTTAAATCATCATGCATGTCCTGTTTGGGGGAGTTTGTAGTTATTTTTATGCTATTGCGGTATTCTAGATTTGGACTAGGGATGGGTAGAACATTTTTTTTTCTGGGGTTTTCTATTTTTAGGCTTTGGTGGTGTGTGTGGAAAAAGGGGAAATCGATAAAGTTATGTATAAAAAGGTTAAAAATATTTGCTGAATATAAGTAGTCAAATGTGACTATAAAATATAAGAATTAGTGATTTAAAAAGCAAAAGTGGCAAAACCTGAATGAAAATGATAACCTCACAGTGTGGTCTAGTCTCATTGCTATTTCGTGGATTCCTGCAGTCTCACTTGTCATTATTGTATTTGGTCTGTGTTTTGGGTTGGCATTTGTATGTGCTAGAATTTTTGTGAGTTAGAAGTTAAATGGATTTACAAGCATACTCTATCATTGTGTTCACAGCATCTATGTACTTCTGCAAACATGGTTCCAGGCATCTTGAGAATCTGCTCACTGAACAGGTAGTTAATGGATTTTTCCCTCCAGGGTCCTGGGTCACATTGTAAGCATTGATCTCGGCAGGACAGGCCAGTTTCAAGTTGTAGTAGCAATTGCTGTGTTTTAGTGGGTGTGGGTTGTGAAGATTTGTTTTCTAAAAAAATATGGCATTTTTGAGCTGCAGGTGATGTTTTGCAATTTTTTAGATAGTTACAAAAGGGTAAATAGATCATGTCTATGGTTGAATAGATGTATGCCAAAGTTGGGGGTTTGTTAATGATACATTCATACATTCAATATTTGCTTGAAAATAGCATTCCTGGTCTCTGGCACTTGATTTTATAGGCACATCATAAGTAAATATCCACATTTCAAGTTTGAATAATGCTGTTTGAAAATTGTGTCTAAATTTTGCTATTTTTGCTACTTTTTACAATGAGAAACATCACCCAAAAACACCCGCCAATGCTGTTTATGAGCTCATTGTTCATATTATACTCACAGCATGCCCATTTCCTTTGCCCCGACTCTGTCGTCATCACGCCACCTGGGGCCAGATTCAATTAGAAAACAAGGCACATGCGAGTCGCCTTACACGTGAGTAAGCATAATAAATTATACTGGCATACTCTTGTGGCAGGCGCCTTTTTTGCACCTTATGTTGTAATTGAATTTGGGACCTGCGGTCGACGGCGGCACACGCCAGAAAGTTTCTCGCCCCACATAAGTAGGGTGGCACATAGGTGAAATTGTTTGCCTCCGATTTGACCAGTGCCAAATGCTCGCCCATTCTCTGGTGCATTCTGATTGCATCTCACCTCACGCATGCAATTGTGACAAGTTATCAGTGGAGTGAAACAGATTATGTATCATAAATATGAACTTTTCTTGTAACCCCCCCCCCCCACCGATCAGCTATGTAACTATTTAGTCATAGTTCATTTTCAAAATCAACCAGGGGTCTCCAAGATTTTGGCCCTCGCGGGGGATCGATAGATGGCAAATCGCTCCTCTGAAGGGATAGATAGCTGAAAAACTTTTCTGGGGGGCCCGTGGGGGCAAAATATACATGCTTTTTCAATGCATAGAAGGCAGAAAGGGGAAAAATCGTTAAAAACAGGTTGAAAGTAGCTAAAACAGGCAAAAAATTGGCTAAAAATAGGTATATAAACATGTGTATAGGCGAAAGCCGCGCTTTTGAAGGTGAAAAAGTATAAAAAGGTACGATATTGCGATTAAAATTAGCGATTTTGAGCAAAAATTGGGGCAAAATTTCTCAAAAATCGCTCCATATAGGTAGATAGCTGGCCGATTTGGGGGATAGATAGCCTAAAAATTTGCCTACGGGATAGATAGATAGCTGAGCGGCCTCCGGGATAGATAGATAGCTGAGCGGCCTCCGGGATAGATAGATAGCTGGGCGGTTTGGGGGGGGGGGTTACCCCCTGGCTCCTGTTCACTTATCAGTACATGTGGCACTTGTCACTGACAACGTCTCATCCCAGCGTGTATGTGGTGAGATACGTTGTTTGGTCAGTATCCCAGTCTTCTGTCTCCCAAAGTCGAATAGACGTTGGCAGCTGTGATTCTGGTACTGGTGTTCGAGTTGACGGTTGGTCAACTGGTACCAGTGTCCCAGTTGACGGTTTGTCAACTGGTGCTTCAGTTGTTGACCAGGGGACATGTCTTAGACTCGCCTAAAGGGGTGGCCTGCCAGGCAGAGCTATAGTGATGATAAAAGTGATAACTGGTGAGTATTGACAAGTGAATATTTCTACAGTGTGAAACATCACTGTTAATGTTTTAACTTTCTCTAAATTTGATGTTTAAGCACCATTCCGGACCCAACTTCACTTGGAGTCACAAACTACCCACACTGGACTGAGTATTTAAAAAAGTGTTTCCATACAAAAAAAATTATCACCATTCCTCCTTCCAGTTATCAGATTACCCTCTAAAGCATGGATTTTGTCAAAATGTATTGCATTTGTATAGATTACGTCTGGCACCAGAGATTTGTCAAAACACTTAAACATGTCAACTGAAACCTCGGACTTTCACAGTAATAACCAAAATAGCATATTCGGTTAAAGTTAAGATATAAGGTCCCCGAGTCCCTGAAAAAATGATAAAAAATAATTTCCAAAATAAACAATTCAATAAAAATAATAAGAATAAAAAATAGCATCCTTGTATTCTTACCCTGGCGTTTTCCTATCTTTTGTATGAATCCTCGTGCATATTTTGTATTGCCAGGGCTTTCTTCTGCACATTCTAGCAATAGCCCTTTTGTAGCACTGGGAGAAAGTCTTAGCCACAGCTGTGCCTTTGTAGTTTCTGTACTTGTGAGCTCTTTTCTGGTAGTATGCTATATTTGTGGATGGACACATCCTGAAGTGTTGAACTGAAATCAACTCCTTTTTATGCATATTTATGAGTATGAATAGATGGGCATGAAGTCAATATATTTGTATGATACTTCAATGTGCTAGAAATATTTCAGCAACAAATTTCAAGTTTGAAACAAAACAAAAATACATTTTCTGTGACTGCCAAAGCTGTACATTTGTATTTTATAACTTAAAGGTTGTATTGTTTATTTCGGTCCATTCAGACTTCACATCAATGAAATACTCGCAAATCAATGATGCATATCGAGTCATCCCCGAACAAATCCATAAATACGCCCAATCTTGTGTCCCTGTCACGTTTCACAACGTGACAGGGCATAAACGTTAAACAACACGTTCAATTAAAGGTTAAAAAATAAAATCACCCATCTGAAAAAAGAAAAATTCTAAAAAAACGGTCATCATTCCGCAGAAGTCGACCAGTGTCCGCGAGGAGAGCTGCAAGCTGGCTGCCGGCGCGGTGGAGGTATTGAAATTGATCCTTTTTGGCCATTTTTTGTATTTTAGATCACGTCTGTTTCGAAGGTAGTTTTAATTGCCAGTTCACCTGTGCACGCTAAGGCACATCTGTTAAGGCAATATTTGATGTGATCGTGTATTCGCGCTCGATGTGATTGACATCTCTCTGAACTTTGCGCCCATTTTAGTATCGCGGTGCCACCCTTGCATGATTTGTCAAAGACGCAACCACATAAATCAGTTTTAATCAAATTTTTGACTCTTTTTGCAGTCCCCTTGTGGGAACAATTTCCGAACATGTGTGACAGTGTCATAGCAATTTTAACGGATTTAGAGCTACACACATTGCAAAAGAGCATTTCGTTGTTCGGGTAGCGGACGCAATTGTATCTGGCCTGTAGCCATAGGAAGTATTTCCCCGAAACGGATTTTAAATTCAAGACATCATTTTCCAAATCATCATGTCGTAACAATTGACTGCTGTGAGTCAGTACCCTGGCGTGGCACCGTGTTGCACATTTCCAGTTTGTAAGCTTTTTCAAGCGTCCTTTTGTCGATATCCGCGATTGTAAAATAGTTATCCCCAATTTTTCAACGTAGCTCATCACTCGTGCAAATATCGTGGTCCCCATGACATCGATTTTTGGTTTTGACAGTTTTATACCGCAGAGGAAATCGTATGCGTGTTTCAGCAGCTTATTCGTATTCGTGTGCAAATACCGATCGTAGTTCAATGTGTGGCGCATCAGGCGTTCGGATGGTAGCATGCCACCTAGATCAAATAGAAAAGCATCTGTGCACGTATTCCTTGCCAAATTTCCGGCCATTTTCATTGTTTGAGTATATAGTCGGTCAATTGTGTCCAGATGTTTTTTTCTCGCTCCAACAACATCCAGGCCGTATAGAACCGCACTTTCTGCATAGGTTTTCCATATGTGGTTCGCATACCATAATGGCCTATGAGATTTTTTGCTGCAGCGATATATCATTGCTTGCATCCTGCGTGCTTTTTCAACTGCTTTTTCTCTATGTTCCGAGAAAGTGTCGCGGCCACTTGAGAACCATATTCCCAAATATTTTATCATATTTGTTTCCGTGATGTAACTTGGCCTATTTTTAGCCACTAAACCCAGCTTCCATTTTCTGATTACATCGGCCTTTTTGCACCATTTCAATACAAAGCTTTTGGTGGGGTTTATTTTTATGTTCCAATTCCACGCCCATTTGCTGAACACATCCATGATTTTTTGAAGTTCAAAGTCTGTATTTGCTGCCAGACATATGTCGTCAGCAAATAACAGAGCCGGGACCTTTTTGTCTTCCAGTCTTGCCCCACAATCAATTTCTTCCAAATGCAATCTTAAATCTGCCAAATAAATAATAAATCCGGTTGGTGACCAGCAACACCCCTGTCGCAACCCGATCGGATAATTTTGTTCCCCAGTCACAACGTCACCAAATTTCAACCTACATTTTTGGCTCTCGTAAGTGTTTGCTATCGCCGTGATGAATTTGTGGGTATACCCAAAGTGGCTCATTTTTGCCCACAGTTTACCCCTGTCCACTCTATCAAACGCTTTCACCGCATCAACAAAACACGTCACAAGTCGTCCTTTCATTTTATCTGCATATCGTTTGCAAGCTTGCAAAATCGTCACGTTGTCTAATGTTCGCCTTTTACCCCGAAATCCCCCTTGGATATCACCGAACCCTTCGCAATTTTCGAATGCCTCCAATGTTCTGGCATTTAGAATTGACAAGTACAACTTTATTATGTTGCATCCAATCCCCAATGTGCGATAATTTTTTATATCCATTGTACTCCCCTTTTTGTGCAAAAACACCATTTCGCAAATTTTGTATTCTTTCGGTATTTTTGCCCCATTCAGCCAACTGTTGAACAAAGTCAACAGTGCAGAAATCCTTGTAAAATCCAAAATCTTCAACGTTTCATGTTGTATAGTAGTCGTCCCAGCCGATTTTCCATTTTTTAATTTCTTAATTGCAGACCTGACCTCACATTCTGTAATTGCACTATCCATTTTTAATCTGTCTGCCGGCAAAATCATGTCCCTACCCCTCCAAGTGCGGCCATCCATTTTTTTTTCACCCTCATTTGGCGACATGACTAAATCCCACGCTTTCAAAAGTTCCTTCTCAATTTCAGCGTTCGACGTTATTATACCATTCGAGTTTTCTAACGCAAAATTCCGAAACGCCGCTTTCCGGTATCCATTTACATGTTTGTAGATCTCATTTACCCCCCCGCCACCTTTCATACCAATTTTTTCAACAAATTCCGTCTCTCGTTTTAATTTTTTTCCCTCCCTGTATTTATTCAACTGCATTCTACATATTTGCAAATGCAACAGCCCCTGCGCGTCCAGTGAGTTTTTCTTTAGGTGTCGCCGTGCCTTATTCATTTTCCGTAGAAGGCTTGATTCCATTTTGTCAAATTTTTGATGGTTTTTTTTTTGGCTGCCAGGTGAGCCACGAGAGAACTTACCATGTTTGTGTATCGATTTGATGATTTCACCATGGCTTGCATTTGACATCAGCGGGTCTGCCTCTAGCATTTTTTTCAGATCAGAAAACTCAGATGGTTTAAATTTCAGGGCCATATTCTCAGTATTTTTTTTTGTCACCGATAAAGGGCGTGCTATTTCAATTTTGAACGAGGCCCAAATCGCATTGTGGTCACTGATAAGGTTACTTATGGCACCGTTTTCATTTGGAGAAGGTTCTATCAACAAAAGTCATCTTTTAAAATGATCACCTTATTCTTGACAAATTGGGTGTTTTCCTTTTGAACTGGCTGAATCCAACAGAAATTAGGCAAATGACCAGACAAGTTATGATGCACCATAAATTTCTCTGGCTCATTTTTACTCTATTTTGTCAGCAGCTTTTCTAGAGTGCTCAAAAGTTAGAATGCTTAGAATGCAAAGATGATCACATAAATTTTTTACCACAAGTGAATAAATGTTGGTTCAGTGCACTATTTTTTGTGATTGCACTGTGACTATACTTTTCACACACATTGACTACACATTTTCTCACAAACGAATGTGTGTAATTATGTATCAATTGTTGTCTGGCTGCTTTTTTCATTATTTGGCTATGCTTTTCTCATCATTCAATTCACATATTTATTTATTCAATATTATCTAAAGAATCATTGCTTGTTAATGCTACTACTAATGACTCTACATATTTGGACATCTTTACATTATGCAGTAAATATACAAATATACAAAAATATTAAATGCAATTATGATAAAATGACAAATTACTCTATATCACAATTCATCATACTTTAGTCTCCTTTTGTACAGTACTCAGATCGCCACAGGTGAGTTTGTCCACTCTGCTGTACCCTGGGAGGCAGTGGCACTCGAACGAACCACTTGTATTGATGCAAAACGACCCCGGGCCGCACCCTGCGTTTGCAATGTAGTCAAGAGATGGTATTTTTTGACTGGTGCAATCTGTGGCATAGCCAGGATTTTTGAGCGGGGGGGGGCGGCGCCCCCCCCCCCTAAAATTTGGTCTAAAATAATGACGGAATGGATATATGGCGCTGGCACCATTTGTTGGCGCCGCGTCATGGCGTTGACGCTGGCGCCAATGGCTACAATATAAGAAAAAATGTTACCTAAATATTTACGGAAAAAATTTGTGCAAATTGGTACCTAATTAAGCAATTGGGAAGGGGGGGCTCCCCCCCCCCCGCCCCCCCCCTGGCTACGCCACTGGGTGCAATTTATTTTGTCACTTTTTCCACCAGGAAGGAGCTACACTGGATCGAAAATGCACCCCGACCTTTTGTATCGTTAGGGAGCAATTTGCACTCATCAATGTCCCAGCACTGGTCTCCGTCACCAAAGAAACCCTGTGAATATTTAGGAGAGTTTTTATTTTCAACTGATTGTGTTTTTAAAAAAGGGCGCGAAAGTGCCGAGTGTCATAGATCGTTTCGCATTGGTTTTAAGACAGTGCATGTGAATTGTGAATCATTTAAGACATTTGTGTTTAGAACACCCTGTGGCTATGACATCCTGGATTGCCATTATATCAATACATGTGTCATATGGTCTATCATGCAACTACCGTATTTCCTCGAAATACCCCCCTCGAAATACCCCCCCCCCCCTCAAAATGGGCACTATGAATTTGTGGTCCGGGAAATGCATAACAGACGTTCAAAACACTTACTGTGTTACGTTAGAACATCGTTTATACCATCTACATCCTTATATAAGGCTGTAAAAACTTATAAATGGTGGTTATTGTTGCATTTTTTACGTTTTTCTCAAAATTTGCACTCTGAAAAAACAAACCCCCGGGGGGTAATTCGAGGAAATACGGTATTCATGCACTACATTCATGTATTTTTTTCACGCTGCTTTAGGGATGGCCAACATTTTTAACCATATAAAAACATTTTTTTGGAATGCAACAACTGAAACCGTTGGCAGCTGAAATTTTCTGATCAAGTTAGACACCCTATCAGCCCCATTGGAGGCATGTGCATTGCTGAACCTAACTGTTTTGCATGTGCATGTCGAGTTGCCTTGCATGTCTTTGCACATGGCGTTGGGATGGCATTTTCGCTCATCGCAGTAGTTGTGGTCCCTGTTAGCATTGGTATGTGGATAGATACTGTTGTCGAACATCCGAAATGTGAGCAGCCCTTAGAATCACCGGTGTCAATGTGCTGCCAATGGTTTGCTTTCTACAGCAAAAAAATGAACATTTTCAGATTCTGTGTAAAAAAATTTCCAGCTATCAGTGGCCGGCAATCTATTGAACCCGGCAAAAATGGCAACAATTGAGCAAAACGTGCTGGCAATTGCAGGCATCCATTGATATGTAAATAGCTCTAAAAATTGCACATATTGGTTCCTTGAAGCACTACATCTATTTAGGCAAACGACACGACCATACCATCACGTCTAGATTTGGCCTATTGAGCACTAAATCAATTGCAATTTTCACACCACCAAATATCGACATTGACAATTTGCAAATCGACATCGACCATCGAAAAGCCATCGATCAACGCTAGCTTCCTGCAGATGGGGCAGCACTGGTCGTGGGGCTTGTGCTGCTTGTCGTCGTGGCACTGCGGCACGGGGCAGTCTTGCGGCCAGGGGTAGGAAAGGGGTTGGGGGGGGTTACCGCCCCAAACTGCCCAGCTATCTATCTATCCCGGAGGCAAAATTTGGGCACAATCCCCTAACCCCCCCTCCCAATCAGCCAGCTACATATCTACCTATCTGGAGCGATTATTAAGAAACTACACCCCAATTTTCGCTCAAAATCGCTATTTTTCATATCTTTTTCTGGTTTTTGTATGTCCAAAATCACTAGTTCATCCGTCTAACTGCCTATTTTCAGCTATTTTTAGTAGTGCGTATATACCCATTTCTAGCCATTTTTCACCTGCTTTTAGCCATTTTTTGTCCTTTTCTTCCTTCTATACCTCAAAAAAGCCTATATGTTGAAACCCCGCGAACCCCCCAACAACCGCCCCCACCCAAAAAAAAACATTTTTTTTCAGCTATCTATCCCTCTGGAGGAACGATTTGCTATCTATCCAACCCCCCGGAGAGTCAAAATCTAGAAGACCCCTGCTTGCGGCCACACGTGTTTGCACTGTACCAAGCCGTGCGAGCACTCGCATCTGCCACGGGGGTACTGATGAAAATTTGATTTAAAATTGGAGTGAAAAAGCAATTTTACATCCGTCTTTGTGAGGGATATGGCTGTCGATGGCTTGGTGCATCAACCCCAATTCTGAACATAAAACGAGTGTCTTTTGATCCCCCTTATCCCAAGACTGGGGGGGGGATTATTAGGGAAAATAAAAACAATTGAGGCAGCCTGACTTCAGACCCAACATATTTGCAACAATGAATGGCATGCAAATCATTCATCAGATGACAAAATAGGAACATGCTCTGCATACAATCCCCACTGTAATGATCTCCAAATAGCCTCTGCATACCTGGTGCATATTTTTGGGAAGAAAATGACCCCATGGTCATACACATTCCCATTCCAGTGGCACTGCAGACTGCAGATGGGGCAGCATCGATCGTTTGCAGTTGAATTTGCATACAGCACTGTGCGCATCACTGGATGTCCACAGGGAGATTGTGTGCACCCCATTGATGTGCACTGGGTCACACCCATCCAACAGGTGCACTCGGTGCATTTTTGGGAGGATTGGCATGATGATAAGAAATTTCATTGGGTTTTGTAGATTTGGACTCTTGTGGGTGTTCACATAAAAAGTGAATTGCTCTTATTGAGGGACTGCTTCTAACTTGCACACCTGGCACTGCTTCTAACTTGATGCTGACACCATTCAAAGGCACCAAAACAACTGTGTATATATATCAAACATCAAACTGTACAAATGCCATGATTTTGTGCAAAAGTAATGCTATAAAAACAATGCACTATTTGAAAAAAGAATAATGTATACATGTTTTGATTTTTTTACAACTGTTGTCCCCAAGAAAACAGGATATACAACATTAAATAATCAAATTGTTTATGTGTACATTACTCATTTTGCAATGAAAATGCATTGTTTGTACAGAACAATGTACATTTGCACAAACTAGTTACTTTTGTACAGTTTGATGTCAAATATTTCCTTGTCAGTAGTTTTTCAACAAGAATTAGTTATTTTGAGTGGAAATCGGGTCAAAATTTGCTCAACTTAGATGGACACCAGGGTGAACCCTGTCTATATATGTCAATGTTTGCATTTCAAAACTTTCTTGCTGTCAATTTTATCGGTTATGAAATTTTCTCGATATTTGATCTGAAACATCATCCAAATCCTAATACTTCGGCATCAGTCCACTTGTATCCATTTTCGAGAATGGTCTTGCTGTTGTTCGACTGTGTTGAGGGGTTTGGTGCTGAGGGTGTGGGTATCAGGGGTATTTTGAATTTTGACCCTCCGAGTGGTTGGATAGATAGCAAATCGCTCCTCCGGCGGGATAGATAGCTGAAAAATTTTCTGGGGGGGGGGGGTTGTGGTGGTTCGATATATAGGCTTTTTTGGGGATAGAAGGAGGAAAAGGGAGAAAAATCGCTAAAAGTAGGTGTAAAATAGCTCAAAATGAGTATACAAGAGCATATAGTACTTAAAATAGCTGAAAATAGGCAGTTAGACGCATGAACTAGTGATTTTGGAGGTGAAAATCTATATATAGGTATGAAAAATAGCGATTTTGAGCGAAAATTGGGTATAGTTTCTGAAAAATCGCTCCAGATAGGTAGAACGCTGGGCGATTTGGGGGGGGGGGGGGGTTAGGGGGTAGTAGGCCAAAATTTTGCCTCCGGGATAGATAGATAGCTGAGCGGCCTCCGGGATAGATAGATAGCTGGGCCCTGGCTGGAACCCCCCCCCAACCCCCCCCCCCATTCGAGACCCCTGGTGGGTATACATTAATTCGACCTTGGCCTGGTTCACACCAGGGGTCTCCAGAATTTTCACCCTCCCGGGGTTGGATAGGTTTGATTAGGTTTGGAAAAAAATCAATTTTTTTAATGCCTTGATTTATAAAAAAATCCAAATCGTCCAAAATAGGGGGTATAGTGAAAAACTATGTGTATGTTAAGTACCAGACAATTGTGGTCATATTATGACTGTGGAGTCATGGGATAGGTTATAAGCAGTGATTTCTTTGAAAAATACCGTATTTCCTCGAAATACCCCCCCCTTGAAATACCCCCCCCCCCTCGTTTGACCCCCCCCCCTCTCGAGACCACTATGAAACAATCACCCTCCCCCCTCGAAATACCCCCCCCCCCCAAATTGAGTGTAAAGGGAACGTACATGACAATAACTGTAGTTTGTGTTCTGTGTACTGCAGAACACACGTTAAAACAATGTCGGTGTCACGTGAGAACAGTGTACATACCATCTACATACTAATATTAGTCTACAGAACCTTATAAATAGCGGTTTTTGTTGCATTTTTCGACGTCTGCGTACGTTTCAGACGACAATTTCGTACTTGGTTTTCAAAAATTTTCTTGTGAAACAATAACCCCCCCCCCCTCGAAAAACCCCCCCCCCTCGTTTAACCCCCCCCCCCTCTCGGGACCACTATGAAACAATCACCCCCGGGGGGTATTTCGAGGAAATACGGTATCCATTTTTATGTCGACTTATTACGTATATCGCCTTTTGTGGAACATTTGTGTCTTCAAGTGAAGGTCACATAGAATAGTGCATAGGTTGCAAGAGAAGGCTAATACATTGACAGTGATGTTTCACACTGTAGAAGTATGTGGTGGCAAATTGGCTGGGTATTATATACTACACTAGCATATTACTGCTTGTTATTACATGGTAGTGTGAATAAATAGAAGCTTTTACACTAAAAATGCATCAAAAGCCATGCAAACACCACCAATTGCAATGTGTATGTGAAATTGCCTGCTTGCGCGCAACAAAAAAAATCAAAATAACCTTGTGCATATCTACTAGAAATTTTGCCTTTGGATTTTAAAAATTAAACCCAGTTTCCACCCTGTGATTTAAAAACATCAGTTTAAAAATCAAGTGCCAACCCTAAGTTAGATAGACAAATCATTCCTCTGGAGGGATAGATGGCTGAAACAATGTTTTGGGGGTGGGTTCACTAGGCTTGGGTACAGGCTTTTCAAGGTTTAGATGGCAGAGAAGGGGGGAATTGCAAAAAAAAAGGTGGAAATTTAACTAAAAATAGCACATAGCCATAGCCAAAAATAAATGAAAATGAGTGTTTTTATAAAGAATTCATGCAAAATTTCTCAAAACTCACTCAAGCTAGCTAGATAGCTGGCTGATTGTTTTTGGAGGGGGGAGTCATGGGATAGTCGCCAAAACATTGTGGTGTTACCCATGACCCGACCCCTGTCTCGGACTTGCCATGTGTATATTGTTCTCAGTTTCACACTTGGACAATACATATTTACCTGACAACCTCTCTGGTGCAGTTGTACATTCATCAACTGTGTTTCCAGATATTTGACTTTCTTTACTAAAGTGGACAGCAATTTCTCTGGTGCTATATTTATTTTTGTCTTGCGTGCTGGGGATTTTCTGAAAATCGTTCCTTGTGCTGCAGAAATTGGCTTTTGCACATGATAAAGTATGATTTTACACATCACTCACCCATTGAGCTCTGTGTGAAACTTTTTGCAGTTTTTTTGGATTTCTCCTGCACATAATGGTGACAGCATTTTTGTAGCACCAGAAAAAATAGTTGCCATTGTACTTGGCAGCCCTTTGTTTGTAGTACGCTACACTTTTGGACGGGCATGTCCTTCTGTAAAAAGTTCACTAAACTTAATTTTTCCTGTTTTTGTCTCTAGATTTTTTCAATAAATCATTTCTAGCGCCATTCATTTATTCAAAATATCCCAATCATACTCAATATTATAATTCACTTTGATCGTGTGTGGGAGATTTTTGTGGACATTATTGCAATACAAATTCAAGATCACCTTTTAATATTGCCTGAGGGATCTACTGTTTTCCTCCTGTACTGACTGAATCCAACAGAAATGAGGCAAAGACCCATGCATATTGTGATGCACCAAAACTGTAGTTGACATATTGTCTGCTTTTTTAAAGCAGATTTAGGATTTAACTTTTTTTTTTTCCTTCTTCAAGTTTTTATGCATAAAGTTTGTATAGTGCCTAGTAATGATCCTTATTCTTGAATAGCATGAATGATCAGTAGTGAAATGATAGTTTTCTTCATTATCTTTGCATTTTAATGCGTGCATCCCCACTTCTCGTTATTACATGCAGCAGTAAACGATTTTTCATTTTTTCTTTGTTCTCTCATCTTCGTTGTTCTCATGTTCGATTGTTCTATTCATAACAATTTAACATTTATTACATTTATCCATGTAATTTTTACACACACTTTTCTTTTCCCATCCGCTATATTTCCCACCAATAATAATTGTCATCAAATAAACTGATGCAAATATGTGTCCATTTATGCTACCTTTCGCTTTAGATCGCTTTAGTCCGCTTTGATACCAACTTTTACGGTTAAAAATTATTAGAATTAAATGTTCAAAAAAAAGTTAAATAAAAAAACAACTATTAAATTTCCCTTTTATATTCAGGCGCTTTCGCGGGTGCAAGATGGCACTTTGCGGGAAACGTTGGCAATTGGGGTTGCTTATTTGCACGAGGGAGTTTCCGATAATGACGCCAGGGTTGTGCACAGTTTGTTCGAGGCCGGAGCTATACAGGTGCGCTTTAATTCGGTGATTACGGTAGTCGTGATACCGTAATCCGTGGAGAATGTTGTTCAGGAAATGGGTGGTATAATGGAATGGGTA
>OZ038454.1:3348960-3364793 GCA_964036195.1 Sphaerolaimus hirsutus | reverse complement strand
GATCCTAGATAGTGGTGGCAGAGTTGCGAAAGCGTATTTACGCTTACCCGAAATACCCGGGTAAATGGGTATTTTATACTTACGCTTACGCTTACACTTTCATAAAATACCCGTACGCTTTATTACGCTTTCCCGGCCGAAATACCCGGGTACTAAAAGCGTAAAAACGTTTTCACATAGTCCGGTTTTATGCTTTTGTAAAAAGTGTAAAAACTACAAAAAAAGTGAACGAAACTGTATACAAAAATGACTGAATGTGTGCAGTAATGCACTGGAAATAACGACACATGTACAAATTGTGTCGCAATATGAATATCTATTTTATACTGTGTCGTCGGGCAAAATATTTAGATGGAATGGCTTCAGAATAGAAATTTTGTGGCTGAAAATGCACGACGTCTGAGTTCGAAAATGAAGATGACATAGGTCTATCTTATTTACGTTTACGCTATTAGAAAAAATGCGGTAAGCATTTATGAGAATTAGGTACAAATACATCGCAAAAATGTACAGCATAAAGTCTGGGTGCGGAAATGAAGATTTATTAACTGTCGCTGTCGATTAAGTGCTAACAACATCTAAGGGCAGACTACCAAGTAGACATCTGAGAATGTCGCTGAAAGCTTGATTTTGAACGAATCCACTGAGAAAAAACTCCATGAAATTTTTTTACGCTTACGCTTTATTTTACGCTTTCCTAGGTATTTAAAAAATACCTTACGCTTTTAGTATCCACACTCAAAGTTTGGAAAGTGTATTTACGCTTACGCTTACGCTTTCCAAAAATACCGGTATTTTAACAACTCTGTAGTGTGGTACGTGAAGTCTATCCGAGGGGCTATTATTCAAGCACTCACCCAAATTTTATCTTTTCAAATCTGCCTCTACCCAATTTGGCACGCAGCCAAATGCGTGCTGCTTTGCCAATCATCGAAGAAGGACTTTTTCAAGAAATTTCTCGGCGAGCCGCTGCCAGTGGAATCGCACTTGGATAGATGTTTGCACGATCATTTCAATTCAGAGGTGGTCACGAAAACTATTGAAAATAAACAAGAGGCTATTGATGTGAGTTTTTGCACTTTTTTGTTGTTGTTTTTGGAAATGGTCTTAACTCACTCAGCTTATTACAAGTTCCTACTTCCGATTTCTTGTTTGAAAATTGATGTAATTCATTTCTTGCTGTCAGTCTGCTTTCCAATACCCCCCTCGAACATACCCCCCCCCCCTCCAACACACCTCCTCCAACATACCCCCTCGAACATACCCCCCTCGAACATACCCCCCCCCCTCCAACACACCTCCTCCAACATACCCCCTCGAACATACCCCCCTCGAACATACCCCCCCCCCCCCCCCCTCCAACACACCTCCTCCAACATACCCCCTCGAACATACCCCCCTCGAACATACCCCCCCCTCCAACACACCTCCTCCAACATACCCCCTCGAACATACCCCCCTCGAACATACCCCCCCCTCCAACACACCTTCTCCAACATACCCCCTCGAACATACCCCCCTCGAACATACCCCCCCCTCCAACACACCTTCTCCAACATACCCCCTCGAACATACCCCCCATTCGCAGTATCTCACGTGGACGCTGCTATACCGGCGCATGACGCAGAACCCGAACTACTACAATCTGCAGGGCACGTCGCACAGACACTTGTCCGACCACCTGTCCGAGCTGGTGGAGACCACGCTGGCCGACTTGCAACATTCAAAGTGCATCGCCATCGTGGACGAGATGAACACGCAGCCACTGAATTTGGGCATTATCGCGGCTTATTATTATATTAATTATACTACTATCGGTTGGGAATGGGTTTGGTTTTTTTGGGGCTGGGTGTGTCGTTGTGGATGTGTGTGCAAGTTGAAGTGCATTTTTGTGTGCAGAATCGATTTTGCAAAATGATATTTGATCCATCAGTCTGAATTTGCCATCTCACAAAGTGTCTGTTGGATAATTTTTTTGCATACTGTCAAATCAAGTCACCGTAGCGTGTAGTCATCTTGTCTCACTTCTTTAATTTAGCTCTCCGATCAGAAGTCATCTATTGATTTTCACATCATATTTCTTGCCCATTTCTAACACATTCGAATGTCCATTAGGCACTACAAATTGCGCTGGGGGGGGGATTTTGAACCTACATGGTTTAAAAATAGTTGTTGCCGCCCCCAATCGTAAGAAATACTAATTACGTTTCAATTTTATTCCCATGCAGAGGTGTTCAGCATGTCGCTGACAGCCAAAACGAAAGTGCGCGGTTTGTTGGAGATTGTCTCCTCGGCGGCTGAGTTCGATTCCATTCCCATCAGACATAGGTTGCTTTTTGCACTTTTTTCTTTTTGGGATCTCTCTAAAATGGAGATGCTTTCGATACAGGGGCGGCTATGCGCGATTTTGTCCAATCTTAAGTTTTTGATTTCGGGTGGGGTGATAGAAAATATGAAATTGTACCAGGTTTTGGGAACATTAAAAAATAGTGAATTCCACTGAAGTATTCAGTTTGAGACACTGAAACAAAATCATTCGAATAATATTTTTAAGAATTTTCTATCAAACCTATACAGAAAAATAAAAGTGAAACTTCTATCAAGCAAATTAACTATCTACCCCAACCCAACAACCCCCCAACCCCCCAACCCCCCCCCCCCCACGCCAACCCAGAGAGGACATTCTACTTAAGCGTCTGGCGTCGCGAGTGTCGCACCCCCCGAAGTCTGACGCCAAGTACACCGAGTCTAGGGTGAAAGTGAATCTGCTGCTGCAGGCGCATTTGAGCAGGGTCGCCCTGCCCGCGGAACTGCAGCACGACACTGAGAAGGTGCTTATCAAGGCGCTCAGGTTGATACAGGTCCGCTGGGGGGGGGGGGCTTTTAAAATGGGTTATATCAATGCAGTGTCCACTCGTAAAGGTTGATAACTCGAAAATTGAAAGTTATAACATATGAATGCAATTGCGATTCAAATGCAATGGCTTCTTATTCGGTAATTTACTTTAGTCTACTTTTGTTATTTTACTACTCGCTGCGGCTAATCCGCCAGCCAGTTATGTACGCCCCCCCCCCCAATTAGGGGTTGATGACTAGTGTGTCGATTTACATGACTAGTGTTTCCAAGTACATGACTAGCGGGTATACATAACTACAGGCGTGATTCGAATTGACAATTGACAGTTTACTAAACATTTATCATGACAATCGACACTTTGCTTGACATTTGACACTTAACTTTACACTTCATGGTTTTGGATTGGCACCAGGTCTCTCCAAATGCCCTGTGCCCGTGCAAATGCCCCGTGCTCTCGCAGGCGTGCGTGGACGTGCTGTCTAGCAACGGGTGGCTGTCGTCGGCGCTGGCGGCCATGGAGCTGTCGCAGATGATCACCCAGGCCGTGTCCAACAAGGACCACCTGCTCAAGCAGCTGCCCCACTTCGGCGCAGACATCATCAAGCGCTGCGACGAGAAGAAGGTTAGAATGGGGGGGGTGTTTTGGTGTATTTGGGTGGGTGAAGTGCGATATTAATTTTGAGGTAAGTTTGTGGCTGTAGATTTACTGGGTGGAACCCTGTGAGTAACGATGGCAAAAAAAGATTCGAAAATTCGAAAACATTTTCGAATTTTCGAATTTTTTCAGAATTTTCGAATTTTTATTTCGCCCCTAGAAAAAACACTTAAAAATCGATTTATTTTTCAAAAAATTCGAAAATTCGAAAATTCGAAAATAGTTTTCGAATTTTTCAGTCAATTCAAGGCAACAAAACGCACTCTTAAGTTCAACGTGCTATATAAATCGACAATTGATACGCGGCGCGTATAAAAAGCGAAACGTAAGAAAAAAACGTTGAAATGTAATCTGCGGTGGAAGATGCAGACTTCAACACATCCGTTTTTTATACCGTATTTCCTCAAAATATCACCCCCTCGAAATACCCCCTCAAAATGTACACTATGAATTTATAAACCCCCCTCGAAATACCCCCCTCCCCAATTTGGTGTATAGAGAATGGAATGTGGTTTGTGATCTTGGAAACACAGAACACATGCCAAAACCACTCACTGTGTTGTGTTACAACAGATGTGTCTATAGAGTCTTATAAATGGCAGTTTTTGTTGCATTTTTTCACATCTGTGTTACTTACAAACAACAATTTAGTACTGGGATTTTTAAAAATTTCAGGCAAAATAATAACCCCCCCTCAAAATACACACCCTCGTTTAACCCCACCCTCCAAGTTTCCACTTTGAAAAAATAAACCTGTGGGGGGGGGGGGCAGCCAGCAGGGGGGTTAATTCAAGGAGATACGGTATTTGATACCAATTTTTTTATGCCGATATTTTATTTGATGTCAATTTTTCAATTGTTCTTGTTATTGCCTTCGCTGTGTTGGTGAATCAAATGTGCCAATGTGTGAATTAAATGAAGAAGCAGCACACTGGTTTGAATAACTCCTTCCACTTCCACCATTTTTAATGATAAATTATGGTAAAAATAAGGTTGTTAAAACTAAGCAGAACATGAAGACAGTGCAAATTCTATGTTTTAAGCTTAAGATTCAATATTTTACCAAAAAGATTCGAAAATTATTTGAAAAAATTTGAAAACTAGCCAAAAAAATTCGAAAATTGCCAAAAAAGATTCGAAAATTCGAAATTCAAAAATTAAATTCGAAATTCGAAAATTAAATTCGAAATTCGAAAATTATTTAGAAGAAAAATTCGAAAATTCGAAAATTCATTTCAGAAAAAACACTTAAAAATTTAAATACTTTTTTTTCGACTGTTTGCCATCGTTACCTGTGAGTGGTCAAGTGACAAGAATGTGGTAGTAGCTGAAGTAAGAGGTGTAAGTATGGTTGGGACGATATGACTTTTCGATATCGATATTCGATATTTTTTGAAAATTTTCGATATCGATATTTAATATGAAAAATAGTCGATATTCGATGTTCATATATAGTCCCAACCCGGTAAGTCAAGCGATAACCAAACTTGTAATTGTCAAGTATTTTCAGTAATACATGTGCTTGTGCTTTCACGTGCTAATTACAGCCAATTGAAGCTGCTTCCGGGACATATGAAAAACCCTCGGGACATCTGAAAAACCTCAGGTCATCTGAAAGGGGCAGGCCTGATACGCACATCTGCCCGTTACGCACACTTGCCCGTTTTTTTCACTTGACACTTTTTCAAGTGATTTTCAGATATGAGTGAAGTGAAAAAAAGTTGCGCAATGACATTAGTGAACTTTTTTCACTTCACAATTATCTGAAAATCACTTGAAAATGTATCAAGTGAAAAAAACGGGCAAATGTGCGTAACGGGCAGATGTGCGTATCAGTGCACCCCCATCTGAAATACCCCCAGGACATCTGAACCCCCCCCCCCCTTTGCAGGTGGAATCAGTGTTCGACATAATGGAGCTGGAAGACGACGAGAGGAACGAGTTGCTGCAGTTGCAGCCGCAGCAGCTGGCCGACGTGGCCCGCTTCTGCAACAGGTACCCCAACATCGACTTGAGTTACGACATTGCCGACAAGGACAACATCAAGAGGTTGGTGCGCAGGTTTTTTTGAGTTTGTGACAATTTTGTCGAAATTGTTGTTGTTTTGAGTGAAAATAGTGGGGCGGATTCCCTGTCGAACTTGATATATTGATAGGGCTGTGCGCAAATAGAATGTTACCGTATTTTGACGAATTAAGTCACGTCAAAAATTGTTCATGAAGTTCTGCCGTAGTTGAGAGCAATTTTGTGGCCAGACATTATTTGGTTTTATTCTCATGGAATATGAGTTTTCATTCAAAAGTGTTCAGTCCAGGGGCATTTAGATAGTAAACCGCTCCTCCGGTGTGATATATCGCTGAAAAATGGGGGGGGGGGGTTCGCGGGATTCAATTTAGTGGATTCGAGTCTTTTCCGAGGTGTAGAATGAAAAAGGGGGAAATCGCTAAAAAATATGCGAATAATGACTAAAAATCGGTATATAAGCACATATATGTATAGCCAAAAATAGTTGAAAATAGGCAATAATTCACATGAGCGGTAAGGATTTTGAAGTCTGAAAAATCCAGATAGTGATTTTGAAGGGAAAAAAATAAAAAGGTATGAAAATGTACTAGACGATTGATCCCTCCCTTGCGGCGACAAAACTGTCAAAGTTTCTGATTTTGCACACTTCCACGACACTTGATTGACAAAACTACGCTAGCAATTGTTAGTATAGCCTTGAGTCAGATCAGTTTTTCAAACCCCCCAACCCCCCCCCTTGAAGCCATCTTACAGTACCCCCATAACCCCCCCTTTTCAGCGGGGAACTGGTGAACGTGAGCGTGCACCTGGCGCGGGAGGAGGAGTCTATCGGGCCCGTGGTGGCGCCCTACTTCCCGCAGAAGAAGGACGAGGCCTGGTGGCTCGTCATTGGTCAGTTCGCTTGGGGGCGGAGCTTAATGCAGGGCTTTGCAGGGGCATTTGGTGTTTTTTTGGTGGCCTGGCGATTTGGAGATGTTCTTGAGTTGTGATATATTCCGCGATACTTACGTGTAAATACGCTATTATTTTCTTCAAATTTTCGATTAGCTAACAGGATCTTTTGATTTGAAAAATGAAAAATTGCGCATTTCCCTGATTTAACCGAACCTTCCGACAAGGGATGGAATGGTATCGGCGACAATATACGAAAATTTGGCATTTTTCACGGGCATAATGTGCCTACACAAACTAGTTTTCACCGTGACTTCGTGTGAAAACTGAAAATTTTTAAAGTGCAAATTAATGAACACGGTTGAATTATTTAATAAAATTTAAATTTGAATATAAATTAATGAAAATTAAACTTTGAAAATTTGAAAACTAAAACACGTATAGCATACAATAAGAGTAGGCTGGATGTGGCCATGTGGCCATTTCAGTTTTCACAGATGTCACGGTGAAAACTAGTGTGTGTAGGGCCAATAACTCAAGTTATGGTATGAAGAAAGCTAAGTGTAAAGTGTAAAGTCAAGTGTAAAATGTCAATCAAAATAAAAAATCATTAAGACATTGTCACTGCATGACATTTAGCAGATTTGCATGACATTTCACATGACATTTGACACTTTACACTTCACAAGGTGCGGGACTGCCTTCATACTCCTGGCTGACAACGCAACCCCCCAAAAACCCCACATTCTCACAGGCGAATCTAAACACAATTCACTGGTTTCCATCAAACGTCTGGCGCTGCAGCAAGCGGCAGATGTGCGGCTGGACTTCGTGGCGCCCGCAGCGGGCAGACACGATTATCTGCTGTATTTCATGAGCGACGCTTATGTGGGCTGCGACCAGGAGTACAGGTTTGGGGGGGGGTTAATTGAGGGGGTGATGTTTTGTTGCGAATTGATTTTTTTGTGGATAAATCTATTGTGCGGTTTGCAGGAATTTTATTGTAGTTTTTCAAATATCGACGCACGGTTTTCTAATATCAAATTTCCAAGTTTTTTTGAATCCGGAATTGCGTTCCCGCTGGTCGATTCAACTGCAAAGTCGCTTCATTCCCGAAATATTAAAAAATATATTTTATTTTCAACAAAAGTGGTGGGAGCCTTAATAAGAAATTTACAAATTAAAAATCCATCAGGCTCCCACTACTACAAATATTAAAATAATCTAATATACAGGGTGCGGCAATTTAGACGCCCCCTCTAGATTTGGAATAACTCACCGGGTAGTCGGATTAACGTCAAGTTTTAGGTCAACATTAACAACTAAATAGGACAGGATCCCTGAAAATATGGCTGCGATAGCTCCACTCGTTCTCAAGTTATTCACGCAAACGCGTAATTGTCACTACCTCGTGACGATAGGTTATTATGAAGCAGTAATGTGCACCGACACACAAAATTATTGGTGTTTGCGTGAATAACTTGAGTAGAGCTATCGCGGCCATATTTTCAGGGCTCCTTTCCTATTTAGTTGTTAATTTTGACCTAAAATTTGACATTAATCCGACCACCCAGTGACAAGTTATTCGAAATCTAGAGGGGGCGTCTAAATTGCCGCACCCTGTAAATCTTATTGTAAAATCATCAAAAATGCAGATTCTCGTTGAATGTTCACGATGCCAGCGAATCGCGCAAACGACGCCACGCGGACGACTGATCTTGGCATTTGAATTTTCCTCCCACAGTAAAAAGTGGAAAGGCGGGGCCACAAAGTACGGTTGCGTTGTATATTTGTTGTTTTTGTGTAAATGTGAAATTTAATTTGGTGAAATGAAATCTGGACTGCACGCTGTGCAAGAAGTGTTACGTGTTTTGGTGAATAAGGCCCCACACACGCTAGTTGACATTGACACAAATGTCAACTGGTTCCGATCCCAATTCAAAGCCTGCGTTTGAACGTCGGTCGTCGGCTCGTCAGCAAGCTTTGAATCGGGATCGGAACCAGTTGACATTTAGTGTCGATGTCAACTAGCGTGTGTGGGGCCTAAGACACGTGAAAAAATGTCCACCAAATTCACCAGTACTGTTTGATGTTTGAATCGAAATTGATGTATGGATTATTCCGCTTTCGTGTTTTTGGGAGTGTAAAACATTGTTTCGTTCCAAAATGTTGTTGGCGCTTCGTTGAGTGATAAATAACAAAAGCATTCGTACAATCTACATTTTAAAAATGAACTGTGTATTTATTTATTCCTGAACAATTATGTTTCAACATGGAAAATGGCAATAGGTTACTAGCGACTAGGTAAATATGAACAATGATATCAGTGTAAACATTCAAAAAAAATATCACAGTGAATCAACAGTAGCCAGTGAAATCCAAATTTGTCTGAATAACTTTTTCTTCTTAAGGGGACATGAGTCGACGATGTCAAAAACACTAAATTTCGGCTTTTTATTTTTCACGGTAAAAATTTCAACCCATGTTAAAGGAGCAATTTGAATTTGTTTGAACCCAAACACAACACCGCAAGCTTTGACATCATCGTCGGTCCAGTGAACGATTATCTCTACGTAAATACGCACATTTGTGTTAATATTTATGTGTAGATTATAAAAATATTGTCATTGAATATAAATAAAAGCAAAAACATATTTTCGTGAGGATAACAATAAGTGCGATAACGGAATAAAATTATTAATCACTGTATACACAATCTTCTATAGCGACAAAACCAATCGCTTTACAACAAGAAAATTCCTTCACCTGCGGCAAAAGCATCGCTGCTGGCGCATGATTCCCCGGCAATGATTTTAATTGGCCCGATGCCAACAGCGCCGTAGTTGTACCCGGGGTTGTCGGCAATTAGATAGATCTGCGCCAGAACAAAATGGTATACTGAAGAATCCAATTTTCAAATGGACATTCCACACAGTTAGGAATCGCTACTCATCTGGACCCGCCACTCATCTAGTGCTACCCACTACTCATCTATACCCCTCGCAGCTGGAGACGTTGCGCAATGTAAAAGATGCTTGCCGATGGCAACTGGGCAGTGAACATCAAGGACATGCGATGGTGGCGGGTTGGCTTATCATTCTGAGGATTTAGAGCTACTGCTGTTTTTCGCTCTATATCAGAAAATATTTCAAAATAGTGTGAAAACTCTAAAAATAGTGGGAAGACGGTCTCGATTGTGTGAGTGATAAGCCAACCAGCTGCCGCCAGCAAGCATCTTTTGTGTGTGCTGCTTAGCGGCACAGTTGTCTGTATAGATGAGTAGTGGGTAGCACTAGATGATTGGCGGGTCTAGATGGTGCTTCATAGGTTTAGGCTTGAGAGCACCATGGGTCAAACGTCGGGAAGTGTTCGATAAGTGAAACGCTTCACCGCCGTCACTCATTTTTTTCTGTTATATTATACAATGCAACCCACTACTCTGGTGTGCGTCGCGGGAGGTATCTGCACGCTGGCAGATTGCCAGCGCCTGTCGTCCACGTGGGTGCCCCTCCGGGACACGTTAGTGCAGTTTGGCGCCTCCTCTGACACGCCTGCGCAGTGGTGCGGCTGCTATTTAGAAGTAGTTATATACTGGTGAATACCGTAATTCTTTGAATGAAATCTCCGAGGAGGTTTTCGGAGATTTTGTATTTGGGGGTTATTCGAGAAATGTTGAGGTTGCTCGGTTGTATTTGATTGCCCCAGGTTTCGGCCGTGAAACCGATTAGAAACAATCCTGCACCTTGAAAGGTGTAGTGTAAAATGTCAATCAGGATAAAAGGAAAAGATCTTTTTACTTCACTTAGGACGCTTTGCATGACATTTGACACTGTTCATTTCTCATATATGGCAGCTGCACATTCTGTAGCTGCAGGCATATACTGGGCTGACACGAGAAGTTATTCAAGGGTGGTGTATTTCTGTAAATACTCTTTAAGAAATACCGTATACTAATGAGTTGAATCAAACAAATAAATAAACAAAGCAAAAACATTACCATCATAGCACACTCTCAATTGGACACCCTCTGCCTGTTCGTAATAATCAAATTCTATTGTAATGGTTTTGTCCGATGCGAAAGGACCACTTTTCAGTGCCAACACTGAGCCGGGATTCACTTTCCCGCCGATGTAAGTGCCGCCACCCGTTTCTGCATTACGCAGCCGTGACATCATTTGTTTTTTATTGTCTCTTTCCTACCTATTTTTGCGACATGTGGACTCTCAGTATTTGGCAAATTTGCATGCAGTATACCATATTTCTTCTAATGCAGTGGCGCCCCTTTATTGGAGACCCCCTTCTGTTCGAAGCCACCCTTCTATTCACACGTTTTTGTGCATTTGGCACTATTCCAGCCAGCATCTTTAACCCGCCGTTCTTTTCGAGACCCCCCCCCCAAACCAACTGATATTGCTCTTGGGCACCCCCGCAGCCAAGTTGCCAGTCTTGCCCACTTGGGGCTCCATGGGCACTGCGCGCTGGGCCAGGGGCGCGTCCAAATTCGAGTGCAGGGGGCGCCAGGCGCACAGGGTGCCCCCTCCAGAGGGCGACATCCAGCTGCAGCGCAGCGCCGCGCAGGGGGGTAGTGGTTGCTCGTTCGGACCCACGCCTGCGGTGTTGTTTTTGAACGTTGAACGGCGGGTGGGGGTGAACGTTTTTTGTGCGGCATGCAGTTGAGGCGTCCAATTCTAAAAGTCGACAAGTCCAAAATATGAAAATTTCGAGTTAGGCCCGGAAACGTCATATGGGGCTACGTCTGCAAATTTTTCATCATTTTCCATAATTTTTTTGACCTCACATGCCATTATGGCATAGTGCCAAATTTGACATTTTTTGGGAAAAATGCAAAAAAATGGGCTAAAAGTCGACAAGTCCATCCTCTTTTTTATGGGGAAAAACGCAAGAAATGTGATAAGTCCACTGTGGACACCGATTTCTAAAAGGCGACAAGTCCATAATTTTCCCATAAGGCAGCATCGGCTTCCCAGGGAACAAAAATGTTCTCGCGTGCAAGAAGTCGACAAGTCCATTTCCCTCCCCGAAACAGTTTATCTCTGACCGAATGGAATTTTATGGACACCCCATTTTTCACATATTGAGATTAGGGGCTGAAAATTTGACACTTTATTGTCAACATATGGAATATAATGGAAAAAATGAGAGAGCCAAATTGGACACACACCACGGGCCTGGAATTGGGTCTGAAACTCAAAATGCGATTTACTCAAAATCGCATTTGGTGGACTTGTCGACTTTTAGAATTAGACGCCTCAGTTGTTTACGGCCGACATTTCTGAGACATGTTTACTACTTTATGTAACCGTTTTCGATACATCGAGATTTACTCTGCGTTCTGTAAATTATGATTTACAAAATTATTTTCTTACTTAGGTATGTCTACGTCAGAAACGCAGTCAAATGCACATTTAAAACTTAACACTTTTTTAAACGAAAAAAGTTTCCGCAAATCCAAGCACAAACAAAAAAATCTGCTCACCTGGAGCACCGGGTCCGGACGGGACACTCGGCGCCGGGCCGGGTACTCGATTTCTGCTCTCACGGCTCAACTGATTTCCATCGGAACCGTCACAAACATCGCCGGAAAATCGAATAGTGTCCACTGCGGCTACGCCCCCGGGAACTTCGATAAACGATGACGCCACTATGATAATCTGCAGTGTTTTTGAATGTTTTGTTTGGATTCGGAGACATTTTTGAATAATATACAGGGTGGCCCACGTCAGGCGCACGGATTCGATTTACTCCCAACACGTTATGTTTGTATGAAAATTGCTGAAATTTGGTATGGAAGTAGATAAATGTACCCCATTTGTTGTGTTAAGTTCACGATTTCACATTGCAATATTTCATGTCGGAACGTGAAGTGTTGTACATGTTGAACATGAACAATTTCATACGTGTGTGCATGTGGTGCATGTCAGGTGCATGATTTTAATTGTCTACCAAAGCTCCAAAACTTCGTAAAAATAGTCGAAATTTAGCATGGGAGTAGAAAAATGTACCCCATTTAGTATGTTTAGTGCACACATTGATATCGCTAAAATTTCACATTGATCACACAAAGGGACACGTTCAAACACTTATGAAACTGCTTCACGTTCCGACATGAAATTTTGCGATAAAAAGCCGTGCACTTAACACAACAAATGGAGTAGATTTATCTACCCCCATACCAAATTTGAGCAGTTCTTATCAAGAATTGACGTGTTGGGAGCCAATTGAAACCGTGCGCTTGACGTGGGCCACCCTGTATTTTGGGCACAAAGAGTTCGGATCTATCGCTATACCTATAATGTATCACCTTGTGTAATTAGTTCTCAGATCATTTTTTCAACTTTTTAATGTTGGTTCAAACGCCATGGGTTCTTGACTCTTGATCAGCACTGCCGTATTTCTCCGTGTAAACCGCCCCCCCCCCCCTGTGCACAACGCCTGGGGCGTTATACAGTTTTTTAGCGCCCCCGGGGCGCTATGCTTGGTTTCAAAAACGTTAGCCAACTTGAAATATTCAACAGGACAAATCAAGCTGAAACGTAGTGAAACGTCCAGTTGGTTTGAACTGTTTGAATGTTGTGCCTTATGGAACACATTGCGATTCCGCATTATGCACGTTTTTCCATTAAATTCACCGCAGGCTGGGAGGTAACAGAAAATATGCAAATATTTAGGCAAAAATTTGCCATGCATAACGCCCCCCTCCCAATGATTAAACGCCCGGGCGTTATACAAGTTTAAAAAAAAAGTTGCTGAAAAGTGCCTCGGTTTTGTATAACACCCGGGCGGTTTACACGGAGAAATACGGTGGTGATTTTAAATATCCATTGCACTGGCGCTAGCGCCAAACACAGCAAAAAATGGGGGGTTGATGCGTCGTGAAGCGTCTTGAAGTGTCTTCACGGCAACACTTCCCGACGCTTCACGAAGCTGGTCGGCGCTTCACGAAGTTGAATGTGATGACACGTCACATCACAGACGTGCGTCAACAATGCTGCACAGTCTTTGTGAAGTGTCTTCACTGCGTCAGCATCGGGAAGTGCGCTTCACGAAATTTTGGCCATCGTGAAGCTAGGTGAAGTGTGTGGAAGACACTTCACCAAAAATCTCGTGAAGCGTGTTGAAGCGTGTGGAAGTGTCTCCACAGAGGCCGCTTCACGACGCATCACACCCCCATTTTTTGCTGTGAAGCAAGAAGTGGCGCGGCACTGGCGCAAGTTAAAAGCACAAAGTCAGAATTGACGCGTGCACTTGCACTATTTTGCTGTAGCGCCATTGGCGTTTAGTGCTAAGGGTCGGAAAAGTGCCATGGTGCTTTCTACATAAGTAATCAGCAGCACCCTATGGTGGGTTAAATATGTTTGTATTTTGTACACACGATCGTGTATTTCATAGGGGAACAAACTGACCAAACTACCAACATCCGAAATTACACATGACGAAAAGCAACACATGCAAAAGCACTCACAGTGAATGGCTTGTCTAATGGGTCAATTGTTATAGAACTTCTCCCAGAAGATACAGGAACTTCTTTGCACGTTTCGAACTCGAGACTACCCAATGGAAGTGTGCACACGTCCAATGTCACAGAGGGAGACATCCAGTGGCTGAAAAATAAAACCTTTAAGTTTAACATTTAACAAAAAATATTTAAGACATACTATTTTCATGAAAAGACGAAAAATTCATTGCTGTTATAATATTTCACACTAAAGTTTTAACAATAATGACTTTTTATCTTTTTACAAAAATTGCACTCCAATTATTATTGGCATGCTTCCAACGTGAGACATAAATCACTGCGCGTGCAGAGTGTCATGTATCCGACTGCAGCTGCAATATACTATCACTGTGAAATTTTCAAATAACAAACTCAAATTCGAGTGTCGCAGGACTTTTGAGACATGATAGGGGACACGAAGTGAGAAAACCATATGTCAGACCGTCCGATTGCCATGCGCCCACAGCAGCAAATGGAGCGACTGAAATTTGGGAATTTTGCTGATTGGATATACCGGGTGATCTACCGTATTTCCTCGAATTACCCCCCGGGGGTTTATTTTTTCAGAGTGAAAATTTTGAGAGAAAAACGTGAAAAATGCAACAATAACCACCATTTATAAGTTTTTACAGCCTTATATAAGGATGTAGATGGTATAACCGATGTTCTAACGTAACACAGTAAGTGTTTTGAACGTCTGTTATGCATTTCCTGGACCACAAATTCATAGTGCCCATTTTGAGGGGGGGTATTTCGAGGGGGGAGTATTTCGAGGAAATACGGTAATCTTTCCCCTTGAACAACCCCCCCCCCCTGATGCCAATAAGTATGGAGTTGAGGCACGTATTAAATTGTCCAATCAGAACAAAAATCGCTTGTTATTGTTTTAATAAAAAAACATTTTTAGTGAAATGAATTGATAGAAACATACCTACTCCGAATTTTTGACAAAAAAATAATTCCATGGGGGAATTATTCGAATAAATACGGCACTTATATACCAGAATCGTGAAAATACTATAAGGAATGCCACTAATCCAAAAACTCCCCCCTCAAAGAAACCTGGCTCTTGACCCGGACTGACGCCAAAAACCTGTTGACTCCTCTGAGTTGCCACGTTGCCAGCTACCAGAACAAAATCAACATCGTCAACTCCCGATTGCACATTGTGCCAACAACATGAATATGGTTGGTCGAAATCGCAGTTGAGTGATTCCGCTGATTTTATTGGATTGGTGTCTGAAATTTACGGGGGGTTGTAATTAAGGGGTAGTCAATGGAAGGGACACCCGAGTAATGCAAGCAGTAAGCATGCCCTACCCGCAAAAACAAATTAAAATGTGTGAAAAAAATCATTTATGCACAAGTTTTGATCCACAAAACTGAAAAATGTGTTGATTGGAATGTTTTCCATAACATGTATTGTATTTTTCGGCCGCTTTTTTGTATCTGGCCGCTGAACAATTCACACCAGATTATATTCTAAAAAGCGATATTTGGGGCAATTACCGTATTACGTCGAAATACCCCCATGGCCTCGCCTCGACCAGATACTGCACATTTGGAATAGCTCGTTAGGCCAAATAGAGGCGAAATAGAGGGGCAGACCTGATACGCACATCTGCCCGTTACGCACATTTGCCTGTTTTTTTTCACTTGACACTTTTTCAAGTGATTTTCAGATATGAGTGAAGTGAAAAAACTTCACTAATGTCATTGCGCAGCGTTTTTCACTTCACTCATATCTGAAAATCACTGAGAAAAATGTCAAGTGAAAACAACAGGCAGATGTGCGTATCAGTGCACCCCCGAAATAGAGGCGATAGAGGTTTATTAATTGACATAATGTTGTCTGTGTCAACACAGATTTCGGCTTAACGTGTTGCAGA
>OZ038454.1:3216944-3348760 GCA_964036195.1 Sphaerolaimus hirsutus | reverse complement strand
AGAGGGGGCGTCTAAATTGTCGCACCCTGTAAATCTTATTGTAAAATCATCAAAAATGCAGATTCTCGTTGAATGTTCACGATGCCAGCGAATCGCGCAAACGGCGCCACGCGGACGACTGATCTTGGCATTTGAATTTTCCTCCCCCAGTAAAAAGTGGAAAGGCGGGGCCACAAAGTACGGTTGCGTTGTATATTTGTTGTTTTTGTGTAAAAGTGAAATTTAATTTGGTGAGATGAAATCTGGACTGCACGCTGTGCAAGAAGTGTTACGTGTTTTGGTGAATAAGACACGTGAAAAAATGTCCACCAAATTCACCAGTACTGTTTGATGTTTGAATCGAAATTGATGTATGGATTATTCCGCTTTCGTGTTTCTGGGAGTGTAAAACATTGTTTCGTTCCAAAATGTTGTTGGCGCTTCGTTGAGTGATAAATAACAAAAGCATTCGTACAGTCTACATTTTTAAAATGAACTGTGTATTTATTTATTCCTGAACAATTATGTTTCAACTTGGAAAATGGCAATAGGTTACTAGCGACTAGGTAAATATGAACAATGATATCAGTGTAAACATTCAATAAAATATATCACAGTTAATCAACAGTAGCCAGTGAAATCCAAATTTGTGTGAATAACTTTTACTTTTGAAGGGGACATGAGTCGACGATGTCAAAACACTAAATTTCGGCTTTTTTATTTTTCACGGTAAAAATTTCAACCCATGTTAAAGTAGCAATTTGAATTTGTTTGAACCCAAACACAACACCGCAAGCTTTGACATCATCGTCAGTCCAGTGAACGATTATCTCTACGTAAATACGCACATTTGTGTAAATATTTATGTGTAGATTATAAAAATACTGTCATTGAATATAAATAAAAGCAAAAACATATTTTCGTGAGGATAACAATAAGAGCGATAACGGAATAAAATTATTAATCACTGTATGCACAATCTTCTATAGCGACAAAACCAATCGCTTTACAACAAGAAAATTCCTTCACCTGCGGCAAAAGCATCGCTGCTGCTGCATGATTCCCCGGCAATGATTTTAATTGGCCCGATGCCAACAGCGCCGTAGTTGTACCCGGGGTTGTCGGCAATTAGATAGATCTGCGCCGGAACAAAATGGTATACTGAAGAATCCAATTTTCAAATGGACATTCCACACAGTTAGGAATCGCTACTCATCTAGACCCGTCACTCATCTAGTGCTACCCACTACTCATCTATACCCCTCGCAGCTGGAGACGTTGCGCAATGTAAAAGATGCTTGCCGATGGCAACTGGGCAGTGAACATCAAGGACATGCGATGTTGGCGGGTTGGCTTATCATTATGAGGATTTAGAGCTACTGCTATGTTTTTCGCTCTATATCAGAAAATGTTTCAAAATAGTGTGAAATCTCTAAAAATAATGGGAAGACTACTCAATTGTGTGAGTGATAAGCCAACCAGCTGCTGCCATCTTTTGTGTGCGCTGCTTGGCGGCACAGTTGTCGGTATAGATGAGTAGTGGGTAGCACTAGATGATTGGCGGGTCAAGATGGTGCTTTATAGGTTTAGGCTTGAGAGCACCATGGGTCAAACGTCGGGAAGTGTTCGATAAGTGAAACGCTTCACCGCGCATACACTCATTTTTTCTGTTATACAATGCAACCCACTACTCTGGTGTGCGTCGCGGGAGGTATCTGCACGCTGGCAGATTGCCAGCGTCTGTCGTCCACGTGGGTGCCCCTCCGGGACACGTTGGTGCAGTTTGGCGCCTCCTCTGACACGCCTGCGCAGTGATGCGGCTGCTATTTAGAAGTTATATACTGGCGAATACCGTAATTCTTTGAATGAAATCTCCGGGGAGATTTTGTATTTGGGGGTTATTCAAGAAATGTTGAGGTTGCTCGGTTGTATTTGAGTGCCCCCAGGTTTCGGCCGTGAGACCGATTAGAAACAATCCTGCACCTTTAAAGGTGTAGTGTAAAATGTCGATCTGGATAAAAGGAAAAGATCTTTTTACTTCACTTAGGACGCTTTGCATGACATTTGACACTGTTCATTTCTCATATATGGCAGCTGCACATTCTGTAGCTGCAGGCATATACTGGGCTGACACGAGAAGTTATTCAAGGGTGGTGTATTTCTGTAAATACTCTTTAAGAAAACCCGTATAATAATGATTTGAATAAAACAAATAAATAAACAAAGCAAAAACATTACCATCATAGCACACTCTCAATTGGACACCCTCTGCCTGTTCGTAATAATCAAATTCTATTGTAATGGTTTTGTCCGATGCGAAAGGACCACTTTTCAGTGCCAACACTGAGCCGGGATTCACTTTCCCGCCGATGTAAGTGCCGCCACCCGTTTCTGCATTACGCAGCCGTGACATCATTTTTTTATTATTGACTCTTTCCTACCCATTTTTGGCTCTGTAAACTCTCAGTATATGGCAAATTTGCATGCAGTATACCATATTTATTCTAATGTAGTGGCGCCCCTTTATTGGAGACCCGCTTCTGTTCGAAGCCACCCTTCTATTCACACGTTTTTATGCATTTGGCACTATTCCAGCCAGCATCTTTAACCCGCCGTTTTTTTCGAGACCCCCCCCCCCCCAAACCAACTGATATTGCTCTTGGGAACCCCCGCAGCCAAGTTGCCAGTCTTGCCCACTTGGGGCTCCATGGGCACTGCGCGCTGGGCCAGGGGTGCGTCCAAGTTCGAGTGCAGGGGGCGCCAGTTGCACAGGGTGCCCCCTCCAGAGGGCGACATCCAGCTGCAGCGCAGCGCCGCGCAGGGGGGTAGTGGTTGCTCGTTCGGACCCACGCCTATGGTGTTGTTTTTGAACGTTGAACGTCGGGTGGGGGTGAACGTTTTTTGTGCGGCATGCAGTTGAGGCGTCCAATTCTAAAAGTCGACAAGTCCAAAATATGAAAATTTCGAGTTAGGCCCGGAAACGTCATATGGGGCTGGTCTGCAAATTTTTCATCATTTTCCATAATTTTTTTGACCTCGCATGCCCATATGGCAGTGCCAAATTTGACATTTTTTTGGGAAAAATGCAAAAAAAATGGGCAAGAAGTCGACAAGTCCACTTAGTTTTGGGCTAAAAGTCGACAAGTCCATCCTCCGCATCCTTTTTTATGGGGAAAAACGCAAGAAATGTGATAAGTCGACTGTGGACACCGATTTCTAAAAGGCGACAAGTCCATAACTTTCCCATAAGGCAGCCTCGGCTTCCCAGGGAACAAAAATGTTCTCGTCTGCAAGAAGTCGACAAGTCCATTTCCCTCCCCGAAACAGTTTTGCTCTGACCGAATGGAATTTTATGGACACCCCATTTTTCACATACAGGTTGAGATTAGGGGCTGAAAATTTGACACTTTATTGTCAACATATGGAACTTAATGGAAAACATGAGAGAGCCAAATTGGACACGCACCACGGGCCTGGAATTGGGTCTGAAGCTTAAAATGCGATTTACTCAAAATCGCATTTGGTGGACTTGTCGACTTTTAGAATTAGACGCCTCAGTTGTTTACGGCCGACATTTCTGAGACATGTTTAGTATTTTATGTACCCGTTTTCGATACATTCGAGATTTACTCTGCGGACTGTAAATTATGATTTACAAAATTATTTTCTTACTTAGGTATGTCTACGTCAGAAACGCAGTCAAATGCACATTTAAAACTTAACACATATTTTAAAACGAAAAAAGTTTCCGCAAATCCAAGCACAAACAAAAAAATCTGCTCACCTGGAGCACCGGGTCCGGACGGGACACTCGGCGGCGCCGGGCCGGGTACTCGATTTCTGCTCTCCCGGCTCAACTGATTTCCATCGGAACCGTCACAAACATCGCCGGAAAATCGAATAGTGTCCACTGCGGCCACGCCCCCGGGAACTTCGATAAACGATGACGCCACTATGATAATCTGCAGTGTTTTTGAATGTTTTGTTTGGATTCGGAGACATTTTTGAATAATATTCTTTTTGAATAACATTTTTGATTCGGCTCCCAACACGTCAATTTTGTATGAAAATTGCTGAAATTTGGTATGGAAGTAGATAAATGTACCCCATTTGTTGTGTTAAGTGCATGATTTCACATTACAAGATTTCATGTCGGAACGTGAAGTGTTGTACACGTTGAACATGAACAATTTCATACGTGTGTGCATGTGGTGCATGTCAGGTGCATGATTTTAATTGTCTACCAAAGCTCCAAAACTTCGTAAAAATAGTCGAAATTTGGCATGGGAGTAGAAAAATGTACCCCATTTAGTATGTTAAGTGCACGCATTGATATCGCTAAAATTTCACATTGATCACACAAAGGGACACGTTCAAACACGCCATTTTAAAGGGCCAGGCCTCCTACGCACAAATGCCTGGTACGCACAAACGCCCGGCACGCACAAAATTGTGCCCGCCATGCACATTTGCCCGGTACTTACAGGGCTGATGATCTTTGCGTACCGGACAGATGGTCACTAATGTTATTGCACAGCTTTTTTCACTTAACTTATATCCAAAAATCACTTGAAAAAGTGTCAAGTGAAAAAAAAACGGTCAAAAATAGCCATTATCCATCGTGTTTTTCACTTGACACTTTTTCAAGTGATGTTCAAATATGTGTGAAGTGACAAAAAGTCAACTAATGTCATTGCGCAACTTTTTTTCACTTTACTCACAAGTGTGAAGTGAAAAACACAGTCAAAATGTAATATAATGTCATTTCGTACCTGGCAGATGTGCGTGGCGGGCACAATTTTGTGCGTACCGGGCGTTTGTGCGTACCAGGCATTAGTGCGTACAAGTGCACCACCATTTTAAATATCCATTGCACTGGCGCTAACACCAAAGCAAGAAGTGGCGTGGCACTGGCGCAGGTTAAAAGCACAAAGTGAGGATTAATGCGTGCACTTGCACTATTTTGCTGTAGCGCCATTGGCGTTGAGTGCTAAGGGTCGGAAAAGTGCCATGGTGCTTTCTACATAAGTAGGTAACCAGCAGCACTATGGTGGGTGAAATATGTTTGTACACACGATCGTGTATTTCATGGGGGAACAAACTGACCAAACTACCAACATCCGAAATTACACATGACGAAAAGCAACACATGCAAAAACACTCACAGTGAATGGCTTGTCTAATGGGTCAATTGTTATAGAACTTCTCCCAGAAGATACAGGAACTTCTTTGCACGTTTCGAACTCGAGACTACCCAATGGAAGTGTGCACACGTCCAATGTCACAGAGGGAGACATCCAATGGCTGAAAAAATCAACATTTAAGTTTAACATTTAACAAAAAATATTTAAGACATACTATTTTCATGAAAAGACAAAAAATTCATTGCTGTTATAATATTTTACACTCAAGTATTAACAATAATGACTTTTTTCATCTTTTTACAAAAATTGCACTCCAATTATTATTGGCATACTTCCAACGTGAGACATAAATCACTGCGCGTGCAGAGTGTCATGTATTTGACTGCAGATGCAATATACTATCACTGTGAAATTTTCAAATAACAAACTCAAATTCGAGTGTCGCAGGACTTTTGAGACATGATAGGGGACACGAAGTGAGAAAACCATATGTCAGACCGTCCGATTGCCATGCGCCCACAGCAGCAAATGGAGCGACTAAAATTGGGGAATTATGCTGATTGGATATACCGGGTGATCTACCGTATTTCCTCGAATTACCCCCGGGGGTTTATTTTTTCAGAGTGAAAATTTTGAGAGAAAAACGTGAAAAATGCAACAATAACCACCATTTATAAGTTTTTACAGCCTTATATAAGGATGTAGATGGTATAACCGATGTTCTAACGTAACACAGTAAGTGTTTTGAACGTCTGTTATGCATTTCCTGGACCACAAATTCATAGTGCCCATTTTGAGGGGGGGTATTTCGAGGGGGGGGGTATTTCGAGGAAATACGGTAATCTTTCCCCTTGAACAACCCCCCCCCCCCCTGATGCCAATAAGTATGGAGTTGAGGCACATATTAAATTGTCCAATCAGAACAAAAATCGCTTGTTATTGTTTTAATAAAAAAACATTTTTAGTGAAATGAATTGATAGAAACATGCTCCGAATTTTTGACAAATAAATAATTCCATGGGGGAATTATTCGAATACGGTACTTATATACCAGAATCGTGAAAATACAAATAACGAATGCTAGTCATCCAAAAAACCCCCCCTCAAAGAAACCTGGCTCCTGACCCGGACTGACGCCAAAAACCTGTTGACTCCTCTGAGTTGGCACGTTGCCAGCTACCAGAACAAAATCAACATCGTCAACTCCCGATTGCACATTGTGCCAACAACATGAATATGGTTGGTCAAAATCGCAGTTGAGTGATTCCGCTGATTTTATTGGAGCGGTGTCTGAAATTTACGGGGGGTTGTAATTAAGGGGTAGTCAATGGAAGGGACACCCGAGTAATGCAAGCAGTAAGCATGCCCTACCCGCAAAAACAAATTCAAATGTGTGAAAAAAATCATTTTTGCACAAGTTTTGATGCACAAAACTGAAAAATGTTTGATTGGAATGTTTTCTATATGATGTGATGGAAAATCGCCAGAAAAAAGGGCGCCGGGCGCCAATGGCGCCACGGCGCTATTCGGAAACTGGGCGCCAAGCGCCAAGCGCGCCACAGAAAAAGGGCGCCAAGTCGCGGCGCCCTTTGGCGCCCTCAAATGGGCCATTCCATCACTAGCTGTAATGTCAATTAGCGGTAAAAAAATACATCATCTACATTGCATACATGATGTACATCATTACGGGGGGGGGGATTTCGAGGGGGGAGGGTTATTATTTCCCCAGCCCATTGTGAGGGGGGTAATTCAAGGGGCGGTAATTCGAGGTAAAGCCGGAATTAGAGCTCAGCGTCGATTCGACGTGAAATGACGTGAAATGACGTCGTGAAATTAATTACACGAGTGTGGATCATGCTACGGGTCTACAATTTTCTAAGGATAATATATGAATCAATACCTTAATCGTGTCCAATAATGAGTGTTATCAGCCACAACTAGAGCGAATTGAAAAATTCAATTTTTATCATTCCACGTCATCATTTTACGTCAGGGAACAACTTGACATTTCACGTCAGACTATTGCTTGCAATTAGAATTATCCTAAGAAAATTGTAGACCCGTAGCATGATGATCCACACTCGTGTAATTAATTTCACGACGTCATTTCACGTCGTCATTTCACGTCGAATCGACGCTGAGCTCTAATTCCGGCTTAATACGGTATTTAGATGAGATTTTTCTTGAGAACAGGTGATTAATTCAAAACTCACTTTCACTCCCCAAACGTTGAATTGAATTCGGCGGAAGTGGGCCCAGCAATTCTGTAATGGGCACACGCACAGGGTTCGATATTTTAACTTTATAAACAATGACAAACAAATGACAAGTAGGTATACCACATAAATACATAGGCCCTACACGCACTAGTTGACGGCGATACCAAATCTCAAATGGTTCCGATCCAAATTCAAAACTTGCTGACGATCCGACCAACGACGTTCAAATACAAAGGTGTTGAATCATGTAGCATTAAATGAAGCTGTGGTGTTGGAAAAAATATGGCGCTATCTGCACTGCACATGGCCGACATTAACCAGGTGCATACAAATTAGCGTAGTGTTACTCGTGAGCAAGCTTCGAATTGGAATGGGAACCAGTTGACATTTGGTGACCTTGTCAACTAGTGTGCGCGGGCACACTGAATCAGCCAGGATAGAACTTCATATGCGATCAACCTCGCATCCGGTCGCGAGGAAAAAAGCGGATAATGCTAATCAAATACAATATTAAAAAACAGACCATTGAACACAGTTGCAGGCGGCCCTCTGCCAACTGGGGGCGCATCGAAGCAGCATTCCACTGGGAAATTACGACAAATACTTTGAAATTGAATCGATTCAAAGTCCAATCGTAAAATATACAATACAGAGCAAAGGGGCTACACACACTGGGTGTCAACTGGTTTCCATGTCGCTTAAGATTTTAGTTGACGGGTGGCAGGTAGTGATGGAAAGGCACCGGCACCGGGGCACCGCTTGTCCGTTGCGGTGCCTTTTTTCGAGGGTGGCACGCCGGTGCCATTTTTTCAGAATGGCACCGGTGCGGTGCCATTCTTTTTGCCTATGACCGTGACCGTGGTGCCAGGTGCCCTTTCTGAGGACTGGCAGAGGTGCGGATACGGTGTTGGAGCGGTGCCATATTTCCCGGTGCCTTTTCCAACACTAGTGGCAGGGCAATTTTCAAGTGCACATGAGACAATGTGGAAAAGGAATTATTTACGTGACATGGTTCGGCTAACCACCAACTAAAATCTGAATAGAAACCAGTCAACTCAGTTGACACCTGATTTCATTGTCAACTGGGGCCAACATGTCGGGGACTAGTCCCACAGTGGGACTCCCACTCCATGCGATATGCCCTCCCCATGGTAAATTATTAGGTGAAAATAAAATGTAAAATGCTCGGCCGGTGACCATTCTCAAATATTCTACGTGTAATTTTACATGACAAATGTCAATTACTATTAACTTAGATCATCTAGAGAGCAAAGTGTAAAACTGCATTTTTACTCAGAAAAATAATCAAAATTTTCACATCGTTGGTAGCGAGTAAGCAAAAACCAACCGAAAATAGTCGCTGACACGGAACAAATGAATACAACAAGCCGCCGGATATTGTCCATATTAATTATTGCGGTAATAAGTTGCTACAAATTTGCTGCCAATCAATGAATGAATTTCCAATAAAAATATCAAATGGCCCGAACGTAGAAACAAAAAAAAGTGCCTCGATCGAAAATTGTGGACTAACGAAAAAAGCAACGAAAACGGAATTTTCGAACGGGGCACTGGATGAAAATCTATTATTCGCCGCGAGGGGTCAATAGTTTCATTAAAAAAGACAACTGCATAAAATATCGCGCATTTTATTTCACTGGCGATGCGCAATGAATTGTGATTGTTTTGGATTTAAAGTTGTTTGTTGCCGGCCAGTTAACTGGATGCGTGACGGACTTCGGTTGTAAACTGTGAATGCAGATATTTTCAAGCGATCGAAATTTTGTTGTGCTAGTGATTAGCATTGAAAAATCTTATTTATATTTTCTTCAGGTTTTTTGATAGGGAGATTGAATTATACCTTGTTTTTTATGATATAAAATATCTCATAATTTTCAGAGATATATTTTACCTTTTATATTTTATTTGAAAGATATTTTCCGAGATGATATTTAATACTATTTTCTCAAAAACACCTAAAAATTTCAATGCCAGTGGCAGTGACATGACAGCGCCATGGTGATTGCCGCCATTTTCTGTGGCGCCATTGGCGCTGGGCGCCATGACTGCGACTGAGCATATAATTACCATGAATTGAATAAATCCTAGCAAATATTTACTATGCATCCTCACGCACTCACAACAGTTACTCATAATTTTCCGCAACGCACAAAATAAATAGCACTCATCTTTACACATTTCGATACGCAAAACTCTGATAATGTCGAGCCGCAGATAATAACCGGTTTGCAAAACATCGCAGAGCGACAACCGCGTAAAGTGACAAATTTCAGACGGGAATCCGAAACTTTACAAATTACTTGTCGCGGGATTTGGCAGTGCGCGTGAAACATTTACATGTCAGTTAAACGACGATTATAAATTTGTACGATAATTACCACTCGACCGCCAGCCGCTATAGAGTGGAGTCCACTGGACAATTTCTAATAAAAGTAAATACCGTATTGAACTGGTGGAAAATATAAACGGGAAAATCACTTAATTGTACTTTACAAATCCCACATGCAAGCTGTTAGACTTTCATCTTGTGTGAGGGTGCCCCCAAGTATTTACTATATATACCCTAGGGGACACCCCCCTCAGGCCACCCTTGATGCAGAAAAAAATTTTTTCATGTTTTTTTTCTGGCAAATATAAATGGAACTTCCATACAAATTTTTGTTCCTGATGAAACAAAAATTATTGATAAATTTTTTTTTGGACATCTGAGACCAAAAAGTTTTTTTGACATTGGTAGATTGTAATCATGTGCAACTTTTCTACCCAGTCAGAACCCACAGAAGCCCCACACAATGGTGGCGTTGTTGATCAAACATGAAATTTTTTTGGAGAAAAACGTAGGTTTGAAAAAGTGTACAATCCACTATCCCAAGCTATTCATGGAGCACATGGGGGCCAGAATTGGCTTGTTTGGTGTCAGGGGCAACATATGGCTGCTCCTGGGCTCCATTTTTGCATTCAAGTATTTTTTATAGCCAATGATAAAAATGGCCCTGCGTAGAGGGGGCACTCGCCTGACAGCGTGTCTGGCGCCTGCAGTGTCTTGACACAAATGACAAAATACTTGTGCCCATCCAATGTGGACACTAATTATTTGATAAAAACCTATAGGGGCCAATGGGCAATGTGCCCTGTATCTAGTGTGACTGGGATAAACAAATGAAGAGGTCATGCCCAGAAAATTGAAAATCACAGTTTTTCAATCACAACTACAATTTTGATAATCACAAAGTTTAAAATCATTGTTGTCATGTTTTTGTGGTCCATGCCTGCTTGCTGGGAGCAAGTTCTGTGGGTGTGAGTGGACCAGGGGCAAAATTTTACTCCCAACTTACCAGCAGTCAAAATATGGCTGTGGGAAAGCTATTAGTAATCTTTATTTTATTTGAAAAGGACCCAACACAAGTGCATTCATTGGTTGTGTTGGCAGCACACAAAAAAATCGGCTGTGCACTTTACTGCAGCTGTATTTTGTGTGTTTTTTGAAAATTCCCATTTATATTTGCCGGGAAAAAAATTGGAAAAAAACATTCATCAATCTGTAGCAGCAGAACAGGGGGGTGCCAGGGGGTGCCACTTGGCATATATGTAGGCAAATGTTGTGGGCAGCCCCACATCAAATGGCAGCCATATTGGGCTGCACGTTTCCCTGTGAGATAGTTATGAAAAATGAGGTACCTGATTTCCCATTTATATTTGCCACCAGTTTACCTCGAAATACCCCCATGGGGGTTTATTATTTCGCCAGCAAAATTTGAGGGGGGGTTAATTCGAGGGGGGTTTTTATTATTTCGTCAGAAATTTTCGTAAGGATCGTAGTAAATAGTAGGCATTTGCGTACCCAAAATAGGTAATAAATGTGTCCAAACAGGATATATTCGGACATAAAAACGTAGATAGCTACACAGACTACTCTATGTGTAGCTGCAATGCAAACTATCAGTAATATACATCATGTACATTGCGTACATGACATATTTATTATGTACATGACGTACATACTTCCAAAGGGGGGGGGTATTTCGAGGGGGGGGTTATTATTTCCCCAGCCCATTTTGAGGGGGGGTTAATTCGTGGGGGGGGGGTTAATTCAAGGGGAGGATAATTCGAGGTAATACGGTATTCAGTGACAATGAATTTCAATTTCTAATGGACAAGTACACTAGTAATTGACGATGAAATTTGCAAGGGAAATACTTCAGTGGATTAATCATATACTGTATTTCTTCCACTATAAGTAGGGCGGGTGCCAGTTCCGCAAGTTGATAAGTAAAATGGCAAATGCGAAGTGAATTGAGAAGAAAATTGGCAAAAGCGAAGTGAAATGGCAAGTAAATTGGCAAAAGCGAAGCAAAAAATCAAAATCAAAAGTAATTTCACTTCGCATTGGACAATTTCCTTCTAACTTCTCAATTTGCGGAACTGGCACTGGGTCTCCAATAGAAGGTATATTTTTCGACTACCGTATTTGTGCCACGAAGTAGATATTTTCAAACTTCCTTACCAGTTAACTGGACAAAGTTTAGTGTGCAATCGAACATTTTCATTTTTCAACAAAGACATGATTCAAAAACACGGGGGTCAACACAAGTTTTTATCAGACAGTGCAGAAATAACGTCAATAAATCGCGAATTTTTATAAATACCAGAAAGAGTAAATCACGTTTATACCAGTACCAAACAGACGAATGTGTAGCTGGGAAACGAAAACTGTCACCGTCAAATGCGCATTGGCAGCCCGCCAACTAGTTGACAAATCGCGTACTGCGTTCGCTTGCGTACTCAAAATTTAGATGTTGCTGCTGGCACCAAGGCAAAAATAGTGCCACGGCAAAATGGCACTATTTGCTTTGGCGCTAGCACCAAATTAAAATTTTTAGTACGCAACTGACCGCAGTACACAACTTGTCAACTAGTGTGCGGGCCGCCATTGACTCAGAAATCAAAATTCAAGGTATGTCTATCCCGCCCTGACACCTGGAGCCAAGGACGTACGCAGGGGGGGGGCGGGGGGGGGCGGCCGCCCCCCCCGTTCCCGGGCCGGACAGAAAAATATACCAGAAATGGCACTTGTCTGAGGCGAACTTGTGGGCACTTTGAAAATTTTTTTGCGCGCAAGCGCGCAAATCGCCTCCCCATTCTTTAATATGTATTTTCAGGTGTCAAATTCCATTACTCAACCGTCCAACAGTGCCGAAAGTGGTCCTAGTACCATATATATAGGTAAAAATAGATACCTATATAGTTAACGTTGGCGCCAACGCCAACGCCAATACTGCCATGGCGCTGGCGCCTACAAATGGCGCCAGCGCCATGGCTTTATTCCTTTACTCTAGGGCCAAATTTTAGGGGGGGGGGCGCCGCCCCCCCCGTTCGCCGGGCTCCGTATACAATCCGCCCCCCCCGCTCAAAAATCCTGCGTACGTCCCTGCCTGGAGCCAGTTCCTCAAATAGAGAAGTAAAATGGCAAATGTGAAGTGAAATGACGAAAGTGAAGTGAAATGACAAGTTAATAGGCAAAAGCGAAGAGAAATTACTTTTATTTTTTATCTCGCTTTTGCCAATTTACTTGCCATTTCACTTCACTTCTGCCATTTTACTTCGCTTTTGCCATTTCACTTCTCACTTCTAAATTTGCGGAACTGGCACCTGTTAAGTTACAATTTCTCCGTAAACACATCATTTCTGATGGAAAATACGATAGTGTGCGGGATTTTTACATACTGAAAGCATTTGCCATACTGCGCAAAAATCGCATTCGAAAATTCAACCGACGTTAAGGTGGGGTGAGATTTTTAGGACAGAAATTCAGATTTTTACCGATTAGTGTCAAGAAAGTAACTGGTCAAAATCTCACAAAAAGTCCGAAGAGCGGACTACATAGGACGACATATAATTAGACCGACATATTTTTTATGTTTTCATTTTGACTTTATTATATAACATGCAAAATCGGGTCGGTCAAAACTTTGCTACAACTTAAATAGACATGATATGCCGTTTCCGTCATTCGACAAAACAGGCAAATATCGATGGGATCTTCCGCAAGTGGAAAAGTGACAAAAAGTGCTAAGATAAGTGTTAAGTGGTATATCAAGTGACAAAGGAACGTAAGTAACCCATATCACTTATCATCCGTCATCATATGGCATTTATCCGTCAAATAAAAATTTACCTGTCACTTGTCCACTGGCGGAAATGTCACCAGGAACAAAAAAAGAAAATCACTTTTTAGCGGGCGGCGTGTACTCAGGGTTCGGCTTAAGCACCACTAAGCCTTCCAAATATGGAGTTACTGAAATATCTGTAAATTAGAAGAGACATGGATATAATGACCTTTAACATAATTAAGGGATCTAATTTGAATGTAGTAATAAAATTTATATGTAATTTTTCCAGAATGTGCCTATTTTCACGATTTTTAGTTGGCATACATGTCAAAAATTCAAAATAAATAACTTGTAAGCTTATTTTTCAGCAAATATCTGTAAGATCGAGTTCTTGATCACTGGCAACTTATCATAATTCATAATTTACGGAAAAGTATTTACACATTCTCTTCACAATTATCGCTCAAGCACCCAATTTACAGAACCGATGCAAAACCCATCCCAAACTCCCCAACCAATCAGCACCCCCGCACCCCCAAGTAGGGTTCAAACGGGATTGACTTTTCGGGATCGGGATCGGGATTGGCCGGGATTGGGGTCACGGGATCGGGATTGGCATTTTTTCGGGATCGGGATTGGGGATTGGGATAGAGATTTTGGCCAATGTTTTGGCATCCACAGTTGTTCATAAAGGTCTAAAAACACTGTTGGATGCCAGAAACGTGGCATAACATGAACGCTGGGGGTTTGCGTTCACATTTTTGCATGCAAAAACGTCGTTTTTTCACTTTTGTAATTTCGACTAATTTTTCCGGGGTCGGGATCCCGGACTTTGGAGATTCTCGGGATCCGGATTTGAAAAGTTTCGGGATCGGGATCGGGATTGCTAAATCCCGGAATTTCACGGGATCCCGTTTGAACCCTACCCCCAAGCCCCGCCCCCACATACACTCCTCAGTAGCAAGCTCCGCCCTCTCATTGTGCGCCAGTAGTACAGGAGTTGTGTGCGTGCGGAAACCAGTGATGGTCTTGGGTCTGCCCGCCTGCCCAACTGCGTCCACGGCTTGCCCCACCCGCACTTGCACGTTGCACTGTTTCAGTGCTCGGGGTTCTGGGGGGTATTTGGGGGGTGGTTGGGGGGTATTTGGGGGGTGTTTGGAGGGTATTTGGGGGGTGTTTGGAGGGTATTTTGGGGGTGTTTGGAGGGTATTTTTTTTTGGGGGGGGGGTACTTGAAGGGTGGCGTACTCGACGGATTGCACGCGAGCATATTTATGTAAAGCGAGTGCAGGTATTTTTTCAGAGAAACGTAAATGTATTTACTCAGTACTCTGGTATTTTTTTCGAGTAAACATTGTAAAGCGAATAAATAATCGCCGACATACCGGCGACTGATTCAGTATCTTCGACGAGCGTGATTAACAATCTCGGCTGCATGGCCGGCGTCAAACAGTACAGCAGGTAGTGCTGCCGCCCATTCAGAATGCCTGTGTTCACACAATTAGGTACACATAGATAAGTAAAATTACCTTTTATTGTAGCAGGTATTTGCAGGGCCGTATCCAGGGGGGGGCGGGGGGGGCTGCAGCCCCCCCCCTCCCGGGGCGAGACCAAAAAGTGACCGGAAAATGCGACTTTTTCAACGTCAGCGTTAAAAATTTTGCGCGCAAGCGCGCATTCTTCACCGGACATAATGTATTATCATCGGATTTGCTCTATGTGGCCACAAATCATAAAAAATACACTCAATGTTGTGTTTTTTGCTGTTTTGTATGTATATTTACATACATATACAGCATTCCATGGCGCTGACGCCAACGCCAATGGCGCCATGGCGTGGCGCCTACTAATGGCGCCAGCGCCATGGCGTCATTCCGCCACTATGTAGCTAAAATTTTAGGGGGGGGGGGGCTGAGCCCCCCCCCCCCTCGCGGGGCTCAGTAAACAAGCAGCCCCCCCCCCGCTCAAAAATCCTGGATACGTCCCTGGGTATTTGGAATCTTAAAATGTGTTTGACATTTCACACTGAATGGTTGCGGGAAGTATAATGGCAAAATCTAAGTGAAATGCCAAGTAAATTGGCAAAAGCGAAGTAAAAAAAGAGAAATAATTTTCCTTCGCTTTTGCCAATTTCCTTCTCAATTCACGTCTCATTTCACTTCGAATTGCCATTTTACTTCTCACTTCTCAATTTGCGGAACTGGCCTCAGAACTTCCGACCCGATCCCCAACCCGAAATTTCAAAAAAAATCCCGACCCGGAAAGTCGATCGCATTGGAACCCTACCCCCCCCCCTCAAAAAGCCCCCCTCTCACTATTGGGCGCATCCAACATAGCAAAGCACACAGTCATCAACCCGGCAGCCGCGGCGGGGCACATGAGCTGCCTGTCCGAGTGGAAGGGCGACAACGTCATGGTGCCCTTGCCCATGTGCGTCATGCCCTGCGCCATGCGCACCAGCATCAACCCCGAGCTGTCCTTCTGGTGGTACACGGCCAGCGAGCGCAGCATCGCCGCCAGACGAGCGTTGTTCGTGCCCGCGCCCACTAGGCCTGGGGGGTAAGGTATGGGTTTGCGATAAATTTGCAACGACGATTTTTTTTAAAGCCTATAACTTACGAACGACAAGAAGATATCACCTGAAACTTATAGTACCCTAAATCCTCGAATAAGACCCCAGGGGAGTTGTTTTTTCCTCAGACGTTTTGGAGGGGGGAGTTATTTAAGGGGGGGAGTTATTCGAGGGGGGAGTTATTTTTTCCTCAGAAAACTTAGACTTTATTCATTGCATGGATGTAGTCTGTAACTCATGTAATTCATGTATTTAACTGTCCAAGAACAACAAAAACAGTGTATACATTGCATACACATTATGTATTTGCTTTCGCTGCTGTAGGCTCATATTCTTTTGTATTTTTGTATTGTATTGTTTTCATCCAAAGGGGGAGTTATTTATGAGGGGGGAGTTATTCAAGGGGGGGGGAGTTATTTTTTCCTCGCCTCGCCAACAGGGGGGAGTTATTCAAGGGGGGAGTTATTCAAGGGGGGGGGTCTTATTCGAGGATTTGCGGTATATCACTTATGTATATCACTATAGTATCGATAGTTCACTGCCTTTTCACGAAAATACGGAACTTTTCCAGAGAGATATGACACTTTAAAAAAATGGTCGCATCGTCACTAAATTTACTGCAAACACCGCCTTACATCAAGGTTCGTGTCAACTAATTGTTTTGTTAAATATGTGATTTCAACTTTCCTGTGTGATAGCAGCATAGTTCATTTTATATCGTGACACTTAAGTTTCATTGTTTCTATTGAGTGACGCGTTAAAATTTATTTGCGTTATTGATTTGAAATTCAGTTTACATTTATTTGCCAGTCAAGTAGTGTGTGTCGGCCCATTTTACACGCCATTTAAAAAATTTCTAACATATTACAAAATATTTGACAGATTGATCCGACATATTTCCAGCAGATAATTGTTAACCTTTTAATAGCGTATTCCACAACTATTGGTCTTACCCAAATTTTCTATTTCTCCTGCGTCTCGTACGTTTCTCTGGTACATACTTTTCTAGCACTTGAATTCTTATTACTATTGGCAACGTTCCAAAAATGATCCAAAGTAAAAAAATCAACACACCCAAAGCCACAATGGCGCTGTAAGCAGTTTGGGCATCCTGGTCGTGGGAAAACTTAGACAGAGTTTCCAAAGCTTGCAGCTGGGGGTTGCTAACCGATAGCAATGCCAGTGCTAGCGGCACGGCGCGACGCACCGACGCCCCTCCGTAGCGGATCTGCAGTGGCTCCGTATGTTCAGTGGAGAATGGTAGTTGACAAGGACACCAAATGTCAACTGGTTCCCATCCCAATTTGAAGCTTGCTCACGATTAACACTACGCATCATTGTATACACATATACTTCATGCCTCACATGCTTCGCAAACCGTAGGTTCTTTTCAACACTACAGCCGCATCTCCAACACGATTCAACACTTACATTTGACCTCCGTTCGTAGACGTGTGACCAAGATTTGAATTGGGATGGGAACCAGTTGACATTTGGTGTCCTTGTCGACTAGTGTGTGTAGGGCCAAAATCATTCAAATTTAATTTTGCTCAGCACTAACCAGGTGTCCAAAAGTGCGCAAACACATGGCGCTGCCGATATCTTCACCCATTGCAATCAGACCTATGCCCAGGGCAGCCACCGCCTGCGAATTCTTATATCGAATTTATTCAAATTTCAAAGTTTAACTAAAAGTTTTACTCAAGTAGTAACGGTGAGAAATGGCTGATTTTGAAAAGATAATTTGAAATAGTCTCGGGAAATCTCCCAAAAAGATAATAGAATAAAATCTTACTGGAAAATCCTAGAAAAAATAAATATGAAAAATCTTATATTTTCCAGATTTTCTGATATTTTTAAAATAAAAATCTGCCAGAAATTTTCTCAATTTCAACTTGTCGAATTTGTTAACCTGCTGCGTGGAATAGTCAATTTTCTGTTCTGAATCTGCATCCTTATCCTTGGCCTTGTCCTTATCTTTTTCCTTACTTTTGTCATCGGCTGCATCATAGTGTTCGCTGCAAATGTGCAACATCTCCTGAATTTTCAACACATTGCCCGTACCTGCGAAATTGGCACGATTCCAAATTCTAGCGCACAACTAGCGCTAGACATAATGTATAACGCAAAGCTCTAGCGCACAACCAGTCCTAGTCATAATTAGGGTTGGCCGATGTTTTTTTTAAAAACGTTTTTTATTAAAAAAACGTTGTTTTTTTTAAAAACATGACGTCCGAAATGTTTTTTTTTTAAAACATCGACCGAAATTTTTAGTACTAAGCACTAGGTATTTTGCAAAATTTTTGCGCGCAAGCGCGCAATTTCACACACAAATTGACATTGGTGGTTGTTTTCACTGGTTTTGTGGCATTTTTAGTATCAAAGTATCCATTTCTATGTGCTACCATGGGTTAATAAGCCATCATATGTTGCTGTAGTATAAAATATTGAGGTAATGTGCTTCCATGTACCTCCACAGTGTGTAACTTCACTCCCAAAGTAACAACCTCCTTTTATAACCTTGTTTCATCACTATTCCGTGCCAAACTTTACCTGAAGTCACGAACATTCGACTATAAGGCAATATACGAATGATATGTCGACGAAAAATGGATATTTTTGACACAAATCACCACTTATAATGCTATCACATGGCTCCACAGACATTATATGAAGGGTGTGCTTCTAAAAGTACCGATCTACAAAAAATCGATTTTGAGATAATCGCGATTGAAAGTTTGGAGCATGCAATACCCATACATGGTATTGGGTATGGGAATTTTGGGTAAGGGTATTTCGGCCATATTGTTGGGTATCCACATGCATGGGTATAATCATTGATTATACACGTAACACTAGCTATATAAAATTTAGGGAATTGTATTTTTGCAGTACAGTGAAAGGAACAAATTGGTAATAGCGTGTAGATCGGTATTTTTTAAAGCACAAAATCAGAAAGCTGTAGATCGGTACTTTTACCCATAATAAAAAAGCACAAAATGAGTTTTTGCGCAAGCGGACGCCGATCTGACATCGGTACTTTTAGAAGCACAAAAAATAATGTGCAGATCGGTACATTTCAAAGAACAGTTTTGAAAAAAGTGTGTAGATCGGTACTTTTAAAGACACAAAAGCTGAAAAAGCTTGTAGATCGGTACTTTTAAAATTTCAAAAACTGTAATTTGCGATTTTTTTGCTTTTTTCGACCCCCCATATCTCAAAATTGAATTTCGCACCCCCCACATATTATATATATTTTTGAAGCGCATTTTTATGGGGACCCCAAAAATGGTCCTAACTCAAATTTGAAAAATTTGTAGATCGGTACTTTTAGAAGCACACCCTTCATATGGTCATATACAACATCACAGAGTATTGCCACTGTCTGATATACCTATATATGTTGACACAAGGTCATATCTGGGAGCTTTAAAAAAAAACGTTTTTTATTTTAAAAAAAACGTTTTTTTTTTAAGAAACATCGAGTTAAAAAAAACGTTTTTTTTCCAACCCTAGTCATAATGTATAACGAATAAAGCCTTTTTTGTTTAAATACATTTTCATTATGTCGGCATCACACACACCAAATGTCAACTGGTTCCCATCCCAATTCAAAGCTTGCTCACGAGTAACACTACGCATTATTATATACACATATAGTTCATGCCATTCTTGTAAATTTTGTTACGGCAATATTTATTTCAACAATACAGCTCCATTTGCAACGCGATTCAACACTATTGCATTTGAACGTCGTTGGCGGGCTCGCGAGGCTAGCTTTGAATTGGGACGGGAACCAGTTGACATCTGGGATCCCCGTCAACTAGTCCGTGTAAGACCTCACCGGCATAGGCAGCCACCTCCACAGTGGTGGCAGCCATGTTGCCAAAAGGCTGGGACAAAGTCCTCAGAGACTCCAGGAGCACGTCGCACTGGTCCTGGGTACCCAGAAAAACCAGCGCCATTGCCAGAGCGACGAAACGGACCGAGGGCTCTTTTAGTTCGGCCTCTGAACGCTCTAGCAGGTACTGTGAGGTTTGGGTGTTTTTTAAAGGATGTTTTAGTGAGAAAGTTGGAACAGTGCCAAATTAAGAAAATTTAAGAGATTTGACGTGGATCCGGGTGAAAAATGATTGCTAGGGAGACGTATTATATGAAAAGTATAGATTTTTTTAGTAGAGAATAGGTAACCTCATTTATTTAATATTTTTGATGGAAAATAAATATCGGTGGGAATCGAAACAACAACAAAATTCTAAACTTTGAACTAAACAATTTTTTTCCCTCAAAATATACATTACATCTAGTATAACGACTTAACGCATACACTCACCATAAGTAACTCATTAGTTATCTGCGGGTCTGCAGTGCCTACCCCGATCAAGCCGAGCGAAATCGCCGCAAGTGCTCGCAGCTGAAAATTATATTTTATTCTGTTCGGAATAGACGAGTTGATTAGATGGGAAATTTAAGTTATTTAATTTTAATTGAACTTCCGTTAAAAAGTTGAGTGTGCGTAGCCAAATATCACTCGATCGCAACAAACGCAAAAACGAAACGGAAAAAAGTTACATTGTCGATTCAAAATGAACCACCCTCTAACCTCCGGTGTATTTGTGCTATCCCGGAAAACTTTTTTCAGCTCAAACAGAACCGCACCATCTTCTTCCTGCCACACGGTGGTCCGTTTGCTGTTTGTGTATGCCAAACCGAGCCTAAATATGGGTTAATCACATGTACAGTATGTTGAATTCACTTACAGATAGGGTTGAAAAAAAAACGTTTTTTTTTAACTCGATGTTTTTTTTTTAAAAACGTTGTTTTTTTTAAAAAAACGTTTTTTTTTTAAAAGCTCCCAGATATGACCTAGTGTCAACATATATAGGTATATCAGACACTGGCAATACTCTGTGATGTTAAATATGACCATATAATGGCTGTGGAGCCATGGGATAGCATTATAAGTGGTGATTTGTGTCAAAAATATCCATTTTTCGTTGACATATCGTTCGTATATCGCCTTATAGTCGAATGTTTGTGACTTCAGGTAAAGTTTGGCACGGAATGGTGATCAAACAAGGTTATAAAAGGAGGTTGTTACTTTGGGAGTGAAGTTACACACTGTGGAGGTACATAGAAGCACATTACCTCAATATTCTATATTACAGCAACATATGTCGGCTTATTCACCCATGGTAGCACATAGAAATGGATGTTTTAAAACAACCACCAATGTCAATTTGTGTGTGAAATTGCGAATTTTGCAAAATACCTAGTGCTTAGTACTAAAAATTTCGGCCGATGTTTTTTTTTAAAAAAAACATTTCGGACGTCATGTTTTTTTTTTTTTTTAAAACGTTTAAAAAAAACATCGGCCAACCCTACTTACAGATGGAAAAAAAAATTGACAACATATTTGGTTGAAGACATAAATAAACTTTCGTTCTTAAAAATACTGGTGCCAGTCCCGCACCCTGTAAAGTGTGAAGAAAAGTGTCAAATCACATGAAAAATGTTATACAAATTTTTCAATTGCCATGCAAAGTGTCAAAAGTTCAGTAAATAATACGGACGATTCAAAGACGATAAAAAACTACAAATGCGATATCATAAATAATATCTCGCATCTTTATCTTTATCGATATTATACACTTTACTCGGCCCGCCGTTCTGTCACTTGCAAATTTCGCGTATCCATATGATTTCCCAACATTTTCATATGAAACAAAATTTCAATCAAACTCAACCACCCCCTCAAAAACCCCCTTGCCACCCCCAAACCAGGAAAAAGGCAACTTACCCCAGCGTGGCGCCGGTGCGAAGCAAATGCTTCTCACTGGGCAAGTAATCGACCAAGAGCGCCGCCGCCGGGTCGACTGCGTCTTGAATTCCGCAGCTGATCAAACCCACCGCTAGTAGGGTGCCCGCCTGCGTATGGGAAAATGTAGGGAGTAGGGACAAAAGTAGGGACTAGGGGTGGGACCACAATATATAGTATCGAATATATCGCAGCTTTTTATATCGAATATGGGATATCGACCATTGCTTCCATGATTTTTTCATCCATTCGGATTATATAAAGCCCCAAACAATATTGCTACATTGGCGGATAACTCTTGACTCTTCACTACTGGGAAGGTTGGGACGATATATCGTATCGAATATCGGATATCGACCATTTTTTCATATCGAATATCGATATCGAAAATTTTGAAAAAATATCGAATATCGATATCGAATGTCGACCATTTTTTCGATATTTTTCGATATTCTGAAAATCCTTTTGACCTGTTTTTGATCCCATAAAAATGGGTGAAGCCAACAAAAAGTGGACGCTGCAGCCATAACATGTGTATGCTTTTGAATGCACAAAGTAATATCTCATCATATAAATAGCATGCCATCATTACATTGAGCTACCAACAGTAGGATATGAAGGGTAATGTATACACACCCTTAAAATACACGCTATTTACAAAGGAAACTGCATCACACGGAAACAATTTGAAGAAACAAGAAATTTTCGCAGTCTTTTTAAACAACAACCTTTTTAAAATGCAAAAAGCCAGCCACCCCTAGTTACAAGTATGAAATGTAAATGTCTGCTGAATAATTTTTCACCTGATTTAATTAGATTCATTATGTCCTTATTTCATCCTCTCATTTTGACTGTTGTGAGACTCATAAAAAGATGATCAACAATGTTTGTGACCAAATGGAGATACAATATGCCCCATTGCATGAAAATATCGAAATATCGATATCGAATATCGAGCATATTTTCATATCGAATATCGAATATCGAGGGTCCATATCGTATCGATATCGAATATCGAGTTTCAGAAAAAAATATCGAATATCGATATCGAAAAGTCATATCCTCCCAACCCTACTACTGGGGCCAATCCCGCATCATATAAAATGAAAAAGTCAAACTCGTATTTTTCACTTCAGTCCAAAAAATCGGGAAATCCCGGTGTATCGAAAATGAATGTATCCTAATGTCGCAATCTTAACAATTTTTTTGAGAAGTTATACTTATAATCCCAACCAAAAAATGGACAAAATGTGCATCATACTTTGACATAATCGTCAGTGACGTAAAGAAATCTGTCGCACTGGGCGAGGCCATTTTCGATGTCCCAACGGTAGATCAGACCCGCCGAGGCCGCTGCAGAAATTATGCCTGCGAAAATGTGGAAATATAGTTTTGGATTTGTAGATTGTGCAATGAATCATTGGCCCTACACACACTAGTTTTCACCGTGACTGATGTGAAAACTGAAATGGCCACATGGCCACATCCAGCCTACTCTTTTTGTATGCTTTATGTGTTTGAGTTTTCACATTTTCAAAATTTAACTATCATTTATTACTACTCAAATTTTAATAAAATCAAATCATTCAACCGTGATTTTTATTTGCATTTGAAAAATTTTCAGTTTTCACACGAAGTCACGGTGAAAACTAGTGTGTGTAGGCACAATAACATAGTGCCATTTACAACAACAACTACAAAAGGTTTTCGTGAAACTTAGCGTAATTTGGATTAGATGCTAAATCTTTGTCTCTCAGATAAAAATTGATCAAAATATCGGATATGTCAATTGTCAACAGAATGTTTCGCAAAAACCTTTCCCAAAACCCATAAAAATAGATTTCATTTAGGTAGTTCAAAAACACTGATAATGCAAAAATAATGCCTCAAAAACATAACCTTATCCAGGGCCGTATCCAGGGGGGCGGGCGGGGTGCAGCCCCCCCCCCCCCTCCCAGGGCGAGACCAGAAAGTGACCAGATAATTCGAGTTTTTCAACGTCAGCGTAAAAAATTTTGCGCGCAAGCGCGCATTCTTCACCAGATATAAGATATTCTCATCCGATTTGCTCCATATGGCCGCAAACAGGGATGTAGCCAGGATTTTTGAGCGGGGGGGGGGCGGATTGTATACGGAGTCCGGCGAACGGGGGGGGGGCGGCGCCACCCCCCTAAAATTTTACCCCTGTAGTAGGGGAATGGCGCCATGGCGCTGGCGCCATTCGTAGGTGCCACGCCATGGCGCCACTGGCGTTGGCATTAGCGCCAACACACCAGTATACGTCTGTTTTTTACAGGCATATAGAGCGACATGGACAAGAATTGGGTCCATTTTCACTGACTTTGAAGCCGCGGGACCAGTCAGCCGAAAATACATGCTGTGAAGGGAAAATGCGCGCTTGCGCGCAAAATTTTTTTCAAACTGTCGACAAAATCGTCTTCTGGAAGTGCCATTTCTGGCACATTTTTTGGTCCGGCCCGGGAAGGGGGGGGGGGCGGCCGCCCCCCCCCGCCCCCCCTGGCTACGTCCTTGGCCGCAAATCATTAAAAATGTTGTGCTTTTTGCTGCTTTGTATGTATATTTACATAGTACATATACAGCTTTCCATGGCGCCGACGCCAACGCCAATGGCGCCAAAATTTTAGGGCCCCCCCACTCGCCGGGCTCCGTGAACAAGCAGCCCCCGCTCAAAAATCCTGGATACGTACCTGACCTTATCGACACATAAAATATAATCTGCCATAACCTACCGTAATCCTTATTCTTGAAGAACCACTTGTTGCCGTCCTGTTCGGATGTAGTTATCAGTTTGTCAGAGCCGAAGCCACAATTGACAAAACCGTTGACGAATGACGATGCCAGGTTCATTTTAGCCTGAAATTGAAAGACGTAAAAAATCGTAAAAAACATATTGACCGTCATAACCATCATAACAAATTTCTAATCGGCAGTGAATTTTGGGAGATCTTTCGCCATGTTTCATTCTAAACTTTAAATTTTGCAAGTTTTTGCTTACTTTCGGCGTAAAATCGCATTTTGTGCCCTTTCAGGCCCCCGGCAGGGTTAATATCCATCAGACACCCCGATGCACCCTTCAACGAACCGAATCGGGCACTGTGGACCCGCCAAAGGGCCTGACGGGCTCCAAATGTGTCTTGTATATCTCCTCGGGGGTCTTGGGCTCCATGATGTCCAGCTCCCTGCCCAGCGCCTGCATGTGGGGTTACTGAAGTGGGGAAATGAGTCCCGATACCGAATCCCGACATATTTCGGGATTTTGCGGTCCCGATCCCGAAGCCCCGATCCCGATCTCGATCCCGGAAAATTTCGCCAACATTTTTTTGTGGACTTTTTTGCAGTGTAGATGTGAACTGAAACCTAAAGTGTACATTTTATGCCTATTCTCTGCTATCCAAGATGTCACTAATCGTTTTTTTTTCGTGAAAAATTACAAAAACAATACCAGAACATGTCCAAAATGCCAATCCCGAGACACCCATCCCGACGATCAAAAAACAATCCCGATCCCAATCCCATTCAAACCGCACCTGAAAGTAGTGGTAGAGCTGTGCGTTGGAGTTCAGGTCGCACAGCTGCTCCGAGTCGGGCAGCGAGTCGTCGATGTCCACGAAGATTTGGTGCCGCCCCAACAGCATCGCCATCTGACGCTTCACCAGGCTGCCAGGGGAATAGGGGTGGAAATGAGTTTTGAAAGAAAAAGTATTAAAGATTCCGGCTGCCGTTTTTAAATACCGTTTCGATGCTGGCGTTTTTTAAAACGTTGTTTAAAAAAACGTTAAAAACGCCGGCGTTAAAAACCCGCACCAAATTCACCAACAGTAAATACAACGTAAATAATACGGGTGAGCAAAAATGTTTCCTTTTATATTCAGGTAATTAGGGATTGACGGTATCTTTTAAACGTTTTATAAAAACGGCAAAAATAAGTACTTTCTCCCTAGGTGAATATTTTGAATTTTTGCAGCTTTTTGTGCTTCTAACAGAGAAAAAAAGTTGTTAGAAAAAAAGCCCGAAAAACTCACATATCTTTTTCATCAAAGAAAGTCTTTTTGACCATATCGATATCATTCAACATAACGTAGCACCTGAGTGTCTGCACTCCCTTCCCAAACTTTGAATAAATCGATGCTGCACATTTCATCAGAGCCCCGTTTTCTGGCTCTGCAAGTAGAAAATGTGTCATAAAATTAATTAAGTGGACATTTGCGGGAAATTTACAAAGAATGCGAAAAAAGTCGATTGAAAAAACGCATTAGTGTGAAATACTCCGAGGTGACAAGTGACAAAAAAAGTTGTGCGTAAGTAAACTTATAAGTATGTCAAGTGACAATTACAACCTAAGATACTTCTCCCCGAATGAAGTTTACTCTATCCCCATACTTCTACTAAAAACACACAAAGTATTTTCTACAAATACCCAATACCCAAAATACCCGATACCCAAACGTACCCGCCGCAAATGGGACACAACTGAGCAAATAAAGCGCGACCCTCTGATGGGCTTGTTCATCACACTCCTCTAATAAAACATCCATACGTTCCAATTCCATCAACAGATCGACTGCTTCCGTTTCCGCATTGTGCGACATGCAGTGCGTTGCTAATAGCTGTCGATAAAAAGTCGATAGATCGATGTGAAAAGTCGATATTTGAAGGTTTGAAGAATGGTTAAGCTAGTCCGTTTTGGATGTTTGAACGGTTTGTTGGGATAAAATGTAGGGTTCAAACGGGATTGACTTTTCGGGATCGAGATTCACTTTTTGAGATTTCGGGATTGGGATCGGGATCGGGATTGGGGTTTCGGGATCGGGATTGGTATTTTGAGATTTCGGGATCGGGATCAGGATTGGGGTCACGGGATCGGGATTAACATTTTTTCGGGGACGGGATGGGGGTCTAGGGATAGAGATTTTCGTCACTGTTCTGGCATCCACAGTTGTTCATAAAGGTCTCAAAACACTGTTGGATGCCAGAAAAGTGACATAAAGTGGACGCTGAGGGGTTTGCGTTCATTTTTTCACTTTTTATAATTTTCACTATTTTTTCCGGGATCGGGATCCTGGACTTGGGAGATTCTCAGGATCGGGATTTGAAAGTTTTCGGGATCGGGATTGGTATTTTTGGATTTCGGGATCGGGATCGGGATTGGGGTTTCGGGATCGGGACTGCTAAATCCCGGAATTTCACGGGATCCGGGATCGGGATCCCGTTTGAACCCTAATAAAATGTGCGAAAATAAACGATTATTGCAACTGTGAAAAGCCCCGCAAATTGGAACATTTTAGAATTCTCCAATTCTAAAAAGTTAAATAATTTTAAAGTTCAATTCAGAATTTCAGGGTAAAATTGTATCTGATAATCGTGTTTGGACATAGATTAGGTTAAAAGTACTGGGGAGAAATAGCAAACTGTTCAACAAAATAGAACCCAACCTTGGCCAAGTCGAGGAGCTGTTTCTGTCTCTCTGAGCCGTCCTCTGCTTTCTTCCACTCGTCCGTCAACTCGGAACACAAATGTCTGTGTGCAAAAAAAGTAAAAATATATAACGGCAATTGCTATATTTTGATAACTATTGGGGGATGGATATCACATATTAATCTACGTTAGGCAGATCAAATATTTTTTTATCTAACCCCACAGCAAGGATGTAGCCAGGGGGGACGGGGGGCGGCCGCCCCCTCCCTTCCCGGGCCGGACCAAAAAATGTGCCAGAAATGGCACTTTCAGACGACGATTTTGTCGACAGTTTGAAAAAAATTTGCGCGCAAGCGTGCATTTTCCCTTCACAACATATATTTTCGGCTGACCGGTTGCCGCGGCCCCAAAGCCAGTGAAAATGGACTTAATTCCGGTCCATGTCGCTCTATATGCCTGTAAAATACAGACATATACCGCTGTTTTGGCGCCAATGCCAACTCCAGTGGCGCCATGGCGTGGCGCCTACGAATGGCGCCATTCCCCTACTGCAGGGGTAAAATTTTAGGGGGGGGGGCGCCGCCCCCCCCGTTCGCCGAGCTCCGTATATAGTCCGCCCCCCCCGCTCAAAAATCCTGGCTACGTCCCTGCCCCACTCAGAATCGACCAGCTATCTATTTACATGCCACATATATTGCCTATTTTTGGGGGAAATTTAGCTAAAAATAGGTATAAAAGCAAGTATAAACAAAAATTACTGAAAATAGGCACATGAACTAACGATTTTGGCGATGAAAATAGACAAAAAGCATGAAAATTAGGGTTTTTGAGCAAAAATTATGGTAATGTTAAAGGCATTGCCGTCGCAGTACGTCAGCCCCTAATAGTGAAAAGCCATGCCGTCTTTGTAGTCTAGTGATTAGGGCGCTCGTGTTCTATGCGGGAGGTGCGGGTTCGATTCCCGCCTGTTGCAATTGCATTTTTGCAGTGCAGCGAAAGGCTGATAGCCAAAAATTTAGCATTTAGGATAAATAAATAAATAACTGCCCCATTGGAGACACCTTTTCTCTAGAAAAAAAGACACCCACTGCAACCAACTTGACATATTCGTGTCCCCAGCTGCCGACGGGCTCGTTGGCGCCCTTGAGTCTGTAGTTGATGCAGGCCGCCTCGTCGTCGGCGCACATGGCCAGCACGGAGATCAACTCCGCGCATTGCAGCTGCAACGTGAGTGGAAATTTGATAGGTTTTTCGGTTGAGTGCGGATTTTTGGTCAGAAAAACGGTAGGTTGAAAATTGTGTACTGATTTTCTTATAAAGCATAGCTTCGCTATGAATGTACATGTGCAATGAAGCGACTGGAATTTGAACAAAAACAATAATTTTGTAACACCAGCTCTACCCACCTTTCGATATTGTTCCCTACAAATCGACTGTCGATCTCGATATTCAATTGGTCGATAGACAATATTCGAAAAGAAAACGCAGTCGATATTCGATATTTTTCAAAACTTTTCGATATCGATACTCAATATTTAAAAAAAACAGTCGATATTCCACCCCCCCAAACAACCTTAACACCCTTATCCTGTATCTTCTCATAGACCTCCTTCATGGCGTCGAAGTGCGGCCGCATGAACTTGAGCGGCTTGGGCACCGACGTCATGCTCATGGTGCTCGAGCGCACCAGCGAACGCATCGTCTCCAGGGCGGCCGCGTACAGCGACTGGTCCGGCTCCTGGGGGGGGGGTCAATTGAGATTGGGTCCTGGGGCAGGGAGTATACAGGATTTTTGAGCGGGGGGCTTGTTTACGGAGGCTGGCAGCCAACCCCACCGCCCCCGATGGCGTTACGTGTAGGCGCCATGCCATGGTGTTGATGTCGCTGGCACTAGTGCCAATAACCGCTATATATTTATGGATGAAAATATACATCCATATACACCGGTAGTATATTTGATTGATTACATTGTCAGATATTTACATTGATTACCGGTGTACACATTGATTACATTGTCAGATATTTCTGAATGTACGGGCCGATATTATGATTCTGATCTTGTATGCGGCGGTAAAATAAGTTGACCTGGAAAATTCACAGCGAAAGTTGCACTTTCCTGTAATTTTCAAGTCTCACCCCGGGAGGTGGGGCTGCAGCCCCCCTGAAAAAAGTTTAGTTTCTATTTACACCTTTGTTCAGGTGTAAATATAAACTGTAAACTAATGTGCAAAATGTCGTGTCAAATTGTCAAACATGTCAAAATGCAAAATTTCATCAATTTCGCCCAGGGGCGAGTCGAGTTGTCGAGTTGTCATGTAAATGTACACTGTAAAACTCTTCTGTATTGCACCGGGAACCATAAATTTTACATGAAACCTCATAGTGTACGGAACTGACTACTGATGAGTGTCGGCAAGAAAAACTATCCAAAACTCCATACCTGGAGAATTTACTTGCCATTTTCCAGGACATTTTACATTTACTTTTGGCACTTTACATAACACTCGACATTTTAGAGGGTGCAGGCTGACTCTAGATGAATGCCAACAACAACTTTCCGTCAAAATTGCCCACCTGTAATCGCTGCACCAGCATATTTAATTCCTCTTGCAACTTTTTGTCTTCTTCCGACATTTCCACGGGCTTTTTCTCGTCCTTTTTTTCGCCTTTTCCATTTTTCTGCGAATCCTTTTCGTCTGCGGGTTTTTGATCGGATTTAGGTTTGTCTTGCTCCGCGGAAACCATCTTTGCGATAGGTTTTTTTTCCGAACGTTTCAGTTGGCGAAGGTAAAGACGTTTCAAAATTCGTTCCTTTTTTAATTTTTGATGATTTGGTAAAGATTTGGATACGCCGAAGATGTAAATGACAGGAGATGTGAAGTCGGCAGATAAATCGCTACACATATGAACAAAATAGGTAAAAAGCGCATCATAAACGTGTGTATAGACAAAATACTGATGATGGAGGTAAAAATTGTCAAATGGAGCCTATTATTATGGCTATTTTGAGCTACTTTTGAGTTTTCACTCTCGTTGTAATATACGCGACCGGTAACTTGGACGTGGGCCAACTATGACCCCATCCGCTCCGAAATGGCTGGAAACGGGAAGAGAGGACGATACCCCGTATGTAATCGTGGCAGCTAGCCAAACAGCCATTTAGATGCGCGGATACTCGGATTTGTCCACATACATAATATATATGTGTCAACTAGTGTGTTGGCCGCCATTAGCGACCATTTGCGGTAGCTTAATTGAATTCCGAGGCCATAATCGGTGACGCGAACAGAAATCCTGCGTCTTTCAAACTCGGTGGTATGAAACGCAAGGTAACTTGGATGTGTGCCAAATTCATGTAGCGCACTCGTATACTCGGATGACATTACGCCGTACATTTTTCCGGAGGAAACACTTCATCATGACGTCATCACTTTCGTCGTCTTGGTCGTCTTTCGTCGTCTATTGTCGTCCATAAGTTCTCGGCTGGCCGTCTGCCAGCCGAAGACATAACTCCTATCTGTTTGTAGAGTATCGTGTTTGCCGAGTATACGAACATCCCGCCATTGATTTCCAAAAGTTCTGCCGAGTTTACATCGCGCGATCCCTGGAAACGCAAAAACGACAAAAATGTCGCACTGATGAAATAAAGAAAATCACCGCGTGAAAATTAATCCATCAACGAAAAATTAACGTTTTAAAATTTTCAATTGTAGAATTCTGGATAAGTTCGTGCGACTGTGTGGAATCGGGATATTCGAATATGACCACTAATACTGTGTGTTTTTCATCATGCCTTGAATGCCCTAAAATTCCTATGCCTTAAACTATGCACTAATGCCATAAAAATCATTAAGTTAGGTAAACAAATTTTTGGAATATATTTCACTTGTTTCTTTCATCACAACAGTGGGTGACTTTTACACTGGACTTCATTCATAAGAATATGGTAACACCCTTTTCCATAGCTTTAGTTAAATCATTGTGCACAATGACACAGGCAGGTGCTGGCAAGACGCCAGCACAGACTCAGCAGCAACAGCAAGCTGGGAAATTTTGGCGCAAAGTGAACAGGTGCCCGTTTCACAAGTGGACAAGTGACAACAAAGTGCTAAGTGATAAGGAATGCTATAAGTGGGAAGGGAAGTCAAGTGACCCGGTGCCAGTCTAGTGTAAAGTTTACCCTGTAAAGTGTAAAGTCTAGTGTTAAATGTTGTGTAAATGTCATAGAAATTTATCAAAAGTTCAGTGTTGAATTTTATTCTTTTAAACTTAATTTGACATTTGACAGGACATTTGACACTTGACATTACACTTTAAAGGGTGCGGGACTGCCCCCTGGAAAATAGATAGCGACAAAGTAATTTTGTGTAAAAAACTCAGCATAAGTGCAGTTCTCACCTGACTTATCACTTATGAATTGGCACTTTAAATGGGGGTGCACTGATACGCACATCTGCCCGATACGCACATTTGCCCGTTTTTTCACTTGACACTTTTTCAAGTGATTTTCAGATATGTGTAAAGTGAAAAAAGTTCATTAATGTCATTGCGCAGCGTTTCTCACTTCACTCATATCTGAAAATCATTTGGAAAAGTGTCAAGTGGAAAAACGGGCAAATGTGCGTATCGGGCAGATGTGCGTATCAGTGCACCCCCATTCAAAGTGCCAATTCATAAGTGATAAGTCAGGTGAGAACTGGACTTATGCTGAGTTTTTTACACAAAATTATTTGTCGCTATCTTTTTTCCAGGGGGCAGTCCCGCGCCCTGTAAAGTGTTATGTCAAGTGTCAAATGTCCTGCCTGTATCAGCCCTGCCCCCTTTGAATTGGCACTTAACACTTTTCTTGTCACTTGTCACTTGTAAAATTGACACCAGTTCTACATCTCTGAATATTGGACCATCAGCAACTAAAACAGCAAACACATCTGTCTATCTCGGACCACCATATGCTAAAACATCAGCTTATTTTGGCCCACCAAATACTAAAACATCAACTTATTTTGGCCCACTCGCTACTACTACGTCGTCTGCTTATTTTGGACCACATGTTTTGAGATCAGCTTATTTTGCGCCACCACCCACCGCGAAAACAGGTACTGATTTTATTTATTTTTTTTCAAAAATATTTTTTGTTTTGATGTCTGTGAAAAAAATTAAAATGCAGGAAAAATTCGAAACTAAACTAGGTATTCTCCGGTTACTTTACACCTTGCACGCGTGGTTCCCGCTGGACGTGTGCCAATGATGGTTAACGCGTGCGAGTTTCATAAAAAGATGACAAAATTGATTGTTGCCCTAATGTTATTGATCAACAGATTCACATCTATAATTGTTCCATCTTTTTATGGAAATCGCGTGATTTTACAACCATTGGCATGCTTCCAACACGAGACATAAATCAGTGCGAGGGCAGAGTATCATGTACGCCGAGTATAAGTGTTGTATTTATCGGAATTCCTATCGTCGCTATTGGGTACGGAAGACATTTTGCAGAAAAATTTTTTTGAGCACAATACATCTTTAAACCAAAAAAAACGATGTATTATATACTCGGCGGACATGATACTCTGCCCTCGCACTTATTTATGTCTCACGTTGGAAGCGTGCCAATCATGAAAAAGCATGCGATTTTTGTATAAAAGATGAAAAAGTCATTGTTGTGAATAAGTTAACGTATAGCGTTATGACAGAGATGACTTTTCAACTTTATGAAAATCGCATGCGTAAAAAAATCGTTGGCACGCTTCCAGCGGGAACCACGCGTGCAGGGTGTAAAGTGACTGGACTCCAGTCACTGGAGTATACCATGTTGGCTAGTTTCGAATACCGCGTAGTGTATTTTTACATAATGCCTTTGCATTCAATTTGAGCACAGCATGCCACTGCTTTTTTGTCAGCCAGTAGTGCCACTCAATTCGAGCATGACATTCAAAATAAGCCAGGGGTAGGAAAGGGGGGGGGAGGTTACCCCAACCCCCTTCCAAACCGCCCAGCTATCTACACTCCTGGAAAATGTCTTTATACCCTCTGATTTTTTGGTTCAATGGTGAACCAAACATTAAATATGGGTCACTGAGGGGTGAAACTCATACATAGGGAGGGTAATTATGTCAACCACCCACACTAGAAGTATGGCCCCCCTAGTATATAGTCAATATATCGTTAACCGTGAAAGCAGTGCCTTCCACGATTTTTTCTTGCTTTTTTACATTTTGTTTAGGTAATGCGCGCAGTCGTGAGCTGGCTCGGTGCCAACATTTCGTTTTATTGATAAATTCAAAAATATGAACCATGCCGTGTCGATATTTGTCTGCCAACCGACGGCAGAGGATTTTGAACATGATGCGAAATCAATGTGAGTGCAGAGTATCAAGTCCACTGCGTATACCGTTTTGAATACAAATTGGCAAAGTGATGAATATTTGAGCAGTGCATCGGTTTTTTTTACATCGCATCGCGCAGTCGTTTTCATTTTCACCATGTTTTCTTCTTTGTTTGAACGTTTTAGTATAAGGGATAAAGACTTTTTTCCACCAGAAATTTGACTTTGGATCGCTGCCAAACGAGCAGCAAAGCACCCAGAAGCCTAAAAATCGACATGTGGCATAAAGGCACCTTACTCTACAAGAATTCATCCCATGTACATCCCGACACAGGTCGCACGTTAGCTGGGGAGACATTGAATTTTTTGTTCCCGATCAGGAGGATAAAGACATTTTTCCGGGAGTGTATCTATCCCGGATAGCATTGAAAAAAATCTCAGAAAATCTCAAAAAATATATGATTTTCTGAGATTTATATTTTTTTCACGATTTTCTAGAGAGATTTAATTATATTTTCGTTTTGAGAGATTTTCTGAGATTTTTCAAAATATCAAAAAATGTCTCAAATTATGATATTTATATTAATTTATATTTTTTCCAGGTTTTTTGAGAGAGATTTAATTATATTTTTTTCTTGAGAAATTTTTTTCCGAGATTATATTTAATTATATTTTCTGAAAATTGACGATTTTTTTCAATGCTAATCCCGTAGGCCGCTCAGCTATCTAGGTATCTATCCTGGAGGAATCTTTTTTATGCAATACTTATGCAGGACTTTCAGGTGCGCGGACAAAGCGGTCATCGGCTCCAGCAGGCAGAGAATTGGCCAGACGAGTGGGTGGAACAGACGAGGCCAGAGGACAGAGGACATCTAGAAGCGAGAAAGAGAAGTCAAAGCTAGGGTGTCAAAAAAATTTTTTTACGGAAAACGGAAATTGAAAATTTTTCGCACTTGGCGGAAACGGAAAAAATTTGAATGTCTGAAAACGGACAAATTAAATGCCGGGAAATGGAAAACGGAAAACGAAATTTGCACGGAAACGGAAAAATTTGCTGAAATTTTGACAGAAAATGGTAAAAATTTGCTGAAATTCCCTGGAAACAGACAAAAAATTGCTGAAATTTTTTATCGAAAATATAAATAATTTGCTGGAAACGGAAAAAAATTGCTGAAATATTGATTGAAAATGGAAAAAAATTCAAATATCATATTTCTCCGATCAAAGCACCCCCCCGTTCAAAGCTCCCGGGGTGCTGTGCTGTGCAAATTGTTCCAAGTAAAGCACCCGGGTTCTTTACTTCTCATCCGAAAATTTTTTGGTGATCATCTCTTATCATAAATAATATTGCATCAAACGCTCCTGGTGTAATTCACCTCAGAGCAACTTGAAGTGGCGCTTGTGTTCAGTGATTTCTGGGTCATGGGAATATTGCTGAAGTTCATCAAAGCATTTCAACTCTACCATAGTATAGCACCCTGTGATTTGCATTGCACCAGGGTACTATAAACAGCACTTGAAAAGTAGTTCAAAAAGTACTCCAATTTTGTAAAGCACCCGGGGGGCTTTGATTGGAGAAATACGGTACCTGCATGCATGTTTACCATTGAAAACCTGCATGCATGTTTACCAGTTTGGTTTAAATGGAAAACAGAAAGTTCAGCTGGAAAATGAAAAATGAGGTGGAAAAAAACACAGAAAATTGAGCCGGAAAACGGAAAAAAGGCAGAAAAAACTCAAAGTTTAGCGGAAAACAAAAAAAATGAGGCAGAAAAACGGGAACGGAAATAGAAAAAAATTCAGTGGTGGGAAAACGGAAACTGAAACGGAAAAATTTTGCCTGTGGAAAACGGAAAACGGAAAGTTGACAGCCTAGTCAAAGCCACACCCTGATGAATTGAGATATCCCAATGTCAACCAGAAAGGTGGGTTAGATCGTGTTCACACTGTTTTTCTGTGATGACAAAAATTTCGAGTTTTCAAACATCCTTTTATCTTTAAAATGAATGGTGTGATTGGTGCTTCGATAGTGTCCAGGACAAAAATATGATTTCATAGATTATGTAATCAATCTTTTTATACCAGATCACTTTTCTTGTCAGTGGTTCTCGGTAGCGCAGTGGGCCGCAACTACCGTATTTCCTCGAAATACCCCCCCCCCTTGAAATACCCCCCCCCTCGTTTGACCCCCCCCCTCTCGAGACCACTATGAAACAATCACCCCCCCCCTCGAAATACCCCCCCCCCAAATTGAGTGTAAAGGGAACGTACATGACAATAACTGTAGTTTGTGTTCAGTGTACTGCAGAACACACGTTAAAACAATGTCGGTGTCACGTTAGAACAGTGTACATACCATCTACATACTAATATTAGTCTACAGAACCTTATAAATGGCGGATTTTGTTGCATTTTTCGACGTCTGCGTACGTTTCAGACGACAATTTCGTACTTGGTTTTCAAAAATTTTCTTGTGAAACAATCACCCCCCCCCTCGAAATACCCCCCCCCTCGTTTAACCCCCCCCCTCTCGGGACCACTATGAAACAATCACCCCCCGGGGGGTATTTCGAGGAAATACGGTATTTAAAAAAAACTCAGGAATAAATAACAATGCTTTCTCATGTCCTTGTGTATGAGGTAGTTTGTAAATACGTATACAAAATTCATGTCTCTATTCATTTAATTAGACAAAAAAGAATTTTTTTACGAAATCTGATATTCTAATAATTAAATGAAATAATACTTACTGAAACCAAAAAAAAAATCCCACAGCACCTGCGACCATACAACTGGTTAATCCAAGAAACAAAAAGTTTATGCAGACTGCCAGAACAAAGGCCAGAAAGAACAAAGGAACATTGGAATTTAGGAAATGATTATACACATCTGATTGAAATTCAGTCTGGAGGGTAGGGTGGCAGACGGTACGGCCTTGCGGTAAACCGTACGGTACGGTAAATTTACTATTTTGCGGTAAACGGTACGGTACGGTAAATCTTCAATTTTGCGGTAAACAGTACGGTACGGTAAATCTGTAAAGTGCGGTACGCGGTACGGTACGGTACGGTACGGTAAATTTCCGATTGTCAGAATTGTATCAGTGCCGGACTACAGAGAACTTTTACTTCATAAATTGACACCAAATTCATTGACACAATTTGATAAATGGACTTAAGAACCCAATAACAGTATGATGACATAAAATTCCATTACCCACAATGTAGGGGTTCAATATATAGGTTCATTCAATGTGTAGAAGGAAGAAAATGAAGAAAAATTACTCAAAGTGGGTGAAAAATTGCTAAAAGTAAGTGAAATTTACACCTTAAGAGCGTGTTGAAGCACATGGCTTGATTTTATAAACACATTCTACTAATGTAAATCATGACTTATATCAATGAAATGAAAGAGCTTCAAATCAGGAAAACAGTGCTGTGAAATTTGCGCGCTTGCGCGCAAAAAAATTTCAAAATACCGCGTTAATTGTCATCAATAAATTGGCATATTTAATGTCAATCTGAGTAAAATTTACCGCATTTTCTGCGGTAAATGAGTGCGGTACGCCGTACGGTACGGTAAATTTTGGAAAATGCGGTACGCGGTACGGTACGGTAAATTTCTAAAAGTGCGGTAAACGGTACGGTACGGTACGGTACGGTAAATTTCCCAAAAATGCGGTACGGTACGGTACGGTACAGTAAATTCTGCCACCCTACTGGAGGGTGGTGCCTGTGCATATTGTAACGTACCCAGTTAATGATTTACCATTGGCCATACTCAGCTGACCGCATTCTATGCATTTTTCTGGAGGAAACACTATCATGACGTCACCATTTAAAAATCAAATTTGTTAAAAAAACGATTGAGGATTGAACATTTGTCACTTGTATTTACGTGACTCCACCTTTTTCACTTTGAAATTTTTTTTTGTGAAAGTGCATGCATCATCCTGCTCGCGAATTATCGACTACCTAAGACACATGTGACCTCACACACTGTGACCACTAGTGATGGAAAGGCACCGGGGCATCGGTGCCCCGGTGCTGGGCACCGGAAAGCACCAGCACCGGTGCTGGTGCGGTGCAGTGCCATTTTTCGAGGGTGCCCTGTTGGTGCCGGTGCCATTTTTATCAGAATAGCACCGGTACCGGTGCGGTGCAGTGCCATTTTTTGGCTGGTGCCAAAGGTGCTATACTCAAGCGACATTACACCTTACAATGAAATCTACCATATCCCATCTGAATCAAAGAACAAACATAACACTTTTTTCATCATATTTATGAAAGCAATTTGATAAATATGGTGAAAGAAAAAATATGTTTGTTCTTTTATTCAAATGTGATATGGTAGACTTTATTGTAAGGTGTAATGTCGCTGGAGTATAGCACCAGGGCCAAAGTAAAAGGCACTGGGAAAAGCACCGGCCAAGTCTACATAGAGTGTAAAATTTTGTCCACAGCATGTGCTTATTCATATATACCCAAATGTTTTTAGTCAATTTTGGAAAAAAACATACTTCGAAATCTGCCATACCCTTCTGAAAAGGTAACAAAAATTGCGTTGTTTTTCATAATCATAAATATTACATTTGTTTCATCATTTTGTTCATAATTTGTTAGTCAGTAGACAATAGTGACTATGTGTATTGCAGTGTAAAAGATATCTGAGCTATCATTCATAATCATAATAATTGCCTCGTAAAGTGATCGCCACGTCATTATAATCATTTTAAATGCTCAACCATCAAAATCGGTAGAGAATTCATGGAAATATGCAGTTCTGCAGGTGCCGCCTCAAAAAAATAAATTCGGAACCTCCAGCCCAGTTATCATTGAAAAAAATCGTCAATTTTTAGAAAATATAATTAAATATAATCTCAGACAATCTCTGAAAAAAAAATATAATTAAATCTCTGTCAAAAAACCTGGAAAAAATATGAAGAAATATAAATATCAGAATTTGAGAGATTTTCTGATATTTTTAAAAATCTCAGAAAATCTGTCAAAAAGAAAATATAATTAAATCTCTCTAGAAAATCGTGGGAAAAAATAAATCTCAGAAAATCTTATATTTTCTGAGATTTTTTAAATATAAATCACCCAGAGATTTTTTCAATGCTAAGCCCAGTGCGGTGCCTTTCTGTGCTAGCACCGGCAGCCGGCCGGTGCCCCAGGGTGCCGGTGCTATTTTTTTGAAATGGCACAGGTGCCGGTGCGGTGCGGTGCCATTTTTTGGCTGGTGCCCAAGGTGCCAGGTGCCCTTTCTGAGGAATGGCAGCGGTGCCGGTGCGGTGCGGTGCCATATTTCCCGGTGCCTGTTCCATCACTAGTGACCACTAGGCACTAGTACCACCTGACGCTCCACAGGGGTGAGCGTCAGTCAATAAGTAATTTTTGGTGCATACTTTGATGTTCGTCGAGTTTACTTATTACTGATCATGGCCAGCCCTACGTACTATTTTACCTATATTATGAAAATAAAATATAAGACCTATCTATGCTTGATGTTGTAAATGAAAATTGGCGGCACAAAGTTAGGTACTTGTGAACAGGGTTGGCAAAATCTCAGAAAAAAATAAAAATAAAATAAAAATAAAATGGAATATTCAAGAATAAAATAAAATAAAATAAAATGGAAAATATAAGAATAAGAATAAAAATTGTATAAAAATTCGAATTTTTGTAAAATTGTATAAAAATTTGTATTTTTGTAAAATTGTATAAAAATTTGTATTTTTTGTAAAATTTTATCTCGTTGCTTGAGTTTCTACCTGTTTATTCATGGATCTGGGAGCAGTCCCAAGTGTTAAGTGTCCAATGTCATGTAAAATGTCATGCAAAGTGTCAATTGTCATGACAAATGTAAGGTCAAGTGTAAATTGTCATGACATGTAAAAAATAAAGTATCAATTGTCAAGTAAATTGTGTCCAAATCTTATGTTTTATATCTAAATCTTATGTTTTGTATCCAAATTATGTTGTTGGTGTATCCAAACATTATGTGAACATTTGGATACAAAAACATAAGGTTTGGATACAAAACATACTATGGATACAAAAACACAAGATTTGGATACACAATTTACACTTTGCATGACATTTGTCATGACAATTGCCACTTTGCTTGAAATTTGACATGACACTTGACATTTTGCATGAGAATTGACACTTTACTTTATATTTGTCAAGGCAATTGACAAATTGCATTACATTTTACAAATGTGCCCAGCACACTCCACTAGTCCTTCTACTGAAAATGCAAACCATTCTTATCAATAATTGTAACTTTACACTTGCAGCTAGCTAACAATACATACTGCATGCAACTTTTGAAAAGTAAAGGAAAAATTTGTCACAGGTTTTTCATGTATAGGTCTAATTATAACATTTTTTTGGCCTTGCATGCATGATTCTGATTTTTTGTAAAATTTTTGTACAATTTTTGTAAAAATTTTGTAAAATGTGTCATTTTATTTTATTAATGACTTTTGGGAATAAAATAAAATAAAATACAATGAAACAAGAATAAAATTTAAATAAAATAAAATTTTTATTCAATTTTTATACAATTTTACTAAAATGAATTTTTATAAAACCAACCCTGCTTGTGAAACCACAGTTTACCTGACCAGGGACCAATAATTGGTCAATTATTGACCTGACACACTTGACCATTCTCAAGGGACCCTGACAGGGGGTCCAGAGGGGGGTAACATACCCCCTTCCTGATTGAGACGTGGATAATATTTGAGTGGTGCCATTATTTTTGGTACCAGGTAGTTATTATTGGTATCATTTGTAAGGGTGCTGGGCTATTTCTTCATTCTGGGCAATTTCTGGACATTTAAAATATATAAAATGGCAAATGATAATTATGATTAGCATTGAAAAAAATCATCGATTTTTGGAAAATATAATTAAATATACCTAATCTCAGAAAATCTCTCAAGGATAAAATATAATTAAATCTCTCTCAAAAAAACCTGGAAAAATATATAAATAAATATAAATATCAGAACCCTCCCAATTTTACCCTCCCAATTTTACCCTCCCAATTGAGGAGTTTGATTCCGAAACCCGTTATCTGCAGGTTTTTGGGTTTTTTGAAAATCGCATTTGAAACTTTGGCATTGGCCCACGCGGGCATGCTTCAAGTGACAACGCTTGCCCGAAACTTTTTGAAAAGTTCATGAATTTCTCTACATTTTCCATATATACAACCCTCTGGCCGGGGTATATACCTAGAGTTATGGTGATTTGTTTGACGTCACATCAGCATAAATGCATGCAGATAACGAGTTTCGGGTGCAAAGCACCTGCAGATAACAAGTTTCGGATGCAAAGCACCTGCAGAAAACGAGTTTCGGGTACAAAGCACCTGCAGATAACGAGTTTCAGGCGCAAACTTTCACCTGAGTGCCACTAGCCTCATGAAAATGACCAGGTTCGGGTGCAAAGTCACCTGCAGATGACGAGTTTCGGATGCAAATTCATAAAAACCAGTACAGATTTCCTTAACGAGTTTCAGATGCAAACTCCATTTTTGTATGGTGATTTTGACACCTCCATACTAAATCCTTAACGAGTTTCGGATGCAAACTTTTTTCTCTGCAGATAACGAGTTTTGGGTGCAAAAAATGATAGTTTTTTTGTAGATAACGGGTTTCGAGTGCAAACTCGCCTATTTTGGGCTGCAGATAACGGGTTTCGGATGCAAAATTGCATTTTTTTCAAAAAACGCTATCTCTGTATCTCGGGAACGGTATGAGATATTGAGAAAAAATTTTTTCTATCACGAAGAAATATATATATATATATATACGTCAGATCCGCACTTAACTCAATTTTTTTCACTTTTGCACTTAACAGGTTATGGAACCAAACTCCTCAATTACCCTCCCATATTTACCCTCCCAATTTTACCCTCCCAATTTTAACCTCCCAATTACCCTCCCAATTTTACCCTCCCAATTACAATCCCAATGTTACCCTCCCAATTATCCTCCCAATTTTACCCTCCCAGTTACCCTCCCAATTTTACCCTCCCAAGCTTACCCTCCCAATTACCCTCCCAATTTTACCCTCCCAATTACCCTCCCAATTTCCCCAATTGAGAAGGGTAAAATTGGGAGGGTAAACTTGGGAGGGTAAAATTTGGAGGGTAATTGGGAGGGTAAAATTGGGAGGGTAATTGGGAGGGTAAGCTTGGGAGGGTAAAATTGGGAGGGTAAAATTGGGAGGGTAATTGGGAGAGTAAAATTGGGAGGGTAAAATTGGGAGGGTAAAATTGGGAGGGTAAAATTGGGAGGGTAATTGGGAGGGTAAAATTGGGAGGGTAAAATTGGGAGGGTAAAATTTTGAGGGTAATTGGGAGGGTAAAATTGGGAGGGTAATTGGGAGGGTAAAATTGGGAGGGTAATTGGGAGGGTAAGCTTGGGAGGGTAAAATTGGGAGGGTAAAATTGGGAGGGTAATTGGGAGAGTAAAATTGGGAGGGTAATTGGGAGGGTAAAATTGGGAGGGTAAAATTGGGAGGGTAAAATTTTGAGGGTAATTGGGAGGGTAAAATTGGGAGGGTAATTGGGAGGGTAAGCTTGGGAGGGTAAAATTGGGAGGGTAACTGGGAGGGTAAAATTGGGAGGGTAAAATTGGGAGTGTAAAATTGGGAGGGTAATTGGGAGTGTAAAATTGGGAGGGTAATTGGGAGGGTAAGCTTGGGAGGGTAAAATTGGGAGGGTAACTGGGAGGGTAAAATTGGGAGGGTAAAATTGGGAGGGTAAAATTGGGAGGGTAATTGGGAGGGTAATATTGGGAGGGTAAAATTGGGGGGGTAAAATTGGGGGGTGGGGGGGTAATTGGGAGGGTAAAATTGGGAGTGTAATTGGGACGGTACTTGGGACAGTAAAATTGGGAGGGTAAAATTGGGAGGGTAACTGGGAGGGTAAAATTGGGAGGGCAAATGGGAGAGATTTGCATATTAATTGCATAATGTAATTGAGGCGTCTAATTATAAACGTCGACAAGTTCTCAAAATGTGATTTTGAGTAAATCACATTTTAAGCTTCATTTCCAATTCCAAGTCCGTGGTGCGTGTCTAATGGTGCATGCTCTCTCATGCTCAACATTAAGTACCAAATGTTAACAATATGGTGTCAAATTTTCAGCCCCTGCTCTCAACGTATATGTGAAAAATGAGGTGTCTATAGATTCTACTCGGACAGAACAAAACTGTTTTGGGGAGGGAAATGGACTGGTCGACTTCTTGCACTCGAGAACATTTTTGTTCCCGCCCAGGTTGCGCCTGCCTTATGGGAAATTTATGGACTTGTCGACTTTTAGAAATCGGTGTCCATGATGGACTTAAATATCACATTTCTTGCGTTTTTTTCCGTAAAAAAAGGCTGCGGAAGGTAGACTTGTCGACTTTTAGCCCAAAACTGAGTGGACTTGTCAACTTCTTGCCCAAATTTTTTGAATTTTTCCCAAAAATGTCAAATTTGGCACTTTGCCATATGGGCATGTGAGGTCAAAAAATTATGAAAAATGTGCGGGAGTAGCCCCAGATGACGTTTCCGGGCCTAATCTCAAAAATTTTCATATTTTGGACTTGTCGACTTTTAGAATTGGACGCCTCAAATGTAAATACTTCCAGTAAATAAGTGGTAGATTCTTTAGAAGTAGCATTTAACAAGCAATGACTATTGAGATATAATATTAAAACAAGATATGAATTGAATGATGAGAAAAGCATAGCCAAATAATGAAAATAGCAGTCAGACAGTAATTCATACATAATTGTACACATTCATTTGTGAGAAAATGTGAAGTATAGTCACAGTGCAATCCATAAACTATTGCACTGAACCAACATTTATTCACTAGTGGTTAAAATTTGTGATCTTCCTTTTCAACCAAGCATTCTAACTTTCGAACACCCTGGAAAAGCTGCTGACAGAAAAGATTAGAAAATGTGTCAGAGAAACCTATGGTGCATTATTATTTGTCTGGGCATTTGCCTAATTTCTGTTGGATTTAGCCAGTTCAAAAGGAAAGCACCCAATTTGTCAAGAAACAGGTGATTGATCATTTTTCGTTGATGGATCTTTCTCCAGTCAGGGACGTATCCAGGATTTTTGAGCGCGGGGGGCTGCTTGTTTACGGGGGCCGGCAAAGGGGGGGGGGACTCAACCCCCCCCCCCCCCTAAAAAATTTAAGTTTTGGAGAGCTGCTGACAGAAAAGCGTTTTGGCGCTAGCGCCATACAAAGCCCCCCCCCCGCCCCCTGGATACGTCCTTGTCTCCAGTAATATAAAACACATAGTACAGTTTTGGCAGTGATAGAAAATGTTGTTGTCACTTAAATATCTACTGCACATTGAAGTAATATACAAACTTATTGACTTGCATGGCCATTTACCCAGCTTCATTAATATGTATAAACTAGAGTAGATTTCATTTCAACACCTTCAGGATGTGTCCATCCAGAAAAGTAATCTACTACCAGCAGAGGGCCCACAAGTACAGAAACCACAAAGGCACAGCTATGGCCAAGACTTTCTCCCAGTGCTATACAAGGGCCATTGCTAGAATGTGCAGAAGAAAGCCCTGGCAATACAAAATATGCACAAGAATTCATACAGAAAAAAGGCAAATGTCAGAGTAAGAATACAAAAATGCACACCATTTGATGATTATTTTTATTTTTAATTTTATTTTTATTTTTTATTTAGATTTTTTTATATCATTTTCTCAGGGACAACTCAGGGACTTTATATCTTAACTTTAACCGAGTATGCTACTTTGGTTATTACTGCGATAACAGAAGGTTTCAGTTGACATGCTTCAGTGTTTTGACAAATCTCTAGTGCCAGACGTAATCTATACATGGTAACAAATGCAATATGCGAAATGTTTTGTAAGGAGACACCTTTTAAATAGGCAGTCCGGTGTGGGTATCTATACCTTATCAAAAATGGCACCCCCCCTACCAGAGCCAATCACAAAAGCTGCCAGATATGGCACATTTCTATAGCAATTTTGTAGGTGGTAGTATGAAAGCGTTTTATTGACTATTCGTGACTTCAAGTGAAGCATGGAATAGTGCTTTAACATCATAGAGAAGGCTAATGCATTGACAGTGATGTTTCACAGAAGTATTTACTTGTCACTTTACTCACCAGTTATTACCTTTATCATCACTTGTCAACTTGAGGAATTGGGCCCAGACTGTCAACACTTCCTATTTGGCAACCTAAACCCCTTTAAATGAGCCTAAGCCATGTCCCCTGGTTCACAACTGAGACACCAGTTGGCCAATCGTCAACTAGTACACCAGTTGGCCAATCGTCAACTGGGACACCAGTGCCATGCTGCCAATCACAGCTGCCAACGTCTATTCGACTTTGGGAGACAGAAGACTGGGATACTGACCAAACAACGTATCTCACAACATACACGCTAGGCTGACAGGTTGTCAGTGACAGGTTGTCAGTGACAGGTTGTCAGTGACAGGTTGTCAGTGACAGGTTGTCAGTGACAGGTTGTCAGTGACACGTTGTCAGTGACAGGTGCCGCATGTACTAACAAGTGAACAGAGGCTTTGTAGATTTTTACAGATTTCTGTAGATTTCTGATAGATAGTAAATCGCTGCTCCAGATGAATAGATTAGGCGGAAAGGGAAGTAAAATTGCTGTAAAAGTAGGTATTTTGCCGAAGAGTGCTGAAAATAAGCAATGAAACATATAAACCAGTGATTTTGAAGGTGAAAATCGGCAATCGGTTCAAAATTTTTGAGTGAAACCAGCAACAAAATCTCTCAAAAAACACTCCAGATTGTTAGATAGCTAATTGGTGGGGAGCAGGGTTGGCAAAATCTCAGAAAAAAATAAAAATAAAATAAAAATAAAATGGAATATTGAAGAATAAAATAAAATAAAATAAAATGGAAAATTTAAGAATAAAAATAAAAATTGTATAAAAATTCGAATTTTTGTAAAATTTTTGTAAAATTGTATAAAAATTCGTATTTTTGTAAAATTGTATAAAAATTCATATTTTTTGTAAAATTTTGTCTCATTGCTCGAGTCTCTACCTGTTTATTCATGGATCTGGGGGCAGTCCCAAGCATTGTAAAGTGTCAAATGTCATGTCAAATGTCATGCAAAGTGTCAATTGTTGGGACATGTAAAATGTAAAGTATCAATTGTCAAGCAAATTGTGTTCAAATCTCATGTTTTATTTCGAAATCTTTTGTTTTGTATCCAAATTTTGTTGTTGTTGACTCCAAAATATTATGTGAACATTTGGATACAAAAACATAAGATTTGGATATAAAACATACTATGGATACAAAAACACAAGATTTGGATACACAATTTACACTTTGCATGACATTTGTCATGACAATTGCCACTTTGCTTGAAATTTTACATGACACTTGACATTTTGCACAACAATTGATACTTTACTTTACATTTGTCATGACAATTGACACTTTGCATGACATTTTACAAATGTGCCCAACACACTCCAGTAGTCCTTCTACTGAAAATGCAAACCATTCTTATCAATAATTGTAACTTTACACTTGCAGCTAGCTAACAATACATATTGCATGCAACTTTTGAAAAGTAAGGGTAAAATTTGTCACAGGTTTTTCATGTAAGGTCTAATTATAACATTTTTCTGGCCTTGCATGCATGTTTCTGATTTTTTGTAAAATTTTTGTACAATTTTTGTAAAATTTTTGTAAAATGAGTCATTTTATTTTATTAATGACTTTTGGGAATAAAATAAAATAAAATAAAATGAAACAAGAATATAATAAAAATAAAATAAAATTTTTATACAATTTTTATACAATTTTACTAAAATGAATTTTTATAAAACCAACCCTGGTGGGGAGTTAGAGGATAGTGGCCAAAATTTTTTTCCCAGAATGGATAGGAAGCTGAGTGGCACCTAGGATATACAAATAGATAGCTGGAGAATTTAGGGGGTGACCCTCCACCAACTCCCCTTCTAGACTGCGCAAATTGAATTTTATTTGTACATGCAAAATTCATATATTTAGAAAAAAGCTCATACTTATGATATTTTACACAATCACTTTTTCACTTCACTGATCACTCACAGCAAAAAATAGATCCGTGAAGCTGGATGCGCGTGAAGCGGCGCGCTTCCACACGCTTCCACCAACATCACGAGATTCTGGGTGAAGTGTCTTGCACACGCTTCACCTAGCTTCACCACGCGCTTCACGTGCATCCAAACGTGTGGAAGACACTTCACGCCGCTGGCGCTTCCACACGCTTCCCCCGCGTATAAAGTTGCGTGGGAGCGCCATATTAAGAAGCGTGAAGTGGCTTCACGCATTTCTTTGTGATGTGTGTGGAAGCGCTGGCATGCTTGGTGAAGCGTTCGGGAAGTGTTGGCGTGAAGACACTTCCCGACGCTTCACCGCGCATCCACACACCCATTTTTTGCTGTGACTGGTCAAAATTAGCTTGTGTGAAGTGAGATGCAATCAGAATGCACCAGAGAATGGGCGAGCATTTGGCACTGGTCAAATCGGAGGCAAACAATTTCACCTATGTGCCACCCTACCTGTGCGGGGCGAGAAACTTTCTGGCGTGCGCTGCCGTAGACCGCAGGTCCCAAATTCAATTGTAACATGAGGTGCACATAAGGCGCCTGCCACAAGAGTATGCCAGTGTAATTTAAAAGGCTTACTCACGCGTAAGACGACTCGCATGTGCCTTGTGTTCTAATTGAATCTGGCCCCAGGTGGCGCGATGACGACAGAAGCGGGGCAAAGGAATTGGGAATGCTGTTAGTATATGAACAATGAGCTCATAAACAGCATTGGCGGGTGTTTTTGGGTGATGTTTCTCATTGTAAATATAAAATTCCTCCAACTCAAACCTACAATTTTTCCATACATGTATTCCACCATAGACATGATCTTTTTACCCTATTGTAAATATCTTAAAAAACTAAAAACATGACATGCATCCAGAGTTGTTAGAATTACTGAACTTTTTTGAAAGTATATGTAAACGTAAAGTATTTTTTTTTACTCATCACATAGTATAGAAAACGTAAAATACTTTTTTTTTACTCGTACGTACGCGTAAATGCGAGTACAAAATTTTTTCCCAGTAAATTGCAAAAGCGAGCACTTTTCTTCATAGAATATGTAGAACTGGGTACGTTTTCGAAGTACCCCACTAAAAATGGGCACTACGAATTACCCCTCCTCGAATTACTCGAACCCCCCCCCCCCTCAAAAAAAATTGAGTGTAAAGTGAATGTAAACAACGAAACCTTCAGTTTGTGTTCTGTGAAATGCAGAACACACGTGCTAACAATGACCGAGTCATGTTAGAACAGGGTTTATACCTTCTATATTTACATAGGTACATACTTGTATAGGTAACTCTATAAATACATAGGTATACTCTTATACATGGTGAATATTTTCTACCTCAGCGAACATGACAAACAACAATTTAGCACTGAGAGTTCCAAAACATTCTGGCGAAGTAATAAACCCCCGTCGAAATACCCGCCCTTGTTTACCCCCCCCCCCCTGAAAATTAACACTACTAAACAATTTAGAGGGGTATTACGAGGAAATAGAGTACATTGCAGTGTAGTCACCTTATAAATATGTCCCACATTCAATTCACAGAAATACGTTTTCTTTACGCGTATGCTTCAAAAACGTACGCGTACACGTGAGTACGTTACTTTTGTTTAAAGTATATGTAAACGTATTTACCGCGTACTCGCGTACGCGTATTTTTCGAGTAAACGTACGTACATTTTAACAACTTTGCATGCATCTCAAAAAATGTCATATTTTTAGAAGACAAATGTTCACAACCCACACCCACAAAAACACAGCAATTGCTACTACAACTTGAAACTGTCTTGTCCAGCTGAGATCAATGCTTACAATGTGACCCAGGATCCAGGAGGGGAATCTCCATTAACCACCTGTTCAGTGAGCAGACTCACAAGATGCCTGGAACCATGTTTGCAGAAGTACATAGATGCTGTGAACACAATGATAGAGTATGCTTGTAAATCCATTTAACTTTTGGAAGCATTTTTCAAAATATATTTGAGGCGTCTAATTGTAAAAGTCGACAAGTCCACAAAATGCGATTTTGAGTCAATCGCATTTTAAGTTTAATTTCCAATTCCAGGTCCAAGGTGCGTGTCCAATGGGGCTCTCTCATGCTCAACATCAAGTTTCAAATGTTAACAATAAAGTGTCAAATTTTCAGCCCCTGCTCTCAACGTATAATGGACAAATTGGGTGTTTATAAAATTCTACTCGGACCGAACAAAACTGTTTTGGGGAGGAAAATGGACTTGTCGACTTCTTGCACTCGAGAACATTTTTGTACCGTCCAATTTGCGCCTGCCTTATGGGAAATTTATGGACTTGTCGACTTTTAGAAATCGGTGTCCATGATGGACTTATCACATTTCTTGCGTTTTTTCCTATAAAAAATGGCGGCGGAAGGTGGACTTGTCGACTTTTAGCTCAAAACTAAGTGGACTTGTCGACTTCTTGCCCAAATTTTTTGCATTTTTCCCAAAAATGTCAAATTTGGCACTTTACCATATGGGCATATGAGGTCAAAAAAATTTATGGAAAATGATGAAAAATGTGCGGAAGTAGCCCCAGATGACGTTTTCGAGCTTAACTCGAAATTTTCATATTTTGGACTTGTCGACTTTCAGAATTGGACGCCTCATTTATAATGTGCACGACAATTCCAGCACATACTAATCACCATGCAAACCCTACACTCAGACCAAATACAATACTGACAAGTGAGACTGAGGAAATCCATGAAATAGCAATGCAACTGGTACTAGATAACGCTGTGAGGTTATCATCTTTACCACCCCCTCTGCCGCAGGGGTATTCTAGATTTCGGCCCTCCGGGGGGTTGGATAGAGAGCAAATCGCTCCTCCGGAGGGATAGATAGCTGAAAAATTTTCTGGGGGGTTGGGGGGGGGTTTAGGGGGGTTCGCAGGGGTTCAATATATAGGCATAGAAGGGAGGAAAAGGAGAAAAATGGCTAAAAGTAGGTGAAAAATGGCTAAAAATGGGTGTATAAGGACATATAGTACTTAAAAAAGCTGAAAATAGGCAGTTAGACGCCTGAACTAGTGATTTTGGAGGTGAAAATCTATATCAAGGTATGAAAAAAAGCGATTTTGAGCGAAAATTGGGGTATAGTTTCTCAAAAGTTGCTCCAGATAGATAGATAGCTGGCCGATTTGCGGGGGGGGGTTTAGGGGAAAGTAGCCCACAATTTTGCCTCTGGGATAGATAGCTGATCGACCTCCGGGATAGATAGATAGCTGGGCGGTTTGGGGGGGGGGAGTAACCCTCCCCCCCAACCCCCCCCCCCCTTCCTACCCCTGCTCTGCCGAACACTCAGGTTGAATAAAAAATATATCTTTCTTGAGAAGTAAAATTATGACTTCTAGAAAACTGACACCCCTTGCACAAATCACCTAGCGGTATACTAAAGTGGGGTGTCTCACCCCAATTTTCAATGAAACCCCCAGCCTATTTTCGCTTTTTAAATCACCAATGTTTATATCTTATACTCACATTTAACCATATTTAGCCCATATTTTTAGCCCATACTCTTTTATCCATAGTGTTATGGAGTTTTCCCTTTTTTCCTCCCAACACCAGCAAAAAGCTAAAAAAACGAAAACCCTACAATGGTCCAAATAAGGATGTTAAAAGAATTTTTAACATTTTTTTGTGAGTTCAAAAAATGTTTTTTTTCCAATCCCTAGTCCAAATCTACAAGACACCAGTAGCAAAAAATAATCACAACATCCCCCAAACAGGACTCGCATGACAATTTAAGACAGTCGATGGATGAAGCAATTGAGTGTGTCAATGGACGGGGTCCACTTGCAAAAAATATATGCACAAACATTTTGTGAGTCTACTGAGTCGACCTGAATAAACAGGAAGAATGTTACCATATTTTTATTCATAAATTATGGACCAAATTGGCCAAAAGTGAGGGCTAGGGTTGGGAACTCTGCCAACCCAAACCGAACACTTTTTGGGGCCTCTAATTTTGGAACCGAGAACCGAGAACCAAAACATTTCGGAACCGAGAACCGGAACTGAGGTTGAGAAGCGAACCGGAACCGAAAATTTTGAAATTTTCAAGTCCCAACACTAGTGAGAGCTCTAATCAAAGAACAGCATCAGATGTCCACTGATAAATTTCAGATGCACTCAAGCACCTCCAGGATGGATGGGTGTACTTGGTGACTGGACATTCTATTTGAGTGCCAAAAACAGGAAACTTTTTGATGGTTGTCCCACGAGGCAGATTTGTTCACTGAAAGTACTAGCTCAGTGTGCCACTAGTGCAGCAGCCAAATCTGGCACCCAGCCAGCCACCAGCACGGGTCAGGCTGTTGAGTGAGTCCATTTTGTCATACTCTGTTTTGAGATATTGATTGGATGATGAATCTGGGTGTCTAAGGGCAATGCTCCATGGTGACACCAGCAATATTGTACTATTGTGATGGCATTAACACTGCCAATTTAGGCCACCATATTTCTGAAAAATGAGGGAAAATGGCTTAATGTAGCATTTGGTGCCATTCATTTGGCATCAATGCCACCATCACACTTTTGGTGAGAGGCAATACTCTTGTGTACTGGGTGTCCAACCAAGCTATTTTGAAATGTAACCTTAGCCGCTGCTGCCATGAGCAATATACCTTCGTCCACAATGCCCAGGTCCCAGACCTTGTAAAATGCCCATTTTACCAGGATTTTCCAAGACTTTTGACACTTTGCATGACATTTGACATTTTACAGCGCTTTCTACAGGGTCTGGGAGTGGCACCCGAGCACCCCCAGAGCCCCCCCCCCACCCCATGACAGTGCATGTCTGAAAGACTGGCTGGAACTGTGCGAGCCATATCGCCACAAACCCTGGAAAGTGGGTAGGATGGTGTTCGATGAGGAGTCTTGCGGCATAGAGGACGCGTCAACAGACCAATGGCTGGAATATGGCACCATGCCAACGGCGCTGATTTTCTCATCCAGGTAATGTGCCCGTTTTAGAGGGAAACAGATAATTTAGGCATGTCATGTCAGATTTATGAGTAGTTTCACCTTGCACAGTATGATGATAGAATAAGCCAAACACATTCAACTGATGTTTGAATAAGGCAATGAACTGTACAGTCAGATTGCATTAACAGTTATCCTATGGTTATATACTGCAATTGAGGGTTGCCATTCACCCTGTAAAATGTCACATAAATAAATCAAATGCCACACAATGACCATATTTTTTTGTAATGAAATTGTAAGAAATTTAATTTTTATCAGACATTTGACATTTTTACATGAAATTTGAAAAATTACTTGACATTCCTCAGGTGGTAGGATTGGGCAATGGGGGGCTACTCTCAAATTGTAGACACTTACAATTGAAATGACTTTCTGTAATGCTGCGATTACAGCTCAGGCGTAAAATAGACTGGGCGTAAAATTGATTTTTGGGCGTAAAATTAATTACAGGTGAATGGATAAAGATATGGCGTTGTAGTTTCAGTCAAAGAAAGCGCACATGCAGATGTTGCTTGTGTCCAAAGCTCATCAGTTTATTTTGATTGTACTAGAAGTTATGAATTTTGGCGCTATTTTTTTTAATTTTACGCCCCAATTTTACACAACTTACAGCGCATAATTGACAAAATTGTGCTAAAATTCATAACTCCCAGTACGATATGAATAAACTCATGAGCTTTGGACACAAGAAACATCTGCATTTAAGCTTTCGTTGACTGAAATAACAATGTCCTATCTTAATCCATTCATCTGTAATCAATTTTAGACCCAAAATCAATTTTAAGCCCAGTCAATTGTACGTCCGAGCTGTAATCGCAGCATAACGCAGGCTGCGCAAAGATCTGTGGGGAATTTATGCACCTGAATTGCCTGACATGCTTGCTTACAGGAGTATGTGGTGGACTCCCAGAGTTGAGCCAAAGTAGGTCACCGTATTTGAGGCGTTTGGTTCCGTAACCCGTTAAGTGCAAAAGTGAAAAAATGGGTTAAGTGCGGATCTGATATATATTTACATTTTTCTTCATGATAAAAAAAATTACTTCAATATCTCATACCGTTCCCGAGATACAGAGATACCGATTTTTAAAAAAATGCAACTTTGCATCCGAAACCCGTTATCTACAAAATAAACCTATCATTTTTTGCACCCGAAACCCGTTATCTGCAGATAAAAAAGTTTGCACTCGAAACCCGTTAAGGAACAAATCTGCATGTACGTATGTTGATGTGATGTCAATCAAGTGGCCATAACTTTAACCATATTTGTCAGCCAGAGGGTTGTAAATATGGAAAATGTAGAGAAATTCATGGCGTTTTCGAAAAGTTTTGAGCGAGCGTTGTCACTCAAACCATGCTGGCTCGGGCCAATGTCAAAATTTGAAATGCGATTTTCAAAAATCCCAAAAACGTGCAGATAACGGGTTTCGGAATCAAACTCCTCATTTCTTCTAATAGAAGGGCACCCATTTGTTTTTTTCGTCAACTTTTTACCCACCTTTCTATTGGAGACGCCCAGGGCCGTATCTGGGGGGGGGCGGCCCCCCCCCTCCCGGGGCGAGACCAGAAAGTGACCGGAAAATGCGACTTTCAACGTCAGCGCAAAAAATTTTTGCCCGCAAATCGTTATAAATACACTCAATGTTGTGCTTTTTGCTGTTTTGTATGTACATACATATATATATTTACATACACATATATATTTACATACACATACGTTTCGCCACTATGTAACTAAAATTTTAGGGGGGGGGGCTGAGCCCCCCCCCTCGCCGGCCTCCGTAAACAAGCAGCCTCCCCCGCTCAAAAATCCTGAGGACGCCATTATAGTTTTCGCCATTTTTTCAGGCAATCTGTCAAGTTCTGGGCTTTTCAAAATGTTACGTCACAGACGATTCATACAGTTCATCCAACAATTGATCTTAAAATAGCACCAAAAAATGGACCAAAGCTACTGAACTGGAAACGTCGCCCAAATACCGTATTACCTCCAATTATCCCCCCTTGAATTAACCCCCCCCCTCAAAATACCCCCCTAAATTTCGGCTGAGGAAATAATAACCCCCCCCCCCCCTCGAAATACCCCCCCTAAAATTGAGTGAAAAGTGAACGTACATGCCAAATACCGCAGTTTGTGATCTGTACAATGCAGAACACATGTTAAAACTGATGATTAAGTGACGTTAGGGAACGGTTTTTGTGTATAGGTATACAGTAATATATGCCTATAAACAGTAATATATGCCTATAAACACACATAAATCTATGTGATGAATGTGAATGTTTATTATTATTTGGGATTGGAAAAAGCGAATCTTACTTTTCAGATCACTCATCCTCGGCTATCACGGTATCGACATGCCGTTCCCTCTTTCTGCTCGAGTGATTTCTAAAAACCTGCGAATAACGATTTTGTTTATGTGAGTACTAATTGTTATTACTTTTCGTAATGCGTGTGAACCTAAATGGTTATGTATAGTAGGGATAGAGTTTTTGTTGTATTTTAAACACATATGAATGTAGAATTTATTATTATTTTTTATTTTATGCAATTGATTGGAGATTTATTACAAAGAAAATGAAATACATATATCCGGTTTTATTGTTTTTTTTGGGGGAATAAAAAGGTGTGGATTTTTGGTCGGTATTACATTTGCATTAGAAGTGAAAGCCCCGATGGCAAGTGCACCTTTAGCTGTTGGATGTCCGATCGTATGCCTCCGGGTGTTTGCTTCGTCAAAAGTGCGGCACAACTGTACGGTGGTCGACGTCCCCCAACGCATGGTGCAATTCCACTTCAAGCACGAGCTAGAAATGTCCAGCAGTCTGCGTGAAGGAGTTTATAAACTACTCGATTTAGATGTGCCGGGAAGGTTATTGGAATATTTTCCGTATTTTCTATTGAAGAATTTTCTATGTTTCCACGCAACTTTTTTGGGGATGTGAATTTTATATTTAAGAGAAAGGGCTATAAAAAAATTATTTAGCTTTAATAAAACAGTTTTTTGTTTTTTTTACATAATTTAATTTTAGAAGGACAGAAGTATTGTTAGTATACAAAAGTTTTTAGGGAACCTTACGAGTGTGAAAATACAATAACCTATGTATATTCAGGCTGTCTCCATTACATACCAGCAGTGACCTTACGGCGATGTACATTTCAGCACATCTCATCTCTTACCCTACAATCGGCCAGGAATCAAAGGTTTGAAAAAGAAAAATAATTGACTTTTGATATTCCTCAAAATTTTTGTTTTTTGAACTACCCCCCCCCCCCCCATAGTTGTTTGATGTGCAGGTTTTGATACAACCCGTTCCGATGGAAATTGACCACATGCTTACTGGTGGCGCGCGCGAAGCTGCGACAGCTGTACATTTGCCTTTGTTCACGCCGCCTATAGGTCAATATGCAACTATTGAGTTGTCCTGCGGGTTGAGTGAAATTATCCTAACTGTCAGCTTTTGCTGAGTGATTCTACCAATTGATGTGTGGCCTACTTACTGAGTAAAGTAGTGTTAAAAAAAATAAGTCCTATTTTACTATCTCTCCCTAGAAAGTTGTCGTATTTACCAGCACAATATCTAAGTGTGTAGCTGGGTGAATGTTTCCAGCCTTTGACCATCACTATTGCTATTGTGCCGGTGAATACGTTAGCGACAACAAGCCCTATTAGTATTATTCATCCTTCATAAAGTTATTCATCCTTCATAAAGTTTTTAATTCCAAATTGTAACATATCATTTACCATTTTTCGATGCTGCCCGCACGTTCTATACGCGAGCCAATCGCCTTGCTGGCTACATTGGGATACACATTTTTTATTTTTAAGTTCCTCACGTTTTGCATTTAGGCCAGAACAAATGTATAACAGGTGTGTGACCGTACACGGTACTTTAACATAGTTATTACTGCATGTGCTGCAATACTTTTTCCCATTCTTACCGTATTGCCTGATGGAATTATGCCTAGCTGCCATCCAGGTAAGTTGGTTATAGTGTAGGTGAATAGGGTGAGCTTGTTCTCCAATATCCGATCTTATGTTGGGTATTTTTTGCAATTTCAATTTATTTAGTGACATTGCATGTCTATTCTGTTTTGTTGCCATTTTTATATTTGTTTTTGTTAAAATAGCAGCATGTTCAATTGGCAAGTTTATGTCATTTGCACTATGCTTATACCTATCAGAAAGAGTGCCATGATGTTTTATTGCGCATGTTTGATGATAACTCATTATCAATGAGCATTGCACGCTTAAGCATTCTACTATCATCTAATTTATTGGCATAATTTGCAAACGTGATTGTCATTTGCTTATATTTATCTGACGGAAGTTCCCCCCCAAGGTCTATCAACAGACTTGAGCTACTTGCAGAGATAGGCAGGTGGATAGCTCTTTTCATTGTCTGTATGTAAAGTCTATCTAATTTTTTAAGACTTTCCTTATCAGCACCAGTTACTTCCAGCCCATACATACTTGCTGGTTCTATATATGACTTAAAAGCCATTTTTGCATATAGCAATGGTTTTGTTGTATTTCTAGATGATAATATGGCTAGTGAACTGTGTTTCTGCATCTTTGAAACACAGTTTTTTATATGTGTTTTAAATGGATCTTTTTCATCAGTAATTGTTACCCCCAAATATTTAATTTCCTTGCATTCATCTATTTTACCCAATTTTTTATTCTCATCAAATCCCAGTGACCATGAGGCACCTAGCTGTTTAGCCCCCCATCTAAGTATGTGTGATTTGCTTTGATTGATTGTGATATTCCATTTCCATGACCAGTTTGTAAATTTAGTCATCAAGTCTTGAAGTTCAGAGGCTGTATTCCCCATGATGACTATGTCATCAGCAAAGAAGAGAGCTGGAATTTTAGGTTGTCCCTTACCTAATTTAGCACCTTGTCCTGTTTCCAATAATTCACTGGCAAGGTCATGCATGTATAATGCATATAATGTTGGACTCAATGCACAACCTTGGGCAACACCTATTGGGTACCCCAGGTCATTGCTAATATAGTCCCCGTAGGTCATATTCACCTTTATATTATGATATGCCTGAGATATTCCCTTAACTAATTTTGAGGGAATGCCTATATTTAGTAGTTTTGCCCATAACTTATCTCTATTGACTCGATCAAATGCTTTAACTGCATCCACAAAGCATGTGAATAAGTCGTTACCGTTTGCAGTGGCATAATTATAACATGTATTCAGAATTTGCACATTATCACATGTGCGTCTGTTAGGCCGAAAGCCACCCTGCAATTCAGTGAATATGTCTTCATTTTCTGAAAATTGAATGAGCCTATTGTTAAGCATAATCATATATACCTTTTTTATATTGCATGAAATTCCTAGAGTTCTGTAATTGTCCATTTTAGATTTGTCTCCTTTTTTATGTAAAAGTACCATCTTACAGATTTTGGCTTCATTCGGAATTTCCTCTCCATTTAGCCATCTGTTGTACATATCTAAAAGTGCCATGTGAAAGTTTGTGGGAAGCATTTTCAGTATTTCATGGTGAATTCCAGTAGTACCTGCTGATTTGTTATTTTGCAATTGTTTTATTGCTTTAGTCAATTCAAACAATGCAAAATCAGCTTCCAATTCATCACATATAGTTTGTGAGAATTGTTTTGGTTCCAGTGGATGATAGGTTGGAGAGCCTGGATTACATGTCATAATGTTATTCCACACCCTTGTCATTTCTATATTCATATCCTCATTTTTTTCAATTATGTTACCTTTTTGATCTGTCATTTCAGTAGTTTGCCTTCCCCCATGCCAGTTTTTATTAATGTGCTTATATACCATATTTATTTCTTTTGATTTGCATTCATGCACTTTTTCCATTTCCCTATCTTTACATTGTCTATTCATTTCTTTTTTCTCTTTTCCTAGTTTGTGTTGGTATTTTTTTTAATTCCATTTTTAGGTTATCTGTCTTGCCTAAGATCTTAATTTTCCTTCTTATTTTTGCAATGTTTCGGTGCAATTTTGTAATGCGTTTCGGAATTTTTGGATTTCTCTTGGTGATTGCTATGTCAAAATCTGCTGTGCTACCTTTAATGTCAGTACAAGTATCTTTTATTTTTGTTATAATGTCATGGTAGTTTGTTGGTTCCACTTTGCTTAATTTTTCTTTCAGCAGAAATAATTCAGTTTTGGCCAATTTAACATTTTTGCCCGCAGTCTTGTGTACCAATTGACTTGTACACATGTATTTTACAAAAATCGCATGATGGTCTGAAATTAGTGGGCAGTCTGTACCTGTATCATCGATCCATCCTGAAATATTATCTAGTTGTCTGTTTGTAAAACATAAATCTATAGCAGATTTTGCATTGCATCTTTCATAGGTCCAAAGATCCTTAAAATCTTTATTTAGTAAATAAGGCCCATATTTCGCTTGCCAATCTCTGATCAACTTGCCATTTTCATTCACATAAGCCGTGTTCCCCTGTATTCCCATCATATCATTACCAATATGCCCATTAAAATCCCCTAGAATTATTGATGGATAACCTCTGTCATCAAAATTTTGCATTTTTGTTCCCAGTTCGCTAAGTATTTTTTCATTTTGATCAAGAGCTTTTTTAGATTTTTTTGCTTTCGAGTTGTTCAGCATGTAGCAAGTTGAAATATTTATTTTCAGCTTTTTTGTGTGTATCAGAATTCCCATTATATTGTTATTATTTATGTAATTTATATTTGTGAATTTAAGGGAACGCTTCACTTACACCGAGATACCACCCGCATCTTTATCGTTTTTAAAATTGTGTATTCCAATATAGCCGGGCAAGTCAATTGCTTCAGTTAAACATCTGAAGTGTGTTTCTACAAAACACATAATATCGCAGCCAGTATTTAGAATGGTCGCCAGTAATTCAGGTTTTTTCCATCTTAAATATCTCGCATTTTGGTAAAGGATAAGTAGTGGTATGGAGTAGAGACACTCATCATTATCCATAGAGTCCTCAATTTCGTTAACACATTTTATTCTCGTGATAAGTCCCATGACGGATATTAGCAACAATTGAAATTTGATACATTTCAATTCACCATATTTCGCAATAATTTTCATAAAAAGTAGGCCTATAGCCATATTCAAAAAAACTTTGTCTAATATGGTAGCAAATTCCGAAATGTTAACTCCGTAGTTGCAAATATCCAGCCATGGTATCAAGTGTAAAATCAAATTAACAAAAACTGCATAACACATTTCACAACTTTGATATTCGAAATTTAAATCCACATTGTGCGGTACCCATATTAGTGTAGAGATTGACTCATCCCTGCAGCATTTGCGTGAACAGGGGAACAATAAAAACTCTAAAAAATTACAGCAATACATGTCGCCTAATATGTATATTTTCATAACACCGGTGGACAATTCTAAAGAACGCAAGCTCTCAAGGATCGATAAACATTGAGTTATTCGACTGAATATCACGATTTTTACAAAATATCTTTTTTCAAAATGGTTTTTTTTTAAACACGTATTTTCAAAATGTGCCAGTTTTGTAATATAATGCACATCATGCTTTCTCCATCTAGATACCATGTTTAGGGTGTGATATTCAGTTGTATACGATATTTGGAATTGTTGACTTTCTTTTTCGCTTATAAAATGATCAATAAAACAACCACCACCTAAAAATGCCAAACAATACATTCGTATCGAACATTTTTGTGACAAAGAAGTTGTGTCGACATTAGGAAACTTTGTCGACATATCAAAACGATTTTTATCAACAGAAAAACATCGTATTTTTTGATCCACCAAAACCAAAAGAAAATTCGAAAACTCCTCTTCCGCCAAGTCGACTGCTTTATGCCCAGTACGACTGTTCGAAAAATATGAAATGTATGCACAAGATTCTATACTTTGGAAGTTCCATCCACGGGTTTTAAAATCAAAGCATAATAGATGTTTATTTTTGTTAGCAAAGCAGTTATTTTTCGTTTGTTCATCCAGTGTTTGTTCATGGCATATCAAAGTCCCGTTCCCATGGCATGTAAAAATCGGCTCTAAGGATATCTACTTTCAAAGTATAGTATCTAACAAAACAGACCCTATCTAGGCACACAGTTGGTGTGTATTTCTCCAAACCCTTCATTTTTAAAAAACCGCGCTGAAGTGACACCCTCGACAAAATTAAAAAAACAATCTCCGATGTGCGCCATACATCGAAATTCCTAGAAACAATTGATAAAAAGCCTATTTGCGAAGCCTCTGGAAGTGGCTGGTCAGAGGAGATTGCCCGAAAGTCAGTTGTCCACCGGCTGAACCCCTTCCTGCCGCCGCGCCGCCTCGCGCCTGAGGAAGGGTAGAAGTTGGAAGTGTGCCAAGTAGTACCTATCAAGTACCATTTGTATTTAGCAACTGACATGGTGCAGAACTCTTTTCTAATCAGATAGCATAGCAGGCGGTTGCCATTTTCCGCCGTGTGCAAACGGTCCTTTGTCATCAGCTCCAAAAAAGCATCATATTGACTGTCGAAGCCTAATGTACCGAAATTGTTCTCCAAAAAATCAAACAATCGAATCACAGTCACATTTTCTAGGTCAAAATCAGCGAGATGAACCAAAGCACTCTCGAGAGTATACAAAAACGAATAAGTAGCCTGCACTCTAGCAATGCTCCAGCTATTGGAAAAACACGTCGGCATGGTCGGTCCTACCACGCTAAGCACAAATTTTCCGAACGGTTGCAATTTCAGCGACTTGTTGGACTGGATAAATTCAACATGCTTCTTCACACCATCCAAAAAAAACAGGTCAACACCCCTCGCATCAAAAACACACGCCTCAAAAAGTTCGGCATCACAGGCATTTAAGACTGATCGCAAAATAACCATGTCATACACCGTACAAAATTTCACATCGTGTATACCCGCACAATACGTATTCATACGCCGGCCTGAGAATAAACCCTTGCTACCGTGAACGGTTACCGGTATTTGCGCATTTGCACAGTCAGTGGACAACAAGTTGTACAAAGAGCTACTAGTCGAATCGCCAATTATCAAGACAGTAAAAAAGTACGCGTAGGGATCGATTACAGGTTCCGCGGGCAGTGTGATTTTTATGTTGGTCACCGGCGCGTGGTCAGACGGGCGAAAACCGCAGACAGGGTCCATATTGATGCCGGTATTCAACTGTTCGATTTGACAATCACAACAATGTGATTGTTCGATTTTTCTACGTCTGCGTATGGGGAATTTCCGATAATTTCTGGCGAAATAATAAACCCCCCCCCCTCGAATAAACCCCCCTCGAATTATCCCCCCTCAAATTTTGCTGGCGAAATAATAAACCCCCTGGGGGTATTTCGAGGTAATACGGTAAGCCAAAAAATGAACCTTCTATTGGAGATGAGCCTTTCTATTATAAGAAATTGGGTCTGTGCCTCTGCGCATCTAAACTCGGTGCGCATGTAGGCTTGGTGCCCATGTTTATTTCTACTCGGTGCCCATGTAGACCCAGTGTGCATGCTGTTCAACCGTACATGCGCACCGGTCTACATGGGCACTGGGTTTATATCCATGGGGTCTACATGCGCACCATACACACGAATAGAAAAATGATACGAAATTTTTTGCGCTTTGGCTATTGGCGCTTGGCGCCATAGTCCCCTGGTCATGGTGCTTTTACTACTTGGCGCCAAAACTCTGGTACTCTTTACATCACTACCCCTGATGAGCAGGGTTGGTTTTCGTAAAAATTTTTTACTAAAATTGTAGTAAAATTGTATTTTATTTTACTTTTATTCTTCAATTTTCCATTTTATTTTTTTTTATTTTTCAGTTTTCCATTTTTTATAAAATTTATTTACCGTATTACCTCGAAATACCCCCATGGGGGTTTATTATTTTGCCAGCAAAATTTGAGGGGGGTTAATTCGAGGGGGGTTATTCGAGGTTTTTTTTTATTATTTCGTCAGAAATTTTTGTAAGGATTGTAGTAAATAGTAGGCATTTGCGTACCCAAAATAGGTAATAAATGTGTCCAAACAGGATATATTTGGACATAAAAACGTAGATAGCTACACAAACTACTCTATGTGTAGCTGCAATGCAAATTAACAGTAATATACATCAGAGTTGTTAAAATACCGGTATTTTTGGAAAGCGTAAGCGTAAATACACTTTCCCAATTTTGAGTATGGATACTGTAAGCGTAAGGTATTTTTAAAATACCTAGGAAAGCGTAAAATAAAGTGTAAGCGTAAATTTTTTTTGAGAGAGTGCTCTTGGCATTGAGCATCGTAAAATACTCTTGCTTTCACATTTAGATCAATGTATCACAGATTCTGTCCATTTTTGCTCAGTTAATTCTTTTCAAAACAAGATCTCGGTGACATTGGCAACTCTGATATAGATCATGTAAATACATTGCGATATGGTGTATTTATTATGTACATGACGTACATCATTCCGAAGGGGTGGGTATTTCGAGGGGGGTTTATTATTTCCCCAGCCCATTTTGAGGGGGGGGGGGTTTATTTGAGGGGGGTTGATTCAAGGGGGGATAATTCGAGGTAATACAGTATATTTTCTATTTTAGTTCGTGACCAGGATTGGTTTTTGTAAAATCCTTTTTACTAAAATTGTTTAAAATTGTATTTTATTTTTCATTTTATTCATGTTTCATTTTATTTTATTCTTCAATTTTCCATTTAATTTTATTTTATTTTTTTTCCTGAAATTTTGCCAACCCTGTGCACGAGGCGGCAAACACAAATTATGGTACAGTGTTTTATGTCATTTTGTGTTTGCCGCCCTGGTGGCAGTCCCAAGCCCTGTAAAGTGTAAAGTAAAGTGTCAAATGTAAAGTCAAATGCAAAGTAAACTGTCAATTGTCATGCAAAGTACAGTAATAAAATCTTTTCTTTTTTGTTTTGATTGACACTCTACTTTGCATTTGACTTTACATTTGACACTTTACTTTACACTTTACAGGGCTTGGGACTGCCCCCTGGTAGCGATAAAACGATTCCCACTGGCAATCCGCCCGGTGCCCATCTAGCACTACAACCCGGAGTGCATGTTACCCTGTGCCCATCTAGGTGGCTCTACATGCGCACCGAGTCTAGATGGGCACCGGGTCTACATGGGCACCGAGTTTAGATGCGCACGGAGTCCTCGTCCATTTGGTGTCGATGTCAACTAGCGTGTGTGGGCCCAAAGCCCAAAGCTATTGAACTTTTCAACTTTTCAGCTGCGACGGGACGGAGTATACTAAATGCAGGGAATATCAACCCTGGCCAGAAAAATACATCCATCTCTTCAACCAGCACGCAAAGGTGTCTCCGCAGTGGGAGTACATTAATCCGATGTTGGTCATGCTATTTTTCCTGTTTCGCACAGTTACTAATGCTACTAGTTTTCAAGGGTGATACAGGTGGAGAAGTTAAAAAAAATATTTTAGAAGTGAGAAGTAAAAAACCAATGAAAACCACCGCAAATAGTAAAGTGCAGGTGAAAGTGCGCGCTAAAAAATAGCAAAATACCTAGTGCTGCATACTAAAAATTTTAACCAAGGTTTTTTTTAAAAAACGGTGTCGATAGTCGGGTTTTTTTAAATAAAACGTTTTTACTTAAAAAAACCTTTGACAAAAACCCCGGCCATCACTATTTTCAGCTATCAATTAGTGTAGTGTGCGTAAATGCAATTCACAAACTTATCATCCAGGGGTTTTGTAGATTTGAACCCCTGCGGGGGTTCATATAGATAGCAAATCGCTCCTCCGGAGGGATAGATAGCTGAAAAAATTTCTGGGGGGTTGGGGGGGGGGGGTTCGCGGGGGTTCAATATATAGGCATAGAGGGGAGAAAAATGGCTGAATGTAGGGGAAAAAGTGCTAAAAATTGGGTATATAAGGACATATACTACTAAAAATGGCTGAAAATAGGCAATTAGACGCATGAACTAGTGATTTTGGAGGTGAAAATCAATATAGGTAGAGGTATGAAAAATAGCGATTTTGAGTGAAAATTGGGGTAAAGTTTCTGAAAAATCGCTCCAGATAGATAGATAGCTGGCCAATTTGGGGGGGGGTTAGGGGATAGTAGCCCAAAATTTTGCCTCCGGGATAGATAGATTGCTGAGCAGGCCTTCGGGATAGATAGATAGCTAGCGGATTTGGGGGGGGGGGTAACCGCCCCCAACCCCCCCCCCCCCCCCTACTAAACCCCTGTTATCATCCCATATGAAATCTTGATTAATACCACGCAGATGTGAGAGAGCAAATCCAGGGTGATAAACAATTATTCAAAAAGATGATGATTTTACCGATGTAACTATAACAGATAATGATTTACCCTGAATAAATATCAATTTTTAAAATTTCAGGAATTGGTCTAGGAAACAGGCAAAATGCTTTTAATAATAATAACGTCACATTTATGAAAGCATTTATGTAAATAGCTGCATGCACACAGCATTATAAAAACTGGTTTAAAATCAAAAGTTTGTCAAAAATAAAAAAATTTCGATTTAGCTGAGGTAAATCACTTTTGACTGCGCGGCATGAACAATGAAATATGAATTAATTGCAGTGTGTGCAACGAGTGATAAAGTAAGGTAACAGTTAATAAATGGTGAAATGTAAATAAGCATAGTGTTATATGTAATTATTTATGCATATGTAACAAAATAATTTACAGTAATTCATGTGATAGCGAGAATTCAAATAATATCAAGACGAATGTCGATCATAGGTATTCTGATATCAAAAGTGATTTCATTTGAACCCCAGCGATGACTAAAACCACCTCCCCCCCAAAACAAACCAACAACAACAACGAACCTGAGCCAAATCTGGATCATCAGGTGGCAAATGCAGAAACCTGTTCGGAGCTCCGTCGGCCGCCGCGAACGCCAACATGTCGATGGCAGTTAGCCGGACCTGCGCAGTTGACGAAACCAGTTGACAACAATGAGTTGCCAATTTACAGTTGTAGCGAAGAAATACAGGATGAGATGGCAGGACTTACAAAACTACAGAAATACTAAAAATGCTCACCATACAGCACTGTTTACAAACATGTTAAACAAATTTACAGTACAGTTAACTGATAACCTATTGCAGATTTACGGTACGGCACATTTTGCACACAAAATATACTACCTTTGTATTTTTATTACTATATTTATAAGTACGGTGGCAAACGCCGCAGTACGGCAAGGCAAATCCCCATTTTGCGGATTCGGTAGGTAAACGCTAGTGCGGTAAACTAAATACCGCACCGCACACTGAAATTTTGCGTTCAGCGTTCGAACGTTTTCGCACGCTGAACTACAAACGCTGAAATCAAAATCTAACGAACACAGCGTTTTTAAAGCGTAAAAGTTCGGAATTTGCAGTATTTCGCGTAATTAGCATGCGAGCTGCGTTTTTTGCGCATTAAAAACGTTCTGTTCTTTGGATTTTGATTTCAGCGTTTGTAGTTCAGCGTGCGAAAACGTTTGAACGCTGAACGCAAAATTTCAGTGTGCGGTGCGCCAATACGTTTCCATCCACAGTACTAGAGCTAACCCCAGCAACACAAACTACCCGACCTGTTTCCGGTTGGGCACGAACACGAGGGCGGGCTTGGGCTGCAGGGCGCCCGCGTGCCGCACCACGGCCGCGTACGCAGGCTTGGCCATCGCCGCCAGCCGCGACGCCGCGTGCGTCATGTTGAACCCCTGGGGGGCAGTGCATTTGGTTGAGTAGGTGTGATTCTGGGGGTAGTTGGAATTATATTTACATAGTTGTGCACGTGTGCGGAGTCGCAGACTTTTGCTATTTAGGAGGGTGCTTACTTACAGCTTGAGACGGATGCAGATATCTAAAAAAAAAACAAATTTCAAATGGAGACAAAGGCACGCAATACTTAAGAAACAAAGAAAAAAAATCAAAATCAAACAACAAACAACCACGCATAATTTCAGCAATTCGCTTTCTTTCAGTGACATAAATATGTATTCCCGCGCACTCCAGTCTTATCCATCAAAAACGACCGCCAACCCACGCCACAAAACCACCCAACCCCACAAAAACCAGCACCCAGACTCCACCCACGCACACCCAACGCGCACCCACCTGAATGTGCAGCTCCAGGGGCAGGGGGCGCACGTTGGGATGGAAGTTGAAGGTGGCCGCCTGGCCGCAGCCGAGCCACTGCGCCAGGTCGCGCGCGTTGGCAATCGAGCCCGCCAGGGCCACCGTGCGCACCGGCGAGGTAAATACCGTATTTCCTCGAAATACCCCCCGGGGGGTGATTGTTTCATTATGGTTTCGAGAGGGGGGGGGGGGTAGAACGAGGGGGGATATTTCGAGGGGGGGGGGTTATTATTTCACAAGAAACTTTTTTAAATCCCAGTACGAAATTGTCGTCTGAAACGTACGCAGACGTCGAAAAATACAACAAAGACTGTCATTTATAAGGTTATGTAGACTAATATTAGTACGTAGATGGTATAAACACTGTTCTGACGTGATTCCGACACTGTTTAAACATGTGTTCTGCACAACGCAGAACACAAACTGCAGTATTTGGCATGTACGTTCTCTTTACACTCAATCTTGGGGGGGGGGTTATTTCGAGCGGGGTGATTGTTTCATAGTGGTCTCGAGAGGGGGGGGGGTGAAAAGAGGGGGGTATTTAGAGGGGGGGGGTATTTCGAGGAAATACGGTAGACGTGGATTATGGATGCGTGGTAATAACTTACAAAAACGTGCGCCGGCCACAAATAAAGTCAGAACAGAGGTCAGATAGATGAATCGCTATAGATGAATCTCAAGTGCATTGCGGTAAAGTCGGCGGACATTTCACCCTACAAAATCGGAGAGTTAGAATTCGCTGGTGAATAGAGCGAAGAACAAAACTTGTGTCCCACGCGGACGCTAGAAATTGAAAAAGAAAATCATATTAAAAGAAAAATGGACGTTCCGCTGCGTCCGTGCGTGCCACGCCCTAGTTATCTACATTTTCAACGATGCTCGCAAAGAATTTGACCGTTCAAACTACCGTTTTTGTTTTTATTTTATTTTCCATTCGTTGGCTCCTTTCCAACAGAAGAGAAGTTGGCAGCCAGCCAAAATTTCGAAATCCGCTATTAATATGAATAAATAAATAGGCTCACAATAGCTATATAACCATGTATATAAACAAAAATAGCAATTATGAAGGTGGAAATTGGCAAAGCGAAGCAAATTTTAACGATTTTTAGCTAACTTTCAGTTTTCACTCTCATTTGTATAATACCCAACTGGTAACTGGGATAAGGGCCAAGTTTTCATACGTGACCCGATCTATTCCAATCGTTAAAATATTGCGTCACAATACCTAATGCCGTCATGCACACTCCACTGGAGAGATTGACGCAAATGTTTGTAGGGCGATACGTCTGCCGACTTTAATATTGATGCATCTGTTGCAGCAAATATCAAATAGTGAAAGGAAAAAACAGATGCATCTGTTCAGCAGAGTTGGAAAAACGTATTTACGTTTACCCAAAATACCCGGTTATTTGGGTATTTATATTTATGTTTACATTTACGTTTACATTTTCCAAAAATACCATTACGTTTTGTTACGTTTTCCTGGCACAATTACCCGGGTACCAGAGAAAACGTACAAATCGTATGGAAAATGCACAAAAACAGTGCATTTTTGAACTTTTTTTCTGATATAATATGTACAATTTATGTTTTTGGCCAATTATCTTCTCAATTGTTTGATAAATAACATAGGTAAGCAAGAATGTAATCGTATTAGCAGAGAAATGGTTGAAATAGGAAAAAAACAAAAGTGTTTTTCAATGCACTTGATCATGGGTGGGGCACTTCAAAGAAATTTTTACGTTTAGTTTTTTTATGTTTACGTTTACCCAGGTATTTTAGAAGTATTTTACGTTTTTAGTATTGATACTCACAATTTAGAAAAGGTATTTACATTTACGTTTACGTTTTCCAAAAATACCAGTATTTGTACAACTCTGCTGTTCAGAATGATGGAACACAAATACCGAAACTATACTGACCAATTTTGGCGGTGTGGCAGCCAACGCAGTGGTATGAATGCGCGAACTGCCCGGCCCGACACGCAAGTTGCCTACGCGTTCAAAGCGGCGCACTGCCGTTCTGTCTGGGGTGGCGACAAGTGCCACAAAATTGGGCTGGCCGACGCCACCGCCAGCCATATCCGCAGCAATATTTCAGTGGTATTTACTAGGGTGGAATTTAGCAATAAGGGGGTTGCCATTATCAAGCAAACAAGGCCGTGAAGCCATGTTTGCAAATCTACATGACAAACAAGTAGTGATAATTTGTAGTGACAAGTATGAAACACTACATACCAAAAGTACAAAATAGCTAAATACATCATACAGAAAAAAGTACAAAATGATCAAAAAATTTGACTACCAGATTCCATTTGACTAGTGACAGATTCCATTATTGATAACTGGCATTTTTTATTGCTAAATACCACATTTTTCCACAGGAAACGTGATTATCCCCATATCCGTCTGATAATCAATTAATCACTTCCATGCAGCATGCAGCATCATTGTGCTGCAACGTTTATTTACACATACATGCCCACACCCCACACTTGACTTTTCGTTGTGCTCATTGATCCGATACATAAGCCTACGCAAATGCAAGAACGGTCACGCTCTGCGCTGTGGATTATCTGTGCTACACACCGAGCGTGAAACCATGAAAGGGCCGTGCCGCCAGCCCAAGTTTGAACTACAATTACCAAAATAAATGCAGACATGGGAGACAGCACACGTCTGCTGTGATGCGTAGGTTCGCGTGGTGGCAAAAATCAAAGTGACAAAAGAGTCACCCAAGCCACTTGAAGGCGTCACTCTAGCTGTAGTGAATAAATGCAACCATCCCGGGATCCCATCCCATCCAGCGATGCCTCGGGATCATAGGGGATTTTGAGGGTAGCATTTTAGGGGGGGGGGGTCGGCCCCCGAGCACGTGCTAATAACTAAGGAACGGCTTGGTGGAAAATGCTGAAATTTTGATATATTATGGTTTCAGGTTGGGGCTAATTACAAGTCTGAGGAAATTTCGCTACGACTCCCCTGACTGGAGATAAGGTGGGTCTATAAAAACGTACTTTTTGCGAAAATGTTTGGGTGTCGCCCAGAACACGCAAATTTTGCACCTCAATAACTCGCCCATTTCTCAATCAATTTTTATCGTTTGACTTTTAAAAGGATCATAAATGTTTGGAGAGTTCATTTTTTGGGTCAAATTAGTGACATAAAATATTTTATATATCGATTTGGCCCAATTTCGGAATGCAAAATTTCCTGCAAAAAATTCTGTTCGAGCATGCTGTCTTATACTCCTGATTGAGAGAAACTGAAAATTAACAAAATGAGATCGATAGCTCTTCCCAATCAAAAGTTATAGCACTTCAAACTTTCGCCTCCCATCCACACAAATCACCACTTGAAGAACAATGCACGCAACTTCAAAACTCCATATCTGGATGATTTATTGGCCGATTTTCGTCAATGAGCACTTCAAATGATTGGAATAACCTGAACATTTCATTTTTGTTGTCTATTTATGTATATATTCAATCAGATTTCCCGTACAACAAAATAATGTGAATTCTTCTGTGTAATTATCAGGATAAAAATACATATAGATAAATAGACAACGAAAATGACATTTTCAGGTTATTCCAATCATTTTAAGTGCTTATTGACGAAAATCGGCCAAGAAATGGTCCAGATATGGAGTTTTGAAGTTCTTCATGTGGTTATTTGTGTGGATGAGAGGCGAAAGTTTGAAGTGCCATAACTTTTGATTGGAAAGAGCTATCGATCTCATTTTTTTGTTTTTGAGTTTCTCTCGATCAGGAGTATAAGATAGCATGTTAAAAACAAAAATTTTGCGCGAAATTTTACACCCGGAAATTCGGCCAAATCGATATATACACAATTGAATATCACCGATTTGAACTCAGAAATGAACTCTACAAACATTTGTGAGCTTTATGAAAGTTAAACGACAAAAATCGGTTGACAAATCACCGAGTGATTGCGGTGCAAAGTGAACATGTTCTGAGTGACACCAAAAAATTTCGCAAAAACCACCTTTTTATAGACCCACCCTATCTCCAGTCAGGGGAGTCGTAGCGCAATTTCCTCGGACTTGTAATTAGCCCCAACCTGAAACCATAATATATCAAAATTTCAACATTTTCCACCAAGCCGTTCCTGAGTTATTAGCACGTGCTCGGGGGCCGACCCCCCCCCCTAAAATGCTACCCTCAAAATCCCCTATGCTCGGGATTCTTCCTTTTTTGTGAAAGGAATGAGATACTACAACGGGACAGGTATTATACGGTGTGTTCGATAACAGAGTAGACAACTGCACAAAAACACCGCATTATATCATCTTTGTAAACGTTTTATATCCGTACATTTTCTCTTTAGGCAAATTCAAACTACATGCCATAACTATGCAAAAAATTTACTTACACACCGTATAAATACACCATTACATCAATTTTCGAAATTATTCGTGAGTAACTAGAATTGGATACACCAAAGATCATAGGTACATATTTTTGGGATCGCACCACGTATGAGTACTTGGCCATGAGCTCAAGTTACCACTTGCGTATTATACGAATGAGCGTGAAAGCGCTCAAAGTTAGCTCAGAATGGCTAAAATGTGCTCCACTTTGCCAATTCACACCTTCATAATCGGAATTTCCGTTTATATACAGGGTTATATAGCTAGTGTTAGCTTTAGTTCTGCAGTAACGTAACGTAACGACAAAAGTGACAAAAAATCAGTCGAGCGCAGTTCTCGGGGCACTCCCAGACCCTGTAAAAAGCCCTGTAAAATGTCAAATGTCATGCAAAGTGTCAAAACTCATGGGAAATGCCATGCAAAATGGCAACCGAGTTTTGGCATTTTGCAGGGCTTTTTACAGGGTCTAGACTTGGCACCTGATATAAGTGTATGTAACTGTCCATAAATTACTGCAATACATAATACCATCCCCGAGATACGTATTTAGACACTGATTTTTGTGGAAAACAATAATAATGTTAGTATTTGGGGACTTCCATTCCAAAAGTTCACAAGCACCAAATCAGAAAAATAGAGTTGACCATGGATTTTACTTTCGCGAATATTTTTTCACATTTTAGAAAAAAATCAGCGTTACTGGACGTCCGTTCCCGAGATACAGTGGTACCGATTTTCAGAAAAATCGCGATTTTCATATCCAAGTTCACATATCCACGACTAGTGATGGAAAAGCGCCATGGCGCTAGACCAAAGCAAAAAGCGCCATGGCGCTTTTGGCGCTTGGCGCTAAAACGCTCTGCCGCCGGGATCTGAGAAAGCGCCATGGCGCTTTTGGCGCTTGGCGCCATTTTCTGGTGGCGCTATTGGCGCCTGGCGCTGGCATTTTGAATGGCGCCAAAAAAGCACCAACCGTGATTAGAAAAATGGTTATAATACTGTGAAAATGCACAATCCAGTTGATCAATTTTGAGTACAACTGAATAAATGTTGATAAATATAGGTAAGGGTGTTAGGAGACATAAATATTTATTAAATATTGATTAGGTAATATTTGGGGTCAAATGTGTATACCGTATTTCCTTGAATTAACCCCCTCGAAATACCTCCCGTTTTTAATAACGTACATCATGTATGCATTGTACATGATGTGTTATTTGCTGCCAATTTCCATCGCAGATACATATAAAGTAGTTTGTATATGTATATACCGTATTTCCTCGAAATACCCCCGGGGGGTTTATTGTTTCAGAGTGAGAATTTTGAGGGGGGGTTAAACGAGGGGGGGGTATTTCGAGGGGGGGTTTATTATTTCGCCAGAAATTTTTTGAAAACCAAGTACTAAATTGTCGTCTGAAACGTACGCAGACGTCGAAAATGCAACAAAAATCGTTATTTATAAGACTCTAAAGACTTGTATAAGTGTGTAGACGTATAATCACTGTTCTCACATAACAGAGTCATCGTTTTTAACGTTTGTTTTTCATTACCCAGATGACAAACCGCAGCCTTTGTCATTTACGTTCTCTATACACTAAATTTTTGGGGGGGGGGGGGGGGTATTTCGAGGGGGGGGTTTATAAGTTCATAGTGTCCATTTTGAGGGGGGGTATTTCGAGGGGGGGGTATTTCGCGGAAATACGGTATGCATATACCGTATTTCCTCGAAATATCCCCCTTTGAATTAATTAAAAATAAACCTCCATGGGGTAATCCTAGGGGATTTTAACAATGTAAACATTGTAGTGGTTGATTGAACTTCAATGGCGGAAGTGCAATCTACTACTATACGACATCAGCAGTACAGGTGCGTCAAATGAAGTACAGAAAAAAATTTTTGGCGCTGGCGCTATTGGCGCTTGACGCCATTACCCTCTGGCGCCATTGGCGCTTGGCGCTGAATTTCAGAAAAGCGCCATTGCGCTTTTGGCGTCTGGTGCTATTTTGCTCTGGCGTCATTGGCGCTTGGCGCTGGGGGTCAGAAAAACGCCATGGCGCTTTTGGCGCTTGGCACTAAAAGTCTGGTGCTTTTTCCATCACTATCCACGACCACTGCCCTATGAAAAACGGGACTTTCACATAGAAAATGCATAAGTCACATCCACATCTCTGGCACCGGTGTTTCATTTCATAAGTTCACATATCCAAAAAATAGTTTCATTTCCAAAAATGCACACATGAATATCGAAAAGTATTTTTCACTATAAATCAAATACGGGTATACATATTGAGCTGAAAATTTAGGTTGGGGTACTTTTCGACATGGGCTTTTTAGTGGTGCAATTGGATTTGCACTGCGATGCACCGTTCAAAAGTTATTCGACATTTTATTTCAATTTTTCATATTTGCTCCCTATTTTGGTGGTTTCCAAAATATGATATAACTCCCAAAATATTTGCTGTCCGACAAAATTTGCGGTTACAAAAATCGTAGAGAAATGCCCGAGGTATCTGAAAAGTCCAGGGCAAACTTTGTCTCCCAAAGATGGCGCTGTCGGGCCAGCGCCACACTTTAAAATGCGATTTTGAAAATTTGAAAAATGTGGATATGTGAACTTTTGGAAGAAAGTCCCCATCTCCAAAAAATCCACCATTTATTTCACTTGAAACTCGGTATTATTATCTCATTGATATGAATTTTTTCAAACTGAAATACAATTACAGTATTTGCTGAATGCCTCATTTCTGTAAACTCAAAGATGATCTATGAGTTTTAAACCATACTTTGTCCATTTTCCAGTAGAAATTTTTTACTTGTCCGATTTTGCAAAAAAATTTTTTTCCCAAAAACGCATTTCCGCGTTTGGCTTGCCGTGCGAAACCGCCTGTTAAGTTTGCGTATGCGTTCAATTAAAATCAACCGCATAACATCTAGGTATATTAGCCAGAACAATAATCGTTGATTGCTTACGCAAATGCCTAATGAATGCCAATTACTGGTTGCCAAGCACGTGTACGTAATCATGAAAAAAACACAGTTGAAGACAAAGTTTGAAAACACAGAAAGTCGACGAATTTCTGTGTTTTTGTTTTACACAGAATTTCACAAATGTTGAAGGTAAAACTAAATTATCTACGCTTTTCTGGAGAATACGGAAAAACAAAGACACGGAATAGGAATCTGCATTCTCCATTATATGTAAGGCGGAAAAAAATACTGCTTGCCAGAACAAACTGGATAATCAAGCATACCGTATTTCCTTGAAATACCCCCGGGGGGTTTATTTTTTTAGAGTGCGCGTTTTGAGGGGGGTATTTCAAGGGGGTAATTCGAGGGTGGGGTTATTATTTCGCCAGAAATTTTTTGAAAACCCAGTACTAATTTGTTGTTTGTAACGTATGCAGACGTAGAAAAATGCGACAAAAACCACCATATATAAGATTAGTGTACAGACTTAGACATGTTTGTCGATGGTAAATATAAACAACGTTATAACGTTACACATTCATTGTTTTTAACGTGTGTTATGCATTGCCAGTTCACAAAACGCACCTTTTGTCATGTATTTACGTTCTAATTTACACTCAATTGGGGGGGGGGGGTGGTATTTCGTGGGGGTTTATTAATTCATAGTGCCCATTTTGAGGGGGGTATTTCGAGGGGGTTTACTAATTCATAGTGCCCATTTTGAGGGGGGTATTTCGAGGAAATACGGTATTATACCTAAAAAATGATACCTAAGACAAAATGACACTAACTAAAGTACCTAGTCGCTTTCATCCTGACGCCAGAGAAAAGGCGCCAAGCGCCAATGGCGCTTACAATTTACCCAAAATTAAGCCACCCACTTACAATTTTACGTAAACCCCCGTTTACCTAGATCCGAACGCTGACGAATTTTTGAAAAACGATTCATTCACGGCCCCCCCCTACACTTTTGAGAAAATTCACCCCATACAAAAGATAGCCCAAAGAGTTGTCTAAATGATGTATGGTATGACCCCCAATATAAGGCCGCGTGGGCCGTGTAAACGGCCCACGCATTTTTTTATACAAAAATGCACTGATCACCTTGCTCCGAACGTTTCTTTTTATATGCTTATATTCTGTTTTTCAAAGCCAGAATTTGGCCATAATACAGAACAGAATCCTGGCTTAGTGCCAAATGCCACTTCGACGGTTTCCTTCGAGGCAGAAATAAGATTAGGATATTTTCAATTTTCACTGTTTTGTATTGCGATCACGATCAGCTGTGATTGTGATCATTTTATCTCCTAATGTTAGATCTATTAACACAGAAAATGCTTCCACCAGAAAGAGAAATGTTAAGCGTTTTTTTTAAAACCTACACCGCTTAAATTCACCTACCCAAACATTAGAATTTGAGGGGCAAAATTTATTAAACTTAGTACATTTCGTCCGGGGAAGGAAATTAAACACCTTCCCGGACAAGTTCACCACCCATTTTTTTATTTCACTATAAATGCAATATCTCCGCCCATGGGGGTGTTATTAGGCTGAAACTTTGTATATATTAGGTTGTAAGACCCCCTTACTCCCCAACAATGGGGGGAGGTGCGGCGACTCACTACAGGGTGGGTCACCCTATATGCAACAAAATTTTGTGGCGTTTTTGGTGTCCCAAGCAAGTTCACCACCCACTTGATTAGCTACACTTTGAAGGCTATATCTCCAGCTGTGAGGGCGGTAGAAAGCTGAAATTTGGGGGATGTCTTGCCAACAACCCCCCTCACAATACACCACTGGGGCGGCTGCCGACGACCCACTAAAGCATGGGTCACTGCATATAAATTTGATAATTTTTTAAGAACAACCCAAGTGTCCCAAACAAGTTCGCCACCCAACTGCATTATAAAAAATGTTGTGAGAACATACCTGATATAAAATTGAATCAGATATGAACCCTAGTTCTGCTCATAAATTTTTTTTCAGTAGGGCACCCACCCTGTCCCATAAACAGCAGATTGAAAATTTCACTTTTAACCAATTTTTTGTATCACACTTAAAAAGTTGGTTTACAAAGTTAACTAGGGTAGGGTCTAAGGTTCAAAGTTATGTAAACAACATAACCTCTAAAATGCTTCCATAAGGAAATTTATTTGGGGTGAATGAAAAAGTGAAAATTTTGTCAAATTTTCTTCCTGAAATGACATCATTTTGACATCATAGAATACACCCCAAGTAAATTTCCTTATGGAAGCATTTGAGAGGTTATGTTGTTTACATAACTTTGAACCTTAGACCCTCCCCTAGTGAACTTTGTAAACCAACTTTTCAAGTGTGATACAAAAAATTGGTTTAAAGTGAAATTTTCAGTCGGCTGTTTATGGGAAAGGGTGGGTGCCCTACTGAAAAAAAAAATTTTTTGTCTGAAATAGTGTTCCAACCCGATTCATTTTTATATTAGGTATGTTGTTGCAACATTTTTTTAATGCAGTTGGGTGATGAACTTGTTTTGGGACACTTGGGCTGTTTTTAGAAAATGGTTCACTTTATATGCAGTGACCTATGCTTTAGTGGGTCATTGGCAGCCGCCCCACTGGTGGATCGTGAAGGGGGTTGTTGGCAAGACATCCCCGAAATTTCAGCTTTATACCGCCATCACAGCTGGAGATATGGCTCTCGTAGTGTAGCCAATCAAGTGGGTGGTGAACTTGTTTGGGACATCAAAAACGGCAAAAAAATTGTTGCATATAGGGCGACCCACCCTGTAGTGAGTCGCCGCACCTCCCCCGTTGTTGGGGAGTAGAGGGGTCTTACAACTTTATATATACAAAGTTTCAGCTTTATAACACCCCCATGGACGGAGATTTTGCATTCGAAGTGAAACAAAAAAATGGGTGGTGAACTTGTCCGGGAAGGTGTTTAGTAGTAAACTCGGCAGACATGAAACGAATCAGGTATTCGCCCCTTGGTTCCAATGACGTATGTTTTTTTATTCAAACTTGAATGGACAGATTCCATTTACATTTACAAAACAAAAAGATTAAGACACCCGATTTCTGTTTGCGTCACGATAATAGCCGCGGAATGTGATTAAGTAAACACAAGTTTCAACTAGTACGTTTGTCGCCATTTGCGGTCAATTGCTTAATTGCATTCCGCGGCATTATTGGCGACGTGAACAAAAATCGTGCATCTTTAAACTTGTTTGCACGAAACGCGAAAACTTGGACATATGCCAAGTTTAATTAGTCACACTCATACAAAAATCCCGTAGAACAATGACTTCCAAAAAGTCCGCCGAGTTTAAGTAAAATTTAACTATGTTTTTTAAAATTCGCCCCTCAAATTCTAATGTTTGGGTAGGTGAATTTAAGCGGTGTAGGTTTTAAAAAAACCGCTTAAGATTTCTTTTTCTGGTGGAAGCTTTTTCTGTGTTAATAGATCTAAGATTAGGAGATAAAATGATCACAAGCACAGCTGATCGTGATCGCAATACAAAACAGTGAAAATTGAAAATATCCTAATCTTATTTCTGCCTGGAAAGAAACCATCGAATGGCATTTGGCACTAAGCCAGGACTCTGTTCTGTATTATGGCCAAATTCTGGCCTTGAAAAGAATATAAGCATATAAAAAGAAACATTTGGAGCAAGGTAATCAGTGCATTTTTGTATAAAAAAAATGCGTGGGCCGTTTACACGGCCCACGCGGCCTTATATTGGGGGTCATACCATACATCATTTAGACAACTGTTTGGTATATCTTTTGTATGGGGTTAATTTTCCCAAAAAGTTTAGGGGGGGCCGTGAATGAATCGTTTTTCAAAAATTCGTAAGCGTTTGGATCTAGGTAAACAGGGGTTTATCACGTGTCACTTTTCATGTCACCTGTGCTCTTTCGTAATCTGTGCGCAAGTTTGTGCCGGGGCAGGCCTGATACGCACATCTGCCCGTTACGCACATTTGCCCGTTTTTTTCACTTGACACTTTTTCAAGTGATTTTCAGATATGAGTGAAGTGAAAAAAGTTCACTAATGTCATTGCGCAACGTTTTTCACTTCACTCATATCTGAAAATCACTTGAAAAAGTGTCAAGTGAGAAAACGGGCAAATGTGCGTAACGGGCAGATGTGCGTATCAGTGCACCCCGTTTTTGCCCCCCCCCACGCGCACCACGCGTTTTACTGAACACAATAGGCCGTCATTAGTCGAGTTGCTAATGAAGCTTGCTATAAATACGCAGAACCTTTGCTTCTATACCATTATATGATTGAATATTGAACTTATGTTCATGACATGTTCTTGGGGTACGGTAGTCCCAGACCCTGTAAAAAGCTCGGTCCAATGTCAAATGTCATGCAAAGTGTCAAAAGTCATGGAAAATGCCCTGCAAACTGACAAACGTACGTATTTTACAGGGCCTGGGAGTGCCCCCTGGTGGCAGTCCCAAACCCTGTAACGTGTCAAATGTAAAGTGTCAAATGTAAAGTCAAATGCAAAGTAAAGTGTCAATCAAAACCAAAAGAAAAGATTTTATTATTGAACTTTGCATGACAATTGACAGTTTACTTTGCATTTGACTTAAGATTTGACACTTTACTTTACACTTTACAGGGCTTGGGACTGCCACCAGGTATCACTCTCCGATACCCTGTAAACGTGCTGCAATGTGTCTGAAGTCAAGCAAATAGAAATAAGGTTTTTTTACTGGTTTGGAAATTAGGTTTGGCTGGGTATTTTACACGAATTTACACTTCGCATAACATTTGACATTTTACAGGCCATTTTACACAATTTCTGACACCTTGGATCGCGTGACATCTTACATTTGACATACCTAGGTAGTCTGTTAGAAGCAGTGACGCCAAACTGAAAATATCGAAGATATTGAACCGTACCGGAATAGAAACCGAAATTCGAAACATGTGGGTCAACTTGCATAAAATGGCATTGGTGATTTTGTACGACGTGCTGTCGCCAGTGACGGTCGGCGCCGGGCTGCCGCTCTACGTTTTGTGCGCCATACTTCTGTTCCGGTACGTTGGGAATGGCGTATATCCTTGAATAAGACCCCAGGGGCGTTATTATTTCGTCAGAGGTTTTGGAGGGGGGAGTTATTCAAGGGGGGGTACTATTCAAGGGGGGGGGAGTTATTTTTTCCTCAGAACTTCCAGGAAAACTTTCACTTTATTCATTGTTTGTATGCATTCCGTCAACACATCTCATGCAGAAAATGACCAGTTCAACAAGAACAAAAACAACGTATCCATCCTGAAATTCGTGTTCATCGGCGTGTAGGTATGCATACGCTGCGTACACAAAATGTATCTGTTGTGCCGTCCCGGCCGTCGGCTAACATTCTTTTCTATTTTTCGGTTCACACACCAAACCCCATTTGCATTCGATGAATCAGCCCAGACATAGCTTTATTTTTCTGTTTGTCTCGTTTTCATTGACGTGTGTTGCTCATCGATCGTTTTACCCAGAGGGGGGACTTATTCAAGAGGGGGGAGTTATTCAAGGGGGGGGGCGTTATTTTTTCCTCACATGGCCAACAGGGGGGTGTTATTCAAGGGGGGTATTATTCGAGGGGGGGTCTTATTCAAGGATATACGGTAATTGACTTTTGACACGTTATTAGTTGACGATCGGTCAACTGAAGTTGTTTTAATGCGTTTCTGTTCAGGGTGCGCGTGTTTTTTGCGTCTCTTTACTAGCAAAGTTAAAACTGAAATGTTCCGTGTGGCTGCAATATTTCTGGCTATATTGGGCCCACACACACTAGTTTACCCAGCTCTACCATTTTGGTAAACTATTTTGATAAAACAGTTCACCAAAATGGCCGAGAATTTCATGTTGGTAAACTGAGTGTGTGTGTTGGCAAAAATCCAGATTTTGCAACTCGATTAGTGCAAGGCACCCACTCACCGACCGAACATACCGTATTACCTCGAAATACCCCCAGGGGGTTTATTATTTCGCCAGCAAAATTTGAGGGGGGTATAATTCGAGGGGGGGTTTATTCGAGGGGGGTCTATTATTTCGCCAGAAATTTTCGGAAATTCCCCATACGCAGACGAAGAAAAATCGAACAATCACATAGCTTTATATGTGTTTATAGGCATATATTACTTCATTTATGCATATTACTGCATATTTAGTCACTCAATCATCACTTTTAACGTGTGTTCTGCATAGTACAGATCACAAACTGCGGTATTTGTCATGTACGTTCACGTTACACTCAATTTTAGGGGGGTATTTCGAGGGGGGGTTAGTATTTCCTCAGCCGAAATTTAGGGGGGGTATTTCGAGGGGGGGGGGTTAATTCAAGGGGGGGATAATTCGAGGTAATACGGTATTCAAACTAAAGGGGCATATGAGTAATTTCCTCGAAATACCCCATTCAATGAACCATCCCTCGACATACCCCAAAGTCCGATTGAGTCGAGTTGTGGGACCCCCCCCCCCTTCGAATAAGCCCACCCATGAATAAAGACCCCTCAAAATTTTCTGACTAGAAATAAAACCCCTGAGAGCATTTCCAGGAAATATTTACGATATAAAGGTAGGTATACTCCAGTCACTTTACACCCGGCACGCGTGGTTCCCGCTGGAAGCGTGCCAACGATTTTTTTACGCATGCGATTTTCATAAAAAGTAGACAAAGTCATCTCTATTATAACGCTATACGTTAACTTTTTTACAACAATTACAATTTTTACAACATCTTTTATACAAAAATCGCACGCTTTGTCATCATTGGCACGCTTCCAACGTGTGACATGAATGAGTGCGAGGGCAGAGTATCATGTCCGCCGAGTATACTTTGATGTCCACTAGGTACAATGCATTGGTCTTTTTAACTTGACACTTTTCCAAAGCGGCTAAAATTACTTGATTTGATTGTCTCATAACTTTCATTTGATCTAAATTCATCCCTTGCAACCCTTCACAGAAACAAAAAGAAATTCGATGGGCCATTTTTCCAGTTGACCAGGACCATGGCAATCAGTGACCTGTCCTTTCTGGGATTTCTTTTATGTGGCAGATGTGCCCGAATTTTACTGCCAGTGGGCAGTAGTCTGAAGGTGCGCTGTTGCTTGAAAGACATGAGCCCGGATTTGATAGGGGCCGTTGTAAAAATGTGTTTCTGATGTGTGTGGATGTGGACTGTGGAGTGGATGTGCCTGAAGCAAGGTGAAAGTGTGAAGTGAAGTTGTCAAGTGAAGTGAAGTTGTCAAGTGACGTGAAGTGAGGTTGTCAAGTGAAGTGAAGTTGTGAAGTGAAGTGAAGTGAAGTTGTGAAGTCAAGTGAAGTGAAGTTGGGAAGTGGAGTTAAGTTGTGAAGTCAAGTGAAGTGAAGTTGGGAAGTGGAGTTAAGTTTGTGAAGTCAAGTGAAGTGAAGTTGGGAAGTGGAGTGAAGTTGTGAAGTGAAGTGTCTTCCACACACTTCCACATGCTTCCCTACATTTGAAGTGAAATGTTTTCCCCATGCCTCCACATGCTTTATGAGATTTACAACAAAGTGTCTGCAATCAGCATGGACCATCTCATACTAGTTTGCATGGTTCATGAAGCACTGTGAAGCATATGGCGGTGCAGTGAAGTAAGTGTCTCCATGCTGACACAGCGCACTGCGTGAAGACACTGCATGTCATGACACTACGCATCTGGGGGCAGTCCCAGACCATTTAAAAAACCCTGTAAAATGTCAAATGTCATGCAAAGTGTCAAACGTCATGTCAATTTTCCATGACATTTGACATTTTGCATGTCATTAGACATTTTACAGGGCTTTTTACAGGGTCTGTGACTGGCACCAGGCACGGACTACACACACACCCGAGTAGGGCGCGTGAGACTCCGTTTGAATCAGGCCCCTGGCGCGAAAATGCAATCGTAAAAATTGGCGCAAAATAATGTCACTCGCATCGCAGGTAGCATTCAAAAAAATCACCAATTGTTTGGAAAATATATATAAATATATCACCCCAAACTTGGAAAAAATATAAATATATATAAATCACTCAAGGCCTTCAGAAAATATAATTAAATCACTGAAAAAATAACTCTAAGCTCAAAAAAAATCACAAAAAATCACTTGCAGTTTATTTCAATTACAAGCAAAATTGTGGGCTATTGCAGGCTTAATTTACTATTTGCAAGCACAAAAATGTACTCTAGTATCCTACAATATATTTATTATTGTTTCACAAGCAGTATTCATTTCATACAATATTGACAAGTGAAAATATCAACCTACAGCCTCAATGACAACTTCAAAAACATTTTGCACTGCAAACATGTTGCACTGAACCTATAGCACCTGGTTGTGGCACTGATGTTTGACTAAATAGGTGCTTAGTACTTGCAGCAGTGCCAGGTATGCCGAGGAAGTTTAGTGCGAATTCACTCACCATATTTCCTTGAAATACCCCAAGGGGGTTTATTTTTTCAGAGTGAGAATTTTGAGGGGGATTAAACCAGGGGGGTTATAAATTCATAGTGTCAATTTTGAGGGGGGTATTTAGAGGAAATGCAGTAGTTCATGCAATCATCTAGTGTTTTAAAAAGCTACTTTTTCAACAGTGGTGAGCTGTGAAAACTCAGGGCACACAGCTACATGTTTGGCAAAATTTTGGTGACATTTTGGTGACACCATGGTGACAGTTTTCCACAGTTGTCCCCCATATTTGATAACTGGCAACATTGGTGGATGTCACCAAGTGTTGCCAGCTTTCAAAAGTGGTGAAGTGAGTTTTCAATTACTGTAGATCATTTTTGATGACATCAAGCAGGTATTTTTGATTCAATGTTGTTTTATTTCAGAAAAGGATGTTCTAAGATAGAGAGATGCTTTATACACTAAAATGTAACAATACAATTCATAGCAGGATGACATAAAAAGTTACTAAAACAGTTTACATCTTTGTCACACACATAATGAAGACTAAGTGATGGTGATATCACCATTTGTCATCATTTGAGTTTTCACATTAGGTCAACACAGTGGCAAACTAGTGACTTGCCAAAACAACCCCACTGAAATTCACGCTATATGTGAAAACTGAACATCTACAGCATTCTATTGTGGAAAACTGGATGGTGACATGTCACCATTTTTGGCCATTTCAGTTTTCAAAAAAGTCACGGTGAAAACTAGTTTGTGTAGGCACAATATTTACCTGCTTCAAACACTATTTTAACTCAATAATGCTCTACATGAGCAGATGAGAGATTTTCAGGAGAAAATTCTCTTGCAAAATTCAAAATTCTCTTGCACAAATTACATGTTTTAGTCATGAAGCGCAATACTTGCACCGCAATGTATCTAGTATGAGTGATTTTCTCAGTGATTTTTTTTTGAATTTGAAAAATATATATAAATATATCACTCAGAATTTGAAAAAAATATAAATATACCGTATTTCCTCGAAATACCCCCCCTCAAAATGGACACTATGAACTTATAAACTTCCCCCTCGAAATACCCCCCCCCCAAAGTAAGTGTATAGAGAACGTAAATGACAAAGGCTGCGGTTTGTCATCTGGGTAATGCAAAACACACGTTAAAAACGATGACTCTGTTATGTGAGAACAGTGATTATACGCCTACACACTTATACAAGTCTTTAGAGTCTTATAAATGGCGATTTTTGTTGCATTTTCGACGTCTGCGTACGTTTCAGACGACAATTTAGTACTTGGTTTTCAAAAAATTTCTGGCGAAATAATAAACCCCCCCCTCGAAATACCCCCCCCCCCCCTCGTTTAACCCCCCCTCAAAATTCTCACTCTGAAACAATAAACCCCCCGGGGGTATTTCGAGGAAATACGGTATATAAATCACGGGTTATTTATATTTATTGTGATTTTCAAAAATATAAATCACGGGTTATTTTTCGAATGCTAATCGCAGGCTACATTCGTTTGGTTGTTTGGATATTTCAGCAGTAGCCTGTACTTGTGCACCATTTGGCACCAGTTCTTTGTGGCCATCAACAGAATGGTCTGTTTTTCGAGTCCCACGCAGCAGAACCAGTTCAGCGTGCGTTCCTTTTCATTTCAGTTCATAATTTAGTTTCCGCGATAATCTTCGTTCACGCGAGTTGACGACTGAAATTACGGAAACTGATGAAAAACTTTGAACGCATTTGAGTTTCCGGAATGAGAATTCCAAAATAGAAAATGATCCTTTCTGGTGAACTGAACTTGTAAAACAAATTTACCTGTAAAACAGATTTAGCTGTAAAAAAAGATTAACGTGTAAAACAAAATGATGGGTTTCCAAAGTTTCAGCCACCAACTAAAGTTTCTAGTGATGTAAAATAAGCCAGGACTTTGGTGCAAAGGGCCATGACACTTTTCTGACCTCCGGCGTAGTGATTTTTGCTTTGGCGCCAGCGTCAGGTGCCAGCCAGTGCTATGGTGCTTTTACATGGGGCATGCCTAATACGCACATCTGCCCGTTACGCACATTTGCCTGTTTTTTCATTTGAAACTTTTTCAAGTGATGTTCAAATATGAGTGAAGTGAAAAAAAGTTGCGCAATGACATTAGTGAACTTTTTTCACTTCACTCATATCTGAAAATCACTTGAAAAAGTGTCAAGTGAAAAAAACGGGCAAATGTGCATAACGGGCAGATGTGCGTATCAGTACACCCTCTTTTACATCGCCTGTCTATAGGTAGTCACTTTTATCACACTACATCAATTATAAATACATGAATTTGATCGCAGTACTTCACCATGAGATTCACCGGTGTTTGCTGTCTACTCAGCTACGTTCTGGGCTTTGCTCTGAGAATTCCGCTTTTGTTGCCTTGCTGCAAAAACATGCTGTTTATGGAAGGAACGCCTAATGAATATGTGTATCTCAATACTTCGAACCCACTTGCCCTCACATGGGTCTATGTGAGTTTTCCCTGAGATGAAACCTGAAATTATTGATAACTAGCGGGATTCTCTTCGAACCTTCGGTCCGGTTTTGCAGTATTCTGCACTTTCACACATTCTAATGGACATTTTTTGTATGAACATCAATGTATACTCGGCGTACCTGATACTCTGCCCTCGCACTGATTCATGTCTCGTGTTGGAAGTGTGCCAATGATGATTACATCATGCGATTCCAGTAAAAAATGCAAAAAATTCATCGATGTGAATAACCTTATAACTACGATTAATTTTGTCAATTTTTATGAAACTCGCACGCGTTAACCTCGTTGGCACACTTCCAGCGGGAACCAGGCGTGCAAGGTGTAAAGTAACCGGAGTATAACATCAATTTTAAAGTTGTGAGAAGATTGCTCAGCTTGTTCTTGTTTGTTTTATTGTTTTGAGCATAAACATTTCACTGGAGTGGTCTTCCAATATGGATGCACCTACACATTGGCAAAAGTGACTAATAAAATGAATTCCACCATACACTATGGACTTTTTACACTTTATTTTGACCCGTGTCATCACTGTTTACCGAAACACTGTACACCAACAAAATTAGTTCCTAGATTGGCACAAAAGCATGCAAAAGTGCATGTTTTTTCGCAAATGTCCATTGTGGCAAATATTGCAAATCAGGATTAGGATTAAGATGTTTCATGAATTTATTCTGACATCATCCAATATATGTTTATATTCGCAGATATCGGATTATGGTTACCAGACAGTGTTGAATATCCTGACAATAGCATTCTATATGATCGCGCTAGTTTTGGTAAGTCCAAAAATGCCCACATTGTGCGCTGCAACATTGTGAAATCAGTTCATTTCAGTATTATCGATATCGGCGGAAGAATGCCGCAAAAATGAAAAGCACCACAGCACGAAAAACCGACTTGAGATCCAATCTGAAAAATGGGGCATTTTTTGCCAAAGTATCGATTGAGGGCAGACTTTTGGTGATGGGGATTGGAGCGACCATGCCGCAGCTGGGGGCGCAGACGCTCTATGTATTCAATTGGTTAGCTGATTGTGAATGGAGTAATTTTACCGTATTTCCTCGAAATACCCCCAGGGGGTTTATTTTTTCAGAGTGTTAATTTTGAGGGGGGTTAAACGAGGGGAGAGGGTATTTCGAGGGGGGGGGTATCGGCATGTGGTTGGGGAATGAAAATGACAGGTAACTGAAAATAGAAAATGGAATGGTAAATTTTGAACTGTCGGAAAAATTGGAGTTGTAAATTTTCTCCCCTTTTGGTAAACAGAAAATTTGACACCATTTTCACAACATACAGGGCATCACAAAATGTGATAGATGATTGGATGAAAAGCATTTTGGCTGCACTGGCGCAATACTGCATTTGGCTGGTGGCGGTGATAAACCCATTTCTGTACCTTTATTTCAACACGCAGCTCAGGCAAGAGTTCATCGCTACTTTTCTGGTTAACAGGAACATGCAGGTGAGGTGGTCACATTTACTTTACATTTACATTTTACATTTACATTAACTAGTTGATGCGAATGGATAGTATAGCTCATAGTTTGGATACACCTGAGTAGGAGAGGGTATAGAATGGATACACAACTAAATAAGAGGGCATGAATATCAATCACGAGTATTACCATAGTTGTTAAAACTTATTTACGTTTACTCGGAAAATACGCGTAAACGTGTACTGCGTAAATACGTTTACGTTTCCTCCTGAAAAAATACTGGTACTCGCTTAAGTAAGTGGGTAAAAGACTAAGCTTAAGTAAGTAAGTACGCGAGTATGGAAAACGTATTTTAATGGGGCATAAAATTTCATTTTTCCAGACAGAACGTGACAAAAATCGAAAAAAATTATTAAGAAATACTTATCAGGAGAGAAAACACATTTTTGATGTATTCCAGAGTTAACATCATAAAAGATACTGATTTTTACATTATTTTTGTGAGAGTAAATACACACTTTTACACTTTCTGTGAATTTTATGCACGTTTTACGCACTGTAAAAGTATTTTAAAAATACTTAACGTTTTCTGTACTCACCTGTGAGTAAAAATAAATACTTTATGTTCACATTTACTTTCAAAAAAGTTCAGTATTTTTAACAACTCTGAGTATTACCAGTCAATGTCTTTAATGTGTTTAAGGGGGTAGAATGCCGATGTAGAAAATGGCTGTTATTTATGCCAAAGAGAAAGTAATAAGGGGCAGCTAAGTCCAGATAAGCTCACTACACTGAACAATTCATGCATATACAGATCATATTTGAAACATGAAAAACAAAAAGTTAATAGGGTAGTGTTACAAGCATGACTTTGGCTGTGTAGATAAGCTTGCTGGAATCTCGAAAGGCTGAAGCGAGAAGACGAGACGAGTGTGTTGAGTCAAGCCTCACTCCTATGCCCATCTTACACCTTAACCACGATGATGTAATTCTACTCCAACAAATGCTTCATATGCAAGTTTGTAGCTGAGCAGCAGTATGGGGTGCCTAACTAACAGCCTATAACAAATGAGTTGGCTTGGTGAACAACTGATTTAACAGACAACAGGGGCTGCTTATATATCACCAGTGAAACACCTCAATCTACTTCACAGTACTTTAACATGGATTACACATACTTTCTTAAATAGCTAAAATGCACTGCACCAACAGACAACCTACGCGCAGTACATAACAGGCAATAGGTAAAATGTCACTGGATAATAGGTGCTTAACAGATAACTATGTGCATGCACAACAGTAGCTATATAAACGGCCTGCCGTCACACAGCCATATACGATTGCCGTGCTAACCGGAGAAAACCGACAGAAAATTGCTAACAGCACCCCAGTCAAGGATCAGTTTCAGGCTACTACAAGCAAACTATAAATTGTCTGATTTCTGGATGATGAAATGTGGTAAAATTTTTACGAATTCGGGTGGCAGTCCCGCACCGTTTAAAGTTTTAAATTAGTGTCAAATATCATGTATAATGTCATAAAAATTTGTCAAATACAAATGCGAAATGTTTAAAGTACAGTGATAAAAAACGTTTCTTTTTTTTATTGATATTTTACATGACATTTGGCACTTCACGTTACACTTTACAGTTGCGGGACTGCCTCCAGTCGCACACACGTGCTCAGGGGCCAGTTCCGCAAGTAGACAAGTTAAGAGTTAAAAGTTAAGAGTTGAGTTAAAGGTTAAAAGTTGAGTCAAAAGTTGAGTTAAAAGTTAAGAGTTGAGTTAAAGGTTAAAAGTTGAGTCAAAAGTTGAGTTAAAAGTTAAGAGTTGAGTTAAAGGTTAAAAGTTGAGTCAAAAGTTGAGTTAAAAGTTAAGAGTTGAGTTAAAGGTTAAAAGATGAGTTAAAAGTTGATTTAATTAGACAAATGGGTCATTCGTTGCAGAAGCGCGATACGCTGATCTTCAATCATATTTTGTCCCCGCACGGCCATTTCGAAACAACGTTCGGCGATTTTTTCTTTTTTTTGCGATAATTTTTTTGGATACGTTATTTTCAAATGACGTGCATACAACATTGGCACCATGCCAGCGAACAGCCGTATCGATACCAATTTCATATTTTTATTTTTTAAATATTTTTTACCATCATTTTCCACTTGTCTCTTAACTCTCAACTCTTAACTCAACTCTTAACTCAACTTTTAACTCTTAACTCAACTTTTAACCTTTAACTCAACTCTTAACCTTTAACTCAACTTTTAACTTTTCTCTTAAATTTTAACTTTTCTCTTAAACTTTAACTTTTCTCTTAAACTTTAACTTTACTCTTAACTCGCCATTTGTCTTTTTACTCAACTCTTAACTTTTAACCTTTAACTTGTGCACTTGCGGAACCGGCACCTGATCATTGGAGGAAGTTTGGCACTTCATGTTACACCTAAATATTTTTACATTTTTTGCACCTAATATTTTTACATTAATTTCACAGTTACTATTGTAAATACCTACCTATGTATTCTAAAGAAAAATATTTTTTATCCAAAATTGCAATTTGATATTTGTTGATAAATATTACAATCTTGATCTTGTTCAAAACTTTTGCATATTCAGAAGTTAGGTTAGCTTTGGGTTTCAATTATTGTGAAAATTTATAGTTATTTATTCTTAAGCCATTATAATATTGCCAACATTGGGGTTATTTGTTGTCTAAAACGATCCTTTTTAAATATTTTATTAGTGCAGTTTCCTGATAATGTCTCATATTGGCTGGCTAGTTGACAAATTGCGTCTAAAAATTTAGGATTTGGTGCTAATATTTAGCGCCAAAGCAAAAAGTACCATGGTGCTCTTGGTGCCCGGTGCCAATTTTGCGTGTGTGGAACAATGTTTGCTTTGGCGCCGGCACCAAATTCTGAATTTTTAGTAGGCGACTGAAGGCAGTATTTACGCAATTTGTCAACTAGCTAGGTAGTAGGGTTCAAACGGGATCCCGATCCCGATCCCGGATCCCGTGAAGTTCCGGGATTTAGCAGTCCTGATCCCGATCCCGATCCCGAAACTTTTCAAATCCCGATTCCGATCCCGAGAAACTCCAAAGTCCGGGATCCCGATCCCGGAAAATTTAGTGGAAATTATCAAAAAAGAAAAAACGACGTTTTTGCATGCAAAAATGTGAACGCAAATCCCCAGCGTTCATTTTATGCCACGTTTCTGGCATCCAACAGTGTTTTTGGACCTTTATGAACAACTGTGGATGCCAAAACATTGGCCAAAATCTCTATTCCAAGACCCCAATCCCGATCCCGAAGAAATGCCAATCCCGATCCCGATCCCGAAATCTCAAAAAACCAATCCCGATCCCGATCCCGATCCCGAAAAGTCAATCCCGTTTGATCCCTACTAGGTAGGTATTGTGGGGACAGCGAATGTCACTGCGCACACTAGTTGACTAATTTAGTACACTCAAAAATCAGCTGTGAACGCATTCGAGTTAACAGGAATCGTTATTTTTATCCCCGTCAACTGTGGTTGACTGACACCTCTTCTGGTACTCAAATGCTTTCTAAGCTGACCTTATGAAATTTTTAGTTTACTGGCAGAAAACTAGTGTGCGCAGCGCCATTGTATATGACAATCTACCTACCTAGGTAATCACGCATAAAATTAGTTTAATGACAGAAACCGGAAATTACTGGCGGACACCAGGGGGCAATCCAAAGCCGTGTAAAGTGTAAAGTAAAGTGTCAAATGTAAAGTCAAATGCAAAGTAAAGTGTCAATCAAAACAAAAAAGAAAAGGTTTTATTAGTGAACTTTGCGTGACAATTGACAGTTTACTATGTGTTTGACTTTACATTTGACACTTTATTTTACACTTTATACAGGGCTTGGGACTGCCACCAGTGTAAATGAATGTTCCAACAATCTCTTAACTAAAACCTGGTGCTATTTACTTTGGCGCCTAGGCGTAACATTTAACGGCAAATTTTGTGTGAAACGTTATCTATGACAAAATGGTTGACATTCATTTTTCGCGGACATCTGGGTGTATTTGACCAAAATTATGGGCCATTATCACAAGCGTGTAACTAATATTTACAAGTCAAAATGCAAAAAAAATATTGTTTTGTGAAATGTTTATACCGTATTACCTCGAATTACCCCCCTTGAATTGACCCCCCTCGAAATACCCCCCCCCCCCTTAAATTCCAGCTGAGGAAATAATAACCCCCCCCCCCCCCCTAAAATTGAGTGTAACGTGAACGTACATGGCAAATACCGCAGTTTGTGATCTGTACAATGCAGAACACACGTTAAAACTGATGATTAAGTGACATTAGGAAAGGGTTTTGTGTATAATACAGTTATAGGTATATGCCTATAAACACATATACATCTATGTAATTGTTCGATTTTTCTACGTCTGCGTATGGGGAATTTCCGAAAATTTCTGGTGAAATAATAGACCCCCCCCCCTCGGATTATCCCCCCTCAAATTTTGCTGGCGAAATAATAATCCCCCTGGAGGTATTTCGAGGTAATACGGTATTTTCCGTTATCTGAACAAGTACGAGGTGTATCCAAAACTGGATTATTTTTAAAAAAATGAAATTTTTGGATGTATTTTTTGATCCGGGAATGTACCTTATGATATCTTGGAAGCTTCCCAAAACAGGTTTTGGATACACCTGTTTATATACTAAACACCATAAACTATCCTGAACGTGCGACGAAATACATTCCACATTCATTGGCGACCCGCACACTAGTTCACACATGTGTATCAACTGATCTGTGTCAACTCAGATTTCACATGCACATGCGGAATGTTGAAAAATAAATATTATTGTAAGTGCATGGGATCGCACTGCTAAACGTAAAGCCGGAATCTGAGTTGACAAACACGAGTTCACATACATGTGTCAACTAGTCTGCCAGCTGCATTTAGCGACCATTTCCGGTAGCTGATACTCTCGTTCATACAATACGTAATCGTATCCAATGCATGACTTGGCTGCGGGCCAAGATATCATATGGCCTTTTAGATGGATCGGTTGGCCCACGTACAAGTTATAGCTTGCGTGTTGTACAGTACGGATTTTCCCCCAATTTTTGCTAAAAATCGCTATAATTTGCTTCATTCTGCAAATTTCTACCTTTACAATAGTTATTTTCGTCTATATAAATGGTTATACACCCATTTCAGCCTTTTTATTAAAATTTATAGCGATTTCGAAATATTTGGCCGGCTGCCAATATGGCGTAAGGAGTATCTCCCTTATTTACTGGTCTGGATTTATTGTTAGTGCAGGCGCAGGCTTACTGCTGAACGATCCCACCCGCATGTTTGAACATTCGACATTGACATCGAAAGTATCTGGTGAGAAAAGTTTTTGATGATACTTGGGGAGTTTCATTCCAAAAACGCATATATCCACAATTTTTAATTTTTCAAAATCGCATTTTAAAGTTTGACGATGGCCCGACGGCGCTATGTTTGGGTGACAAAGCTTGCCTGGCACCTGGGGACTTCCGTTCCAAAAGTTCACAAGCGCCAAATCCAGAAAAATCGAGTTAGCTGTGGATTCGACATCCACGTATAATTCTGCCCATTTTGGTAAAAAAATCGGTGTTATAGTCCATTTCGTCCCCGAGATACAGTGGTACCGTTTTTCAGAAAAATCACAATTTTCATATCGAAAGTGCACATATCCATCTCAGATCCCCTATGAAAAACAGGACTTTCATTTCGTAAGTGCACATATCCATGTCGGACCACCGGAGTTTCATTTCATAAGTGCACATCTCCAAAAAAATAGTTTCATTTCCAAAAGTGCACGCGTGCTCCGGATCGCTCGCGAAGAGCCGGCCGGATTTCCCATACAAAATAAAGTTTCATTTCCAAATGTGCATACGTGAATTTCAAAATATATTTTGCTCTATAAATCGAGTGTGGGTATAAATATAGATCTGAAAATTTAGGTTTGTGTACTTCTCTAAAAGGGCATCTCAGTGGTGTAATTGGTTTTGCCCTGCGATGCACCGTTAGGAAGTTATTTACATTTCAAGTTCAAATTTTCAAATTTACTCCTTTTTTGGGTGGTTTACAAAATATGACATAACTCCCAAAATATTTACCAGCCGACAAAATTTAGGGACACAAAAATTGTAGACAAATGTCCGAGATATCTGAAAAGTGCAGGGCAAGCTTTGTCGCCCAAACATGGCGCTGCCGGGCCAGCGCCAAACTTTAAAATGCGATTTTGAAAAATCGAAAAATCTGGATATGTTAACTTTTGGAATGAAAGTCCCCACTTTTCAGATAGATCCAACATTTCTCTACAATTTTTGTAACCGCAAATTTTGTTGGCCGGGAAATATTGACGGAGTTTTGTGAGATTTTGTAAGTCACCCAAAATTGGGAACAAATCTGAACATTTGAAATTAAATATAAAATAACTTCTCAACGGTGCGCCTTAGGCAAAAACGAATTACACCACTGCAAAGCCCGTGTCTAAATGTACCTCTAAAGAAGTCTTCTTGTCAAGTGACTTTGCAAATGAAATACTTGCCACCTGAAGAAAGATTCTTTACCATTGACACTTTACAGGGTGCGGGACTGCGTTTCATTTTATTTTTCAGTTGACTTAAAGTAGGCTGTCCCTAAAATGCATATTCAACCAATAATTTTCAACCCTTTTTCAAAATCGCCTCTCTACAACCTTCTCTTACTGTGTTCCGCACTTATTTTACACACTTTTACGATTTTCAGAACTACCTCATCGTAACTATTTGAACAAATGAAACTAATTTCGATCACACCGTAATTTCACCGTATTTAACATTTTCGAGAATGCTGCTTGATAACGCGTTGAGGTGATAAGCCTCGAGACCTTTGGACGCTTTAATAAACTTTGGTTAGTTTAGTTTCGGTGCGGTGTGGCCCATTTTTGATGCATCACACACTGGAAATTTTGAGTTATGCATAGGGATGGCCGGTGTTTTTAACAGTTATCAAAAATGTTGTAGTTTTAAAGAAGAAACAGGCATTGAAACCGTGTTTTTAAGCATCAGCCAAAATTATTAGTACATGCACTGGATTTTTTACAATTTTTTTTACGCGCAATTTTAAATAGCATTACAGCATTATTGGTGGTTGTTTTCATTGGTTTTGATGCATTTTTAGTGTAAAAGCTTGCATTTGTTCACGGTATTGTGTAATAAATAATCAGCTGTGATATGTTAGTGTAGTATATAATATCCAGCTAATGTGCACCACTAGCTACTGATAATACTTATACAGTGTGAAACATCACTGTCAATGTATGTATTGGTCTTCTCTTATAACCTGATGTGAGCACTATTCCATGCCCGAAGTCACAAATGTTCAATAAAAGACAATATATGTAACAAGTTGACTTAAAATTGATGTTTTTGACAGAAATAACCACATGTAATTCTACCCCTCGGCCCACAGTCATTCCATATTTATATTTAACATCAAAACGTACAGATACTTCTCTGATATACCTGTATATGTTGACTCATGTCATAACCATGCAGGAGTTTTTAAAAACCGTTTTAAATTAATTTGAATATTAGGGTCGTTAAAAACATTTTCTCCATCGCTAGTTATGCGTAGTACAGTTTTTGAAGCGTAACTAAAATGCGTAAATGAAAAATCTAAAATTTCAAGGTGGCTTGTGCCTTATTTGCTTTTTCTAAATAGCCCTCCGCTATTTCATTTTCTGGGTCACCCGGTATCGTAATTTCCTTGTAAAGGGAACGCTAATTCGCTGTTTTAGCAGCACGTGGTTTGCGTTATAGTCCGCCCCAGTCTTTCTGTCTGATTAATGCTCAACTTAATAACTTGGCACAATTCCAAATAAATTACAGGACAAATGGCTGCTAGTCAAACTTTTATGGTCGATCGAATTGTCAAGGTTTGTGTTTTGCGTGGTTTCAATGGCGCTGCGCACAATTATTTCCTGCGAATAAACTGAAGATTTGGCAAACTCAATCAACTTTGAATAGCATTTGAGTTTACTGGAATTAGGTGTTTGTCAACTGCAGTTGACCGAAAGTAAAATAACACAATCCAGTAAACCCAAATGTCCTCAAGGTTGATCTAGTTTGCTAAATTTTTAAAATTGCATTGAAAAAATAGTGTGTGCAGTAACAATGCACGCTTTTACTGTAAACTAAAAGTGATGTTTGAACGCAGAAATATGGCCGTGAATATTGCAACAAATACGGAGGCGTGGACTACTTGTATGCTATGTATACAAATCGATATCCCAGAAATAAGCTGGAGATATTTTATATTGATTTGAAGGTGAGATTTTCGGGATTGAGCTTGGTATTCTGTTGATTCACGCTGCTCACACCAGGTGCCAATCCCAAGCCCTGTAAAGTGTAAAGTAAAGTGTCAAGTCAAATGTCAAATGTAAAGTAAAGTGTCAAGTCAAATGTCAAATGTAAAGTCAAGTGTTAATTCAAATGTCAAATGTAACGTAAAGTGTCAATTGTATATCCAAATCTTATTTTTTTCGTATCCAAATCTTATGTTTTTGTATCCAAATCTTATTTTTCGACATTATCATTTGGATACGAAAAATAAGATTTGGATACACAATTGACACTTGACTTTACATTTGACATTTGACTTGACATTTGACTTTACATTTGACATTTGACTTGACTCTTTACTTTACATTTGACATTTGACTTGACACTTTACTTTACACTTTACAGGGCTTGGGACTGCCCCCAGTTTACTATCACCAGTAAACTCAATATTGGGTGCTCGTAAATCAGCTTTGAACGTATTTGAGTTTGCTAAAACCTCCAACTGGAAATTAAAATGCAAACTAGTATATGTTGAAAGCTAATTTATGAGTACTGATATTTGAGTTTACTGATGTTACGATGACATGACACACGCTGTTTTTTTTCAAAACGTTTCTATCGCTATCGACATTTTCCTGGACATTTTTGACAAAAAATAGAAATCTCGACATTTTCAAGAAAAAAAATCCCACTGTATTTCTGCACATTTCAAAAATAAAAAATAAAAAATTGTTAAATTTGCAGAATTTCATTTACGACCGTCTATATCCGGTGCACCCCCTGTCATTTTTCGGTGCTTCAATCGCTGTGAGCGCAGTATTTCTGCGTAAATTAGAGACGCCCAGCGATTTTACATTTTCGACATGCCATTTTTCCCGATGCGTTGCACTTTCACTCGGCACTACTTATGGGGCAATTTTTTTACTCAGATGCTTTCTGAGGTGGGTTTTTGGCATTCTTTTGGGGGTAGGTTTTAGTTGTGGAGGGGGCAAAATAATAAGTATATATTTTAGTTAACCTCATCTGATTTGTGTGTTTTGACTCTAGCTTTAAAGTTTTGTAGATTTGGACCCCCCCCCCCCGGGGTTCATTATGGATGCTTTTTCAAGGGGTAGAATGCGTTGTAAGTTTTGGTCTTTGCTCCCCCATCGAAACACCTGGGGAGACGCAAGATCCTGTAAAATCCCCTGTAAAATTTTCAAATGTATGCAAAGTGCCAAACGCCAGTCTAAAAAAAAGAAGAAAATTCGCTTTTTTCCGTGACTTCTACATTTTCAGGGCATTTTACAGGAGCTGGGAATGCCCTCAACCCATCTATATCCACCCCCTCGCAGACGCCACATCTACTCCTACACGGGCTGGCTGGAAGAGTCCCGATCCACGGGGGGCCCGTCGGTGCGCACCAAGTGCTGGGCGGTGGTGTCGAAGTTGGTGGCCAAGTTGGCGCCCTGGCCGGGCTTGATGAGCTTCGAGCAGGCGCTCATGCCAGACTTGCCGCTGCCTGGTGTGGAGAGCAGCGTGTGTAAAGTGGGTTGGGGGATGGGGGTTTTTAGTTTTGATGTAGGCCCTACGCACACCGCTTGTCAACTGGTTTCAATGTCAATTCAGATTTTAGTTGACGGGTCGCAGAACAATTTTCAAGTACATGTGCAGTAATGTAAAAAGGAATATTGGTATGAACACTGAACACGGTTCGGTGAACCGCCAACTAAAATCCGAATGGAAACCAGTCAGCCCAGTTAACACCCGCTTTTAATTTCAACTAATAAAAACGCTAAGTGCCAAATAAGTACCGTATTTCCTCGAATTACTCCCCGGGGGTTTATTGTTTCAGAGTGAAAATTTGGACAGAAAAACGTGAAAAATGCAACAATAACCACCATTTATAAGTTTTTACAGCATTATATATGGATGAAGATGGTATAAACGATGTTCTAACGTAACACAGTGAGTGTTTTGAACGTCTGTTATGCATTTCCCGGACCACAAATTCATAGTGCCATTTTGAGGGGGGGGGGGGTATTTCGAGGAAATACGGTATTTACATAAATAAAGTATACATTTCATGTAGCGGGGGTTGAATGTCAGTTTTGTCAATGAAAAAGTTTTCTCATAAAAATCAAATTGACACGCCTCCTCCCACCCCACTAGCAATGTGTCCCCCAAAATAGATTCGAAAATTACAAAAAGTTGAACAAAACGCTACGTACAACGGCGGGAGAGAAAAAACCAACTCAATTTTTGAAAACTGTAATGTGTGTAAGGACAAAGTCTACCAACCCCACTCCTAAATTCGATGCGCTCTTTTCAGTTCGTGGGATCTCTGAAACCACTTTTGCCGCCAGACGAGCACCACAAATTGAAATCTGCGGGCGAACGCTTCGTGCAGTCCGGCGCCGCTGGCAAGCTTCACTGGATTTTGTGGCTCATAGCGTGTTTCCGCCGCAATTGGGTTAATTTTGTGGAAAAAAAATTCGTTTTAAAATGCGATTTTGAAAAATCTAATTTTTTGGACTTATGTACTTTTGGAATGAAAATCATTAATTATTTTCTTTTCCCACAGGTGTCAGATTGGTGGATGAAATATGTCTACCTAATGAACAGACAGCCGTTAACTTTGAACACTACTGTAGCCAATTTGGTGAGTATTCGTGAGTTTCCTTGGGGCTCCGCTACCGTATATACTCGTATAGTCCCCACGGGTATGTTTAAAAATGAAATCAAATCAGATTTTAAATGCTCCATGCCATGACCATGTTCCAGGATTTGCAGACATTGTATGACTAATGTAACGTAACAAAGTACCACCACTTGTCATAAATATACTTGTCTATGTTAGGTCATAATCATATTTGGGAGCTTTTTAAAAACTGGGTTGTTAAAAAGTCGTTTTATTCCATATTCGTCCCTAATCAGACGTAGCTCTTTTGACCCGTCTGGCTTTGTTGTCTGTTTTTAAAGATGTGCGTCACGGTGGGGTGGGTGGAGTAAATACAGTATGTTGCCATTGGCGCTACGCACGCTGTGTGTCAACTGGTTATACTCGGCAGACATGATACTCTACAAATAGATATGATTGATGTCTTCGGCTGGCAGCAGGGGTCTCGAAAGGGGGGGGGGGTTACCCCCCCTCCAAACCGCCCAGCTACCTATCTATCCCGGAGGCCGCTCAGCTATCTATCTATCCCGGAGGCAAAATTTTGGGCTACTTCCCCCTAAACCCCCCCCCCCCAAATCGCCCAGCTATCTACCTATCTGGAGCGATTTTTCAGAAACTATACCCCAATTTTCGCTCAAAATCGCTATTTTTCATACCTTTATATAGATTTTCACCTCCAAAATCACTAGTTCATGCATCTAACTGCCTATTTTCAGCTATTTTAAGTACTATAAGCTCTTGTATACCCATTTTGAGCTATTTTACACCTACTTTTAGCGATTCTTCTCACTTTTCTTCCTTCTATGCCCCGAAAAAGCTATATATCGAACCACCACGACCCCCCCCCGAACCACCCCCCAACCCCCCCCCCAGAAAATTTTTCAGCTATCTATCCTTCCGGAGGAGCGATTTGCTATGTATCCAACCACTCGGAGGGTCAAAATTCAAGATACCCCTGGCTGGCAGACGGCCAACTGAAAACTTTGAATCAACATCGCAAAAAGAAAAAGAAAAAAGAAAAAAAACGCTAAATTTGTTTTGGGGGTGTTGTGACGGCACAGATCAAAGGGGGATTAATGCATGTTGTTTTGCCGCATTGCGCATACTTCCCTAGACTCGCACTGTGCAAGTATATTAAGTATAAATTTTGTTTCCGCGCACCTGTTGTAAAGAACATTCACAAACTTTGCGCGGTAGGTAACTTCAGTTGATTTTTAAAAAGAATTTGTAGACACAAAATTGCACATACATACCCAACTTTCTTTTTTCTGGTCGTATTTGGTTCGAATAAATTTTATCTGAAAGCGTTTTGTCTGCTCATTACATTACAATGCAAATTAGCATATTTTTTTAACTATCTTTCAATATTAATCATAAAAGTTTACATTTTATTAAAGTTTTTGAATAAAGCAAATGATGACACAAGCGACAGTGCATTGTAATGGGCAGACGAAGCGTATTCAGATAAACTTTATTTGAACCAAATCCGACCAGAAATAAGAAAGTTAGGTAGGAATGTGGAATTTCTACAAATTCTTTAATAATATCAACTCAAGTTACCGCGCAACGTTTGTGAATGATCTTTACAACATGTACGCGGAAGAAAAATTAATAATGCACAGTCTTGTCTTGGGAAGTATGTGTACATGTTCTGAGATAAAACAGAGGGCTCTCAACAGTACACATGCATAAATCCCCTTTTATCTGTGCCGTCACAATCCCCCCCCCCACCCAAGCAAATGACAGGGCAATTATAATGGAATGAAGTACTCGTAAACCATTACAAGACAGACTACTATAGAAACGGACTGAACAAAAAGTTTCCCAAGCCACAGGCGGTGGGCGGAGTTTCCAGGGTGGGTAAGTAGCCATAACGCGCTAAATGCCAGAATTTAAGTGATGACGTCATGATGGAGTGTTTCCTCCCGAAAAATGTACGGTGAAATGTTATCCGAGTATACCATACCAATTCAGATTTAAGTTCACGGGTCGCATGAAAGTTCTCAAGTGCACATGCGGCAATTCCAAAAAGAAATCAAAGTAGGTCTATATTTGAACATCGTTCCGCGACAACAAATCTGAATCCGATTTCACTGTCAACTAGTGTGTGCAGGGTAGAATTCAAACGGGATTGACTTTTCGGGATCGGGATTCACTTTTTGAGATTTCGGGATCGGGTTTCGGGATCGGGATTGGTATTTTGAGATTTCGGGATAGGGATCGGGATTGGCCGGGATTGGGGTCACGGGATCGGGATCGGGATTGACATTTTTTTCGGGGTCGGTATTTGGGTCTAGGGATAGAGAGTTTTGTCACTGTTCTGGCATTCACAGTTGTTCATAAAGGTCTCAAAACACTGTTGCATGCCAGAAAAGTGACATAAAATGGACGCTGGGGGTTTGCGTTCACATTTTTGCACGCAAAAATGTCATTTTTTCACTTTTTATAATTTTCACTATTTTTTCTGGGATCGGGATCCCGGACTTGGGAGATTCTCGGGATCGGGATCGGGATTTAAAAGTTCTCGGGATCGGGATTGGTATTTTTGGATTTCGGGATCGGGATTGGGATGGGGGTTTCGGGATCGGGATCGGGACTGCTAAATCCCGGAATTTCACGGGATCCGGGATCGGGATCGGGATCCCGTTTGAACCCTAGTGCAGGGTCGTTTTTGCACTTTTCAGGACGTTTTCCACGCGCGCCCAGCAACAACTCCCACCCGCCTGGCCAATCTGCTTTGGATGGACATACAACACTCTGTTGCCATAGAAAATGGCAATTTTAGACCGCTCATAGCCAATGGCGTAGTGCCATTGACTGCCAGCCATTACAGAAATGGGCCTTACAACACGAATAGAACCCCTGGCGTGGAAATTGGTTTGTTTTTTTGGTGGATTTATTGTGATTTATCTACCTTACACACATTAGTTTTCTATCGAAATTTCTGAATATTTTGTATTTAAGTTTACCAGGCCTGAGGACTGTTTAGATCAGTAAAAAATCACTCATTCTGCTAAACCCAAACATGTTAAAAAATTTTTTTGAGTGGTTTTCCAAATTTGGATGGTCTACTAGTGTGCGCAGCCACGATAAATTCGTCACACATACTACACTTAACGTTTTTACCATTTTCCATATTACCATTGTCCACTTTTACAGACACGCTGGACCACTATCGTTTCAGCCGACATGTGAGTATATACTGGAAAGGATGTTGGTATAAAATGGATGTGTGCGACGAAAATGGATACATTTACTCGCCCGCGCAGCTGGAAAAGTCGGTGCCGTTTTTTGCATTTTTTTCTAATTCTGTGTTGCGGGGGTAGAGAAAACGTTTTTTTCAACAACCGCATTTTAAAAAAACCGTTGAAAAACCCGCTGGTCATCCCTGCAGGAATCTTGTAGATTTGGTCCCCTGCGAGGTTTCCAGGGGTATCTTGAATTTTGACCCTCCGAGTGGTTGGATGGATAGCAAGTCGCTCCTCCGGAGGGATAGATAGCTGACAAATTTGCTGGGGGGGGGGGGGTTGTGGGGGGGTGTGGTGGTTCGATATATAGGCTTGTTCGGGGCATAGAAGGAAGAAAAGGGAGAAAAATCGCTAAAATTAGGTGTAAAAAAGCTCAAAATGAGTATACAAGAGCATATAGTACTTAAAATAGCTGAAAATAGGCAGTTAGACGCATGAACCAGTGATTTTGGAGGTGAAAATCTATATATAGGTATGAAAAATAGCGATTTTGAGCGAAAATTGGGGTATAGTTTCTGAAAAATCGCTCCAGATAGGTACAGGGGTGGGCATCTTCAGTTACCGCTGGAAAAACGCGATAGCTTGAGCTACAGTTGAGCTATCACAATGAAATTTTAACACAATAGAGTAGACTCCATAGGACACCTATGCTGAAGTTTGCAACCCAAACGGCCACAGTTTGGAGGAGTTGTGGAACACACAGTTTTTAGTGTAATTTTGTGACTTCACCCCCCTTATCTCGGGACTGGGGGACTATTCGAGTAAAAAAAAGAATTTGGTAGTAGCCCCGACCACAACATACTCAAAGGGCATCAAAATCGGCCGATGTACGACAGAATGGGACGACACCAACGACCGATGACCCCCCCCCCCCTCAAATGCCACCCTCGATTTATCCTATGGGTGACGCCAAGTCACAAAATTACACTAAAAACCGTGTGTTCCACAATTCACCCAAAATGTGGCCGTTTGGGTTGCAAACTTCAGAATAGGTGTCCTATGGAGTCTACTCCATTGTGTTAAAATTTCATTCTGATAGCTCAACCGTAGCTCAATCTATCGCATTTTCCCAGCGGTAACTGAAGATGCCCACCCCTGTAGATAGCTGGGCGATTTGGGAGGGGGGGTTTAGGGGGTAGTAGCCCAAAATTTTGCCTCCGGTATAGATAGATAGCTGAGCGGCCTCCGGGATAGATAGCTGGGCGGTTTGGGGGGGGGTAATCCCCCCCCCAACCCCCCCATTTAGACCCCTGGAGGTTTCTATTGATAATTAGTAAATCGCTCCTCTGAAGTCATAAATGGTCGAAAACATGTCTGGGGGTTGTGGCTAGTTCACGGGGGTTCTATGTATAGGCTTGTTCGAGTTGTAGAAAGCAGAAAATATAAAAAGATCGCTAAAAATAGGGGGAATAGTAGAAATAGGCATATAAGCGTACCGTATATCCTCGAATAAGACCCCCCCCCTTGAATAACTCCCCACCCTTGAATAACTCCCCCCTCAAAAACACTGACGAAAAAATAACTCCCCCCCTTGAATAACTCCCCACCCTTGAATAACTCCCCCCTCTGTGATGAGTGGAGAGGATACTGGAACAAGTGAAAAAAAACGAAATGCAATTACAGTGCAGTGTGAGACAAAAAATACAAAGGATGTTAGCATACGGCAGCGAAAGCAGATGCACAGTGTGTATTACGCAGTGTATACACACCTATCTACCTGCAAGTTTTCCTGTATATTATGAGGAAAAAATAACTCCCTCCCTTGAATAACTCCCCACCCTTGAATAACTCCCCCCTCAAAAACTCTAGCGAAAAAATAACTCCCCGGGGGACTTATTCGAGGATATACGGTATATCTAATAGAGTTTGGGGAGGGTAACTCCCCCCACCCCGTACCAGACCCGTGTGATGTGAAATGACTGGAAATGGCAAGGAAATGGATTCTTCAAATTGTACTAATTTTTCTTTAAAATCTGGGAGGGCGAAAATATATATTGAATGGCTTGATGCATTGAAGTTTTTGCCGTTTCCAAGCCAACACCGCCTTCCGCCTGAGAGACATGATGATGGCAACGGAAACCCTACTGATTTGAAAAGACAGCCCTGACGGGCCTATTTACGGGTCTGTGCCTGTGCGCATCTAAACCCGGTGCACATGTAAGCCAAATTTCCCGCATTTTTCCATCACACTAATATTTATTGAATAAATCGGTCCTCGTACTGTCAATTGTCTACCAAATACACCGAATGGCGTGTCTGTCGTTCGATATTAGCGATTTTGGCGCCAATGCCAATGGCGCCAGCGCTATGACGCCATACGTCACAATGTAAGTAAAATTTGAGGGGGGGGGGCTGAGCCACACCCCCCCCTCGTTGACCGGGCTCAATAAAAAATAGCCCCCCGCTCAAAAATCCTGGATATGTCCCTAGCCCCCCTATCACCGGGTCTAGATGTGCACCGGGTTTACATGCGCACCGAGTTCTCGCCCTATTTATACCCCGGCTAAAACCTCGTCAGCGCAGGGCCGTATCCAGGGGGGGGCGGGGGGGGGGCTGCAGCCCCCCCCCTTCCCGGGGCGCGACCATAAAGTGACCGGAAAATGCGACTTTTTCAACGTCAGCGTAAAAAATTTTGCGCATTCTTCACGAGACATAAGGTATTATCATCAGATTTGCTACATGTGGCCGCAAATCGCTATAAAGACACTCAATGTTTGTTTTATTGCTGTATTTGTATGTATATTTACATACATATACAGCATTCCATGGCGCTGATGCCAACGCCAATGGCGCCATGGCGTGGCGCCTACTAATGGCGCCATTCCGCCACTATGTAGCTAAAATTTTAGGGGGGGGCTGAGCCTGCTGGTGCTGGTCGGCGTGGAAACGGCAAAAACTTATGCATCAAGCCAATAAACGTTATGGCGATGCCAAAGGTGATACTATCGATTCTGAATTCAAATTGACGTAATGCGAGCGCTGTAGATCCACGGAGTACATAAATAAGCTAGGATGGGTAGTTTTCACTTGCACGTCCGTTGTTTCGTGTTTCACTTTTATTGAAAATGTCCAAGTTTGAGGGGCTTATCGAACATATTTACGTCTTGTGAATAGCGGGCAAAATAAGTGGCTTTGAAGTGACTATGGGTTGCCCATGATTTTTTTAAATTTAATTTTTTTACCACGGTGGATTTAATAAAACTAATTTTAATTTTTTGTATCAAGGCGCTTAAAAAATTTGCTTTTTCCAACACTAGAAGTGACGATGGGCCCATTTGCGGTATTGGGCACACACACACACTAGTTGACATCGCAAATTCGTGTCAACTAAATTATGTCAACGGAATGTCAACTAAACAACACAAAAATGCAGGTCATTCGAATATCTGAGCACATTAAATGATGCCCCGTGCAAGGGCGAGGACAGAATGAATGCATTGCCCATGACAGATCGTACTACTTGGGCGGAAAATCGACAGAAGTTTGTACCATTTGGCAAGTATTTTATCGCGCTATCGTAGCTAGTACACCGCCGAAATTTGGAAACTCGTGAATCCGTTTTTGACACATTTGAGTTTACCTGAATGAAGAATCTGTCAACTGCTGTTGACAGATCACACATAGTTCATTCCGGTAAACTCAAACGTGTTCAAAATGGATTTATGAGTTTCCCAAATTTCGACGGCGTACTAGTGCGCGTGGCACCGGTGAATCAGTCGAAACGTGTGGCGCGAATTTTTCAACTTTTATTTTTCCTTTGCAGATTCATGATCTCGAACCCGACAAACGCGCGCTCTTTGAAAATCATCGAAAGTTCGATCGTGCCCGTTGTATTTCAGGACATAACATTATCAAAGTATACGGTAGTATAAATTTTCAACGCAGTTCAATTTTCAGTTCGCGATTCGTCAACTCAATATTTTTTGCAGCGTGATGAAGTTGAAATCGAAGTGGCAATGGGCCAAACATTGGCATCGGACGGTGTGAATCGGTGGGTTGACAAATCAATGAATTATGTCATGATGCCAAATGGGCGGGTTTGTATTTTTCTTTAATTTGCTGAAAGTAAATTCACTCACACACACATTTTTTATTCTATTTCACCCAAAACAATGCATTTTTGCAGGGTGGTGGATTCGTGGAACATTCCTGGTTGGTTTTTCTGCCCCTACACGCTACCTAGTTGACAAGGACACCAAATGTCAACTGGTTCCGATCCCAATTCAATCTTTAAATTGAGATCGTAATCTGTTGGCATTTGGTTTCTTTGTCAACTAGTGTGTTTGTCAACTTGTCATTTTTCCATCACTTTCGTTGTAAAACAAAAAAAAAACGAAAAAAAATGTGAAAACCTGACGGTGCGCAGGGGCGACGGTTTCGAGTTTGACCACGTGCGCGAGCTGCTCACCCTGGGCTACGACGTGTTCAAAATGGAGTCAGTTCATCTACCGTATATCCTCGGATAAACCCCACCCCAAAAAGTTGATGAGATAATAGTGCCTGCTCGAATAGCCCCCTGAGATATTGCTGGCGTGACCCGAACCATTCCCCGACCTTGTAAAATTCCCTGCAAACTGCCAAATGTCATGCAAAGTTCAAAAGTAATTAGAATGCGCTGTAAAATGTCAAACGATGAGTAAAAATAAAAAATGAAATTTGGCATTTTACAGGGTATTCTACAAGGTGAGTGACATTTGGATGCGGGTTAATTCGAGGGTATACGGTACTCATCTCACCAACACCCAATTTTATCGTCCACACACACCCCAATTTGAATACATTACAGCCAAACAGAAGATGGCAAGTGCATTCGCACCGGCTGCGAGGAGAATTTCCCCCTGCCCCAGAGATTGCAGTGGGATTTCAGCGATGAGGTTTGTTTTTGGGTAATTCGATTGTCAACATTTTAATCATGTTTACTGGTCTGAGCAAGGAAATGTGTTGTGCCACTTTGGTTGGAATGATATCAACATTAGATTGATGTCGATTTTGCATTTTCGGATCACATCATCTTCCAAATCGATTTTGTCGATTTCGATATTCGATGTAATAAAATTGCGCCAGGGCCCGGTAAGGGGGGGGGGGTTACCCCTGAAATGATTTTTTAATGTTTTTGATCAAATTCAAAATCAATAATTTTCATAGTTTTGCCCATTTTCACCTTCAAAATCGGTTGCTATCTATCCATATGGAGGAGCGATTTACTGTCTATTTGCACCCCCTCAGGGGTCCAAATCTACAAAACCCCTGCAAAACCAATGCCCACCAATTTCAGTGCCTGTCAAAAATTTCCTTGTACCACGAACAAGCCGTGCTCGACCAATCCGATCTAGAACTGGCTGCCTTGCTGCATTGGGACTATGGGAAGGGACGGGTGAAGAAATTGAAATTGAGCCCTGACGCCTGGCTGCAGATGGCTATGCAAATGGCCTTTTATTTGGTTTGTGGTGTGGCGATGTTTTAGCAGTGATTGGTAACGTGAAGTCGATAACTCCATGCCGTGTACAGCATGAAGTCGATAAACCCACTATTTCTTCTGGACGTTTCAGAAACAAAATCGATAAGTCCATTGTAAGGAGGAGAAGTCCATAAATTGCCCATTAGGTAGATTTATCGGTACCGGGAACAAAAAAAATTTCATGGACAAGAAGTCGATAAGTCCACTTGTTTCATAAACGAAACAGGATCAAGGCCGTTTTACCGCCACCTATGAACCCGCATCAGCGCGATTTTGGTACAAAGGCAGAACGGAAACTGTGCGCGTGTGCACCGAAGAGAGTTGTCGACTTGTGGAAACAATGCTCGATCCCCATGCCAGTGTCAGTTGTAGTTTGGTCTTTGGCTATTTTGGGTTATTTTTTTGGCCATCTGGGGCAGTCTCGCACCTGTCAAAAAGGGCATTTGAAGACTTGTATTGTCCTTCAAAAAGACATATATTTTCACAGTTAAAATAGGTGAAAGTAGAGAATGGGACACACGAACTAGTGATTTTGGTGGTGAAAATGGACAAACGGGCATGAAAATGTTCAATTTTGAGCAAAATATGGGGGAAATTTCTCAAAACTCGCTTCAGATAGCTAGATACATACCTGGCCGATTGGGGGGGGGGGGGCTGGGCTCGGGATAAATAGCTGAGCGGCCCTGAGCAACCCCCTTACCCCCCCCCATTAGACCCTAAATACCCCCAAAACCACGCAACCCCCCACAGCAATCATCCAAACGCGCCGCCCTCTTCGCCGCGTCAGAGAGCCACGGGCGGCACGTGCGCTGCTCCATGCGCGGCTACTCCTGCGACCGGCACCTGGTGCCACACCGGACCCTGTAAAGTGCCGTGTAAAGTGTCAAGTGTCATGCAAAGTGTGGAAAGTTATGGAAAATGCCCTGGAAATTTTTTCATGTCATGCAAATTGTCTAAAGTCAGGTAAAATGCCCTGGAAAATGGCAAACTTCATTTGCCATTTTACAGGGCATTTTGATTAACTTTTGACGCTTTTCATCACACTTGCTATTTTACAGGGCATTTTACCATTTCACAGGGCATTTTACAAGACATTTGACATTTTCCAGGGCATTTTACAGGGTCGGGAGTGCCTCCCCCAGTTCGCCCTGTGCGTGTTGGCCACGGGATTCGACTGGATGGCGCGGGACGAATGCGAACTTTTGAGGAGTTTCCGGCAGCAGAAGTGGACTTTGAGTACTAGTCAGGTGTGTTTTTTTATTAGGATATGTTGTATTTTGAGTGGGTTTTATTGGCGCACTACACCCTCAAATTTTGAGTTATGCGTAGCGATGTTAAAAGCGCCAGGATATTGACACCAAGCGCCATGGCACTTTTCTGATCCTCAGCACAAAGCGCTAATGGCGCCAGCGCAAAATGGCGCCAAGCACCAAAAGCTCCATGGCGCTTTTACATCTCTATGTTATGCGTTTGCTCCATGGCGTGGCACCTACAGTTGGCGCCGGCGCCATGGCACCATCAAAAATCCCTGAGCGTTTTCAATCAACCACTTTCAAGGCGCCCCACATCCTACCGACGCTGCGCGAATCAGGCAAACCGGAATTGATGTGGATCGGTGCCAGTTTCGGTCCGGTCGACCCCGAAGGCTATGGCGTTTGCTATCGATTTTCCGCCGATGAAGCCTTCGTTATGTACGTGTCTGCGAGGAAAAGCGCTCAGAATACGGTGGGTTTTCGTGAGTTAAGTGTCCGTGATGATGGCAGAGTTTTTATCTGAAAAGTTGTTTTAATTTCCGAGTGTTTTTCTTGGATGATTTTTTTCGAATTTTGGAGGGTTCAAAAAAATGTGTTTGATTTTTAAAATTTTCGTATTTTTCCCCGGGTTCGTAATTTTTGTAACATCGATATATTTTGTGATAAAAAAAGCCACATTGATTTCCAAGAATTCAATTTTTAAGACTTACGTTTTGACTGAATTTTTTTCGAAAGCATAAAAAAATGGAAATACATGTCGCCGTCTTGCAGAACGCTCATCGATTCAGGGACCATCTGAGGCAGAGTCTCAAGAAATTGGACGAGCTTTTCCCTGATGATTAGACGCTCTCTGTTGAACTTAACAGCAGCGTAAATGAATATTGGTTGACACACTAATGCCCACTGGTGGCAGTCCCAAGTCCTGTAAAGTGTAAAGTAAAGTGGGTCAAATGTAAATGTCAGATATAAATGCAAAGTCAGATGTAAAATGTAAAATAAAGTGTTAATTGTCATGCAAAGTGTCAAATGTAAAGTACCAGTGTCAATTGTGTATCCAAATTTTATTTTTTAATGCAAATATTATGTTTTTGTATCTAAATTATATGTCGAAAATTATATTTGGATACAAAACAAAATATTTGGATACGGCAAATAAGATTTGAATACACAATTTACACTTTACTCTACATTTGACACTTTGCATGACAATTGACACTTTACTTTACATTTTCCATTTGACTTTGCGTTTGACTTTAAATTTGACACTTTGCATGACAATTGACACTTGACTTTACATTTTCCATTTGACTTTACATTTGACTTTGCATTTGACGTTACATTTGTCACTTTACTTTACACTTTACAGGGCTTGGCACTGCCCCCTGGTTGCCAACCAAAATTTCCAAAAGTGATAAATCTGTTGCGAACACATTTGAGTATACCATGTTGAATGATTTTATTTCCGTTAACTATTTTTATCGCAAATTCAAATGTGCTTAAAACGACTTATCAGCTTTGAAATTTTCGGTTCTCAACTAGTGCACAGATTCCTCTAAGTATTCCTCCAGGTGCCGGTTCCGCAAGTGTAAAAGTTAAGAGTTAAAACTTAAGAGTTGAGTAAAATGATAAATGATAAGTTAAGAGTAAAGTTAAAAGTTAAGAGTTGAGTAAAATCATTTGTCGTTTTACTCAACTCTTAACTCTTTACTTTACTCATAACTTGTCATTTGTCATTTTACTCAACTCTTAAATTTTAACTCTTAACTTTTCCACTTGCGGAACTGGCCCCAGTGCTACCCCAGAATATCTATAAATTTTTAAAAACACGAGCTTTTAACGGACACTAATTTTTTATGAGATGGTGCTGTCGCACACGTGATGTAAAAGTGCCATGGCGCTGGCGCCAAAGCAAAAGCGCCATGGTTTTTTTGACGGTTGGCGCCATTTTGCTGTGGCGCTATTGGCGCTTGGCGCTATTTTTCTGTGGCGCCAGGAACAAAAGCGCCTGCCACTGCGTGCTGGCACCATAGAAAACAGCGCCATGGTGCTTTTGGCGCTTGGTGCCAAAATATTGGCGCTTTTTACATCACTCATCTGTTATTTATATAACTCAGTAAATTTGTGCTATTCTGAAAGTGCACTGTTTTCCGCGACTATTTTTTATCTTGATTATTGGTGAATGTTTTATTTCGACGATAAACACAAAAACCTCAAATACGATATTTTGTCTTTTGAAGCGTGCGTACCAGATTACCTCGAAATACCCCCAGGGGGTTTATTATTTCGCCAGCAAAATTTGAGGGGGGATAATTCGAGGGGGGTCTATTATTTCACCCGAAATTTTCGGAAATTCCCCATACGCAGGCGTAGAAAAATATGTGTTTATAGGCATATATAACTGTATATACACAAAAACCCTTCCCTAACGTCACTCAATCATCAGTTTTAACGTGTGTTCTGCATTGTACAGATCACAAACTGCGGTATCTGTCATGTACGTTCACGTTACACTCAATTTTAGGGGGGGGGTATTTCGAGGGGGGGGGGTTTATTATTTCCTCAGCCGAAATTTAGGGGGGGGGTATTTCGAGGGGGGGTTAATTCGAGGTAATACGGTATCCTTTTATGAAAGGTGATTTTGGGTGGATACTGAAATGTTCAAATGCATGGTCAACATATTTCGTTTTATTTATAAATCTATTTGTATCGTCATTAGCGCCCAGAACTTATTCATGGGGGTTCTCATCTCTTTTATATCATTTACCGTATTTGCACGAATAATTCCCATGGGGACTTTTTCTTTTCTTTTTTGACTATTTGAAGGATGGAATTATTCAAGGGGGACTTATCATTTTGTCAAAATCTTCAAGCATTATCCATTCGTTTCACGAAATGTGCTCTTTTTCGAGGATAACATGTGATTTTTGTTCAAATTGGGCGACAAAATTTATATGCTGAAAGTGGGGTGGGGGGGGGGATTTTTCTCCACTCGCCTAACGGGGGATTTATTCGAGCAGATACGCTAACTTGAGTAGCTTCGGTGCAATATTATTTTCAATCACCACTTCTTGTCAATTTTTTATTGAGTTCATATGGCTTTCAGACATATCTGATAGATTTGGCTGTTACTTCGTCTGATTTTTACTGGTGACTTTTTGTGATTGTTTTTTTAATGTTTTAATAGTATTGTAGTTCTTCTAAAAGAAGAGAACTTTTATAATTGCTCGATAACTTTTTTACCTGCCGTTCTATTGGAGGTGCCCTTCTATTAGAGGTATGTCTAAGAGGTTGATGTTCTGTTAGAAGAAATACGGTAGTTTTTTAGTTGAAATTTTAGTAATGGCGCCAATAGTCTTTTAAATAGATTTTTGAAATGCTAATGGGGATATCACTGATGAATTGTCAGCTTAGATACCTTGTCAGTTACATTGATATTTGTTCCCTTTTTCATGTCCCAAATCGACTAATTTCGACACACCGTATTGGCTTGAATAAAGTGCCATGTTAGCTAAGTTCTGAAACAAAGTGCCATGCTTGAATTTACCGTATTTCCTCGAAATACCCCCGGGGGTGATTGTTTCATAGTGGTCCCGAGAGGGGGCGGGTATTTCGAGGAGGGAGGTTATTATTTCGTCAGAATATTTTTCAAATCCAAGTACAAAATCGTTGTTTGTGATGTGCGCTGGGGTAGAAAAATGCATCAATAACTGACATGTATAGACTCCTGTAGACTAATATTAGTACGTAGATGGTATAAACACTGTTCTAACGTGATTACGACATTGTTTTAAGGTGTGTTCTGCACTAAGCAGAACACAAACTGCAGTATTTGTCATGTACGTTCTCTTTACACTCAATCTGGGCGGGAGGATTTCGAGGGGGGTGATTGTTTCATAGTGGTCTCGAGAGGGGGGGGGGGGGGTCCAAAGCGGGGGGGGGGGGGCTATTTCGAGGAAATACGGTAGTGCCCCAACCCCACGCATGGGGGCAGTCCAAAAGTTTGTAAATAATATGCCCTGTAAAATGTAAAATATCCTTTAGATATGTTTTTTATTGGATGTATGAAATTTCTGATGACATTTTACATGACTTTTGATACTTTTCATGACATTTGACGTTTTACAGGGCATTTTACCTGAATGCAAATGCCTGAAAACTTCAATAGTTATATTTTATATACCTAGTTTTATATTTATTTATCACCGTATGCTCATATTCAGAATTTTTTAAAAAAGATGCACTATTTATGTTTGGCTTTGTAAACACCTTCCCGGTCACGTCCGGCACCCTATTTTTGATCGTACTTGTGACACCCTATCTCCAGTTCTAGGGCGCGCCAGAAGCTGAAACTTGGGGGAGATATTGGCGCAACCCCCCTCTACCTCGCATGCATTAGGGGGGTCGCGGCGACCCCCCTAATTCATGCTAGGTAGAGGGGGGTTGCGCCAATATCTCCCCCAAGTTTCAGCCTCTGCGGCACCCTAGAACTGGGGTTAGGATGTGACAAATAAAATCAAAAAATGGGTGCCGGACGTGACCGGGAAGGTGTTTACAATGCATTTATCCGCTCATTTTATAGCATATTAGTTCGTGATTTTCTGCGTGAAGCAATACTGTGCAATGCTCGAATTAAGCGTCACTGAAGTGTGAATAAATACAGTGCCCGGTATTCAAATTCAAGCCAATACGGGATTTCGACTTACCTAGATTTATTCCAGATTTTCATGTATTTACCTACGTAACTCATTATTTATCACTTTTTGTAGTGTTTATTTTTGCCTTTGTTTAAGTGGTTTCTAAAGTTTGGAATACCTAGGTATTATCATGATCTGTGAACTCTAATGAAAGTGATATGCGTGACCCATGAAGCTAACATAATGTTAAAACGACTGGTGGCAGTCCCGCACAAATGTCAAATGTTATTGGCGTCCCGCACACTAGTTGACACACGTGTGTCAACTGGTTTGTGTCAACTCAGATTTTGACTTGACGTGTCGCAGAGGAATCTCTCGTGAGGCAATGTTGACAAAATATATTACGGCAAGTGCATTGGATGATCGCTGTGCGACACGTGAAGCCGAAATCCGAGTTGACACGGGCCAGTTGACATACGACGTGTGTCAACTAATGTAGGGGCCGCCATTCAAAGTTACAGTGAGGTATACTCCGGTTACTTTACACCCTGCACGCGTGGTTCCCGCTTGAAGTGTGCCAACGATGGTTAACGCGTCCGAGTTGCATAAAAAGATGACAAAATTGATTGTTGTTATAATGTTATTCATTAACATATTCACATCGATGAATTTTTTTCATATTTTTACGGAAATCGCATGATTTTATAATCATTGGCACGCTTCCAACATGAGACATAAATCAGTGCGAGGGCAGAGTATCACGTACGCCGAGTATATCAATCACAATAAAAATAAAATATTTTTTTATTTTACCGAACATTCACTATTTACTTTCACTAAAATATACCGTCCATCCACAGGGGAGTTATTTTGTCGTTGGAATATTAAGCAAAATACATTATCAATATACCTATTTTATGAATGGGGTTAAATTATTTCCATAAGCTTTTAAGTAATAACACACATTTCATAATTCATTCAGGGGGAGTTATCTTTTCCACAGTCCGCTAACAGGGGGGTGGATTTAAATGAGGTTACCTATACGATACAAAAAGTTCATTTTGTCAAAAGATCGCATCTCCCGAAGTGTTCCTCAATGTGCCTCACCTTTCGAATGATTTCAGGCATAATAATATGGTCACTGGCAGCGTGAAGCACATGTGTTCGCGGGGCTCCGGGAGGGCCACCCTCTCCAGGTGGCAATCCCAAGCCCTGTAAAGTGTAAAGTAAAGTGTCAAATGTAAAGTAAAATGTAAAGTAAACTGTCAATTGTCATGCAAAGTTCAGTAATCAAATCTTTTATTTTTTGTTTTGATTGACACTTTACTTTGCATTTGACTTTACATTGACACTTTAATTTACACTTTACAGGGCTTGGGACTGCCCCCAGGGCACAGGTATATTTAATTTGTTGTGTTGAGTTTGTTTCAAGGGTCTGTGAGGGTTGCTGTACCCCCCCCCCCCGTGATTAGTTTGCAATCTGGAGAGGTTTACGAGAAGTTTGCCCAAATTTTTGCTGTCTATTTTCTTTATTTATGTATACTCTGCGTCTGCAGACTGCAAACTATGCGTCTATAAATTACGTGTCGTTATCGATAACGCCCGAACTTATGGGTACTATGTATGCACTGTTCAGCCGACGGAATGGCGCCATGGCGCTGGCGCCATTCGATTTTTTTCTGGTCTCACACGGGAACGGAGGGGGGGGCAACAGCCCCCCCCCGCTGGATACGTCTTTGAGTGTATTTTTCTTAAAAATGCAAAGCGTTCAATAGTAAAAAATCACACCACAGGCATGGCTGGGGCCCCCGGACCCCCAATCTAAAATCCGGCCGTTTTTGCCGTCCCAAAGTCGATTTCGAAGCCCACAAGAGATCGACTTGGATAGAAAACGGCGCACGCTGCAAATTTGGAATGACCGATTTTGGAGGCGACACAACAGATTGTTTGAAAATGTTCGTTTTCAGGTGTTTCCATTCTCGTTTAAGTTGATCAAAATACCGTATTGAATCGAAATACCCCATAAAGGGCTTATCGAGGGGCTTATTCCGGGGGGGGGGGGGTTATTTTTTAGTCAGAAATGTTCGTGCATGATCGTCGTAAATAATAAGTTGATGGTGATAAATGTTGCTAAACAGGATATATTTTGACATGAATATGTACCTTTATATCTACACAAACTAGACAATGTGTGGCTGCGATGCAAATCGGCAGCAATTTTACATCATGTACATTGCATGCATCATATATATTTTTTCAACAGGGTTATTTCGAGGGGGTCATTTTTTCCTCGGCTCCCTCAAAGGGGGGGGGGTATCAATATGGGGAAATACGGTAACCAACAAAATTCCTTTAAATCACGCAGGAAAAAGAAAAGTTTATACAACTATCGGACAGCGAGTCACGCTCTCCCAGTGATGAACAAATGGCAAAGTTTTACTCTGAGTTTCTGAAATCGCGCGCACCAGCGCTGAGGGATTATAACAGGTACAAAATGTGTTTTGATTTATCTTTGAAAATAGCAGGGGTCTAGTAGGTGCATAACCCAAGGTGCAAAAAAAGGTTTTTGCAAGGTGCAAAAAAACTTTTTGTTACTACTTTTTTCTTCTAATAGAAGGGCGCCCTTCGATTTTTTTCGTCAAATTTTTGATCCGCCCTTCTATTGGAGACGCCCTTCCATTTTTTCGCCATTTTTTCAGCAAATGTTTTTCATGTTTTGCCAAGGTTTTTCAAAGTGTTTCAAAGAGACAGTTCATAGAGTGATGATTTATAGAGTTTGTTCAACATTTGATGTTAAAATAGCAGCAAATCAATGGACAGAAGCCACTAAAGTACTGTGTCCGCTGATATTTTTAAATTTTTTGCATTTGGCACAATTCCAGCACTTTGTGTACCTTCTATTGGAGACCGCCCTTCTATTTATTTCCTAGCCAAATGAAGTCGAAAAGTGTACCTTCTAAGGGAGAACCGCCCTTCTATTAGAAAAAATACGGTATCCTCCGAACGCTTTTTGTTTAATAGGCGGCGTGACCACATAGCATGACGTTTTATCTATTGGGTCAAATTCAGCCTATGTGCAGTGTGAAGGAAGGGGGGGGGGGGTGTTGACTCATAGGCCCCACACACGCTAGTTGACATCGACACCAAATTTCAACTGGTTCCGTTCCTTATTCAAAGATTGCATTTGAACGTCATTCATCCACTCGTCAGCAAGCTTTGAATGACTGAGGCTCTCTGTGCATGTTTACCCGCTGTGCATGTAGACCCTAATTTTCACACAAAATCGCTCATTTTCATACCATTTTATACATTTTCACCTTCAAAATCACTAGTTCATGTGTTTTATTGTCTATTTTAAGCTATTTCTTGTAGTAAATATATGTGCTTATATACCCATTTTTAGTAATTTTTCACCTACTTTTAGCGATTTTTCTACCTTTTTTCCTCATTATGAAAAAGCCTATACAATGAACCCCCAAACCCCCAAAAAAATTTTTCTAGTTATCTATCCCTCTAGAGGAGCGATTAGCCATCTATCCGGCCCCCTGGTGGGTCAAAGTCTTGAATACTCCTGACATGCACAGCGGGTAAACATGCACAGAGGCACAGGCCCCTTTGAATCGGGATCGGCACCAGTGACATTTGGTGTCGATGTCAACAAGCGTGTGTGGGCCCATAGTCACGCCGTACAGTAATGAGCAGGAGTCCCCTGAATCCCTGTTTAGCTATCATCTATCTCGAGCGATGTTTGAGAAATTATACAACGAATGTTGCTCAAAGTAGCTAATTTTCGCACTTTTTTCTACCCCCCCCACGAATACGCCAGCAATTTTTTTTATCTATCTATCGCGATATATAGGAGCGTTTTACTATCTATCTGAACCAACCAGAGGTCGAAATCTACTAAACTTCTGGCGTTTGGCTTCATTGTTCTCCATATTTAATGCATGTTCCTGCCATGAATTCCTTAATGATAAAAAGTAATGGATGAAAAAAACGCAAAACATAAAGTATTTTTGCTCACACAATGTTGCGTGCGATTTTAATTGTTTTTTTTTCAATCTTGGAGTGAAGTGCGAACATCATTTTTCAAGAGTGCACTCGCGCTCTCAATTTGAGCTGGGGGAAGGCAGACCTGTCCGCGGGGGTACCTTTTTTGGGGGTGGGGGGTCTCCAGTGATTTGCATTTTCAACTGAATGGGAGTAACCAGTAACTGGAGACCAGAGTTGTTGAAAGGGGCCTGTGCCTCTGTGCATGTTTACCCGCTGTGCATGTCAGGGGTATTCTAGATTTTGACCCTCCAGGGGGTTGGTGTGTAACATTATCGTAAAATGTAAAACCTTTAATATTTAAGTTGATGTTCTTATGTTTGCTTTTATATTTTTAGTAAATTCAAGTTATCAATATTCCATTTTCAATTCACATTCCACCTTTTTAACATCTCAATATTCACCATTTAATATCTCAAGCAATCATGTTTACAACGGGCTTTACGTTGCTCACATATTTAGATCTTAGTCATTGCTCACATTCCGCCACATTTCCTTGACAAGCAGCACGCAAATACGCCGACATGTTTATGTTAAGCGGCGGGGCCGCCCCAAGCGAGGGGCCGGGCCCGCGCGCCATTTCAAATGCTGTCTGGCTTGTCTCACATTTTCACTATCTTGCCAGTTTAGCTCGCTTTTCATCGGAGAAGCGAGCGGGCAAGGATTGAACTTTCACAATTGGAAATGTTGGGTAAAAATCGGAGATTAGAGCTGACCGATTGGCGCCAAGCTAGTCGCCATCGGTCTGGCCCTTAAAAGCCGATCTCACAGCTAAAATCGGCAGTGTTTGCAACCTCGTCAACTTCACACAAATCTCTTCCTAGGATCTAAATAAGCGCCGTTGTCACTTTATTCAGTCGCTTATTTTTGGTGCTAAGTTTAACCCTTGGTGCTTTAAGTCACCTCAGTGCTTTATTCACACCCGCGCTGTTTGAGGTGCTTTGTTCACAACCGCACCACTTAATTATCGCCTTTTGTCGTAATTAAGTGCATTCTTTAAATTGCCTTATTTCTCCGGTAATTAGAGCTTCTTTTACGTTTCATTTAAGTAATTAATTTAGCTGTAAATTAATTCCTTTATTTACGTATATTTTATATATTTTATTTACATTTATTTCTTTGTATTTAGTTGTCTAAATAAAATCGTTCGTCAAAACCTTTTGAAAACAATCTAAATTTGCTTCACACTAACTCACGTCAATTCACTTCAACTCAACTAATCACATTTGATAAAATAACGGAACGTCAATTAAGAGACGACGCTTCACGTCAACTTTCATACGTTCACATTTGTCCTCTTCCTCGGTTAGGAATAGGAGCTCGTTCACAAGTCAATTCAACAAGTTCCGTATTATTTTACATGGCGCAGCAAGCAGGGTGACTAATTAACTAATTGGTCACTCTAATTAAGTCGTCTCGCGCGAAATTTCATTGGAAATTGTGTTTCACAGCCTGAGTCACACGCACGAGGTTACGGTAATACGGTTTTGGACGCAAAATCGTTAGTAACGCGTGCATATTTACTTACGATTTTACAAGCACAAGTCACAAGTAACGAAATATTTATTTTATTATTTTATTTCGTTCACAGCTAGTTACCACTTTGCTAATAAGCAATAAATCGATCGAACTTTGCTATGGCCGACGAACGCCTACGCGCTCTGCGAGGTGCATCCGCCGCCTCAGCTATGCCTCCGAGCAACGTAGATGAGTCCGACACAACTCATCCGTTGACTCAACATAGCCGGGCGTTGACTGGAGTGCGCACCGGCGTGTTACGATTCACAACTAAACCGATTCCTAAGATCGTCAAAGACAAGTCACAACCCGCCGCCATAAACTTGCGCGCGGCGGAGGAAGTATTAGAATTACTTCAAGCATACGTCTACCAAGCTGAGCTGAAACGCTCGGACCTGTCCACAGCTATGGACAGATTCACATCTATTGTTCAAGATTACATCACAAGCTTGGACAGAGACCAAGACGGTGCAGCCGAAGAAGCAAAGAACTCCAACGCAAAGTTGGAACGCGCGCTCTACTCAGGCTCGAACAACGCGACGATGCTCATGGATGAGCTGGAATCGAAGATGGCGTCTGCCCAAGCGCAAATCAAATCCGCGGAAAGGTTGATACTTTCCTTGAAAGGTCAGTCCACTGTTGATTTAACTACTCAACCCTCTTCACAACCACCCCTCAATGTCACATTGGGAAGTAGTTCTCAACCTTCACAACCGGAAACTTTGTTAAAGTTACCAAAAATCGAGCTTGCTAAATATAACGGCGATCCGTTAGAATGGGCAGCTTGGTGGGAAATTTTTCGAGCTCAAATTCACGACAGAGCTACTTTGTCAAACGGTATGAAATATACATACCTCAAGCTCAGCCTCATCGGTCCAGCAGCAGAACTGCTGGCCGGATTAAAAGGTGATGGTCATGATTACATCACAGCGGTCACCATGTTAAAATCAAACTTTGGTGAAACGCATCGGGTACAAGCAGCCCTTTGGGATAAATTGTATTCACTCGAAAAGCCTTCGTCAAGAGGAGACTCTCTCACAAATTTCACACGAACCCTTTTGTCAACTCTCAATCAACTAAAAGAAAGGGGTGAAAGTGTCGATTCTGGTGCAGTTTTAAGAATAATTCGTGGTTATCTCCCCGATAATATTGTTCTTGCCGTCACAGAAGAACACCGGAATTCGATGCGCACTGCTGCAACCGACAACACAGAACTCACAGTCGTCAGGTTTGTTGATGCATTAACTACCATTGCTTGTGCTCGGTTAGATGCGATGAAAACTGAACAACAAGGTTCACAATCTTCAAATGTTGTTCAGAAATCACAAAGTTCATCGTCAAAAAGGCCACAAAATGGAGGTGGTTGGCAACAGCAAAAGAAAAAAAAAAAAATCACAAAATACCTTTTCAAAGCAAAAACCTATTCACAACACGGTTGCTTTTGCCGGTACCAATGCTAACGTTGGTAAACCACAAGGAAAAAATAAAAATTCCACTCAACCTCCCAGAACTCCCGCGAGCGGAGCGATTAGTCAAAAGCAGTTTTCACAACCTGCTGCTGATTATCGCAAGCCGAAATTCGAGTGCTTGTTCTGTGGCATCAAAGAGCACTACACCACCGATTGCCCTCAATACGTCACACCGAAAGAGCGCATCGAATGGTTGCGAGCTTTGGGCGAAGTGTGCACACGATGCACACGCAGAGGCCATCAACCAGCACAGTGCACTCAAAGACTGAGTTGCTACTATTGTCGCCAGATCGGTCAGCATCACGGGGCGTTCTGTCCTACCAGACAGGCACCCGCAAGGCGTCAGGTAAACAATTCACAAAATAAAGCCTTTGTCACAGCAACGAGCACTAATTTTGTCAACGCTCAGGTAATCACAACGGGCGCGGCTTCGTCACAAGCACCGCCATCGTATCCGCCTTCACACACGGAACCGATGAGCGTGTGTGTCATCCCCCCAGACGACAACGATTTTCGGTGGAGACAGCAGACGCTGTACCAGATGGACATGGATGGCCCGCTGGACATGGGCAAATGGCCGAAGCCCGCGAACGAGCTCCAGGCGAGAGCTCAGGAGGAAGCCCGCAAGTATCACAGCGAAAACGAGCTGTGGACGACGCTCCGAGCCGGCCTCATCAAGGACGGCATGGACATGGAGACCGTCGAAGCCAAAATCTGCGGCTTCCAACAGAAACGGTACGAGGTGTACCCACACCTCAACCCGAACCAAATGTCATTGTCGGTGCCACTTCAACCCAGTCACAGGCTCACGGTGGAGGTGCTGAGTGCACAGGCGGGTTACGGTAACCCCAACGCCGCTACAAAGCAGCAGGCCAAACAAGAATGTGAGTTCGATTTTGCGCCTATTGTTCGTTTGCAAGTGGCCCAGGCTTCATTAATTAATAAAGACGCTGAACTAAATCGAGTCACAGACCCTTTGTTAATATTCTTTGACACTGGATGCGAATATTCATACATCAAAGCATCCGTGGCAAATGAGTATACCTTTGAAAACAAAGGAGACGTTGTTCTTCAAATGAACGTGTTTGCGACAAAAACGCCTGTCACAGTCAATACGTTTTTGATCGAGGCCGTCATGCCTATTTACAAACACGTCGACAATAAGGGCAATATGTTACAAATTCCGCTCACATTGCGTGCAGTCGATAATTTGGCAACATATGCATGCCCACCTCCTTTGTCACAAGATGACAAAACAGTCATTTATATTGTGTACGGTAAACATGCACAAGAACAATTCGCGGAACCGCTTGAATTGACAGAAATGACTGATGAGTTTTGTCACAAACTATGTCAACCAGATGTAGTCATTGGTCAAGACTATTATTGGAAGTTCGATATTCGACCAACAGAAATCAAACTCCCATCTGGATTGATAATAGTTGAATCAATACTTGGATTGATGCTTGGCGGAAATGCGTCATCACAGTCATTTGTCACAACACCTGACATTTTGCCACATCAATTCATGGTTTCATGCTGTTCACACGCATCATCAGCTGTTGCTGTTGGCCAAGAGACATTATTTCAATTTCACAGTCTCGAGTCAATAGGCATCACAGATGATCCATTATCACATGATGACGACATAGCTGAACAGTTAATTCTGGAATCAATTACTCTTGATCCAGAAACTGGGCGTTATAGCGTAGATTGGCCATTCAAATCAACAATTTACGAATTGCCAACCAACAATGCAGAAGCATTTCGCCGCTTTCTGTCACTGTTAAAACGGTTTCGAAAAGATCCCGATTTATTCGCAACATACGCTAAAGTCATCTCCGATCAACTTCACAAGGGTGTCATAGAACCCGTCTATGGTTCACAAGATGGTTTGCAAGAACACATCTTACCTCACCAACCTGTCATCACACCTGGCAGATCGACAACATGTCGTATAGTGTATGATGGTTCTGCAGGCAAGCCAAGTCTCAACAATAGCTTATTTTGAGGCCCAGTTCTCACACCACTGGCGCTCGGATTAATGCTTCGTTTCAGAGCCGGAAAAGTGGTGTTATTAGCAGATATTGAGAAAGCATTTTTGCAAATTGCTCTTCACCCAAAATCACGCGCTTTCACAAAATTTTATTGGCTGCGTGATGACACCATTCCGACTCACGAAGACAATATTCAAATGATGCAATTCACAAGGGTGCTATTTGGTCTCACATGCAGTCCATCCATTTTGTCGACTGTTATCAAATATCACCTGGAAGCGGAACTAACTCACATGCATCCCGCTGATTCACACGAACGAGCGAAATTGGAGCTGTTGCTCAACAGCATTTACGTTGATAATTTAGGTATCAGCGTAGATGATGAAAAATATGCAATACAGCTCTATCGCTTAATTAAAGCTGTTTTTGCAAGAGCAAATTTCAACATGCGCGAATGGATGACAAATTTGCGTATTGTTTCTGAGAAAATCAAACCTGATGATCTCAACCCGAAACAGTCACAATATATCAAAGTTATGGGTCTTGTTTATGATCACATCGAAGACACCATCGCGGTGCCAGCTCCCAAGAAAGATTTCACGCTCATTGTCACAGCAACACGTCGCAATCTGAACAAATTGCTGGCTTCAACATATGATCCTATTGGCATCACAGCGCCCGCGTTATTTCAATTGAAATTTCGCGTATCACAAATAATTCAAAGGTGCAATATCACAACCTGGGATGAACTCATCGAAGACCCAGAGGCGGATGACTTACTGGACGATTTGAAACAACATCTCTTGTCCATAAGTCAAATCAAATTTCTGCGCTCATTTCACTCTTTTGGCATTGATGTCAAAGACAAAACACGTCCATTAGAGTTACATGTGTTTTGTGATGCCTCTAAAGACGGATACGCCGTTTGCGCTTATTTGCGTCAACAAGCGATTTCACCTGATGAATACGGCTATGAGGATGACCGATATTTTAGTGGTTTTCTCACAGCTCGCACAAAACTAGCCCCACTTCCGTCAAAACAAGGTCAACCCCTCACAATCACACGCTTGGAATTGCTCGGTGTCACAATTGGTGCACAGCTCATCGATTATTTACATCACAAACTCATTGAGCTAGGTGGATGGAAAATTCACAGCAACTACCTATGGACTGATAGTACAGTTGTCATCAGCTGGCTAGATACTTCAAAGCCGCTGGCTACTTTTGTCAACAATCGGGTCACAAAAATCCATTCATTTATGTCAAAGCACTGCATTCAAATTTGCAAAGTTGCTACAAAAGACAATCCAGCTGACATTGCGTCGCGGGGATGTACTGTTGATCAACTAATGATCGAAACAATGTGGTTCACAGGACCATCATTTTTCGCTGAACCCTTCACAGCAGACATTGTTGACATTTCGCAATATCAAGCTCAACCTGTCACCGAAGAGCTTGCAAAAGGCGACACTCACATCAGTCGACCTTTATATGCTGGTGCAGTAACTTCACAGCCTGCTTCACAGCCAGCTAATGCTCTTGCACAACAAGTGCCTGTCAATTTGGACCCCAATTTGTCACAAAATGTCACTCCTCAAAATCCATTTGTTGAAAGTCGACAACGTCACATCCCTTCAAATCCGTTCGAAATAGACATTCGACGTTTTTCAACATTGTCAAAATTGTTGCGTACTGTCGTTTATTTGCTTCGTGTCAAAACATATTGGCTCAATCGCTCTATGCATAAAGCTGCAAAGCGCGAAAGCGAATATTTGTCAAAACCTATCACACAAGCCGATCTGAACGAAGCATTTAGACATGTGTTGCGCATTGCACAAGCTGAGGAGTGCGCCAGTTGCATTTCACAGGCGCAACTGGGCAAGCACCACATGCTCAAATGGGACGCGTGGAATAATTTATTATATTGTGTCACGCGTGTGTCTCACAAAGAACACCGAAACCCTTCGTTGTTTTACTACCTACCAAAAACTGGGTGGTTAACAACGCTTGTGGTTACTCATTTTCATGAGCTTGCTGGTCACAGTGGCATGCTTCACACTTTAGCGGATTTACGCGAACACTGCTGGTTGTCAAGTGCCAAGCAGGTAGTTGCGAAAATTTTGCGCAAATGCGTCACATGCCGCAAAGCGGAAGGAGGTCCATTCACATTACCTGATTTTCACACGCTACCTGTCACTCGAACTCAATCACAAATCAAGCCATTTCAACACATTGGCATTGATTATATGGGACCGTTAGTTTATTCACAGAACGGTACCCGTCACAGTCAACACATTTTGTTGCTAACATGCTTCAGTACACGCGCCATTCATTTAGAGTCAACTAATAGTGTCTCGACAGCCGACACAATTATGGCTCTAAATCGCTTTGTTTCGCGTCGCGGCATGCCGGACACAATTTGGTCCGACAATGCCCCCGCGTTCAAAAATTGTGTCAAATTACTGCCGGACGTAAAATGGCATTTTATCACAGTCAATAGTCCTTGGCAAGGCGGCGTGTACGAGCGCATGGTCGGCCTAGTTAAACGCTTGCTTAAAAAAGCATGCGGCCGACGTTGTCTCACATGGCATGAGTTCCTCACAGTCATGCTTGACGTCGAATTCTCCGTCAACACGCGACCATTGTCATATTTGTCAAACACAGACATTGGTGCAGCGATACTGCGCCCAATACATTTTCTTTGGGGCACCCCACCACCATGCTACATGGATGAAAAACGTGAGTTGGAACTTGATTCCACCACGATTAAACCCATGCGAAAAATTCCAAAAGAGGAATGGGATGGGCCAACTGATGGATCTTTCAATCTCACACCCTCACAAATCGAAAAATCCTACACATTCACACCCCCACGAGTCAATGACGTCAATTGCATTGACGAAATTGCACTCAACTCTGTGCCTGAAAAGGACAGAGATGACATCACACTACTTTGGGATCAAATTCGACATAACCGTGAAGTGCTCTGGTATGAGTGGTCACGTCAATATATCGACCTACTCAAAGATCGAGCTAAAAATCAACGCTTGAAAAAGGGCACTATCAACGAAGCTCCCAAACGTGGCCAAGTGGTGTTAATCATTGATGATAAACAACCACGCGGCATGTGGCAAATGGGCCGCATTCACGAGATACACGTGTCAAGCGATGGCAAAATACGTGCAGTCACAGTATTGTCAAGCAAAGGCCGTCGCACACGTAGATCTCCATCTAACCTCGTGCCTCTTGAAATCGACACAGAAGACGGTGTTGAATATAAAATCGACACTGAGGTAAAAGATGATGATAAATCACAACCTCCACCCGACAATGGTGATGATTCACAAACAGATCAATCACATCAACAATCACAATCTTCACAACAAGATGCAAGACGCGCAAACCCACGTCGAACATGTCGCTACACTGGCACATATTCGTTCTGGGGAAACGTGTCACATTTAATGGCACTCACGTTGCTAATACAATCAAAATTAGCTAACACGCTCACATGGACAGATCAATATCACAAAACTTTCAATCTGTGCCATAAAACACGCACTGGTCACGCAATTCAACTTCCGGAAAAAGTAACATGTCACTTTCCTCAAGTTACCGCCATAGAGGATATTGTGATATCCATATGGATGTTGCGTGTTCAGCCGCAAACAACACCCATTTATAGATGCTTTCAACAAGAGCATACTATAGTCACATATATGAGTCTGGTGGGCGGAAAATCTATGTTGCCACCAGAGATCATTAAAAATCACAGAGTCACAACCAACAATTGCATGATCGCCTACCAAAATAAAACTTGGAAAGGCGAACCCCTAATAAAAATCGGTCATGCATTGTGGAGCACCAACAAATCACTTCACATTGATTATTGTTACTTTTGTCACAATATGAGTAACACAGTGATGAATTTTCACATAGAAGAAGGTGTGGTTGCAAGTCTTGATGGAAAGAAAATTGTTTCTGAAATTCAAGATTTGTCACATTGCAACCCACAAGCCGGCTATTGTTACGACAGCGACAATGGTGTCTCTTTATGGAATGCTACTGCTTTCAATAAACAGTGTGCATTCCAAGAGATTGGTCAATTTGATGCGCAATATTCACAAAATCATTATGTAGTGGAAACATTACAAGCTGCATTTTCGATCACATGGAGATCACAACAATTTCCAAATAATGCAGAATGCATACCAAAAGACGCAAAATATATTGACCAAGGCTCGGCATTCATTCAATTTCTTCGATATCAACATAAGAAATTGAAAAAGCCGGAAGCCGAAAAGGCTCCTCTTCATTTCAAGCTCGCACCAAATCTCGATGTTGGTGTATTTCACTTGCTCACAGCCCGTCAACAATATGAAGTTGACAAAATTGCACGTCTCGAACGAAAACAATTTGGATCCATCTGGCAACAATTATGTCACATCCGTCAAACCCAGCTGGATATAATTCATGCAATCGTCACATTCAATCCCACGCTTGGCTTGCGAGCATTGCTAGGACGTCAAAATCTCTATGCTGAATGGCATGGAGATATATTGATGTTCTGGGATTGCAAACCTGTCACAGCAGAAATTATTTATTTTCAACATCAATATAACAATACTTGTTATAAATTTCTGCCGGTCAAAGTCACAGACCACCCGCATATTATGTTCGTTGCTCCCGGAACCAATGATCTAATCACACATTCACCAATAGATCATTGTCTCATGAAAGATCACAAATATTATCAATTAAATGATAATTCATGGGCCAACGAAAACTGACCAACGAATTTGCATGTCACAAAACTCCCAATCGAATCAATTTGGGCTGGTTCGTGGAAACCATTCACACTAAATGTTTCCGGGTCACCAGGTGTAAGTATGACTGACATTGCATTCAGTATCATGGCTGCACATCACCACTTTCAAAATTTGCAGCAACTCGAACAACAAGTCACACGTTCAGTCAATTTTATTGCAACAAAATCCAACGATCCTAAAGCCGTGCAGGCATATATTGAAGGTGTAGGGAAAGAATTGGGTCACATCATTCACGGTAGTGTCACAGGTGGTGCGTCTGCATTAGACACGTTACTTACTGGGTCACTTCAAACAGCTGTGAACATCATACTCATTATTATCACAATTGCTTGTATTGGGTATATTGGTTATGTTTACATGCAGTGGCGGCTCGTAACCGGCAGGGGTATGCTGCCAGACATCAAGGGCTTTTTCCTAAGAAAGGGCAGAAGGGACAAAGACCCAAACAACAGGGGCCTCCGTCCGTTCAGCAAGGAAAAATCGGTAAGCGACGGCGACGTAACCGCCAGAAGAAACCGAAAAGCAGCTTCAACAAACCCGCTTTGTCAAGTCAACCCGTCACACAAACGTCAAGTTCATCACAGTTACATTCAAAGTTTGTCACACCCCTCAAACGAGTTTCTCCATTCAAACGGCTTTCAGGACGCTCGGTACAGCCTAGATCGGATCCCCCGGTCGGTTATAGTACCCAGCGCGCCAAAGAAATCGAGATGGAGACGGGTGCGCGCCGGGTCACAAAACCTGCACCCCCCTGCGAGTCACAAACGCAGGGCTCATCACCAAACGCCAGATTCACAGTCACAGAGCCCATCACAACGGAGGTCACAATGGAAGACGCGATCCCTGACCGCGAGCCCTTGCAAAAGCGACTCAAGAGATTCGCTGGAGTCGCAGGGCTCCCAGATGAGCAGCAATCGTCACACCAGACATTTTCCTCTATACCCCAAACTTTTCACAAATTCAATAACATCAATCAAAAACTGGTCAAATCAAAAGTTAAACGATCTAAAAAGATCCGTGACTTTCCTCAGACAAACACCTTCACAGTCCGACATAGAGTTCGGAGAGATGGAAGAAAATCACGTTCAAGATCTAGATCCCCCTCCGTACCATTTGACCAATTCAACTCAATCACTTCACAATGTACGACCTCATTCACAACCTCCCACGTCCCCTTGCTACCAAGCAAACCGCTTGCAGCAACGGAACAATGGCAGCCCGCCGAGCCATCGAAGACGAGCGTCGACGAGACCGACATGCTCCGACAAGCCCTCGAGCAGCTGGTCGAGGAATCTGAGAAGCTCCCCAACTGGCCAGGTCGACCAGGTGGGGCCCCAGAAGACCAGGCGCCCGGGCACGGGGAAGGCCGCCAGCCTGAGGAGGATGCCGTCGAACCCATGGACGAGCATCATGAGGAGGGCCGGGAAAATGCCGGCGTCAAAGACGCCGACGATCTGCTACCACAGGAGTGATGAGAGTATCACAGGCATTTGATTTTTGTTTCACATCAATTGCCGAGATTGGCTGAGATAAAATTAAATTAGATTTAATTTTTATTCTAGTTTTGGGAGTGTGTAACATTATCGTAAAATGTAAAACCTTTAATATTTAAGTTGACGTTCTTATGTTCGCTTTTATATTTTTAGTTAATTCAAGTTATCAATATTCCATTTTCAATTCACATTCCACCTTTTTAACATCTCAATATTCACCATTTAATATCTCAAGCAATCATGTTTACAACGGGCTTTACGTTGCTCACATATTTAGATCTTAGTCATTGCTCACATTCCGCCACATTTCCTTGACAAGCAGCACGCAAATACGCCGACCTGTTTATGTTAAGCGGCGGGGCTGCCCCAAGCAAGGGGCCGGGCCCGCGCGCCATTTCAAATGCTGTCTGGCTTGTCTCACATTTTCACTATCTTGCCAGTTTAGCTCGCTTTTCATCGGAGAAGCGAGCGGGCAAGGATTGAACTTTTACAATTGGAAATGTTGGGTAAAAATCGGAGATTAGAGCCGACCGATTGGCGCCAAGCTAGTCGCCATCGGTCTGGCCCTTAAAAGCCGATCTCACAGCTAAAATTGGCAGTGTTTGCAACCTCGTCAACTTCACACGAATCTCTTCCTAGGATCTAAATAAGCGCTGTTGTCACTTTATTAAGTCGCTTATTTTTGGTGCTAAGTTTAACCCTTGGTGCTTTAAGTCACCTCAGTGCTTTATTCACACCCGCGCTGTTTGAGGTGCTTTGTTCACAACCGCGCCACTTAATTATCACCTTTTGTCGTAATTAAGTGCATTCTTTAAATTGCCTTATTTCTCCGGTAATTAGAGCTTCTTTTACGTTTCATTTAAGTAATTAATTTAGCTGTAAATTAATTCCTTTATTTACGTATCTTTTATATATTTTATTTACATTTATTTCTTTGTATTTAGTTGTCTAAATAAAATTGTTTGTCAAAACCTTTTGAAAACAATCTAAATTTGCTTCACACTAACTCACGTCAATTCACTTCAACTCAACTAATCACATTTGATAAAATAACGGAACGTCAATTAAGAGATGACGCTTCACGTCAACTTTCATACGTTCACATTTGTCCTCTTCCTCGGTTAGGAATAGGAGCTCGTTCACAAGTCAATTCAACAAGTTCCGTATTATTTTACAGTTGGGTAGATAGCTAATCGCTCCTATGGAGGGATAGATAGCTTGAAAAAGTTTTTTGGGGGGTTTGGGGGTCCGCATGGGTTAAATATATAGGCTTTTTCATGATGTAGAAGAAAGGTAGAAAAATCGCTTTAAGTAAGTGAAAAAATACTAAAAATGGGTATACAAGCACATATACTACCAAAAATAGCTGAAAATAAACAATAAAACACATGAACTAGTGATTTTGAAGGTGAAAATCTATTAAAAGGTGTGAAAACTAGCGATTTTGAGTGAAAATTGTGGTCTACATGCACAGCGGGTAAACATGCACAGAAGGTCTCAGTCGTTGAAAGTACCGAACGTTTTCAAAAGTAAACGTAAACGTAAAGTATTTATTTTTTACTCACACGTGCGTAGAGAAAACGTAAAGTATTTATTTTTTACTTTTACTCATGAGTAAACGTGAGTGAATTACTTTTGTGCCCAGAAAACGTAAAAGTGGCTATTTTTGATAAATGTTGCCTCAATTTTCGCTCAAAATCACTACTTTTTAAATTTTTCACCATCAAATTCACTAGTTAATGTGTTTTTTGCCTATTTTTATTCTATTTTGGATATTTTGTCTATATTTTAAGCTTTTTTCTCCCTTTGGTTCCTTTATGCATTGAAAAAGCCTATTTAAAACATGTTCGAAATACGCTTTCTGTACTCGCGTACTTTCAAAAAGTACGCGGGTAAGTGAGTACCGGTATTTTTTCGGTAGGAAACGTAAACGTATTTACGCAGTACTCGAGTATCCGTATTAACAGCTATGCTGGAGACACCCTCAAATGCACCCCCGCACACTGTATTGAGTCCAGTTCCCCATCTCACACATTGTAAAATACCTAATGACAATGACAAATAACAAAAATAAAAAAAATATATTGCTGGGCCCTTGACTATTTAGATGACTTTGAACAAGTTTGTTTGATCCAGGTGGGGTCAGGCCCCGCCCCAATGATGACGTTTTTCATCAGTATTCGTTCATTCTGATAAAGGGAAAATGGCTTTCGCAGGAAATGGTACAAACGGCAGATCGGCTTGCTGTTGGCGTCTTTGATTATTTTTGTCAGAAGTACCGTATTACCTCGAAATACCCCCATGGGGGTTTATTATTTCGCCAGCAAAATTTGAGGGGGGGGGGGTTAATTCGAGGGGGGGTCTTATTATTTCGTCAGAAATTTTCGTAAGGATCGTAGTAAAAAGTAGGCATTTGCATGCCCAAAACAGGTAATAAATGTGTCCAAACAAGATATATTTGGACATACAAACGTAGATTAGCTACACAAACATGTCCATGTGTAGTTGCAATACAAATAAACAGTAATATACATCATGTACATTGCATAAATACATGACGTATTTATTATGTACATGACGTACATCATTCCGAAGGGGGGGGGGTATTTCGAGGGGGGGTTTATTATTTCCCCAGCCGATTTTGAGGGGGGGGTTAATTCGAGGGGGGGGGGGTTAATTCAAGTGGGGGATAATTCGAGGTAATACGGTATTCTGAAAAACGTGCCAAAAAAGGTGAAGGTTTGACGACACGTTGCAGATCGCTTTTGTTTATGTGATTGCGAAATAGAGAACAAAGTTGTTAAGAGTACCAAACTTTTTTCAAATTATATGTAAACGTAAAGAATTTTTACTCGCCCCCCCCCCCCCGCTACAGAAAATGTAAAATACATAATATTCACTTTTATGAATGAGTAAATGTGAGTAAAATACATTTTTTACCAGAAAACGTAAATGTGAGTATTTCATGTTCATAAAGTTCATGTGCCTTTAGCCTATTTTCAGCTGTTTTTCAGGGTCCGGGAGTGGCTGCAGCATAACGTCTAATTATATATTTACACATTTGTATCAGAACGCTAATTAAAATGCCTAGGTATGACTGCGATCAGTGCAGTGTGCCTTTGCAAATCTATGTAAATATGTAGTTCACTCATTATAAACGGGGGGATCCAATGAAACATGCAAGCGCATGAAACATTTTGTATCAATACACACGCACACGCGCCCATGAAACACTTTGTATCATTACACACGCCCATGCGCCCATGAAACACGCCGGTTTGCCCATGAAACACGCGCGCGCACAGTGTCATAGCAAACCAATATTAACCATTATTCAACATTGTATTTTGTCTTAGAATTTCAACAGTGATGAGGTTTGAAGTGTACTAACATCATAGATATTTGATTAACAAATTAACCATATTTCCTACTGCATCTGCTTGAAAAATTCCCCTGTGAGTTATCATTTCGTTCACACAATTAACACATCTAACAATGTTTACTTTGCATGTTCCACTATCAAAGGCATCAAACGCAATTTGGCACGCATGTAAATAGGTAATATACAGCGGTGAAAACGGTTGATTATACTTACAAAATAAATAAGTAAATGCGACACGTGCACATAAACACCTTCCCGGACAAGTTCACCACCCATTTTTTTATTTCACTTCGGATGCAATATCTCCGTCCATGGGGGTGTTATAAAGGTGAAACTATGTATATATAAAGGTGTAAGACCCCCCTACTCCCCAACAATGGGGGGAGGTGCGGCGACTCACTACAGGGTGGGTCGCCCTATATGCAACAATTTTTTTTGGCGTATTTGGTGTCCCAACCAAGTTCACCACCCACTTGATTGGCTACACTACGAAAGCCATATCTCCAGTTGTGATGGTGGTAGAAAGCTGAAATTTGGGGGATGTATTGCCAACAACCCCCCTCACAATACACCAGTGGGGCAGCTGCCGACGACCCACTAAAGCATGGGTCACTGCAAATAAAGTTGACCATTTTTTTAAACAGCTCAAGTGTCCCAAAACAAGTTCACCACCCAACTGCATTATAAAACGTTGCAACAACATACATAAGATAAAACTGGATCCTGTTGGAACCCTAGTTCAGCCAAAAAAAATTTTTCAGTAGGGCATCCACCCCGTCCCATAAACAGAAGACTGAAAATTTCACTTTAAACCAATTTTTCCTTTCACACCTAAAAAGTTGGTTTACAAAGTTCACTAGAGAAGGGTCTAATGTTCAAAGTTATGTAAACAACATAACCTCCAAAATGCCTCCATAAGGAAATTTGCTTGGGGTAAATTCTATAACGTCAAAATGATATCATTGCAGGAACAAAATTTGACAAAATTTTCACTTTTTCATTCACCCCAAATAAATTTCATTATGGAAGCATTTTAGAGGTATGTTGTTTACATAACTTTGAACCTTAGACCCTTCTCTAGTGAACTTTGTAAACCAACGTTTTAAGTGTGAAAGGAAAAATTGGTTTAAAGTGAAATTTTCAATCTACTGTTTATGGGACGGGTGGGTGCCCTAGTGAAAAAAATTTTTTTGGCTGAACTAGGGTTCCAACAGGATTCAGTTTTATATTAGGTATGTTGTTGCAACATTTTCAACATGCAGTTGGGTGGTGAACTTGTTTTGGGACACCTGGGCTGTTTTCAAAAAAAATGGTCAACTTTATTTGCAGTGACCCATGCTTTAGTGGGTTGTCGGCAGCCGCCCCACTGGTTTATTGTGAGGGGGGTTGTTGGCAAGACATCCCCCAAATTTCAGCTTTCTACCACCATTACAACTGGAGATATGGCTCTCGAGGTGTAGCCAATCAAGTGGGTGGTGAACTTGGTTGGGACACCAAAAACGCCAAAAAAATTGTTGCATATAGGTCGACCCACCCTGTAGTGAGTCGCCGCACCTCCCCCCATTGTTGGGGAGTAGGGGGGATTTACAACTTTATATATACAAAGTTTTAGTTTTAAAACACCCCCATGGACGGAGATATTGCATCCGAAGTGAAATAAAAAAATGGGTGGTGAACTTGTCCGGGAAGGTGTTTACATGGGCCAGGCTCATTACGCACAGAAACCCGTTACGCACACGCGCCCGTTACGCACAGAATCAAAACCCGCCACGCACAGACGCCCGTTACGCACACAACTGGGCCCTGTCGGACAAGTCGGCCATCTGAGTTCAGGATTTTTATGTGTGT
>OZ038454.1:3171003-3216744 GCA_964036195.1 Sphaerolaimus hirsutus | reverse complement strand
TTAATTTCGGTTTAAGTAAAATCCTCAATACACACTTTTAAAGCTGGTTTACGATGCCTTCTAGGGGATGATTTAAGGTAAAAATTCGCGTAAACACATTGCTCCAAAAATCAACCATGGAGGAGGTTTGATGTGGTCACTGTAATGATGTCATCGATGACATCATTCCAGGAACAAAATTCGCCTTGTGGGACAGCTTTTGTGTTGACCCCCATCAAATCTCCTCTATGGTTGATTTTTGGGGTAATGTTGTTTACGCGAATTTTTACCTTAAATCATCTCCTAGAAGGCATTGTAAACCAGCTTTAAAAGTGTGTATTAAGGATTTCACTAAACCGAAATTTAATCTGGAACTTGTGTATGGGTGTCAAATACACTTTCATACCAGATCAAATTTTCATTTTAAAATTTGCTTTTTGAATACACACTTTTCACAGTGGTATACATTGACCGCCAAGGGACATTCTAATGTATTTTTTATTTTTGCTGTCCAGTGCCAAACCTGGACAGCGAATTCTCAAAAATATCATATTATTTTCCAGCGGTCCACTCTCAGGGGGGTCGCCAGGGCCAGGGGGCTCAACCTTCCGTGAAAAGTAGTGGGGGGTGTCGTGTACACCCCCTCAAAATTTCGATCAATTCCCCCCAACAGTTTTAGTTTGGCAGCCCGTTATATCAAAAAAAAAACGGGTGGCGGACCTCGCGTGGACAGCGATTTTTTCAAAAAAACTATTCATTTATACGGCGACCCACACTCAGGTGGGTCGCCGACCTTCCCCAGCGCGTATATAGTAGTGGGGGGGTTTCGAGTATATGCCCTCAAAATTTCGAATAAATCCCCCCACTACAACTGGAGATATGGCGTCCGGCACCGACTCAGAATTTGGGTGGCGGACCTGGCGTGCACCCTGTTTATTTTCGTTCATTCAGATGGGATATGGTAGATTTCATTGTAAGGTGTAATGTCGCTGCAGTATACACATTATCACTGGTTGTAGTTTTCGTTGGTTTTGTGGCAGTTTTACTTTTAACCATAGTTGGCAAAAATTATTTATGTTTGTACTCAAAATAATACGCGTACTCACTCGCGTACTACATAAATACATTTACGTTTCCTCCAGAAAAATACCAGTACTCATTTACTTGTGTACTTTTTGAAAGTACGCGAGTACAGAAAACGTATATGTTTGCTTTTACACTTTTTTTAAATACCAGTATTATTTTAACAACTCTGATTTCTGCATTCTACCATGAAATAATAAGCTGTGATATGCTCCTGTAGTATGAAATATCCAACCAATGTACTTGCACATGTAAACTTGGGTATATTGTTTTTCTGTTGTTCAGCCGATTATTACCCGATACCCGGTTATTTTATTACCCGGAACCGAAATTTTGATCATTTTAGAACCGAAAGAACCGAACCGGAACCGAGTTTAAGAACCGAACCGAGAACCGGAACCGAAAATTTATAGGAACCGAGAACCGAACCGAAATCTTTTGGAACCGAGAACCGAGAACCGGAACCGAAAATTTTGAAATTCCCAACCCTAGCCCTGAGCACCCCCCTATCCCCCCATTAGACCTAAATACCACCAAAACCACGCAACCCCCCACAGCAATCATCCAAGCGCGCCGCCCTCTTCGCCGCGTCAGAGAGCCACGGGCGGCACGTGCGCTGCTCCATGCGCGGCTACTCCTGCGACCGGCACCTGGTGCCACTCCCGCACCCTGTAGAATGTCATGTAAAGTGTCAAATGTCATGCAAAGTGTAAAATGTCATGCAAAGTGTGGAAAGTTATGGAAAATGCCCTGGAATTTTTTTTATGTCATGCAAATTGTCTAAAGTCAAGTATAATGCCCTGGAAAATGGCAAACTTCATTTGCCATTTTACAGGGCATTTTTATTGGCTTTTGACGCTTTTCATCACATTTGCTAATTTACAGGGCATTTTGCCATTTCACAGGGCATTTTACAAGACATTTGACATTTTTCAGGGCGTTTTACAGGGTCTGGGAGTGCCTCCCCCAGTTCGCTCTGTGCGTGTTGGCCACGGGATTTGACTGGTTGGCACGGGACGAATGCGAACTTTTGAGGAGTTTCCGGCAGCAGAAGTGGACTTTGAGTACTAGTCAGGTTGTTTTAAAATTGGATGTTTTTTTGTGGGCTGAGTTTGGGTTGTGGGTGTTATTGGCGCACTACACCCTGAAATTTTGACTTATGCGTAGTGATGTTAAGCACACCAGAACGTTGACACCAAGCGCCAAGAGCACCTGAGCGCCAAGCGCCAATGGCACCAGATAAAAATGGCGCCAAAAGCACCGCGACGCTTTCCCAAACCCAAGCGCTAATGGCGCCAGCGCAAAATGGCGCCAAGCACACCAAAAGCTCCATGGCGCTTTTACATCACTATGATTGGCATTTGCTCCATGGCGTGGCACCTACAGTTGGCGCCGGCGCCATGGCACCATCAAAAATCCCTGAGCGTTTTCAATCCACCACTTTCAAGGCGCCGCACATCCTACCGACGCTGCGCGAATCAGGCAAACCGGAATTGATGTGGATCGGGGCCAGTTTCGGTCCGGTCGACCCCGAAGGCTATGGCGTTTGCTATCGATTTTCCGCCGACGAAGCCTTCGTTATGTACGTGTCTGCGAGGAAAAGCGCTCAGAATACGGTCGGTTTTCGTGGGTTAAGTGGCCGTGATGATGGCACAGTTTTTGTCTGAAAATGTGTTTTTTTTAATTTTCAAGTGTTTTTCTCGGATGATTTTTTTCGAATTTTGGAGGGTTTAAAAAAATTGTGTTTGATTTTTAAAATTTTCGTATTTTTCCACGGGTTCGTAATTTTTGTAACATCGATACATTTTGTGATAAAAAAGCCACATATTTTGATTTCCAAGAATTCAATTTTTAAGACTTACTTTTTGACTGAATTTTTTCGAAAGCATAAAAATAATGGAAATACATGTCGCCGTCTTGCAGAACGCTCATCGATTCAGGGACCATTTGAGGCAGAGTCTCAAGAAATTGGACGAGCTTTTCCCTGATGATTAGACGCTCTCTGTTGAAATTAGCAGCAGCGTAAATGAATATTGGTTGACACACTAATGCACACTGGTGACAGTCCCAAGCCTTGTAAAGTGTAAAGTAAAGTGGGTCAAATGTAAATGTCAGATATAAATGCAAAGTCAGATGTAAAATGTAAAATAAAGTGTTAATTGTCATGCAAAGTGTCAAATGTAAAGTACCAGTGTCAATTGTGTATCCAAATTTTATTTTTTTATGCAAATATTATGTTTTTGTATCTAAATTATGTGTCGAAAAATAATATTTGAATACAAAACATAATATTTGGATACGGCAAATAAGATTTGAATACACAATTTGCACTTTACTCTACATTTGACACTTTGCATGACAATTGACACTTGACTTTACATTTTCCATTTGACTTTACATTTGACTTTGCATTTGACGTTACATTTGTCACTTTACTTTACACTTTACAGGGCTTGGCACTGCCCCCTGGTTGCCAACCAAAATTTCCAAAAGTGATAAATCTGTTGCGAACACATTTGAGTATACCATGTTGAATGATTTTATTTCCGTTAACTATTTTTATCGCAAATTCAAATGTGCTTAAAACGACTTATCAGCTTTGAAATTTTCGGTTCTCAACTAGTGCACAGATTCCTCTAAGTATTCCTCCAGGTGCCGGTTCCGCAAGTGGAAAAGTTAAGAGTTAAAACTTAAGAGTTGAGTAAAATGATAAATGATAAGTTAAGAGTAAAGTTAAAAGTTAAGAGTTGAGTAAAATCATTTGTCGTTTTACTCAACTCTTAACTCTTTACTTTACTCATAACTTGTCATTTGTCATTTTACTCAACTCTTAAATTTTAACTCTTAACTTTTCCACTTGCGGAACTGGCCCCAGTGCTACCCCAGAATATCTATAAATTTTTAAAAACACGAGCTTTTAACGGACACTAATTTTTTATGAGATGGTGCTGTCGCACACGTGATGTAAAAGTGCCATGGCGCTGGCGCCAAAGCAAAAGCGCCATGGTTTTTTTGACGGTTGGCGCCATTTTGCTGTGGCGCTATTGGCGCTTGGATTTATTTTTATGTGGCGCCAGGAACAAAAGCGCCTGCCACTGCGTGCTGGCACCATAGAAAACAGCGCCATGGTGCTTTTGGCGCTTGGTGCCAAAATATTGGCGCTTTTTACATCACTCATCTGGTATTTACTCAACTCAGTAAATTTGTGCTATTCTGAAAGTGGACTGTTTTCCGCGACTATTTTTTTATCTTGATTATTGGTGAATTTTTTATTTCGACGATAAACACAAAAACCTCAAATACGATATTTTGTCTTTTGAAGCGTGCGTACCGTATTACCTCGAAATACCCCCAGGGGGTTTATTATTTCGCCAGCAAAATTGGAGGGGGGATAATTCGAGGGGGGTCTATTATTTCGCCAGAAATTTTCGGAAATTCCCCATACGCAGGCGTAGAAAAATCAAACAATTACATAGATGTAAATATATGTGTTTATAGGCATATATAACTGTATATACACAAAAACCCTTCCCTAACGTCACTTAATCATCAGTTTTAACGTGTGTTCTGCATTGTACAGATCACAAACTGCGGTATCTGTCATGTACGTTCACGTTACACTCAATTTTAGGGGGGGGGGGTATTTCGAGGGGGGGTTTATTATTTCCTCAGCCGAAATTTAGGGGGGTTAATTCGAGGTAATACGGTATCCTTTTATTAAAGGTGATTTTGGGTGGATACTGAAATGTTCAAATGCATGGTCAACATATTTCGTTTTATTTATAAATCTATTTCTATCGTCATTAGCGCCCAGAACTTATTCATGGGGGTTCTCATCTCTTTTATATCATTTACCGTATTTGCACGAATAATTCCCATGGGGACTTTTTCTTTTCTTTTTTGACTATTTGAAGGATGGAATTATTCGAGGGGGAATTATCATTTTGTCAAAATTTTCAAGCATTATCCACTCATTTCACGAAATGTGCTCTTTTTCGAGGATAACATGTAATTTTTGTTCAAATTGAGCGACAAAATTTATATGCTGAAAGTGGGGGGGGGATTTATTCGAGCAGATACGCTAACTTGAGTAGCTTCGGTGCAATATTATTTTCAATCACCACTTCTTGTCAATTTTTTATTGATGTCATATTTATGACTTTCAAACATATCTGATAGATTTGGCTGTTACTTCGTCTGATTTTTACTGGTGACTTTTTGTGATTGTTTTTTTAACGCTTTAATAGTACCGTAGTTCTTCTAAAAGAAGAGAACTTTGCTAATTCTCGTTAACTTTTTTACCTGGCGTTCTATTGGAGGTGCCCTTCTATTAGAGGTATGTCTAAGAGGTTGAGGTTCTGTTAGAATAAATGCGGTAGTTTTTAGTTGAAATTTTAGTAATGGCGCCAATAGTCTTTTAAATACATTTTTGAAATAATAATGGCGATATCATTCACACTGATGAATTGTCAGCTTAGGTACTTTGTCAGTTACATGTTGAGATTTGTTACCTTTTTCATGTCCCAAATTGACTAATTTCGACACACCGTATTGGCTTGAATAAAGTGCCATGTTAGCTAAGTTCTGAAACAAAGTGCCATGCTTGAATTTAGTGCCCCAACCCCACGCATGGGGGCAGTCCAAAAGTTTGTAAATAATATGCCCAGTAAAATGTAAAATATCCTTTCGATATGTTTTTTATTGGATGTATGAAATTTCTGATGACATTTTACATGACTTTTGATACTTTTCATGACATTTGACGTTTTACAGGGCATTTTACCTGAATGCAAATGCCTGAAAACTTAATAAATAGTTATATTTTATATACCTAGTTTTATATTTATTTATCACCGTATGCTCATATTCAGAATTTTTTAAAGAAATGCACTGTAAATATGTTTGGCTTTGCAATGAAGCAATACAATGCATTTATCCGCCCATTTTATAGCATATTATTTCGTGATTTTCTGCGTGAAGCAATGCTCGAATTAAGTGCAATGCTCGAATTAAGCGTCACTGAAGGGTGAATAAAAACAGTGCCCGATATTCAAATTCAAGCCAATACGGGATTTCGACTTACCTAGATTTATTCCAGATTTTCATGTATTTACCTATTTACGTACCTCATCATTTATCACTTTTTGTAGTGTTTTTTTTTGCCTTTGTTCAAGTGGTTTCTAAAGTTTGGAATACCTAGGTATTATCATGATCTGTGAACTCTCTAATGAAAGTGATATATGCGTGACTAATGAAGCTAACATAATGTTAAAACGACTGGTGGCAGTAGGGCTCGAAACTCGATTTTTTTTAAACTCGAGTTCGAGTCGCAACCCAAAAATTTTTCCGGTCGAGTCGGCGAGTCGAGTCGGTCGAGTTAGTGAAAAGTCGAGTCGAGTCAGTCAAAAATCTCGAGTCTCGAGTCGAGTCGAGTCGGATGCGTTACATTTTGGAATGATGCTTGCGGAAATTTCAGATATGTACTGGTTTCTCTACAAAAGTTTTCACACGCACTTAATGACTTCTAATGCCAACAGTTCATTTTGGTATCAAGATAAAGCAAAACTATAACTTTTTGTCACACATTTTCACTCTCTTGATGTTGCCACAAAAAAGTTGCATAAAAAAACAGCCTGGCAATGGAAAAACAACATTTTATTGACCCAGTTTTTATAATATGTCACAAATATTCTGTAGAATTGCATAGCAATAAGAAACTCAACTTTAGACATCATTCTATGCATACAGCAGACCAATTAATGATATATTTTGCACTTGGCGTCGAAATGCGCGATTGCGCGCAAAAATTTTGAAAAATATGTTTAAAAATTCATATTAAATTAGATATCTTTGACATGATTCAATGGTGAACCCCGACTCGAAATTTGCCAAAATTTCGAGTCGAGTCAGGCCAAAACCTCGAGTCTCGAGTTTGGGCCATATTTTTCCGGTCGAGTCTGTCGAGTCGAGTCGGTACCCAGTTTTCCCCTCGAGTCACGAGTCGAGTCGAGTTGAGTTCGAGCCCTAGGTGGCAGTCCCGCACAAATGTCAAATGTCATTGGCGGCCCGCGCACTTGTTGACACACGTGTGTCAACTGGTTTGTGTCAACTCAGATTTTGACTTCACGTGTCGCAGAGGAATCTCTCGTGAGCAGGGTTGGCAAAATCTCAGAAAAAAAAAATGGAAAATTTAAGAATAAAATAAAATAAAATGGAAAATTTCAAAATAAAAATATTAGGTTGTCAACTAAGTAACCTTAATTTTTTGCGTATGTATGGTCGCAAAAAATCAATGCTACTTAGTTGACAACCTAATAATAAAAAATTCGAATTTTTGTAAAATTGTATAAAAATTCGTATGTTGCTCGTGAGGCAATGTTGACAAAATATATTACGGCAAGTGCATTGGATGATCGCTGTGCGACACGTGAAGCCGAAATGCGAGTTGACACGGGCCAGTTGACATACGACGTGTGTCAACTAATGTAGGGGCCGCCATTCAGTGAAGTTACAGTGAATTATCAATCACAATAAAAAGAAAAGATTTTATTATTTTACCGAACATTCATTATTTACTTTCATTAAAATATTTATACCGGCTATCCACATGGGAGTTATTTTGTCATTGGAAAATTAAGCAAAATACATAATCAATATACCTATTTTATGAATGGGGTTAAATTATTTCCATAAGCTTTTAAGTAATAACACACATTTCAAAATTCATTGAGGGGTAGTTATCTTTTCCACAGTCCGCTAACAGGGGGGGGGGCTTAATTGAGGTTACCTATACGATACAAAAAGTTCATTTTTGTCAAAAGATCGCATGTCCCGAAGTGTTCCTCAATGCAGAGTTGTTAAAATACCGGTATTTTTGGAAAGCGTAAGCGTAAGCGTAAATACACTTTCCAAATTTTGAGTATGGATACTCAAAGCGTAAGGTATTTTTAAAATACCTGGGAAAGAGTAAAAAAAAGCGTAAGCGTAAAAAATTTTTAACAGAGTCGTTGTTCAGAGGATTCTTACAAAATCAGGCTCCCAGCGAAATTTTTTGACGCCCACTTGGTAGTTTGCCCTTAGATTCATTCAATTCATTGGCAATTCATCGGCAGAAACACTAAGTCATTGCCGCAGGCAGAGTTCACTGGGGCAGAGGCATTGCCACAATTTCAGTGCATTATTGCGCACACGCAGTCGCTTTTTTTGGTACGCAGTATTTTTGGTAACTACTTCTTCAAAACCGTAAAACCGTACCGTGTGAAAAGCTTTTTTACGCTTTTAGTACCCGGGTAATTCGGCCGGGAAAGCGTAATAAAGCGTACGGGTATTTTATGAAAGCGTAAGCGTAAGTATAAATACCCATTTACCCGGGTATTTCGGGTAAGCGTAAATACGCTTTCGCAACTCTGCCTCAATGTGCCTCACCTTTCGAATAGTTTCAGGCATAATAATATGGTCACTGGCAGCGTGAAGCACATGTGTTCGCGGGGCTCCGGGAGGGCCACCCTCTCCAGGGCACAGGTATATTTAATTTGTTGTCTTGAGTTTGTTTGAAGGGTCTGTGGGGGTTGCTTGTAGGGTTCAAACGGGATTGACTTTTTGGGATCGGGATTCACTTATTGAGATTTTGGGGTCGGGATTGGTATTTTGAGATATCGGGATCGGGATTTGGGTCTAGGGATAGAGATTTGCTTCACTGTTCTGGCATTCACAGTTGTTCATAAAGGTCTCAAAACACTGTTGGATGCCAGAAAAGTGTCATGAAATGGACGCTGGGGGTTTGCGTTCACATTTTTGCACACAAAAATGTCATTTTATAATTTCCACTATTTTTTCCGGGATCGGGATCCCGGACTTGGGAGATTCTCGGGATTGGGATCGGGATTGGTATTTTTGGATTTCGGGATTGGGATTGGGGTTACGGGATCGGGACTGCTTAATCCCGGAATCTCACGGGATCCCGTTTGAACCCTAGGTTGCTGTACCCCCCCCCCCCTCCGTGATTAGTGTGCCATCTGGAGAGGTTTATGAGAAGTTTGCCCAAATTTTTGCTGTCTATTTTCTTTATTTATGTATACTCTGCGTCTGCAGACTGCAAACTATGCGTCTATAAATTACGTGTCGTTATCGATAACGCCCGAACTTATGGGTACTATGTATGCACTGTTCAGCCGACGGAATGGCGCCATGGCGCTGGCGCCATTCGATTTTTTTCTGGTCTCACACGGGAACGGAGGGGGGGCAACAGCCCCCCCCCCCCGCTGGATACGTCTTTGAGTGTATTTTTCTTAAAAATGCAAAGCGTTCAATAGTAAAAAATCACACCACAGGCATGGCTGGGGCCCCCGGACCCCCAATCGAAAATCCGGCCGTTTTTGCCGTCCCAAAGTCGATTTCGAAGTCCACAAGAGATCGACTTGGATAGAAAACGGCGCACGCTGCAAATTTGGAATGACCGATTTTGGAGGCGACACAACAGATTGTTTGAAAATGTTCGTTTTCAGGTGTTTCCATTCTCGTTTAAGTTGATCAAAATACCGTATTGAATCGAAATACCCCATAAAGGGCTTATCGAGGGGCTTATTCCGGGGGGGGGGGGGTTATTTTTTAGTCAGAAATGTTCGTGCATGATCGTCGTAAATAATAAGTTGATGGTGATAAATGTGGCTAAACAGGATATATTTTGACATAAATATGTACCTTTATATCTACACAAACTAGACAATGTGTGGCTGCGATGCAAATTGGCAGCAATTATACATCATGTAAATACATTGCATGCATCATAAAAAATTTATATATTTTTTCAACAGGGTTATTTCGAGGGGGTCATTTTTTCCTCGGCTCCCTCAAGGGGGGGTCAATATGGGGAAATACGGTAACCAAAAAAATTCCTTAAAAATCACGCAGGAAAAAGAAAAGTTTATACAACTATCGGACAGCAAGTCACGCTCTCCCAGTGATGAACAAATGGCAAAGTTTTACTCTGAGTTTCTGAAATCGCGCGCACCAGCGCTGAGGGATTATAACAGGTACAAAATGTGTTTTGATTTATCTTTGAAAATAGCAGGGGTCTAGTAGGTGCATAACCCCCCCCCCCCCAAAAAAAAAAAAATCCAATGATCTAAATATGTGTCCAGAAGCAAATTTTTTGTTACTACCGTATTTCTTCTAATAGAAGGGCGCCCTTCTATTTTTTTCGTCAACTTTTTGACCCGCCCTTCTATTGGAGACGCCCTTCTATTTTTTCGCCATTTTTTCAGTGAATGTTTTTCATGTTGTGTCAAGGTTTATCAAAGTGTTTTAAAGAGACAGTTCATATAGTGATGATTTATAGAGTTCATTCAACATTTGATGTTAAAATAGCACAAAATCAATGGACAGAAGCCACTAAAGTACAGTGTCCGCTGATATTTTCAATTTTTTCGTGCATTTGGCACAATTCCAGCACTTTGTGTACCTTCTATTGGAGACCGCCCTTCTATTTATTTCCTGGCCAAATTAAGTCTAAAAGTGTACCTTCTATTGGAGAACCGCCGTTCTATTAGAAGAAATACGGTATCCTCCGAACGCTTTTTGTTTAATAGGCGGCGTGACCACATAGCATGACGTTTTATCTATTGGGTCAAATTTAGTCTATGTGAAGGAAGGGGGGGGGTGTTGACTCATAGTCACGCCGTACAGTAATGAACAGGAGTCCCCTGAATCCCTGTTCAGCTATCATCTATCTCGAGCAGGGACGTACGCAGGATTTTTGAGCGGGGGGGCTGATTATATACGGAGCCCGGCGAACGGGGGGGGCGGCGCCCCCCCCCTAAAATTTGGCCCTATAGCAAAGGAATAGAGCCATGGCGCTGGCGCCATCTGTAGGCGCCAGCGCCATGGCAGTATTGGCGTTGGCGCTGGCGCCAACGTATACTATATAGGTATTTATTAAGACCTATATATAATTACTATGACCACGTTGAGCACTTTTATTTATAATGCTGTTCCTCCTCCTGAAATTATACATACCGTATTTCTCCAATCAAAGCACCCCGGGTGCTTTACAAAATTGTAGCACTTTTCGGACTACTTTTCAAGTGCCATTTATAGCACCCTGGTGCAATACAAATCACGGGGCGCTATACTATGTTTTTTTTCGATACCAATAGATACTGAAGGTTATGAATGAATGATACTGACTGATCAACTTTTTTATACATAATTTATATATCAATTATCATATGCAAATGTAATATTCCCACGACCTTTCCCATTTTAAGTTGCTCTGGTGAATTACACCAGACGCATTTGATGTAGCCGCAGCATGCAATTAAATAGTCATATGTGTGCAAAAGAACGCCGCGCACCATGCAAACAAATTCTTATGCAACAGATGGCTTTGTGATCTTTCCTCATATCTTGTCCGCAATAGTTTTATGCTAGGAGAGGAGATAATCATCAAGTTTTTTCGGATGAGAAGTAAAGCACCCTGGTGCTTTACACGGACCATTTTACACAGCGCAGCACCCCGGGAGCTTTGAACGGGGGGGGCGGTGCTTTGATCAGAGAAATACGGTAAAACAACGGGGTGGGGTTTGCGCTTTTCATTCAAAAAATTTTCATAGTACCTACAAAATCGCTTTACAAAAGTGCCATTCTTGGCAAATTTTTATGGCCGGCCCGGGAACGGGGGGGGCGGCCGCCCCCCGCCCCCCCCCCTGCGTACGTTCTTGATCTCGAGCGATGTTTGAGAAATTATACAACAAATGTTGCTCAAAGTAGCTAATTTTCGCACTTTTTTTCTACCCCCCCCCCCCACGAATATGCCAGCAATTTTTTTATCTATCTATCTATCGCGATATCTAGGAGCGTTTACTATCTATCTGAACCAACCAGAGGTCGAAATCTACTTAACTTCTGGCCGTTGACTTCATTGTTCTCCATATTGAATGCATTTTCCTGCCTTGAATTCCTTAATGATAAAAAGTAATGGATGAAAATAACGCAAAACATAAAGTATTTTTGCTCGCACAATGTTGCGTGCGATTTTAATTGTGTGTTTTTTTCAATCTTGGAATGAAGTGCGAACATCATTTTTCAAGAGTGTACTCGCGCTCTCAATTTGAGCTGGGGGCAGGCAGACCTGTCCGCGGGGGTACCGTTTTTGGGGGTGGGGGGTCTCCAGTGATTTGCATGTTTAACCGAATGGGAGTAAACAGTAACTGGAGACCAGAGTTGTTGAAAGTACCGAACGTTTTCAAAAGTAAACGTAAACGTAAAGTATTTATTTTTTACTCACACGTGCGTACAGAAAACGTGAAGTATTTATTTTTTACTTTTACTCATAAGTAAACGTGAGTAAATTACTTTCGTCCCCAGAAATGTGTTTTTGCCTATTTTTATTCTATTTTGAATATTTTGTCTATATTTTAAGCTTTTTTTACCCTTTGGTTCCTTTATGCATTGAAAAAGCCTATTAAAAGCATGTTTGAAATACGCTTTCTGTACTCGCGTACTTTCAAAAAGTACGCAGGTAAGTGAGTACCGGTATTTTTTCGGTAGGAAACGTAAACGTATTTACGCAGTACTCGAGTATCCGTATTAACAACTATGCTGGAGACCCCCTAAAATGCACCCCCGCACACTGTCCTGAGTCCAGTCCAGTTCCCCAAATCACACATTGTAAAATAATGACAATGACAAATAAAAAAATATTAAAAAAATATTGCTGGGCTCTTGAATATTTCGATGACATTGAACAAGTTTGTTTGATCCAGGCCCCGCCCCAATTTTTGATGACGTTTTTCCTCAGTCTTCGTTCATTCTGATAAAGGGAAAATGGCTTTCGCAGGAAATGGTACAAACGGCAGATCGGCTTGCTGTTGGCGTCTTTGATTACTTTTGTCAGAAGTATTCTGAAAAACGTGCCGAAAAAGTTGAAGATTTGACGACACGTTGCAGATCGCTTTTGTTTGTGATTGCGAAATAGAAAAGAAAGTTGTTAGGAGTACCAAACTTTTTTCAAATTGTATGTAAACGTAAAGAATTTTTACTAAAGCCCCCCCCCCCCGATACAGAAAATGTAAAGTATAAAATGATTACTTTTATGAATGAGTGAACGTGAGTAAAATACATTTTTTACCAGAAAACGTAAATGTGAGTATTTCATGTTCATAATGTTCATGTGCCTTTAGCCTATTTTCAGCTGTTTTTCAGGGTCCGGGAGTGGTGGTTATTGTAGTTGTTGTGGGAATGCTGTAAAAACTTATAAATGGTGGTTATTGTTGCATTTTTCACGTTTTTCTCTCAAAATTGTCACTCTGAAAAAATAAACCCCCGGGGGGTAATTCGAGGAAAGTCATTTGTATCAGAATGTCTAATTAAAATGCCTAGGTATAAGACTGCGATCAGTGCATCGTGCCTTTGCAAATCTATGTAAATATGTAGTTCACTCATTATAAACATACCTTCTTTAGATTATTTCATAATTACCTATAGCAAAAAAATGAATTTGTAAATTATTTGGAGCAATGTTGAATATATTTACATATCTGTTTTTGCTAGTTTCATGGTAAAGTGTGTTAAGTGAGTCTGCATACGTTGAAGTGCAATGAAACACATTTCAGATTTTACCCTCTATTGAGCTTTTTCTCCCTTCCATGCCAGTAGTGTTCATCTTTTAGTGTCAATAAAACATCCATGCCATATAGGTATCTACCTGTATGGCTGGAGGTATACTCATGCCTTGTATGTGCCCATATAAAAGCGTAAATGAAATACGTTTTCTGTAGTCGAGTACCTAAACGCGAGTACGCGTAATTTTTCAGCGTAAACGTAAATACCTAAACGAGATTACTCTATACTCGAGTATACGTATTTCCGAGTAAACGTAAAGGGACAGGCCTGATACGCACATCTGCCTGATACGCACATTTTCCCGTTTTTTTCACTTGACACTTTTTGAAGTGATTTTCAGATATGAGTAAAATGAAAAAAAGTTGCGCAATGACATTAGTGAACTTTTTTCACTTCACTCATATCTGAAAATCACTTGAAAAAGTGTCAAGTGAAAAAAACGGGAAAATGTGCGTATCAGGCAGATGTGCGTATCAGTGCACCCCCAACGTAAATATGTTTTTAACAACTATGATAGAAATAAATATCTGGGTAAATGACGAAAATAACTCAGATTTTTGTTGCGAATGATGAAAACACCCCATATTTTTGTGCAGTTTCAATGAAGCAAAAACATCTCGAAGCGATTGAATTGAAAAATCAATGAAGCGATTGAATTGTTTAGGTCCATAAACAGGTTTTACGTATTCCCATTATATTGAGTGCATTTTTTCTCTTCTATTATGATGATCCAACTTGAATTCTGTGTTATTTTTTCTTTTTGTATTGTACCCATGACTTGTAGAGCCAGCCGCGGTATGTGTGTTTAATAAAATCTCGTTTGGACGTTGCGTAGTGGCAAAACTTGCGAGTTAAACTATACTCTGCAGACACGATACTCTACAAACAGATAGGAGTTATGTCTTCGGCTGGCAGACGGCCAGCCGAGAACTTATGGAAGACTTGATAGCGAGAGATGATGATCGGGACGAAAGTGATCACGTCATGATGGAGTGTTTCCTCCGGGAAAATGTACGGCGTAATGTCATCCGAGTATAGTAACTTTCTTCGATCTAGATGTACAAATAGAATGGAACCATTAAATGATAGACCATTAAACGCTGTACACTGAATTTATCAGTAATTTTATGAATAATATTTTTATGAATTTTTACCAGATTCACCGATAGTGATATTATGTATAACAGCGCAATTTGACAAGGAAAAACTCAATTTTTGATTGTTTATTCAGATGGTATATGGTAGATTTCGTCCTAAGATGCTTGGTCAGTGGACTATAGCTAGTTATAAATAAATGTATAACAGTCAGGAAGTAGTCGCTAGCTCATTGAATGTAGAACGGAAAGAAGTCATTGTATTTAGGTGCCCATTGGTGAAACGCTAGCTGCCGCTAGCGTTCTAATTTTTTAGTTATTTTAAAAAAATATAATTTTTTTTTCTTCCATATTTATAATTTTTTTGTAGTGATGTATCTAATCACCGTATATCCTCGATTAAGCCCCCCTCGAAAAACTGATCGTTTGCCTTGAGGGAGGGGTTATTCAAGGGGGGAATTATTCAAGCAAATACGGTATATAAGTATGTACCGTATTTCCTCGAAATACCCCCCGGGGGGTGATTGTTTCATAGTGGTCCCGAGAGGGGGGGGGTTATTGTTACACAAGAAAAATTTTCAAATCCCAGTACGAAATTGTCGTCTGAAACGTACGCAGACGTCAAAAAATACAACAAAAACCGCCATTTATAAGGTTATGTAGACTAATATTACCTAGTATGTAGACAGTATAAACAATGTTCTAACGTGATTACGACATTGTTTTTACCTGTGTTCTGCACTACGCAGAACACAAACTGCAGTATTTGTCATGTACGTTCCCTTTACACTCAATTTGGGGGGGGGTATTTCGAGGGGGGGGTGATTGTTTCATAGTGGTCCCGAGAGGGGGGGGGGGTCAAACGAGGGGGGGGGGTATTTCGAGGAAATACGGTAGATGGTATAAACCCTGTTCGTGGGGTATTTCAGGGAAATACGGTATATTGATTATGCATTTTACTAAATATTCTTTGAAAAAATAACTTATAAAAATAGAAAATAAAAATAACTGCCAAATCTCACTTAAATATATCCCCCCCCTGTGGATATACGGTACATTTTATTTCAAAAATTTATTGTGGGATATATTAAATTAAATTTTCTGAAAATTACTCATTTTTGGAACGCTAACTGCGGCCGACTTCAACTATTTCAATATCGAAAATGGACCCTCAGCCTGTGCGTGTTCGCCCCCATTGTTTATGGTTTTAAATTATTCATTTTAACAAAGAAATGTTCGCATTCGAATAATGGAGTCAACCGCTGCAGATTTTATCAACGGAGAATGGACATACCGTATTTCCTCGAAATACCGCCTCGAAATACCGCCTCGAAATACCGCCTCGAAATATTCCCACTCGAAATACCCCCCCGAAATACCCCCACTCGAAATACCCCCCTCAAAATGGACAGTATGAGATTATAGCCCCCTTGAAATAACCCCCTCAATATGGACAGTATGAGATTATAACCCCCCTCGAAATACCCCCCTCAAAATGGACAGTATGAGATTATAGCCCCCTCGAAATACCCCCCTCAAAATGGACAGTATGAGACTATAACCCCCCTCGAAATACCCCCCCCCCCAATTTAGTGTATGGAGAACGTAAATAACAAAAGCTGCGGTTTGTTATCCGGGAAACGCAGAACTCACATTGAAAACAATGAATGCGTTAGGTATGTGAGAACATGGTTTATACCGTCTACGTATTTACTTATATAAGTCTTTGGAGTCTTATGCATGGCGGTTTTTGCTGCATTTTTCAATGCCTGTATACCTTACAAACAACAATTTAGTACTGGAATTTAAAAAAAATTCTGGCGGAGTAATAACCCTTTCGAAATACCCCCCGCGTTTAACCCCCCCCCCCCCCTCAAAATGGGCCAGGCCTATTTCGCACATAAGCCTGTTTCGCACAAATGCCCGTTTCGCACACGCATGAAACCCGTGTCGCACAAACGCCAGTGTCGCACAAAAATGATGCCTGTGCGAAACGGGCGTATGTGCGAAACAGGCGTATGTGCGAAACAGGTCGTGCCTGTTTGTGCGCGTGCCTCTGTGCGTGTGAGTCGAGCGTGTGACCGGGCACCCCAACTTTACTCCACTGTTCTGCAAACAATGCGACACTAGGGTTGGGAAACCGGAACCGAACTTCGGTACCCGAAACAGTTTTGGGTTAGTTTAGTTTACCAACGCTAGTGCACGTTCCATGTTCTGGATGCACTAGCATTGGTAAACTAAACGAAACCCAAAACTTTTTCGGGTACCGAAAGTTCGGTTCAGTTTCCCAACGCTAGTTCCGCATTGTCTGCAGAATTGAGTTTCCATTTTGCAGAGCATTTTCTAACACTTTTGACCCTGTAAAATGTCAAATGTCATGCAAAGTGTCAAAATTCATGGAAAATTCCTTGCAAAATGAAAACTCAGACAGCCGGCGCGCCGCCGCCTGGAACTCATTGTGCAGCGGGGAAGGGGGGGGGGGTAAAGTTGGGGTGCCTGGACACGCACCAGTGACGCGCACATATGCCTTTTTTGCACATATGCCTGTTCCGCACATAGGCCTGTTTCGCACAGGCATCATTTTTGTGCGAAACGGGCGTTTGTGCGACACAGGTTTCATGCGTGTGCGAAACGGGCGTTTGTGCGACACAGGTTTCATGCGTGTGCGAAACGGGCGTTTGTGCGAAACAGTGCACCCTCCCCCGGGTGGTAATTCAAAGAAATACGGTAAATACATGTGTATGTAGTGTAATATAAACATGCTTGAAAAATTTTATGAAAAAATAGTTCTTGAATAGTTACCCCCTCGAAAACGTCTGATGAGAAAGGAATTATTTGAGTAAAAATGGTATATTATAAAACGCTCAGTAAGTATTTACAAAAGTCTCCTGCTAATCTCCGGTAGAGAGTATTTGCATGTAGACTACCTATCTGCAAGTATTTACCGTTTCTATGTGCCTGCGCACACTAGTTTTCACACGAAATTTCGAAAACTCTCAAATCAGCTCAGAACGCATTTGAGTTTTCTACAATGAGGTGACCGTCAACTACAGTTGACGGAGATTAAAAATGACTCATTGTGGAAAACTCAAACACGTTCAAAGCTCATTTTTGAGTTTTCGAATTTTCGTGTGAAAACTAGTGTGCGCAGGGCCTATGACGCTTTTCGCGAAAATTTTCTTCAAAGCCGGATTACCAGCGGATTGTCATTCTAGGCGTAATGACTAATGATTTAAAAGCGCCGCGACTCTTTCGCACTTGTCGCTAATTTCGACGCGGCGCCATTGGGTCCACAGACACTAGTTGACTGAAAATTAGTGTCAACTAAATTCAATTACATTTTTGTCAACTTTGATGTCAACTTTCCTATGTGATAGAGTAGTAGTTTATTTTATATCGTAACACAATTTTTATTTTTTCTGTCAAGTGCTTTTCAGAAAGTTTTGTGTTATCGTATTACCTCGAATTATCCCCCCCCCCTCGGATTAACCCCCCTCAAAATGGGCTGGGGAAATAATAAACCACCCCCCCCCCTCGAAATACCCCCTTCCTTCGGAATCATGTATGTCATGTACGTAATACATTCGACATGTATGCAAATGTACATGATGTATGTTACAGCTAATTTGCATTGCAGCTACACATAGACTAGTTTGTGTAGCTATCTACTTGTAGCTATCCAAATATGCCCCGTTTGGACACATTTATTACCTGTTTTGGGTACGCAAAATGCCTACTTTTAACTACGATCCTTACGAAAATTTCTGACGAAATAATAATAAAAAAACCCTCGAATTAACCCCCCCCCCCTCAAATTTTGCTGGCGAAATAATAGACCCCCATGGGGGTATTTCGAGGTAATACGGTATTTAGTTGACATTCAGTTGACACGATTTTGCGATGTCAACTAGTTTGTGCGGGCCCATTGGCACTTGCCGCCGTATCGTGGCGGTTTTGGCTGTTGGCGCTTGAACCAATGCTTTTTAGTTGACTGATAATGTCTATTCGGAAAAAGGTGGCAATTTAACTTTTTGAATCTCGAATGGGTACTCGATTCGGAGATGGTCCGGCCGTAAAGTAGAGGGTTCTACTTTAGGCCGGGCATCATTACGGCAGTGTTGTTTAAAGTACTGAACTTTTTTCAAAGTAAACGTAAACATAAAGTATTTTATTTTTAGTCACAGCTGAATACAGAAAACGTAAAGTAAAAATTTTCTACTTTTACGCTCTGTAAAAGGTGAGTAAACGTAAATATTTGTAAATACTCGTTTTCTGTACTCGCGTACTTTCAAAACGTACGCGAGTAACTGAGTACCGGTATTTTTTCGGGAGGAAACGTAAACGTATTTACGCAGCACTCGAGTATACGTATTTATCGAGTAAACGTAAATACGTTTGTACAACTATGCATTACGGCCGGATTTACTTTACAGCCGAGATCTCGCCACTCGATTCATCATTCTTAGTAAAAGTTAAATGTCTATAGAAAAAGACGGGTTATTTTGAGAAAATGTAGTAGAATATTATCTCAGAAAGTCTCTCATAAATAACAGAAAATACAAGCTCGCTGGAAAAAGCTGGGAAAATATGAATGAATATTTATAAACGTGACATTTTTCCCTGTTTTCAGATATTTTTTCAAATCTCAGAAAAATTTCTCAAAGATAGACTGTCTCAAAATACATTTTTTTTACAACACAAATTTCAACTAAAAAGTGCACACGTGCTATCTAGTTAACACCTATCTAATAATCATTTTGTCATCTATGCTATTTTTTAATTGACAAATGTAAAAAACGCACTGTGTACTAGGACCCTGTGTTGGGAGCCCGAACCTACCCGAACCGAACCGAACCGAACCGAACCGCGGTTCCAAGGATATTTTGGAACCGAGAACCGGAACCGAAAATTTTGAAATTCCCAACCCTATTGTGTATTATACTAAAATTTCGAACGTAAATTTGAAAAAGTGCACCTCCTCAGTTGACATTGAGTTGACATTTTCACAAGAAAAACCGAATGTCAACTAATGTGTGTGGGCCCTATGGTGCGTAAATACCTCTGTTAAGCTCATGAAAGTAGGCTATCCATCACATCAAAGATCTTATGCCAGCTCTAAAATTACTTTCTGTGAATTCTATTGCATTTTATACCTTCACGGAAAAATGTGAAATTCTTCAAGGGTGGTGTAAATATCAGACAAAAATTATATTCGCCTATCCTGTGGAATCTATCTCACAGCTAATGACATGTATACGAATGATGGAGCATGCTAAAAGACTGCCATACATTTAGCGCTGTTTTTCACGATTTTGTTGCATTTTTATACCTGGGGCACACTTAGACCATGTAGGCTGTAACATGCCCTGTAAAATGTCAAATGTCACGCAAAGTGTCAAAAGTCAGCAAAAATGCCCTGCAAAATGACAACTCGGTTGCCATTTTGCAGGGTATTTTCCATGACTTTGGACACTTTGCGTGACATTTTACATTTTACAGGGTCTGGGACTGGTACCTGCATAAATACCGTATTCCCTTTGTATAAATCGCCTCAGACGTTAGTTGTCATTAGACATTTAGTTTCACTGTCGCTTGACGACCCCCCCCCCCCCTCGTGACGAAATACCCCCCCCCCCCCCGTGACAAAATACCCCCCCGTGACGAAATACCTCCCCCCCCGTGACGAATACATTCGATTTATGTAATGTAAATACATGATGTATTAAGAGCTGCCAAATTGCATCGCAGAATACGCCCCCCTCGCGTTAACTCCCTCAAACGTTTGCCATTTTGCAGGGCATTTTACATGACTTTTGACACTTTGCATGACATTTGATATTTTACACGGTCTGGGACTGGCACCAGGGGGTAATTCGAAGGAATACGGTTGACAATTACGCATGTAGCTTTATTCTCCATGGTGTTGATTAGTGAATAGCTTAGCTTGAGTGGCGAGATGCAATGTTTTCATTTCGCTAGATATATACCACAACCCACGATAGCCTGTTTCTATTGTATTGTCTGCTCCCATGTGCATTGATTATAAATTTATCTAACATTTATGGACATGATACGGCGATTGTACCGTATACATTGCGCTGAATATTACCTTATTTTGATGAATAAAACGTATGATAACACTGCAAAAAATAAGTTCGTGAAGTGTGTGGAAGCGGAATTTGTGAAGACACTTCCACACACTTCACGAAATTTGAGGCGAAGTGTCTTCTGCGCAATTCACGTAGCTTCACGATAACCATAATTCGTGAAGTGCACTTCACGAATCTTTGCAGCATACTTTGCATGGTTCGTGAAGCACCGTGAAACGCCTGGATGCAGTGAAGTATCTTCACGCGGACATTGCACGTCTGTGTGAAGACACTTCACGACACTTCACCGCACATCACACACCCATTTTTAGCTGTAAAAGTTAACTTTTTATTGTAAAATGTTATTGTTGTTTATCGTTGATAGTTGATACATTGACATTACACACACTACTTGACAATCGAAATTTCCACAATAAGGAAATAATGCATAAACTACATTTTACAGAGATGAAAACTGATCCATCACGGTGAACTTTAATGTATTCAAAACAGATTTGTTTGTTGCGGAAATGGCTGTTGTCAACTAGAGTGCGTAAACATTTAGGCACATTATTCATATGTCGTACGGTATATATCAGTAGAAACTGAGCAGTAGGCTACCTCAAATACGCAACCCTCCATAAGCAGATATCCACGCGGTGAAGTGTCGCTCGCAAAGTCTCATTCCTACAGTTTCAAACCGATCAAAGAGATTCAAACCGCTCGAAGTACCCGGAAGCAAAAATACCCGTTTTAATCAAATAAAACACACAAAAAACAGCCAAAACACAAAACCAAAAAAACACTAAAAATATCCAAAAATGCTAATATCCTACTTCACCTTGGCGTTGACTTTGGCACTGGGGTTGGCGCAGGCGTTCAACTTGGGCGGGGGGCCGTCTGCGGTGAAAAAGTGGGGCGAGCCCGACACTTTCGGCAAGCTAGATGGACTGGGGTGCGTGGGTTTATTTGATGCCTGGAGCTGGATTTACTTGGGGCGCTGACCTGGTGGCAATCCCAAGCCCTGTAAAGTGTAAAGTAAAGTGTCAAATGTAAAGTCAAATGCAAAGTAAACTGTCAATTGTCATGCAAAGTTCAGTAATAAAATCTATTCTTTTTTTGTTTTGATTGACACTTTATTTTGCATTTGACTTTACATTTGACACTTTACTTTACACTGTACAGGGCTTGGGTTTGCGCCCTGGGGCCAGTTTCGCAAATTGAGAAGTGATAAGTAAAATGGCAAGAGCGAAGTCAATTGAGAAGTAAAATGGCAAGAGCGAAGTGAATTGAGAATTAAAATGGCAAGAGCGAAGTGAAACCACTTGTTTGTTTTTACTTAGCTTTTGCCAATTCACTTGCTATTTCACTTCGCTTTTGCCAATTCGCTTCGCGGGTCTTTATGTTTATTTTGGAGTACGTGTAAATCCGCAGACTGAGGAAATACTCGTGTGTACAACACTTTTGTTGTACAGTACCGATCTGTACAGGTACTTTTCCAAGAGTATTGGGTACTTCAGAGTATTTCAGAAAAATCAACCGATGCACACAACAAGCAAAAAGCTGACCGTCTATTCCTGCATTCATACACATCTTCACATACCGTATTTCTTCGATATTATTGACGTGTTCATTCACATTATACTCCGGTTACTTTACACCCTGCACGCGTGGTTCCCGCTGGAAGTGTGCCAACGATGGTTAACGCGTGCGAGTTTCATAAAAAGATGACAAAATTGATTGTTGTTATAATGTTATTCATTAACACATTCACATCGATGAATTTTTTTCATATTTTTACGGAAATCGTATGATTTAATAATCATTGGCACGCTTCCAAGACGAGACATAAATCAGTGCGAGAGCAGAGTATCACGTACGCCGAGTATAGCTTGCTCATTTACATTGGCGGGTCTGTGGGGCATCCGAAAAATAAATGTCTAGGTATGTTCAATCAAATACATTGGCAGTCAATAAAAGCGAATAAATACGGTATATTTGTGTCTTGGGATGCAGGCAAAGATAAATACACTTTCCACTCTAATTCGAGGAAATACGGTATTTTTACCACTTTTCTTGCGTTTTGATTGGTTTCGTTTTATCGCGCAGGTCTGCGGATATCTGCGGCAGTTTTGCTGTACCGTAAGTTTTGAACGGTAGTCGAAAATTCCATTACCGTATATAATCGAATAATTCCCCTGCCTTGAATAATTCTCCCCTCGAATAATTCCCCCCTCGAATCATCCCCCCTTTAGGCATATGGTAAACTTTTTGCACCCAATTTGAACAAGAATTGGTACATACATGTTAGGTATTCAGTAAGTAAAGCATATTTAACGAAATCAGTTCAGAGAAACATGCTTAAATTTTTTGACTAAATAAAACCCCCCTGAATAATCCCTCCCTCGAATAGTTCCCCCCTCAAAAAAAGTCTGACGAAAAAAAATTATTCGAGTATATACGGTATATTAAAGCGCCGGTCCGTATCAATATATTGCCCAATTTCAGGATTAACAAGGGACAAGTTTCGATGGGCGAGTTGAAATGCTCTACACACATCAACAGGGGAACGAATCCCTGGTTCGTTTTTCCTACCTGAACACAGATTTTATTAGGAAGACAGGCGTGCCCGACAAATGCGATTGAATCCATAATAATGGTCGATTTCCAGTTTCCACACAAATTTGATGGACTCGATCGATAACATTGAAAAATCTATTCATCGAAATGCTTCCCATATCCAAAATTGTTTTCTGTTGTTGAAAATAGCATCCAAAATCGAAATTCCGCGTGAATTGGCCAAATGTAGCCTTAGACTTGTGCTTAACTCAATTTTGAAAATATCGACAAATTTTGGACTTATCGACTTTTATTTAAAATACAGGCTCGCGTGCTATTGCCGCCGAATGTACGAGATGGCAGCGGCGGAAAACGGTAAATACATAATTTGGTCGCGTGGCGGCGACCCGATTTACGTCAAGATGTGATTTTTCGGATTTTCGGAAATGGTATTTATAATATTTATTGGTGTGTGGGGAAAGTTTTTGCGATTTCCGGACCAGTGGGGGGATATAAGCTGCAATAACATCCCCACTTAAAATTTGACAATAAGATGTTACATAAAAGTGGACAATTCCTATCGTAGTACCTACTTTTATCTCTTAATTGTGTCCAAAACTTAGCATTTTTCAATGAAATTTCGACATAAAATCAGTTGGAAACGTAGGTCAAGTTGGAAACCTCTATCATCCACTTTTACATAATTTTAAATTTGTAAAAAAAAATTAATTTTAACTTAAATTTTAGACACGTAAAATTTTACGCTCGTATTTTACTTGGAGCTGTAATTCCAGGCTATATAAATACCCCCGCTGAAGCCTCACTAATTAGGATTCAGGACGATACAATGGGAGTCGATACGGAAACTGCAAAAACATTCTTGACACACCAATATAACTCGGCGGGCATGAAACTCTACAGTGTTGTTGGACTTAATTCCTGATACTTATGTCTCACATTCAAGTTTGGACAGATGATTTTCGCTCTGTTCCTGGTCGATATTACTTTTGTGGGACCATGTGATGTGAGAACAAAACGTTTTTGCATTTTCGGCTCAATGACTAAGTTTTAAATCGAACCAGGATGTTAGATACATATACGTGTCACAGTGCCAAAAAAACACGTATGTATCCTAACCCACAAGCAGATAGAGATGTACAGAAAGAGTTGTATAAAACGAAAAGCTAATCGTTGCGAAACGAGCGAAATCACTTGTTTTAACGAAACGTGAACTCTTTGAACATTATTAACATAAGATTTATCAATTGCTTTTTTTAAATTTCTAGGTCTATCGGGAAGATTTCATCAATTTTGTTTCCCTCATATTGCGAAATAATTCGTGCAGTTACGTTTGGCAAAGTGCCCATTCGGTTAAGGCTACAGTCGTTGTGTATTCTTTCAGAACATTGTATGCCATCATGTCCGCCGAGTTTTAAGTGTAATATTAAATGTCAACGAAGGACCTTAACTGCTGGAATGTGGTAATGAACGTTGGATGTGTTTTGCCAAAGAAATACTTTTATTAAGCGTTCAGCGCGCTAATGCTGGTGCCGTAAAGTTTGCAGACATTTTTAATGAACTCAAAAATCTTTGCTTTGTTCTTTCTATGTGCTGAGCGATTTGGGAAGCGAACAGGGCCAGTTCCGCAAGTGGAAAAGTTAAGAGTTAAAAGTTAAGAGTTGAGTAAAATGACAAATGGCAAGTTAAGAGTAAAGTTCAATGATAAATGATGAGTTAATAGACAAGAGTAAATTTAAGAGTAAAATTAAATGACAAATGATTAGTTAAGAGATAAAAGTAAAGTTAAGAGTCAAGCAAGTGTATCCAAATCCTATTTTTCGACATAATATTTGGATAAAAAAAAGAAGATTTGGATACAAAAAAAAATAAGATTTGGATACACTTGCTTGACTCTTAACTTTACTCTTATCTCTTAACTAATCATTTGTCATTTTACTTTCCTCTTGTCTCTTAACTCATCATTAATCATTTGACTTTACTCTTAACTTGCCATTTGTCATTTTATTCAACTCTTATGTTTTAACTCTTAACTTGTCCACTTGCGGAACCGCACCAGATTTACAAGGCGTCGCGGGCCAGTAAAAAACTCTGTACTTTTTATGCAACGTGGGCCGCATGCTATGCAATTTTGTTAGGGACACAGTCCATCATGACATCATCAATAAAAATTAAAATTTGTCAATAAAAAATTATTTCAGGTAAATTATGAAACATGAATGTGTTGGCTGTAAATACTCTACTCAGTCTTTTTCTTCTAATGATATTTTTACTTTTGTGAAGGTGCATACATAAGTATCTTGTTCTCATGCTATGGACCAGGACATAAGTAATTTTGGACGCATACTTTGCAGTCCGACAAGTATACCCAATTCATTCAAACACTGTCCTCTTGCAGAAGTCATTCAAAATTACTATTTTTCACTCCGCAATTATCAGAACATTCAAATCATTCATTCACGGTCAACTTCGTAAAATTCTGGCACTGTGCCATCATCTGCAAGGTGTTCCATTTTGAGAACCCAGGCATCATGAGATTTCAGTTCGGTCCAGTGAACTCCATCCATATCAATCTTCATAACTTTTCCATTATAGCTATACTTCAAGGGTACATTCATGTTGTCTAGCAAGTGAATCACTGTCTGCAAATGTTTGGTTGTTTGTTGTTTGGTTACTAGGTATGTAAAAATGTAAAATAATTTTGTACTTCACTTTGCATTGAAAATTGGCATTCAAAAATGGGTGATTTTTAGAAATTAGAATTAAAAATAAGGCAAGAAAATCGGTCAAAAAATACCATTGAATCTGTCAAAAAAAAACATGGAAAAATAGAAATAAATATAAGTTTGATATTTTCTATTCTCTAATATTTTTTATCTCAGAAAGTATCCAATAAAAAAACGATAAAAAAACTTAAATTTCCCTGAAAAAAATGGCAAGCAAAAATTTAATCATATTTATTTTCTGATATTTTTTTAAATAAATTTTTTGAACGCTAGGTGCATCAACCTACCCTGGACGTTGGCTTTGGAGCTCCAATGATCAGTTTGCCCTTTGTTGGCCAATTAAGCACAATGGCGTAAACAACCGTACGCGCAGACAATTGCTTATTGTAAACACTGCACTTTCATCTTCGCTGATATAAACATCATCAAAAATTCCCTCAATCTCGTTGTTCATCTTTGATGTGTACCTTTGTTGTATTTATAACATCAAATGTAAACAGAGCATAAGGAATGGGAAAAATACTTGAATCTACATATCATCATCTATCACCTACAATCACACCCCTTGAATTGATCCACTCGAAATGTCCCCATGTCCGAGTGAGCTGAAAAAATACCCCCCTTGAAATGTTTACTCCAGTCTGTAATGAATTGTGCATTGTCGCACACAGCACGAACTTGTGCTGAACCCGCGAACTTCACGTTTCACGAGACATGCAGTAACATCCCAAAATCCGGGCCACTATCGCTTCTCGGCCTTTGGCTAAGATCAAAGTGTAATATCTGTTTCTTATCAGCTTAATCTCTGATATGCGACCTATTGGTTGCACTGAGATTAGTCTATTTTTGGGACGTAGGCGTGGAGCCGCAGCTCGCTGTGCCCTGCCGCGGGTTGGCCCGGCGCTGCACTGCCGCTGGGAACGGCCCACCCCCTGGGGGGTACCTCATACTTGCAATTGTGCACTCGTGAATGGGTGCGCCTAAATGCTTTGAATCTATTTGAGTTCGCAACAGTGACTTCTAGTTGACAGACACCTCGATGCACTCTAGTTGAAACATGAGTGTTAACTGGGGGTGTCCGCTCCACAAGTCACAGCGATCTCCAAATGCACTTGTGGTACTGTTGAAAATCAATATTGTGCCTACACACACTAGTTGCACTAGGGTTGGGACCCCGAACCGACCCCAACCGAGCGGTTCCAAGCATATTTTGGAACCGAGAACCGGAACTGAAAAATAGCTGAACCGAAACTGAGAACCGGCACTAATACCCGGAACCAACCATAATACCTGAAAGAACTGAAATTTGTCGGTATAATCTGATCAAAATGCAAGGTGCACCATTGCAGATGCCACTCCATATGATTTTTCTTGCATACATACTGAAGTACCTACATAACACTGTTTTATGTTTCTGTGTCAATATGTGCTGAAATATACCGTATTTCCTCGAATTACCCCTGGGGGGTTTATTTTTCAGAGTGAAAATTTTGAGAGAAAAACGTGAAAAATGCAACAATAACCACCATTTATAAGTTTTTACATCCTTATATAAGGATGTACCGTATTACCTCGAAATACCCCCATGGGGGCAGGGTTGGCAAAATCTCTGAAAAAAATAAAAATAAAGTAAAAATAAAATGGAATATTCAAGAATAAAATAAAATAACATAAAATGGAAAATTTAAGAATAAAAATAAAAATTGCATAAAAATTCGAATTTTTGTAAAATTTTTGTAAAATTGTATAAAAATTTGTATTTTTGTAAAATTGTATAAAAATTCATATTTTTTGTAAAATTTTATCTCGTTGCTTGAGTTTCTACCTGTTTATTCATGGATCTGGGAGCAGTCCCAAGTGTAAAGTGTCAAATGTCATGTAAAATGTCATGCAAAGGACACTTGTCATCACAAATGTAAGGTAAAGTGTAAATTGTCATGACATGTAAAAAATAAAATATCAATTGTCAAGCAAATTGTGTCCAAATCTTATGTTTTATATCTAAATCTTATGTTTTGTATCCAAATTGTATTGTTGTTGGATCCAAATCTTGTGTGAACATTTGGATACAAAAAACATAAGATTTGGATACAAAAACATACTATGGATACAAAAACACAAGATTTGGATACAAAAAAATTAGATTTGGATACAAAAACATACTATGGATACAAAAACATACTATGGATACAAAAACACAAGATTTGGATACACAATTTGCACTTTGCATGACATTTGTCATGACAATTGCCACTTTGCTTGAAATTTGACATGACACTTGACATTTTGCATGACAATTGACACTTGACTTTACAGTTGTCATGACAATTGACAAATTGCATTACATTTTACAAATGTGCCCAGCACACTCCACTAGTCCTTCTACTGAAAATGCAAACCATTCTTATCAATAATTGTAACTTTACACTTGCAGCTAGCTAACAATACATACTGCATGCAACTTTTGAAAAGTAAGAGAAAAATTTGTCACAGGTTTTTCATGTATAGGTCTAATTATAACATTTTTCTGGCCTTGCATGCATGATTCTGATTTTTTTGTAAAAATTTTGTAAAATTTTTGTAAAATGTGTCATTTTATTTTATTAATGACTTTTGGGAATAAAATAAAATAAAATAAAATGAAACAAGAATAAAATAAAAATAAAATAAAATTTTTATACAATTTTTATACAATTTTACTAAAATGAATTTTTATAAAACCAACCCTGCATGGGGGTTTATTATTTCGCCAGCAAAATTTGAGGGGGGGTTAATTCGAGGGGGGGTTTATTCGAGGTGGGGGTTTATTATTTCGTCAGAAAATATCGTAAGGATCGTAGTAAATAGTAGGCATTTGCGTACCCAAAATACGTAATAAACGTGTCCAAACAGGATATATTTGGACATAAAAACGTAGATAGCTACACAAACTACTCTATGTGTAGCTGCAATGCAAATCAACAGTAATACCGTATTTCCTCGAAATACCCCCCCCCCTCGAAATACCCCCCCTCAAAATGGACACTATGAACTTATAAACCCCCCCTCGAAATACCCCCCCCCCCCTAAATTTAGTGTATAGAGAACATAAATGACAGAGGCTGCGGTTTGTCATCCCGACAATGCAGAACACACGTTAAAAACGATGACTCTGTTATGTGAGAACAGTGTTTGTACGTCTACACACTTATAAATGTCTTTAGAGTCTTATAAATGGCGATTTTTGTTGCATTTTTCGACGTCTGCGTACGTTTCAGACGACATTTTAGTACTGAGATTTCAAAAAATTTCTGGCGAAATAATAAACCCCCCCCTCAAAATACCCCCCCCCTCGTTTAACCCCCCCTCAAAATTCTCACTCTGAAACAATAAACCCCCCGGGGGTATTTCGAGGAAATACGGTATACATCATGTACATTGCATACATGATGTATTTATTATGTACATGACGTACATCATTCCGAAGGGGGGGGGTATTTCGAGGGGGGGGTTTATTATTTACCCAGCCCATTTTGAGGGGGGGGGGGGGTTAATTCGAGGGGGGGGGGGGTTAATTCAAGGGGGGGGATAATTTGAGGTAATACGGTAGATGGTATAAACAATGTTCTAACATAACACAGTCAGTGTTTTGAACGTCTGTTATGCATTTCCTGGACCACAAATTCATAGTGCCCATTTTGAGGGGGGTATTTTGAGGGGGGGGGGGGGGGTATTTCGAGGAAATACAGTAAACATTCTATTTTGGCATCATCTTAGCACCTGCATTGTTTCTGGCACCCTTTGGCGCCATTTTTACGTTTGGCACGTTTTTGCACTTGGTGCCATTTTTCCTGGTGTTTTTCCATCACTACATATTTATGTATGTAGTCATTTGCTATTTTCATGGGTGTTTTACATGATGTTTGACACTGCATGACATTTTACAGGGCATTTTACAGGCTCCGGGACTGCTGGACTCCGGGATAATTTTGAAGAACCGATTCCCGAACCGATATAATTTGGAACCGAGAACCGGAACTGAAAATTTTGAAATTCCCATCCCTAGTTTGCACTGTGACTTGGTGAAAACTGAAATGACGACATGGTATTTACCATCAAGTGTACACTTATTGTTTGCCCTATGTGTTTTAGTTATCAAATTTCTAATATATTTAACTTTCATTAATTTAATTTTAATTTAATTTAATCATACGACCAAGTTGATTCATTTCCATTTGAATTTTTATTCAGTTTTCATTGATGTCACAGTGCAAACTAGTGTGTGTAGGCATGATGCCACAAGTGCATTTGGAGATCGCTCTGTGACTTGTTAAGCGGACATCCCAGTTGACACTCATGTTTCAACTAGAGTGCATCGAGGTGTGTGTCAACTAGAAGTCACTGATGCAAACTCAAATAGGTTCAAAGCATTTATGGTCACCCAATCCACGGTCCACAATTGCATGTATAAGGTACCCCCAGGGGGTGGGCCGTTCCCAGCGGCAGTGCAGCGCCGGGCCAACCCGCGGCAGGGCACAGCGAGCTGTGGCTCCACGCCTACGTCCCAAAAATCGACTAATCTCAGTGCAACCAATAGGTTGCATATCAGAGATTAAGCTGATAAGAACAGATACTACACTTTGATCTTAGCCAAAAGGCCGAGAAGCGATGTGGGTGGACATTTTGGGATGTTACTGCATGTCTCGTGAAACGTTAAGTTCGCGGGTTCAGCACAAGTGCGTTCACATGTTTATGCGCGACAACGGATAGGTTTTTTTACACCATACACGGTGGCCCAGATTTGAAAAGTCAAATACGATTAAATCAGGCTGTAATTCACACTATATTGGAATTTTTTGCACTTTTTGACTTTTAGAAGTTGTTCTCTCCCATGGAATGAATGTGAAATTGTGCATTAGAATTGCATTGCATAGAAATTGCAACAAATTTAATGATTCAGTATTCAGTACTGTAAATTTCAGCTTTTTATTTTAAAAACGGCTTCAGTATATGACAGTATTGCCTACATGAAAACGTTTTCTCCCTTTATAAGACAGTAAAAATTTCCATTGACGGCCAAAAACGACCCCCGAAAAAATCAAGCGAACAGCCAACCCACCAGACATCTTTATTAACAGTATCATTCTGATGAATCCAGGGTTTTGTTGCGTAGACAGCCTCCCCATTGTACTTTAGCCAGTCACCGATTTGATAAAGCCTTTCTTCAAATATTGGGGGAATCCTCCCATAGTGCGTTGGGCCAACATTTAGCAGCAGATTTCCGTTGCAGCTGGGTTTTTGTGTTGATGAAGGTTGGTTGCTACCGTAAATTTTCTAATAATACGACTGTCGTACTATTGTTTTAAGCACATTTTTACGTGTGCCGACTGTCGTACTATTGGAGATGTCGCGTTATTGGAGACCTGTCGCCGAATTAGAGAATTTACGGTATTTATCTTATATTTGTGAGGTGAATTAGGGCTTCTCCATGGTACATCTACAGTATCTCTTCTAATAGAATAGCGCCATTTTATATTTTCCCAAACTTGTTATATATTTTATTTACCTGCCGTTCTATTGGAGGTGCGCTTTCTATTTGGTGTATGCCATTCTATTAGAAGAAATACGGTATGCACATATTTATTTAATGATTGCAAAAATCAGGAAAAAGTGTTTAACCTTTTTACTGTCTTTTTATTTATTAAATGACTTCGAATTTCTTCCAAAATTAGTTTTTAGGTTTTGCAATTTAGTTATCAATTTTTTTAACTTTCTACCTAAATTTTTACAACATTTTACAATTTTACCACTAGATATTGCATTTTCAAATTTTCTAGAGTAAAATCGAGTTTCAAGTGTTTTTTTTCCGATGGTGGAATAGAAATTGATTCAAGTTAAAAAAATTGCTATCTATTCAGATGGTATATGGTAGAATTCAGTGTGAACTCGCTCAATGTGCCTGCGCACGCCAGTTTTCACACGAAATTTCGAAAACTCACAAATCAGCTTAGAACGCATTTGAGTTTTCTACAATGAGGTGAATGTCAACTTCAGTTGACGGAGATAAAAAATGACTCATTGTGAAAAACTCAAACACATTTAAAGCTCATTTTAGAGTTTTCGAAATTTCGTATGAAAACTAGTGTACGCAGGGCCAATGGACCACACCTTACAGCTCTGGCCATTGCAGATAGGACCTCTTTCACACTGAGCACATCATTCGCAGTCATTGTCCTGCGGTAGCCCCAGGACCCTGTTTCAAGGGTCATGCAGCATTCCCACTTTCTTTTCATCAGTTTTCCTGCACATTGGCTTTTGATTGTACTTTTTGGGGGCAGGCCTGATACGCACATCTGCCCGTTACGCACATTTGCCCGTTTTTTCACTTGACACATTTTCAAGTGATTTTCAGATATGAGTGAAGTGAAAAAGTTCACTAATGTCATTGCGCAGCGTTTTTCACTTCACTCATATCTGAAAATCACTTAAAAAAGTGTCAAGTGAAAAAAACGGGCAAATGTGCGTAACGGGCAGATGTGCGTATCAGTGCACCCCCTTATTTTTTATACTTGGCTGACCGCAAAGTATGCGCCTAAAATTACTTATATTTTGGTCGATAAAGTGCTAAGCAGGATACTTATGTGCGCACTTTCACAAACAAAAAATCAATATTTTAAAAAAAGAATAGGGCGGAGCTGAGTACGACCAACATGTGTTTCTTGCTTGAAATAGGTTTTAAAATTTTTAGGCATTTAATAATGATAACGTCGTGATTGAGTGTTTCATTCGGAAATACCGTATTTCCTCGAAATACCCCCGGGGGGTTATTTTTTCAGAATGAAAATTTTGAGAGAAAACGTGAAAAATGCAACAATAACCACCAGATATAAGTTTTTACAGCCTTGTATAAGGATGTAGATTGTATAAACGATGTTCTAACGTAACACAGTAAGTGTTTTGAACATCTGTTATCTATTTCCTGGTCCACAAATTCATAGTGCCCATTTTGAGGGGGGGTATTTCGAGGGGGGATATTTCGAGGAAATACGGTATGCATAGCATGTGGTCTGCAGAGTATAAATACGAGGTCACTTTTTACAACGTGGATCAAGTGCGGTTTCTCAACATGCGACTGCACACTAGTGATGGAAAAAGCGCCAGGACATCAGCGCCAAGCGCCAAAAAACGCTTTTTCCGAACCCCAGCACCAAGCGCCAATGTCGCCAGAGCAAAATGGCATCAAGCACCAGAAGCACCGTGGCGGTTTTTTTTGGCTCTATCGCCATCAGTACTGCACGCACTTTAAACATGCTTGGCGCTATTTTACTATGGCGCTGGGCGCTATTTTGCTCCGGCCTGCACTATTGGCGCTGCACACACTAGTTTACTAACGGTAAACTAAGAATTTGGTAAACTCATTTTTCGGCTTCTGAGCGCACCTGAGTTTACCGAAATGAGCTGTTCGTCAACTACGGTTGGAGGAGATTGAAAATAGCACATTCCGGTAAACTCAGATGCGCTAGGAAACTAAAAAAATCAGTTTACCAAATTGTTAATTTTCCATTAGTAAACTAGTGTGTGCAGCGGCATTGCGCGTGCACACGCTAGTTTATTGCCAGATTTTGGTAAATTCATAAAACGGCTTTTTGGATGAGTTTGAATTTACTGGAATGAGTTCTTCTGAATCATCATCAACTGCAGTTGCCAGATACGTCATTCTGGTGAACTCAAAAGCGTTCACAGCAGATTTATGAGTTCACCAAAAACTGGCGGTAAACTAGCGTGCGCAGCACCATTGGCTCCAGTCCAGTGTAAAATACAGAAAAAATTGCGCATTTTACATCCCTACCCCACTGACCCGGGTTGAACTTATCGCTGTACGTGAGATAGCCCCCGTGCTTGCCCATCGTGCCCGCGCCCCAGCGATCGTTCACCACGATTTCGTCTTTTACAGGACTGAAATAAATGAAAAATAAATTGGTTTATTTAGAATTATCCTCAATCCTCGAATAAAACCCCAGGGGATTTATTTTTTTCTCGGACGTTTTAGAGGGGGAGTTATTCAAAGGGTGGGAGGGGGGAGTTATGCGAGGGGGGGGGGGGTATTTTTTCCTCGTAAAACTTGGACTCAATTCATTGTGCAGGGTGCAGTCTGTAAACTCATGCAATTCATGTATTTAACTGTCGATAACAATAAAAAGATGTGTATACACCAGAGTTGCAAAAACGTATTTACGTTTACCCGAAATACCCGGTTATTCGGGTATTTATACTTACGTTTACGTTTACGTTTTCAAAAAATACCGTTACGTTTTGTTACGTTTTCCTGGCCGAAATACCCGGGTACCAGAGAAAACGTAAAAAACGTTGTGAGACCAAACAATTTTCAGATAAATGCAACTTCCGTAATAAATTTCCGACAACTTTAAAAATTTTGCGCGCAAGCGCGCAATTTTCCTCCACAGAAGCCGTACTTTCAAAAATTGGTATATTCAAGATTTAAATTATTCTATAGTTCGACCCCACCTGCAGTGCAGTGCACAGTATTATGTATTAGGTACTTTCCAAACTTGAATTGTGCAAATGCTTATAAAAATTCAGCGGACGCTGTTATTTAGTGGCTTTCGTCGATTGATTTTGTGCTATATTTGACGATCAAATGTTGAAAAACTCTATAAATCATCATAATATCATTTTTTTGTGACATAACACTTGGGAAAACGTTGACCGAATGTGAAAAATTGACTGAAAAACTGGCGAAAAAATAGAAGGGCGGCTTCCAACAGACGGCGTCTCCATAATAGAAAGTTGGTGAAAAATACAAGGGCGCCCCTCTATTAGATGAAATATGGTAACAATTTTTTACGTTTACGTTTTATTTTACGTTTTCCTGGGTATTTTAAAAATACCTTACGTTTTAGTATTTATACTTTCATTTTGGAAAAGGTATTTACGTTTACGTTTACGTTTTCCAAAAATACCAGTATTTGACCAACTCTGGTATACACTGCATGCACATAATGTATCTGCTGTCGCTGCTTTACGCTAATATTCTTTTGTATTTTTCTATTGTATCGTTTTCATCCAGATAGGGGCGTTTTTCAAGAGTGGGAGTTATTTTTTCCTCACCTCGCAAACGTGGCGAGTTATTCAAGGGGGAGTCAATCGAGGGGGGTCTTATTCGAGGATTTGCGGTATTTAATTTGACATCAAAAAAGGAAAAAAATGATTTACCTCTCATTGTACAGCCATGCGAGAAACTCTTTTGACTGCCAATATACATCGGTATTCTCCCAATCCCCATCGCTCCATACAACACTTGGGTGGTAATTTTCGACCAGTTCATAAATTTGGGGTGTTGATATTGCCTGTGATGGGATATAATGGGATTTTTCATACGTGGAACATTTTTTTCTTTTTCAGAAAATATTTTATTTTATCTATGATGACATCATGATGGAGTGTTTTCTTCAGAGAAATGCATAGTACCGTATTTCTTCTAATAGAACGGCATGTCTCCAATAGAACGGCACCTCCAATAGAACAGCAGGTAAAAAAGTTGACGAAAAAATAGAACGGCGCCGTTCTATTAGAATAAATACGGTATGCGGTCAGCTGGATATATCGAAAAAGCTCACTTTAAACCCCGTTTTCTAACCTTTGGGTACTGATCGGTCTTAAACCCCGCCTTTTTATCATCCAAATACAGCGGGTGGAACCATTCGAACAACGAAAAGTAGGCACCAAAAACTATGCCCTGTCCAATCATTGCATTGCGCAGTTCACCAATTAGATCCCTTTTTGGTCCGCAGTCCAAGGAGTTCCAGTTCCAGCTGTATTTGCTGGGCCACATGCAAAAGCCTTCGTGGTGTTTGCTTGTTGGGATGAAATACCTGGAGGGGGGGGGGTTTGAGTGCAGAGTTGTAAAAATACAGGTATTTTTGGAAAGCGTAAGCGTAAGCGTAGATACACTTCCCAAAGCGAAAGCGTAAGTGTAAGTATAAATACCCATTTACCCTGTTTTTTACATGAAGAGAAAATGGTGCCATGGCTCCATTGCGGAAAAATGTATTAATCGCCAACTAAGGGCGATTTTTGTAAAAAAATTACGGGGAGTGATTCAATTGGCAGGGTTATCTTTTCTTCCCGATTCAAAAACAATTGCCATTAGTTGATTGTACAGACGAGTTCAATTAACCAATTATTTATTAAAGTATTATTAGACTGGTGGCAGTCCCAAGCCCTGTAAAGTGTAATGTAAAGTGTCAAATGTAAAGTCAAATGCAAAGTAAACTGTCAATTGTCATGCAAAAGTTCAGTAATGAACTCTTTTCTTTTTGTTTTGATTGACACCTTACTTTGCATTTGACTTTACATTTGACACTTTACTTTACACTTTACAGGGCTTGGGACTGCCCCCTGGAATTACAGGTAAAATTCATGTTCATCAGCATCACCCATCTCAGAAGAGGGTGTTATTCAAGAGAGGGGAGAATTCAATTGAGGCGTCTAATTCTAAAAGTCGACAAGTCCACAAAATGCGATTTTGAGTAAATCGCATTTTAAGCTTCAAACCCAATTGCAGGCCCGTGGTGCTGGTGCCCATAGTGGACTTATCACATTTCTTGCATTTTTTCCCCATAAAAAAAGGATGCGGACGATGGAACTGTTGACTTTTAGCCCAAAACTAAGTGGACTTGTCGACTTCTTGCCCAAATTTTTTGCATTTTTCCCCAAAAATGTCAAATTTGGCACTATGCCATATGGGCATGTGAGGTCAAAAAATTTATGGAAAATGATGAAAAATGTGCGGAAGTAGCCCCAGATGACGTTTCCGGGCCTAGCTCGAAATTTTCATATTTGGACTTGTTGACTTTTAGAATTGGACGCCTCAATTATTTTATTGTAAATATACCACCGTATATCCTTGAATAAGACCCCCCCTTGAATAACACCCTCTCTGTTGGCCAGGTGAGGAAAAAATAACGCCCCCCCCCTTGAATAACTCCCCCCTCTTGAATAAGTCCCCCCTCTGGGTAAAACGGTCGATGAGCAACACACGAAAATGAAAACGAGACAAACAGAAAAATAAAGCTATGTCTGGGCTGATTCATCGAATGGGGTTTGGTGTGTGAAACGAAAAATACAAAAGAATGTTAGCCTATGATATTTTTTAGGTTTAGATGATTGAACACGAATTTTTTAGGATGGATACGTTGTTTTGTTAGTGTTGAACTGGTCATTTTCTGCATTAGATGTGTTGGCGGGATGCATATACAAACAATGAATAAAGTGAAAGTTTTCCTGGAAGTTCTGAGGAAAAAATAACTCCCCCCCCCTTGAATAACTCCCCCCTCCAAAACCTCTGACGAAATAATAACGCCCCTGGGGTCTTATTCAAGGATATACGGTATATCTACCTAATACAGTAAAACACCATACGTTCAACTCACCTTGCTCCCGACTTCTTTATAATCCTCGCAAACTGATGCGCATCGAAAAGTTCAGTTGTAAACATTGGCGCAAAATCGGCATAAGTGAAATCGGGCTTGAAATTATTTTTCATAAATCTGATTACGTCGCCTTCCATGCTGTCCCGCCATTTCCACCAAAACCACTCCGATCATATCGTGATTTGTTCATCATTGTGCTCGTTTTCATGGTGGGCCACATTGAAATATGCGAGCACTAAAAATACCATAAAATGTCTACCATATTTCCTCAAAATACCCCCAGGGGGTTTATTTTTCAAAGTGCGAATTTTGAGGGGGTTGAACGAGAGGAGGGGGTATTTCGAGGGTTTTTAATATTTTATCAGAATTTTCTTTGTAAAGAGACACTTCCACACGTTACATGAGATTTGATGTGAAGTGTCTTCAGCACATTTCACCTGTCGTCGCCGCGATGAACAAAACTGCATACCTAGGTACTTTGTAATGGTTCGTGAAGCGTCGTGAAGCATCTGGAGGCAAACTGAGTTGTCCTCAGGCTCACACTACAGACACTTCACGACACTTCACCGCGCATCACACACCTATTTTTGCTGTGGCACCTGCCCGCATAGATCAAGTGCCCATTTGAAAAAAAAACACACAACGCTGATTGTATCACATAATCACGTGTAAGATGGCACCGAGTACAGGCCCCAATGCATGAAAATGCCGAATTTCGCTTCATCATACCTGCATAAAATCTTGCACGAAAAATGTTTTTAATCATTGTATATCAAAGCTTAACTCTGGTCAAAAAGCACCATAAGCACCTTTGTTCTGAAAATCCGTTGGTAGATAAACGCCTGGGCTATCGTTTGATATGGATATCGGGGCAGGCCTGATACGCACATCTGCCCGTGACGCACATTTGCCCGTTTTTTTCACTTGACACTTTTTCAAGTGATTTTCAGATTTAAGTGAAGTGAAAAAAAGTTGCGCAATGACATTAGTGAACTTTTTTCACTTCACTTATATCTGAAAATCACTTGACAAAAGTGTCAAGTGAAAAAACGGGCAAATGTGCGTATCGGGCAGATGTGCGTATCAGTGCACCCCCATGGATATCACCCCCTAAATAAAAAGTGTGACATCATCAATAATCGTGAATTGGCACAAAAATGCAATAAAATCGAACTCTTTGAGCGGAGTTTATTCGAAACAGAAATTGGTATTTGACCCACCATTTCGGAAGCGGTCTTGCATCGAGCGAGGGCCAAGTGGGATCATAATTCTCTTGGCAACAAACGCAGCCCAGAAAAATGATTAATAGTGAAGCGGGAACAAAAATTTTAGTCATTTTAGACAATGAGTGGTTTTGTAGATTGCCAAATATTTCGTTAGGTAAATACCTTATTTGCTCAAAAAAATGGCCACTATTTTTTTGTAAAAGTGATAATGATACCTATGTTGACTCTCAATTTTTCGGTTCACATGCAAATTGGTTTATAATGATTTAGTTCCATAATGTCCATCATGATTTCGTTCAGCCAAAATTTTGCACATAAATATGATAAAAAATTTTTTATTCGATTGCATATTATTTGGTCCAGCGGATCAGATATTATTTATAACAAACATCATTTCTATTTCCACTTTATGGAAGAAAGTTAATAAAAAAAGCTAAATTTGATGGTGGGGGTGTTTTTCAATCAATTTATCTCATACACCGTAAATCCTCGAATACGCCACACATCTCGAAGATTTGCCGATATTTGACGCAAATTTTATGAAGGAAATGTTTCAAATTCCACTAGACCTTAGCGACCGCTTTCCAGAGCAAATGAAGTTTAATATTTATGTAGGTAGCTAATTATTATTTTAGTTTTAGGAATTCTTTCGGAGAACAAACCGCGTTGTGATGGTGATAAGAGCGTGAACTTTGGCAAACGTGTGAAATGCAAATCACAGTTTTAACTGATACGAGAAATACCGTATTACCTCCAGTATAAGGTATACCTCCAATATAAGGTACCCTCTAATATAGGTAAGGTATAACTTTTGGCTGTAAAAAGCTGATGAAATCAATATATGGTATACCTTACATTGGAGGTACCGTATTTCGTCTAATAGAAGGGCGCCCTTCTTTTTTTTCGTCATAATTTTTACCCGTCAAGATTTTTCGTCAAGATTTTTTACAATTTTACTTCTACTGGAGACGCCATTCTATTAGAGACCCGCCCTTCTATTAGAAGAAATACGGTAATACGGTAATGTCTAGTGGTGGATAGTTACCTTGGTTCACAAAATTTGATTTGCTTTGAATTTCCCTTGCACCCGCTGATATTTCATGTGACAATTGACGGTATAAAAGATTTGTCAATTATGTGTATGAATTATGGCTAGTTGTGCATATCTTGCAAACCGCCTAGATGAGTGCCAGACAAAACATTTTCCAATAATTTTTCTTGTACACACAGCGTTGGTTTGCTATCACACATATTTAGTGCTGCTTGGTAGCTTAAAATTTGACTCAAAAACATTATCCAAGATGCACCCCAATGGCGAGACACAGTCTGGTTGTCAACTGAATTTGTGTCAACTAAATTTTAGTAAATTATGTGATTTCAGCTTTCCTATCTGATAGAGCATACCGTATTTCCTTGAATTACCCCCCGGGGGGGTTTATTTTTTCAGAGTGGAAATTTTGAGGGGGGGGGGTTAACGAAGGGGGGGTCTGTCGAGAGGGGGGGGGGTGTTAAACGAAGGAGGGTAATTCGAGGGGGGTTAAACTAGGGGGGGGGGGTTTATTATTTCGCCAGTAATTTTTTAAATCCCAGTACTAAATTGTCGCTTGAAACGTACGCAGACGTCGAAAAATGCAACAAAAACCGCCATATATAAGACTCTATAGACTTGTTTAAGTATGTAGACTGTATACCTATACACTGTTGTTCTAACATAATACAGTTATTGTTTTCACATGTATTCTGCGTGTGACCGGATGTCAAACCGCAGCTTTTGTTGGTTACGTTCCTTTTACACTCAATTTTTGGGGGGGTATTTCGAGGGGGGGGGGGTTATAAATTCATAGTGCCCATTTTTGAAGGGGGGTATTTAGAGAGGGGGGGTATTTCGAAGGGGGGGGGGTATTTCGAGGAAATACGGGTTTATTTTACATCATGCCACTTAATTTTCATCTGTTATTTGGGATGCTTTAAAAAAATTGTGTTATTTAATTTACATTCAGTTGACACGAATTTACGATGTCAACTACCTAGTATGTGTGAGCCCAATGAGTTTATACTGTGGTGAATGCAAAATTGTCTAAAATGGCTAAAATTTGTTTCTGTGATGAATTGTCATTGGTGAGGGCGCCAATGACGCCAAAGTGTGGCGCTTTTGGCTTTTGGCGTGAGTTGCCTTTTTATTGGTCACATAGGAAGTTTTAAAAACATTTCCCATCTATCAATGAATAAATCATGTTGTAGAAGATCATGTCTTGGCAAAAGATTAATGAATTAATGAGCAGAACATTTATTTAATCTGGGAAAGAACATAACGAAGTAAAAAATCAAACCATTTACAACTTGAAGGCGGAAGTTTTTTGACTCGCGTATCCTAAACATTATTGCACTCAAAATAAAACGAGGACACACTCGTTTCGTTCCATTTGATCACACTTTTTTTGGAACATCGAGAACCGATCAAAAAGTTACGCGGCCATTAAGCCTGACTCTCAAATTTAAACTACCCGTTCACAGAAAAAATCACGGTCACAATAACCCGACGATTCCCACTCACACAAAACAGCCTCTCACCGCCAATCTGTCAACTGCCCAACTGTCAACTGTCAACCGCCGGTCAACTGCGCACGAGTGAACCATTACCCCGTGTCAACTGCCAAGTTGGAACCAGTCGCGAGCATGAACGCCGAGCAGCAACAGCAGGCTTACATGCAGCAGCAGTACGCGCAGCAGCAACAACAACAGTATGCGCAGCCGCAGCACGAGCAGCAGTACGCGCAGCAGAATGAACAGTATGATCAGGTGCGTGTGGGGGGTCTGGTGGATGGTTTAATAGAGTTATGTCGGGGGTGTCGAATGGGGGGGGGGGGGACCTCCAAATCGCCCAGCTATCTATCTTTCCCGGAGGCAAAATTTTGGGCTACTACCCCCCCTAACCCCCCCCCCCCCCCCAATCGGCCAGCTATCTACCTATCTGGAACGATTTTGAGAACCTTTACTCAAATTTACGTTGAAAATCGCTATTTTTCATACATTTTTATAGATTTTCACCTCAAAAATCACCAGTTCATGTGTCTAACTGCCTATTTTCAGCTATTTTGATTACTGTATGTGCCTGGGGGGTCTAAACAAATGTCGAACGTCGTGCATGGTTCAATCATTTTTTTAAACCGTAATGTAAAGTTTTTCTATACTGGTCATTTTTTGCAACATTCTACGGAGCTTTTGGCACCTTGCATGACATTTTACATTTTACATTTAGCCGTGTCGACTTCTCAAAGTGCCAACAAAGTGGGAATAATAAAATCCTTCATTCGCAGGGGCAACAGCAAGAGCAGTCGGCCGAGGTGCAGCAGGACCAGAGTCAAATGCAGCAGCAGCAAGTCGACCCCTGGAAGCAGTACCTGCTCGCGCAGGAAAATGTCTGTTCATGGTTGGGATGGAAAAACGTCATTTTTAAGGATCTTGTTTTTAAAGCACGTTTTTTTTCAAAAGGTCGTCTTTTTCAAAAAGCGGTTATTTAAAAATTTCCAAAGTAAAAACAACGTTTTTGCCCTGAAGTATAAAAGTTTTTTGTTCTGAAAAATTGTTGTTTAAAACGAGTAAAAAACCTCTGAAACCTAAACCCCTAAAAAGACAGTTAAAAGAACTGCCCATTTCCCTCCAACAACCGAAAAACGTTTCACCCACCTAACCTCACACACGTTTGCCCCACGTCACCCAGTGCGACGGGGTGCGGCTAACGTGGAACGTGTGGCCGCACAGCCGCATCTAGGCCACGCGTTTGGTCGTGCCCATAAGCGCCTTCTACACGCCGCTCAGGTGCCACTCCCAGACCCTGTAAAATGCCCTGTGAAATGTAAAAGGTCACGTAAAACGACCTGGAAAATGTGAAATGTCATGTAAAATGTCAGAGGTCTTGTAAAAAGCGGTGTAAAATGTCATGTCAAATGTCATGTAAAACGACCTGAAAAGTGTTAAGTGTCATGCAACGTGTCAAAAGTCTCGTAAAACACGATGTAAAATGTCATGTAAAACGACCTGGAAAATGTGAAATGTCGTGCAAAGTGTCAAAGGCCTTGTAAAGCGCTGTGTAAAATTGCCATGCAAAGTGTCAACAGTTCGCCATTTCTATTTCCCAATTTCCGGAGCATTTTACATGGAGATTTTACATGGCATTTTGCATTTCCCAGGGCATTTTACAGTGTCTGGGAGTGTCCGCAGGGAACGTCCAGCTGATGAAAGTTCAGTGCAGCTGCCGCCCGCCCCGCCGCCGCTGCATTACGACCCGGTGCTGTGCCAGAGGAGGGAATGCAAGGCCGTGTTGAATCCCTTTGCGCAGGTCGATTTTAGGTTAGACGGGTTCGGGATTCGGGTTTTTTTTGAGGGATTTGGATTGGTCGATTTTGGGGAAGTCTGACGTTTTCGCGCTTGACTATTTTTTTACTTGAGATGACGCCGAAAATTATAGTCGTCGTTTACATTACATTCCGTTCCTGACGTCTCGATCACGATTAGTATTGGAAAATATCATTTGAAAAATACAAGAGTTTTTATTATTATTTATTATATTTTGAATATTATTATTTGACATTGACGCACCGAGTCCATGTGCCCCCATAACTCTCAAAATTCAAAATTGAGTTGACAAAAAAACCAGTTGACAAATTTGCCAGGACGAAAACGTGGGCGTGTCCGTTCTGCCACCAGCGGAACCCGTTCCCGCCGCACTACGCGATGATAGCCGAGAACAACTTGCCACCCGAGCTCGTGCCCCAGTTCACCACCGTCGAGTACACGCTCACTGTGAGTTGACTTTTGTGATCAGATTTGATTGAAACGAATGGGCCCACACACGCTAGTTGACATAGACACCGAATGTCAACTGGTTCCCATCCCGATTCAAAACGTGCTGACGAGTGGACGAACGACGTTCAAACGCAAGCTTTGAATTGGGAACGGAACCAGTTGACATTTGGTGTCGATGTCAACTAGCGTGTGTGGGGCCATTGGCGCAAAGGCACTGAAAATGTGCCGCTGAAAAACGAAAAATTAAATCACGATTAGGGTTGGAAAAAAAGCGTTTTTTTTTTAACTCGATGTTTTTTTAAAAAAAACAACGTTTTTTTTTTAAAAAAACAACGTTTTTTTTTATAAAAAAAACGTTTTTTTTAAAAGCTCCCAGATATGACCTAGTGTCAACATATATAGGTATATCAGACACTGGCAATACTCTGTGATGTTAAATATGACCATATAATGGCTGTGGAGCCATGGGATAGCATTATAAGTGGTGATTTGTGTCAAAAATATCCATTTTTCGTCGACATATCGTTTGTATATCGCCTTATAGTCGAATGTTCGTGACTTCAGGTAAAGTTTGGCACGGAATGGTGATCAAACAAGGTTATAAAAGGAGGTTGTTACTTTGGGAGTGATGTTACACACTGTGGAGGTACATGGAAGCACATTACCTCAATATTATATATTACAGCAACATATGTCGGCTTATTCACCCATGGTAGCACATAGAAATGGATGTTTTGATACTAAAAATGCAACAAAACCAATGAAAACAACCACCAATGTCAATTTGTGTGTGAAATTGCGCGCTTGCGCGCAAAAAATTTGCAAAATACCTAGTGCTTAGTACTAAAAATTTTGGCCGATGTTTTTAAAAAAAAAAAACATTTCAGACTTCATGTTTTTTTTATAAAAAAAACGTTTTTTTTTTATAAAAAAACGTTTAAAAAAAAACATCGGCCAACCCTAATCACGATCATTTATAAATTAATCTGTTAACAAATTAGAATTTACCAAAATGAATTACCATTTAGTTGACAACCGAAATTCCCAAAACTGATGAATCTGTGTTGAACATTTTTGAGTTTATCAGAATGAATTATTTCTGATCTCCTTTACCATTTAACAGTAGTTGACAAAAACCTCATTCAAGTAAACTCAATGTGTTTTAAATCGATTAATTAAATTGTGAAATTACGGTTGTCAACTAAAAAGTACTGTAATTAGGGGCAAAAAAACGACATTTTTGTAAGCTATGTATACAATTATGTCGATTAACACAAAACGATCGCAGAAAGCTACCACGATGCCGCCAATTTTCCTGTTCGTGGTGGACACGTGTCTTTCGTCCGAGGAACTGACCGCGCTCAGGGAGTCGCTGCAAACTGCGCTTAGTCTCATTCGGTGTGTTCCGGTTTCGGTCTCGGTTTTTATTTTACGGTAATGAGATTACCGTGGTCGATTCGTCACTTGGAAAAGTAGAAAACCGATTTATAAGTGAGTAAGAAGTTAGAAGAAAAATACATTTAGCTGTGAGAAGTGAAATGGTAGGTAAAAAGTAAAATTAGCGTTTTGTTAATTGAGGAGTTTGCTTCCGAAACTCGATAACTCCATGTTTTTCAGTTTTGTGAAAATTGCATTTGAAACTTTGAGAGTGGCCTGAGCGGGCACGCTTTGAGTGACAACCCTTCCCAATACTTTTTGAAAAGCCAACGAATTTCTTTACATTTTCCATAATTACAATCCTCTGGCCGGCAAATATAGCTAGAGTTAGGTCCATTTGACTGTCATTATGGCGACAAATTTAACTAACAAAATTTTTAACTAACGAGTTTCGGATGCAAACTTCATTTTTGTATGGGTAGTTTGCCCAGTAGAGCCAATTCCCTACCAATTTATAACGAGTTTCGGATGCAAATTTTTTTCAGTGGAGTACTCGAGTTTCGAGTGAAAAATATGATAGATATTTATGGAGTGCTCGAGTTTCGAGTGAAAATTCACCATTTTCATGGTGGAAATATCGAGTTTCGGATGAAAATTTAATTTTTTTAAAAAATAGGTGTCTCTGTATCTCAGGAACGGTACGAGATATATTTACGTGATTTTTTTATTTA
>OZ038454.1:3096272-3170803 GCA_964036195.1 Sphaerolaimus hirsutus | reverse complement strand
AAGTTTAACATTGAAAATTTGATGACTAAAACACATATGGCATACAAACAAGTGTACACTGGATGTCACCATGTCGTCATTTCAGTTTTCAGCAAGTCACAGTGCAAATTACTATGTGTAGGCTAGTGATGTGAAAAGCACCGGGAATTTTGCGCCAACTGCCAAAAGCACCATAGCGCTTTTCTGACCCCCGCGCCAAGTGCCAATGTGCCAGAGCAAAATGGCACCAAGCGCCTGAAGCGCCATGGCGCTTTTGTTTTGACGCTACCCTCAAAGTTTCAATGTTAAACTTTCATTAATTTAAATCACCTTCAATCATACAACCGAGCTGATTTATTTTCATTTACAAAAATTCCAGTTTTCACAAAGTCACCACCAGGTGCAAACTAGTGTGTGTAGGCATAATATTGCTTTTCAGTGTTTCCTACCATGACACTGTGACACGTGAAGGGGAAATCTGAGTGGACACACATTTCAATTGGTGTGCAGGCCGCCATCAAGGTGCCTGTCAACTAGAACCCATTGTCACGTACTCAAAGCATGTATGAGTACCCAACTGGTGAGTCGCAATTGCAAGTACAAGGTACCCCCCGGGGGGTGGGCGTTCCCAGCGGCAGTGCAGCGCTGGGCCAACCCGCGGCAGGGCACAGCGAGCTGTGGCTCCACGCCTACGTCCCAAAAATCGACTAATCTCAGTGCAACCAATAGGTCGCATATCAGAGATTAAGCTGATAAGAACAGATACTACACTTTGATCTTAGCCAAAAGGCCGAGAAGCGATGTGGGTGGACATTTTGGGATGTTACTGCATGTCTCGTGAAACGTTAAGTTCGCGGGTTCAGCACAAGTGCGTTCACATGTTTATGCGCGACAACGGATAGGTTTTTTTACACCATACACGGTGGCCCAGATTTGAAAAGTCAAATACGATTAAATCAGGCTGTAATTCACACTATATTGGAATTTTTTGCACTTTTTGACTTTTAGAAGTTGTTCTCCGCCATGGAAATGAATGTGAAATTGTGCATTGGAATCTTGCAACATATTTACTTAATCATTCAGTATTCAGTACCTCAATTTCAGCTTTTTATTTTAAAAAACGGCTTCAGTATACGACAGTATTGCCTACATGAAAACGTTTTCTCCCTTTAAAAGACGGTAAAAATTGCCATTATAATCTACTCCTACTCGTAACTCCTAAGCCTAAGTAGCCAAAAACGACCCCCGAAAAAATCAAACGAACAGCCAACCCACCAGACATCTTTATTAACAGTATCATTCTGATGAATCAGGGTTTTGGTTGCGTAGACAGCCTCCCCATTGTATTTTAGCCAGTCACCCGATTTGGTAAAGCCTTTCTTCAAAGATTGGAGGAATTCTCCATAGTGCGTAGGGCCGACATTTAGCAGCAGATTTCCGTTGCAGCTGGGTTTTTGTGTTGATGAACGTTGGTTGCTACCGTAAATTTCTAATAATACGACTGTCGTACTATTGTTTTAAGCACATTTTTACGGGTGCCTGTCGTACTATTGAAGATGTCGCATTATTGGAGACCTGCCGCCGATTAGAGAATTTACGGTATTTATCTTACCTATATTTTGTGAGGTGAATTAGGGCGTTTCCTTGGTACATCTACGGTATCTCTTCTAATAGAATAGCGCCGGAAAATAAAAATAAATAAAAAATTTATGCCGGAAAACGGAAAACGGAAAGGTAAAAAATTTTCACTCAGCGGAAAACGGAAAGGTAAAAAAAATTTGGCTGCCGGAAAACGGAAACGGAAAGGTAAAACAATTTCAGCTGCCGGAAAATGGAAAACGGAAAGGTAAAAAATATCCTGCGGAAACGGAAAGTTGACACCCTACTTTCTACCTAAATTTTTACAATATTTTACAATTTTACCACTAGATATTGCATTTTCAAATTTTCTAGAGTAAAATCGAGTTTCAAGTGTTTTTTCCGATGGTGGAATAAATTGATTCAAGTTAAAAAAATTGCTATCTATTCAGATGGTATATGGTAGAATTCAGTGTGAACTCGCTCAATGTGCCTGCGCGCGCTAGTTTTCACACGAACTTTCGAAAACTCACAAATCAGCTTAGAACGCATTTGAGTTTTCTACAATGAGGTGAATGTCAACTTCAGTTGACGGAGATAAAAAATGACTCATTGTGAAAAACTCAAACACATTTAAAGCTCATTTAGAGTTTTCGAAATTTCGTATGAAAACTAGTGTGCGCAGGGCCAATGGACCATACCTTACAGCTCTGGCCATTGCAGATAGGACCTCTTTCACACTGAGCACATCATTCGCAGTCATTGTCCTGCGGTAGCCCCAGGACCCTCTTTCCAGGGTCATGCAGCATTCCCACTTTCTTTTCATCAGTTTTCCTGCACATTGGCTTTTGATTGTTAATTTTTTGGGGCAGGCCTGATACGCACATCTGCCGTTACGCACATTTGCCCCGTTTTTTTCACTTGACACTTTTTCAAGTGATTTTCAGATATGAGTGAAGTGAAAAAAAGTTCACTAATGTCATTGCGCAGCGTTTTTTCACTTCACTCATATCTGAAAATCACTTAAAAAAGTGTCAAGTGAAAAAAAACGGGCAAATGTGCGTAACGGGCAGATGTGCGTATCAGTGCACCCCCTTATTTTTTATACTTGGCTGACCGCACAGTATGCACCTAAAATTACTTATATTTTAGTCGATAAAGTGCTAAGCAGGATACTTATGCGCGCACTTTCACGAACAAAAAATAAATATTTTTTGAAAAGAATAGGGCGGAGCTGAGTACAACCAACATGTGTTTCTTGCTTGAAATAGGTTTATATTAGGTTGTCAACTAAGTAACCTTAATTTTTTGCGTATGTGTGATCGCAAAAAATTAATGTTACTTAGTTGACAACCTAATAAATTTTTAGCATTTAATAATGATAACGTCGTGATTGAGTGTTTCATTCGGAGATACCGTATATCCTCGAATAAGACCCCAGGGGAGTTATTATTCGTCAGAAGTTTTGGAGGGGGGAGTTATTCAAGGGGGATGTTATTCAAGGGGAGGAGTTATTTTTTCCTCGGAACTTTCACTTTTGTCATTGTATGAATGCATTGCATCAACTCATGTTTATTCAGGTACTAAACAGTTGAACAACAACCAAAGCAAGGTAATCATGCAAAAATTTGTATTCATCAGCATCTGAATGATTCAAATACATATTGTGGGTACACATACCAAATGCCCAGGGGGGTGGAGTTATTCAAAACGGGGGAACTTTTTCAAGGGGAGGAGCTATTTTTTCCTCAACTGGCCAACAGGGGGGAGTTATTCAAGGGGGATGTTATTCAAGGGGGAGGACTTATTCAAGGATATACGGTATGCATAGCATGTGGTCTGCAGAGTATACGAGGTCACTTTTTCCAACGTCGATCAAGTGCGGTTTCTCAACATGCGACTGCACACTAGTGATGGAAAAAGCGCCAGGACATCAGCGCCAAGCGCCAAAAAAACGCTTTTCCGAACCCCAGCACCAAGCGCCAATGTCGCCAGAGCAAAATGGCATCAAGCACCAGAAGCACCGTGGCGTTTTTGTTTCGTTTTTTGGCTCTAGCGCCATCAGTACTGCACACACTTAAAACATGCTTGGCGCTATTTTACTATGGCGCCTGGCGCTATTTTGCTCCGGCCTGCACTATTGCGCGTACACACGCTAGTTTACTAACGGTAAACTAAGAATTTGGTAAACTCATTTCTCGGCTTCTGAGCGCATCTGAGTTTACCGAAATGAGCTGTTCGTCAACTACGGTTGGAGGAGATTGAAAATAGCACATTCCGGTAAACTCAGATGCGCTAGGAAACTAATAAATGAGTTTACCAAATTCTTTATTTTCCATTAGTAAACTAGTGTGTGCAACGGCATTGCGTGTACACACGCTAGTTTATTGCCAGATTTTGGTAAATTCATAAAACGGCTTTTTGGATGCGTTTGAATTTACTGGAATGAGTTCTTCTGAATCATCATCAACTGCAGTTGCCAGATACGTCATTCTGGTAAACTCAAAAGCGTTCTCAGCAGATTTATGAGTTCACCAAAAACTGGCGGTAAACTAGCGTGCGCAGCACCATTGGCTCCAGTCCAGTGTAAAATACAGAAAAAATTGCGCATTTTACATCCCTATCCCACTGACCCGGGTTGAACTTATCGCTGTACGTGAGATAGCCTCCGTGCGCGCCCATGGTGCCCTTGCCCCAGCGATCGTTCACCACGATTTCGTCTTTTACAGGACTGAAATAAATGAAAAATAAATTGGTTTATTTACAATTACCGTATTACCTCGAATTAACCCCCCCTTGAATTACCCCCCCTCGAAATACCCCCTTAAAATTCGGCTGAGGAAACCCCCCCCCCCCCTCGAAATACCCCCCTAAAATTCGGCTGAGGAAACCCCCCCCCCCCTCGAAATACCCCCCTAAAATTGAGTGTAAAGCCAACGCACATGATCTGTACAATGCAGAACACATGTTAAAACTGATGATTGCCTGATGTTAGGGAAGGGTTTAAGTGTATAGGTATACAGTTATATACAGTTGAGGCGTCTAATTCTAAAAGTCGACAAGTCCACAAAATGTGATTTTGAGTAAATCACATTTTAAGTTTCGGACCAAATTCCAGGCCCGTGGTGCGTGTCCAATTTGGCTCTCTCATGCTTTCCATTAAGTTCCATATGTTGACAATAAAGTGTCAAATTTTCAGCCCCTAATCCCAACGTATATGTGAAAAATGGGGTGTCCATAAAATTCCATTCGGTCAGAGCAAAACTGTTTTTGGGAGGGAAATGGACTTGTCGCCTTCTTACACGCAAGAACATTTTTGTTCCCGCCCGCGTTTCGCCTCCCTTATGGGAAATTTATGTACTTGTCGGCTTTTAGAAATCGGTGCCCATAGTGGACTTATCACATTTCTTGCGTTTTTTTCACATAAAAAAAGGAAGCGGAGGATGGACTTGTCGCCTTTTAGCCCAAAACTACGTGGAGTTGTCGACTTCTTGCCCAAATTTTTTGCATTTTTCCCCAAAAATGTCAAATTGGCACTATGCCATATGGGCATGTGAGGTCAAAAAATTTATGGAAAATGATGAAAAATGTGCGGAAGTAGCCCACGATGACGTTTCCGGGCCTAACTCGAAATTTTCATATTTTGGACTTGTCGACTTTTAGAATTGGACGCCTCAGTTATATATGCCTATAAACACATCTACATCTATGTATTTGTTTGATTTTTCTACGTCTGGGTATGGGGAATTTCTGACAATTTCTGGCGAAAAAATAGACCCCCCCTCGAATAAACCCCCCCCCCCCTCGAATAAACCCCCCCTCGAATTATCCCCCCCCCCCTCAAATTTTGCTGGCGAAATTATAAACCCCCTGGGGTATTTCGAGGTAATACGGTAATTAATTTGTTATCAAAAAGGGAAAGAAACGGTTCACCTCTCATTGTACAGCCATGCGAGAAACTCTTTTGACTGCCAATATACATCGGTATTCTCCCAATCCCCATCGCTCCATACAACACTTGGGTGGTAATTTTCGACCAGTTCATAAATTTGGGGTGTTGATATTGCCTGTGATGGGATATAATGGGATGTTTTATGGGGACTTTCATTCCAAAAGTTAACATATCCAGATTTTTCGATTTTTCAAAATCGCATTTTAAAGTTTGGCGCTGGCCCCGCAGCGCCATGTTTGGGCGACAAAGCTTGCCCTGCACTTTTCAGATATCTCGGACATTTGTCTACAATTTTTGTGTCCCTAAATTTTGTCGGCTGGTAAATATTTTGGGAGTTATGTCATATTTTGTAAACGACCCAAAATAAGGAGTAAATTTGAAAATTTGAACTTGAAATGTAAATAACTTCCTAACGGTGCACCGCACGGCAAAACCAATTACACCACTGAGAAGCCATTTTCAAGAAGTACACACACCTAAATTTTCAGATCTATATTTATACCCGTACTCGATTTATAGAGCAAAATAAATAGGGAAATTCACGTATGCACATTTGGAAATGAAACTTTATTTTGTATGGGAAATCCGGCCGGCTCTTCGCGAGCGATCCGGAGCACGCGTGCACTTTTGGAAATGAAACTACCGTATTTCCTCGAATTACCCCCAGGGGTTTATTTTTTCAGAGTGAAAATTTTTGAGAGGAAAACGTGAAAAATGCAACAATAATCACCATTTATAAGTTTTTACAGCCTTATATAAGGATGTAGAAGGTATAAACGATGTTCTAACGTAACACAGTAAGTGTTTTGAACGTTTGGGTCTGTTATGCATTTCCCGGACCACAAATCATAGTGGCCATTTTGAGGGGGGTATTTCGAGGGGGGGAGGGTATTTCGAGGGGGGGGGGGGGTATTTCGAGGGGGGGGTATTTCGAGGAAATACGGTATTTTTGGATATGTGCACTTATGAAATGAAACTCCGGTGGTCCGACATGGATATGTGCACTTACAAAATGAAAGTTCTGTTTTTCATAGGGGATCTGAGATGGATATGTGCACTTTCGATATGAAAATTGTATTTTTCTGAAAAACGGTACCACTGTATCTCGGGAACGAAATGGACTATAACACTGATTTGTTTACCAAAATTGGCAGAATTATACGTGGATGTCGAATCCACAGCTAACTCGATTTTTCTGAATTTGGCGCTTGTCAACTTTTGGAACGGAAGTCCCCATATACATGGAACATTTTTTTACTGTTTGGAGAATATTTTTTTATCAATGACGACATCATGATGGAGTGTTTCCTTCAGAGAAATGCATAGTACCGTATTTCTTCTAATAGAACGGCACCTCCAATAGAACGGCAGGTAAAAAGTTGACGAAAAAATAGAACGGCGCCGTTCTATTAGAATAATACGGTATGCGGTCAGCTGGATATATCGAAAAAGCTCACTTTAAACCCCGTTTTCTAACCTTTGGGTACTGATCAGTCTTAAACCCCGCCTTTTTATCATGCAAATACAGCGGGTGGAACCATTCGAACAACGAAAAGTAGGCACCAAAAACTATGCCCTGTCCAATCATGGCATTGCGCAGTTCACCAATTAGATCCCTTTTTGGTCCGCAGTCCAAGGAGTTCCAGTTCCAGCTGTATTTGCTGGGCCACATGCAAAAGCCTTCGTGGTGTTTGCTCGTTGGAATGAAGTACCTGGGGGTGGGGGGTTGATTGCAGAGTTGTTAAAATACCGGTATTTTTGGAAAGCGTAAGCGTAAGCGTAAATACACTTCCCAAAATTTGAGTATGGATACTAAAGCGTAAGGTATTTTTAAAATACCTAGGAAAGCGTTTAAAAAAGCATAAGCGTAAAAATTTACGACTTGCGATGCTGTCGACGGTGAAAACATCGTCGTCGGAATCCATTATCGCCCCCAAAATTTCTAATCTGAAGCTACGATATTGCTACGTGACACAATTTTCACTAGACATAAACAAATTTCGACACAATTTGTACATTACCACTATTTTCTGTGTGTTACTGCACACATGCAGTATTTTTTTGGTACGAGTTCTCGCCCATTTTCTTTTTTGTGTTTTACACTTTTTCAAACGTGTTAAATTGGACCATGTGAAAATGTTTTTTTACGCTTTTAGTATCCGGGTAATTTGGCCGGGAAAGCGTAATAAAGTGTACGGGTATTTTCGGAAGCGTAAGCGTAAGCATAAGTATAAATACCCATTTACCCGGGTATTTCGGGTAAGCGTAAATACGCTTTCGCAACTCCCGTTGATTGCCCTGTTTTTTACATAAAGAGAAAATGGCGCCATGGCTCCATTGCGGAAAAATGTACCGTATTTCCTCGAAATACCCCCGGGGGGGTTTATTGTTTCAGAGTGAGAATTTTGAGGGGGGGTTAAACGAGGGGGGTATTTCGAGGGGGGGTTTATTATTTCGCCAGAAATTTTTTGAAAACCAAGTACTAAATTGTCGTCTGAAACGTACGCAGACGTCGAAAATGCAACAAAAATCGCCATTTATAAGACTCTAAAGACTTGTATAAGTGTGTAGACGTATAATCACTGTTCTCACATAACAGAGTCATCGTTTCTAACGTGTGTTTTGCATTACCCAGATGACAAACCGCAGCCTTTGTCATTTACGTTCTCTATACACTAAATTTGGGGGGGGTATTTCGAGGGGGGGGGTTTATAAGTTCATAGTGTCCATTTTGAGGGGGGGTATTTCGAGGGGGGGTATTTCGAGGGGGGGGGTATTTCGAGGAAATACGGTATGTATCGGCGATTTTTGTAGAAAATTTACGGGGAAGTTATTCAAGTGGCAGGGTTATCTTTTCTTCGCGATTCAAAAACAATTGTCATTAGTTGATTGTACAGACGAGTTCAATTAACCAATTATTTATTTATATTTATGTTTAACTACTGGAATTACAGGCAAAATTCATGTTCATTAGTATCACCCATCTCAGAAGAGGGAGTTATTCAAGGGAGGGGAGAATTCAATTATTTAAATGTAAATATATACCGAGGTAATACAGTAAAACACCATACGTTCAACTCACCTTGCTCCCGACTTCTTTATAATCCTCGCAAACTGATGCGCATCGAAAAGTTCAGTTGTAAACATTGGCGCAAAATCGGCATAAGTGAAATCGGGCTTGAAATTATTTTTCATAAATCTGATTACGTCGACTTCCATGCTGTCCCGCCATTTCCACCAAAACCACTCCGATCATATCGTGATTTGTTCATCATTGTGCTCGTTTTCATGGTGGGCCACATTGAAATATGCAAGCACTATTTACTATACCATAAAATGTCTACCATATTTCCTCGAAATACCCCCAGGGGGTTTATTTTTCATAGTGCCAATTTTGAGGGGGGGGGGGTGAACGAGAGGAGGGGGTATTTCGAGGGTTTTTATTTTTTCATCAGAATTTTCTTTGTAAAGAGACACTTCCACACGTTACATGAGATTTGATGTGAAGTGTCTTCAGATCATATCACCTGTCATCGCCGCGATGAACAAAATTGCATAGGTACCTTGCATGGTTCGTGAAGCGTCGTGAAGCATCTGCAGGCAAACTGAGTTGTACTCAGGTTGCCACTGCATGTCTGCGTTAAGACGCTTCACGGCACTTCACCGCGCATCACACACCTATTTTTGCTGTGGTAGCTGCGCGCATAGATCAAGTGCCCATTTGAAAAATAACACACAACGCTGATTGTATCACATAATCACGTGTAAGATGGCACCGAGTACAGGCCCCAATGCATGAAAATGCCGAATTTCGCTTCATCATACCTGCGTAAAAGCTAGCATGACAAATAGTTGTAATATAACCATTGTAAATCAAAGCTTAAACTCAGGTCAAAAAGCACCATAAGCACCTTTGTTCTGAAAATCCGTTGGTAGAGAAACGTCTGGGGGCAGTTCCGCAAGTGGTAGAGTAAAAAGGAAATCTCTCCTTTTCACTCGACACTTTACTTTTTACTCCACTTTTTAATTTTCCTCTCGTGGAACCAGCACCAGGGGGGGCAGTTCCAAAGTGTGAACTGTGTATCCAAATCTTATGTTTTTGTATCCAGATCTTATGCTTTTGTATCCAAATCTTATGTTTCATAATAAGATTTGGATACAAAAATATAAGATTTGGATTCACGGTATACACTTTGGGACTGTTTCCTGGTGCTAGTTCCAGGAGTGGAAAATTAAAAAAGGGAGTAAAAAGTAAAGAGTAGTATAAAGAGTAAAGTGAAGAGGAGAGTAGGGTTGGAGAACCGAACCGGACCGAACCGAACCGAACCGAGAACCGAGCACAATTTTGGAACCGAGAACCGAGAACCGGAACCGAAAAAAATACCCAAACCGGAACCGAGAACCGGCACTCAGACCCAGAACCCGAACTAAAGAACTGAAATTTTATACAATAATCGGCGGCCACCCCCCCCCCCCTTTCCGGGTGAGAGTAGGAAGACCGATTCTTGCTTCACGCGACCGGTGATTTCATCTCACCGGTCGCGCAGCCTCATGTGTTCACGATCCCGCCTAAAATGTGTATATGTATGTAAAATACTGTTGGGAATTGTGAAGTGCTTTGATTTCTCTGATTTGTGCAGCTTGTTGAATCCCTTTTTGGATGTATTTAAGTTATTGTGACGGACGGTAAGAGGGTTGCCGATTGTCAATAAACTCACCAAAATCCTTCACGCATCACCACGCAGTGATCATCATTGGTGGACGTGCTGGGGAACTACAATACTGTTTCGATAGCCATATCAACACCAGATATTTCTACCCATATTTTGAAGGTCTATTATTGCTAAACCGGCTGACATTTTTCCTGCTATGTCGGCTGATGGATCTATTCACGGCAGCTCAACGCATACAGCGGAACAGTTGGTGCAGAGGCATACACGCTCTCACCCTGTGAACGAGTTGCCTCCCCGTGGACAACACGCGGAGGAGGACAGACTCTTCCAGGATGAGCGCCTGTCCGCGCCCAACATGCGCCGCGCGCACATTTGCCTATTGCGCGCTATTCCTCTATGGGCGAGCACCCATCAATTATTTCAACCCGCTATCAACTGGCTGACAATTCCGGTGCGGTGCCACTGTCGCCAGCGCGGTCAGTTTCGGGGTGGGCCGACAGGCCCTCTGGACAACTAGACAGGCCGGACAGCTGCATGCTGTACCAACAATGTTCGGTGTTGGACATGCTCACGTTTGTGAAGAAACGTGCGCCATTCCAGGTGAAAACGGTTAATTTGGATGTGCCGCTGCGAGAACCGGTAGTACATCCGGTATATTTGGTTGACACCGCTGACTTCATGAACGCTGAATTAGATGAAGTGGTGCCATTCACTGATAAAAGGACAGGTAAGATTTACCTAGGTCATGACGCTTTCGACGATTTTCACAGGCGCCGCGCAGCGGATCACGAGTTGAGTCAGCGCGCCAGGTTAGCGGCAGAACAACTGACGTTAGTTAACAGGGCACTAACTGAACCAGGGGCGGATCCCGCTATCCAGCGGCACAATGCGCAGTTCGCCAAAATGCCGACTCTGGTGACCCCGCAACCGGAACCGGAAGCGGCCCCAATTGTGACTACTGCCAGTGAAGAAGAGCGTTCTTTCAAGGCGGCGTTTGCGGTCCTGCTGGCGCGTTTCCAACGTTTGCAGGCTACTAAGCGCGTGTTGTCCACAGGTACTGTGACAGCGGTAACCGGGGGCAAAGAGCTGGCACCAATTATAACGCCGGGGGAGTGCAAGGTGGCAGAACCTAAAATTGCGGCTGATGCTGGTGCGAAATGCCCAATACTGGGCCAGGATACATTCATGCCTACTACACAAGCTGACCTGTGGCATTTGAAAGATTTTTCTAAAATACCTGCCACGGTAGCTCAGAATTCGACCTCTAACCTACTACAATACTGGTTACTTGCTAAGCACCACATCCTCGATAAAGTTCCGATTTTCAAGTCCAATACCGACATGCTTACGTTTTCCGAGTGGAAACGGGCCGTGCAAATAGCTGCGGTGTCAGTGACGCATTCGGAATTGCTGCCGCAATTTTGGGTGGAGGTGTTTTCCACAAAGTTGGCGGGCGACGCTGCGCAAGTTTTAACCACACTTTTTACGCCAGACGATTTGACAAAATCTCAGGTGGTGTTGTCAGAATTGGACAGTATTTTCAGGGAACCGCGCAAGGTGTACACGTATCTGGAATTGGAAACGGCGGCGATTTACGACAAAGGGCTCATTGACAAGCTAATTGCGGCAAAATTATGGGCGCGCTTCGATGACACGCGCTGTGACCGCTTTGTGGTGGCAAATTTCAAAAATTTGGCCCAGACAAAAAATCTGTCGCTGATTCAAGCTGTTCAACAAATTGAAGAATATTATAGGGGGGTCAAATTACCTGCTACAACTGGAACGGGGAGTGCCAACGTTCGGCAACGGCCAGGGGGAGCAACCCCTACCACTAGGTTTTTGATGAAAAATTTCATTTTGGATTTGCTTGCAGATCCCTGGTGCCTGCGCTTGAACCACGCGGGGCATTGCGTGAGCGAGTGTCGCATCACGCAACGCGAAAAGCAAGTTACCAGCACACCAAAGCCACTGCAAACATCGCCAAAATCCGACGGCTACAGCCAGGTGAAGCGGTACGGGCCGCCTCACACTGACAACACAGCACTACCGCGCTCTAACGTTAACAATCCTAAAGCTATGGCCGGAAATGCGGTCGATTTTGACAAAAATCCGGAAGTTCTAGAGGGAGGTGAAGATGCCGAGTCGGCGCTGCCTGCAGATGATAAATGGGCAGTTTACTGTCACGAATTCAAACACAGGCTGGCAGCCCTCGCCAAGATGGATCCAGGTGAAATTTTGGAGTGGGATAGGAATTTTTGGTATCAACTGAATACAACCCTTTCATTTCCGCATGGACAGACAAGGCAGAATCCGATGTTCTGCAGTTTTTTGAAAACATGTTTCCCGAATCCGACGCTGATGTTTACGGAGCAGATGACTAGCGGGCGTGAAGTGTTAAATGATTTGAAACCTATGATACTTGTTGAAAATTCTGATCGGAAATGTCAAGAAATGTTTGGAGTAAATAATTCACGTATTTGTGCCTACACCACTTTGGGAGAGAAACAGCGTTTATGCATAAGAATCGAAAACACAAACGGACCTCAGGTATTTGCTAAAATACGCATTGAAGATGTGCCCTGCAATGTGATTTTGGACTCGGGATGTACGCGTACAATTCTACCTATCAGTATTTTGCGTAACATTGCCAAACAAACGTCTCTTGACTTAGACAAATATTTGAGGGCAACACCTGCAGAGGTGTACATGCTTACAGGAAAAACGAAACCAGGTATGATGCAAGAAATGCCACTTTACTTTGAACATACTTCGCCAATCGACACTGTTTCACGCCGTGTGTTAGTAGTCTGCCTGATTAACATGGATCCAACGGCGATGGCAGAAGTACTAGTGGGGACTGACGTGATGTCCTTCTTAAAGTTGTCGTGGCTCATCCCGCTAGCATTAGATAAAAATTCAGAGAAAAAATCAACTTCGGATGCACATGCAGAAGATCAGTTTAATCGACTAGAAACCAAATTTTCAGAATTAATGTCGATTAGGGTCAAATTAGACAAGCCGCTTTTCGTTCCAGCGCGCAGTGCTGCAGCGATACCACAAAAATATCCACCTAAACCACCCAGTGTGCCAAAATCAGTGTGGTACACTTGCGCTGCCATTTATTTGAATGATACATTGCCAGAAACAACGCTGCAGATGTACAACACCATTGTCTCATACAATGATGCCAAAAAATTCCATTTGACCGTGTTTAACAACTCCGACACCCCGATTCTGTTACCTTCCAGTTCTACAGTGGCCACCTGTTCAGTGGTACCTGGCAAGCTAATTTTTAAGCCGGGGGATAATTTCTCCAAATTGATTACTGGGGAGGACGTACCGGAACGAGCGTTTGCTAGGGGGGAAAAAATGAAGTGTTTTAAAGCACTAGATTTACCTAAGCCACCAACGACAGAGTTTGATGCATCGATACCAGCTGAGGTAGCTATGACTGTGCCAGAAAGGGTTGCATTCATCATGGCAAACTTGCCATCAAAAACAGACTCAGTTGACAACATGCCAACAAAAAGAATTTGAGCACTTACTGGCTGAATTTCATGACATTTTTTCATGCCATGATTATGATGTAGGTTGTACGCAGCTAGTTTCACATCAAATCACCACAGATCCACACCACCCACCTATCAAGCAAGCTCCACGTTATGAGCCGCCGTGCAAGCGAGATTTCATCCATAAGACCATTCACTCCATGTTGAAAGAAGGCATAATTGAACACTCTGATGGCCCGTGGGCATCCCTGATCACGATCGCCCCTAAGGGTACCAATGACTACCGGTTTTGTGTGGATTTTAAAATGGTTAATCTGATTACTAAAATTGATTCATACCCATTGCCCCGGATCGGTGAATTGTTAGCAGAATTTGCTGGCAGGAAGATTTTTACCGCCATAGACATACATCATGGGTATTACAATGTGCCCTTAGCCGATGAAGACTCTATGGAGAGAACGTCCTTTGTGTGCAGCCTAGGACAGTACAGGTATAAGAGAATGCCATTCGGTACCTGCAACGCTGGCGCGACTTTCATGCGCCTCGTTCACCTAATGCTCATGGATTTGAATGAAGATTTGGGCCGCGCATGGGTGCGCCCATACATTGATGACATTTTGGTGTGCAGTGACACCGTGGCAGAACACTTAATTCACTTGAGGCTGCTATTTATGAGATTGCGGTGGGCTAACCTTAAAATGCAACCCAAAAAGTGCAACATCTTTGTTACGGGTTTGAAATACTTGGGCCATGAAATCTCGGCCAATGGTATTTCGCCTACTCCTTCGCGAGTACAGGCTATGCTGGACTTGCCCAAAGTTCATACTAAGCAGGATTTGCGCTGATTTTTGGGCAAGTGTGTCTACTATTCACACTTTATACCAAATTATAGTCGCATTGCCGCGCCCCTCTATTCAATTCTCAAAGGGCGAGTCCCGAAACATGGAGATACGCCGTTTGAGTGGGCAGAAGACATGTTAGACGCGTGGTCCACGCTCAAATACTGCCTAACAACGTCACCTGTGCTGATGCATCCAATCCGTGATGGCAGGGCTTTTTACCTGGAAACCTACGCGAGCGCGCAGGGTTTAGGAGCCGTATTGTCGCAGCGCGATGACAATGGGCAGATGCATCCTATTTCTTTCATTTCTAAGCGACTCCCACATCCACATAAAAGTTTTTCAGCAGCAGAATTGGAAAGCCTCTGCATTGCATGGGCAATAAGACAACTTGCGGACTTTGTGGAAGGCCAGAAGTTGGTTGTCATTACTGAGAATAGTGGCATAGAACAGGTGCTGCGGAGCCCTCATCATTCTAAATTGGAACGTTGGGCAGTATGGATCCATGGGCGCGTGACCAAATTCATGCATCGCGCTGGAAAATTTAATCAAGTGGCTGATGCGCTGTCGCGCAACCCGATTGAACAGCCCGAATTTGGCACGGATGAATTAGATGAACCCACTGACTTGGTGACGGGGCTAAGTGCACAAATGATGCACCTGGGGATTCCAAAACACAGTTTACATGATCGTAGCTCTCAGGTGGCATCTATCATGCCCACCATGGACTGGAGGAAAATCCAACGTAATGACCCGGAACTTATTTCAATAATTTCTCAGCTGGAAAAAGAGCCTAATTCAATTGTGGGTGCTAGATTAATTAATGACATTTTATATTATAAATCATTCGCAGGTGATAACAGTTTTGCTATCTGGCCTCCGAAGTCGTGGCAACAAGCCTGTCTACAACTGGGTATTTATGCCAGTCATGGCAGTCAGGCGCGCACTATCAATTTACTATGCCAATACTTTTCATGGCCAACGCTGCGTACAGACGTCACGTCATATTGCTCCATGTGCACTAATTGTTTACAATATAAACGGCATGGGCTTCACCCCGGTCCCCTGGGGGGTACCCAAACTCCGATGCAACCATTCGACACTATTCACATAGATTCCATGCAACTTGTAGATGGTGACCAGAAGTCTAAAGTGATTGTGATTGTCGACGCAATGACACGTTACATTATCACCTTCCCAGTAAGTTCCCTGAAAGGCACCGCTGTCGCTAAAGGGGTGCTACGCCATGTATTTTTGCTTTTTGGAGCCCCCGACTTATTGTGACAGACCAGGGCACAGAATATCTTAACTCTGAGTTCCGGACTTTATGCCAAGAATTTGGCGTAAGTCATACCCCGACTATGTCCCATAACCCATCCACTAATGGGATGGTGGAAAATGTGAATGGGCGTCTCAGGGAACTTTTTGCTATTACAAAGGCTGAAATGCCGAATTTGAATTGGCAAGACCTATTGCCATTAGTGACCCTGAAACACAACATGGCTTTTAATCAAAATGTCCAATGCTGTCCATTTTTTCTCATTTTCGGACATTTGTCGCATTGGAATCTACTCTATGTGGCGGCAAAAACATTGAATATTGATGAGGCATGGTATGACGCCAAAACCCACAGTGATCGGAACAGGGCCACATATCAACACTACTTAAACTCGAAACACGCAGTGGAGATCAAGGAAGGAGATCAAGTCATGATTAAAATTGCCGATCAAAATCGCATGAAGCCAAAGTTTTCTGGGCCACATTTTGTGATTTCGGTCGAGGGCCCGAGTATATACATTCAGTTGGGAGAACGGGTACAAAAAGTACCTCATCGCTACTGTTGGCGAATTAACCCTAAACAGTGACATTAAATGTCTGATCTAAAAATTCGATCTTTTAAAGATTAAATGTCAGATTATATGGTTTTCTATTTTTACAGCAGCGATTTTACGGTTGTGTGCAAACTGTTAATGCACCATCATTTCTGCAACTTTTTTGACTGCTACTGGTCACGGTTCTATCAATTGTTTAGGCGCCTCCGCTGTATGACAACAGGCAGCGTAGTCGTGGACGCCGCCCATCCCCCACCGCTACATTTCGCAATACCGCGACGAGGCTGTCTCACAAGCCTTATAAGCGTCAGTCGCTCTCCCAATTCACGCTTTTGAATTGTGGGGGGGAAAAGAGAGGGAAAAAAGAGAAAAAGAAGATGTTTGATGTTTTTTGTGAAAAATTGGAGAGGTATTATGTTGGGAATTGTGAAGTGCTTTGATTTCTCTGATTTGTGCAGCTTTTTGAATCCCTTTTTGAATGTATTTAAGTTATTGTGATGGACGGTAAGAGGGTCGCCGATTGTCAATAAACTCACCAAAATCCTTCACGCATCACCACGCAGCGATCATCAATACATATACACATTCCTAGGGTGAGACCAGAAAAGTCCAGGAAAATGACACTTTCATTACAATATTCCTACGTTTTGTAAAAATTTTGCACGCAGGTGCACAATTTCCCACCACCCACAAGGCATTTCCTCTAGATACTTCCCGTAAATGCAAGTCAATGTCAAAACCTCAATTTTTGCCTGTCGCTGTGTATTGTATGTTTATTTACCTACAAATATGTCAGTTTTTGGCGCTAGCGCCAACGCCAATGGCGCCATGGCATGGCGCCTACAAATGGCGCTAGCGCCTAGCGCCATTTCTTCACTCAGTATGGAAAAATTTTAGGGGGGGGGCTGAGCCCCCCCGTTTGCGAGGCTCCGTAAACAAACAGCCCTCCCCCCACTCCAAAATCCTGGATACGTCCCTGCCCACCCGTACACCGGGCTCAGTAAACAAACAGACACCATGCTCGAAAATCCTGGATATTTATGTAGCTGGCCCCCGAAACAAGGGGTCTACATGCGCACTGGGTTTACATGCGCACTGAGTTTTGGCCATCTGGGGCACCTACACCAACGCCAATGCTGCCATGACATGGCGCCTATGAATGGCGCAAGCGCCATGACACCATTGCGCCACTACAGGGGCAAAATTTTAGGGGGGGGGGTTGTTTTATGTTGTTTTTTCTTTGTTCAGCTTATTATTTTCTTATTCCTGATTTTTTCATTACCCGATACCAGACTTTTTCATTACCCGGAACCGAAATTTTTGACAATTTGGGACCGAAAGAACCGAACCGGAACCGAACTTAAGAACCGAACCGAGAACCGGAACCGAAAATTTTGAGGAACCGAGAACCGAACCGAAATCTTTAGAACCGAGAACCGGAACCGAAAATTTTGAAATTCCCAACCCTAGAGGAGAGTACTCTACCACTTGTGGAACTGGCCCCTGGGCCATCGTTTGATATGCATATCACCCCCTAAATAAATATGATGACATCATCAATAATCGTGAATTGGCATCGTAAAAATGCAATAAAATCGAACTCTTTGAGCGGAGTTTATTCGAAACAGAAATTGGTATTTGACCCACCATTTCGGAAGCGGTCTTGCATCGAGCGAGGGCCAAGTGGGATCATAATGCTCTTGGCAACAGACGCAGCCCAGAAAAATTATAAGTAGTGAAGCGGGAACAAAAAATTTAGTCATTTTAGACAATGAGTATTTTGGTAGATTGTCAACTATTTTGTTAGGTAAATACCTTATTTGCTCAAAAAATGGCCACTATTTTTTTGTAAAAGTGATAATGATACCTATGTTGACTCTCAATTTTTCGGTTCACATGCAAATTGGTTTTTAATGATTTAGTTCCATAATGTCCATCATGACTTCGTTCAGCCAAAATTTTCCACATAAATATGGTATGATAAAAAAATTTTATTCGATTGCATATTATTTGGTCCAGCTCCAGCGGATCACATATTATTTATAACAAACATCATTTCTATTTCCACTTTATGGAAGAAAGTTAATAAAAAAAGCTAAATATGATGGTGGGGTTGTTTTTCAATCAATATATCTCATACACCGTAAATCCTCGAATACGCCCACATCTCGAAGATTTGCCGATATCTGACGCAAATTTTATGAAGGAAATGTTTCAAATTCCACTAGACCTTAGCGACCGCTTTCCAGAGCAAAAAAAGTTTAATATTTAGGTAGCTAATTTTTATTTTAGTTTTAGGAATTCTTTCGGAGAACAAACCGCGTTGTGAAAGTGATAAGAGCGTGAACTTTGGCAAACGTGTGAAATGCAAATCACAGTTTTAACTGATACGAGAAATACCGTATTACCTCCAGTATAAGGTATACCTCCAATATAAGGTACTCTCAAATATAGGTAAGGTATAACTTTTGGCTGTAAAAAGCTGATGAAATCAATGTAAGGTATACCGTATTACCTCGAAATACCCCCATGGGGGTTTATTATTTCGCCAGCAAAATTTGAGGGGGGTCAATTCGAGGGGGGATAATTCGAGGTAATACGGTGCCTTATATTGGAGGTAATACGGTAAATGCCTAGTGGTGGTTCACAAAATCTGATTTGCTTTGAAGTTCCCTTGCACCCGCTGATATTTCATGTGACAATTGACGGTATGAAAGATTTGTCAATTATGTGTATGAATTATGGCTAGTTGTGCATATCTTGCAAACCGCCTAGATGAGTGCCAGACAAAACATTTTCCAAGAATTTTTCTTGTACACACAGCGTTGGTTTTCTATCACACATATTTAGTGCTGCTTGGTAGCTTAAAATTTGACTCAAAAACATTATCCAAGATGCACCCCAATGGCGAGACACAGTCTGGTTGTCAACTGAATTTGTGTCAACTGAATTTTAGTGAATTATATGTGATTTCAGCTTTCCTATCTGATAGAGCATACCGTATTTCCTTGAATTACCCCCAGGGGGGTTTATTTTTTCAGAGTGGAAATTTTGAGGGGGGGTTAAACGAAGGGGGGGGGGGGGTCTGTCGAGGGGGGGGGGGGGGGGGGGGTTAAACGAAGGAGGGTAATTCGAGGGGGGTTTAAACTAGGGGGGGTTTATTATTTCGCCAGTAATTTTTTAAATCCCAGTACTAAATTGTCGCTTGAAACGTACGCAGACGTCGAAAAATGCAACAAAAACCGCCATATATAAGACTCTATAGACTTGTTTAAGTATGTAGACTGTATACCTATACACTGTTGTTCTAACATAATACAGTTATTGTTTTCACATGTATTCTGCGTGTGACCGGATGTCAAACCGCAGCTTTTGTTGGTTACGTTCCTTTTACACTCAATTTGGGGGGGGGTATTTCGAGGGGGGGGGGGGGTTATAAATTCATAGTGCCAATTTTGAAGGGGGGTATTTAGAGAGGGGGGTATTTCGAGGGGGGGGTATTTCGAGGAAATACGGTAGTTTATTTTACATCATGCCACTTAATTTTCATCTGTTATTTGGGATGCTTTAAAAAAATTGTGTTATTTAATTTACATTCAGTTGACACGAATTTACGATGTCAACTACCTAGTATGTGTGAGCCCAATGAGTTTATACTGTGGTGAATGCAAAAGTGTCCAAAATGGCTAAAATTTGTTTCTGTGATGAATTGTCATTGGTGAGAGCACTTTGTGTTGCGCTCTTTGACGTGGCGTGAGTTGCCTTTTTGTTGGGCACATAGGAAGTTTTCAAAACATTTCCCATCTATCAATGAATAAATCATGTTGTAGAAGACAATCGTCTTGGCTAAAGATTAATGAATTAATGAGCAAAACATTGATTCAATCTGCCAAAGAAGATAACGAAGTATAAAATGAAACCATTTGCAACTGGAAGGCGGAAGTTATTTGACTCGCGTATCCTAAACATTATTGCACTGAAAATAAAACGAGGACACACTCGTTTCGTTCCATTTGATCACACTTTTTTTGGAACATCGAGAACCGACCAAAAAGTTACGCGGCCATTAAGCCTGACTCTCAAATTTGAACTACCCGTTCACAGAAAAAATCACGGTCACAATAACCCGACGATTCCCACCCACACAAAACATCCCCCACCAATCTCACCGACAGTCTGTCCAACTGCCCAACTGTCAACTGCCGGTCAACTGCGCACGAGTGAACCATTACCCCGTGTCAACTGCCAAGTTGGAACCGGTCGCGAGCATGAACGCCGAGCAGCAACAGCAGGCTTACATGCAGCAGCAGTACGCGCAGCAGCAACAACAACAGTACGCGCAGCCGCAGCACGAGCAGCAGTACGCGCAGCACAATGAACAGTATGATCAGGTGCGTGTGGGGGGTCTGGTGGATGTGGACTGGATTTAGACTAGGGTTCAAATGGGACCACTTTTTCGGACCGGGACCGGAACAGAAAGTTTTCTTATCGGGACTGAGACTGGGGGATCGTGCCGGACCGGAACTGGGGATCGTGCCGGGACCGGAACTGGGGGATCGTACCTGGACCGGGACTGGCATTTTCTTATTGTCGGGACCGGGACCGGTTCCGCCCCAATTCCGGATGTTTGCCGAACCATCTGCTGGGACCGTGCTCCCGTTTGAACCCTAATTTTATTTACCGTATTTCCTCGAAATACCCCCCGGGGGGGTGATTGTTTCATAGTGGTCCCGAGAGGGGGGGGGGGGGGGGGTTAAACGAGGGGGGGGGGTATTTCGAGGGGGGGGTTATTATTTCACAAGAAATTTTTTGAAAACCAAGTACGAAATTGTCGTCTGAAACGTACGCAGACGTCGAAAAATGCAACAAAAACTGCCATTTATAAGGTTCTGTAGACTAATATTAGTATGTAGATGGTATGTACACTGTTCTAACGTGACACCGACATTGTTTTAACGTGTGTTCTGCAGTACACAGAACACAAACTACAGTTATTGTCATGTACGTTCCCTTTACACTCAAGTGGGGGGGGGGTATTTCGAGGGGGGGTGATTGTTTCATAGTGGTCCCGAGAGGGGGGGGGGTCAAACGAGGGGGGGGGGTATTTCGAGGAAATACGGTAGACCCTAATTTAGATTTCTTGGGGGGGGGGGGTCCAAATCAAATGTCAAACGTCATGCATGGTTCAAAAATAAAAAAAATTGCCAGTGTTTTTCTACAGTGGTCATTTTTCGCAACATTCTACCTAACTTTCGACACATTCCATGACATTTTACATTTAGCCTTGTCGACTTCTCAAAGTGCCAACAAACCGGGAATGATAAAATCTTGCATCCGCAGGGGCAACAGCAAGAGCAGTCGGCCGAGGTGCAGCAGGACCAGAGTCAAATGCAGCAGCAGCAAGTCGACCCCTGGAAGCAGTACCTGCTCGCGCAGGAAAATGTCTGTTCATGGTTGGGATGGAAAAACGTTATTTTTAAGGATCATGTTTTTAAAGCATGTCTTTTTTAAAAAGGTCGTCTTTTTCAAAAAGCGGTTATTTAAAAATTTCCAAAGTAAAAACAACGTTTTTGCCCTGAAGTATAAAAGTTTTTTTGTTCTGAAAATTTTTTGTTTCAAACGAGTAAAAAACCTCTGAAACCTAAACCCCTAAAAAGACAGTTAAAAGAACTGCCCATTTCCCTCCAACAACCAAAAAACGTTTCACCCACCTAACCTCACACACGTTTTCCCCACGTCACCCAGTGCGACGGGGTGCGGCTAACGTGGAACGTGTGGCCGCACAGCCGCATCGAGGCCACGCGTTTGGTCGTGCCCATAAGCGCCTTCTACACGCCGCTCAGGTGCCACTCCCAGACCCTGTAAAATGCCATGTGAAATGTAAAATGTCATGTAAAACGACCTGGAAAATGTTGAAGTGTCGTGCAAAGTGCCAAAGGTCTTGTAAAGCGCTGCGTAAAATGTCAAATGTCATGCAAGTGTCAACAGTTTTGCCATTTCTATTTGACAATTTCCGGAGCATTTTACATGGCATTTAACATTTCCAGGACATTTTACAGTGTCTGGGAGTGCCCGCAGGGAACGTCCAGCTGATGAAAGTTCAGTGCAGCTGCCGCCCGCCCCGCCGCCGCTGCATTACGACCCGGTGCTGTGCCAGAGGAGGGAGTGCAAGGCCGTGTTGAATCCCTTTGCGCAGGTCGATTTTAGGTTAGACGGGTTCGGGATTCGGGTGTTTTTTGAGGGATTTGGATTGGTCGATTTTGGGGAAGTCTGATGTTTTTGCGCTTGACTATTTTTTTACTTGTCATCGCGCCGAAAATTATAGTCGTCGTTTACATTACATTCCGTTACTGACGTCTCGATCACGATTAGTATTGGAAAATCTCATTTGAAAAATACAATTGTTTTTAATTTTTGCCAAAAATTTCCAGAGAGGTTGACTTATTTGTTTGTTTTTGGAAAGATTTTAAAAGATATCGAATGATTTTTCCGAACGAACGAATTCTAATTCCCATCACGAACACCGAATTTTGGTGTAAATACCTCGATCCAGAACATTTGACATTGACGCACCGAGTCCATGTGCCCCCATAATTCTCAAAATTCAAAATTGAGTTGACAAAATTAAACCAGTTGACGAAAATTGCCAGAACGAAAACGTGGGCGTGTCCGTTCTGCCACCAGCGGAACCCGTTCCCGCCGCACTACGCGATGATAGCCGAGAACAACCTGCCGCCCGAGCTGGTGCCCCAGTTCACCACCGTCGAGTACACGCTCACTGTGAGTTGACTTTTGTGATCAGATTTGATTGAAACGAATGGCGCAAGGGCGCTGAAAATGTGCACATGTAACGAAAAATAAACAATAAAATCACGATCATTTATAAATTAAAATCTGTTATTGACAAATTAGAATGTACCAAAATGAATTACAATTTAGTTGACAATAGGGATGGCAATCGCTTTTTTATTATAAAAAACGCCGCTTTTTTAAGAAAACGCTGGCAAAAATTTTTGTACTTATGCACTAGGTATTTTGCTATTTTTTTGTGCGCAAACGCAAAATTTCACATGCAAATTACCACTGGTGGCTGTTTTCATTGGTTTTGTGGCATTTTTAGTGTCATTGCTTCTATCCCTGCATGCTATCATGTAATAATAAGTTGTGATATGTTGTGTATAGGGTTGGCCGATGTTTTTTTTCAAACGTTTTTTATTAAAAAAAAACGTTTTTTTTTAAAAAAAAACATGACGTCCGAAATGTTTTTTTTTAAAAAAAACATCAACCGAAATTTTTAGTAATAAGCACTAGGTATTTTGCAAAATTTTTGCGCGCAAGCGCGCAATTTCACACACAAATTGACATTGGTGGTTGTTTTCATTGGTTTTGTGGCATTTTTAGTATCAAAGTATCCATTTCTATGTGCTACCATGGGTTAATAAGCCGTCATATGTTGCTGTAGTTATATAATATTGAGGTAATGTGCTTCCATGTACCTCCACAGTGTGTAGCATCACTCCCAAAGTAACAACCTCCTTTTTTAACCTTGTTTCATCACTATTCCGTGCGAAACTTTACCTGAAGTCACGAACATTCGACTATAAGGCGATATACGAACGATATGTCGACAAAAAATGGATATTTTTGACACAAATCACCACTTATAATGCTATCCCATGGCTCAACAGCCATTATATGGTCATATATAACATCACAGAGTATTGCAACTGTCTGATATACCTATATATGTTGACACAAGGTCATATCTGGGAGCTTTTAAAAAAAAACGTTTTTTATTAAAAAAAAACGTTTTTTTTTAAAAAAAAACGTTTTTTTTTAAAAAAAAACATCGAGTTAAAAAAAAACGTTTTTTTTCCAACCCTAGTTGTGTAGTATAGAATATTCAGCCAATGTGCTCCCAAATACTTCAACAGCAGGGAACATTAGTCTCAATGTATTAGCCTTCTCTTATAGCCTTATTTATAAGCACTATTTCATGCCTAACTTCATTCGAAGTCATGAAACATTCAGAAACTGCGATATACATAATGAGTCAACATAAAAAGTAATTTTTTGGCAGAAATCACAACTGTTATCCAATGACTACACAGCCATTATATGGCTATATATCATCACAAGTACTGCCACTTGTCTGATATACCTGTATATATTGATACAGAACCATATTTGGGAGGTTTTTAGGGAACGTCTCAACATTTTTTGAAAAAAGGCGAAAAAAGCGCGTTTTTAATTAAAAAAACGCTTTTTTTAAAAAGCGGGGCCGTTAAAAAAGCGCTTTTTTCCATCCCTAGTTGACAACCGAATTTCCCAAAACTGATGAATCTGTGTTGAATATTTTTGAGTTTATCCGAATGAATTATTTCTTATCTCCTTTATCATTTGACAGTAGTTGATGAAAACCTCATTCAAGTAAACTCAATGTGTTTCAAATAGATTTATTAGATTGTGAAATTATGGCTGTCAACTAGTGTAATTAGGGCCAAAAACGACATTATGTGAGCTATGTATACAATTATGTCGATTAACACAAGACGATCGCAGAAAGCTACCACGATGCCGCCGATTTTCCTGTTCGTGGTGGACACGTGTCTTTCGTCCGAGGAACTGACCGCGCTCAGGGAGTCGCTGCAAACTGCGCTTAGTCTCATTCCGGTGTGTTCCGGTTTCGGTCTCGGTTTTTATTTTACGGTAATGAGATTACAGTATTCAATTCGTCACTTGTAGAAGTAGACAACCTATTTATAAGTGAGTAAGAAGTTAAAAGAAAAGTACATTTAGATGTGAGAAATGAAATGGTATACTCGGAGCAGGGCCGTATCCAGGGGGGGGGGGGGCGGGGGGGGCTGCAGCCCCCCCCCCTCCCGGGACGAGACCAAAAAGTGACCGGAAAATGCGACTTGTTCAACGTCAGCGTAAAAAATTTTGCGCGCCAGCGCGCATTCTTCACCAGATATAAGGTATTATCATCGGATTTGCTTCATGTGGCCACAAATCATTATAAATACACTCAATGTTGTGTTTTTTTGCTGTTTTGTATGTATATTTACATACATATACAGCATTCTATGGCGCTGACGCCAACGCCAATGGCGCCATCGCGTGGCGCCTACTAATGGCGCCAGCGCCATGGCGCCATTCCGCCACTATGTAGCTAAAATTTTAGGGGGGGGGGGGGGCTGAGCCCCCCCCCCCTCGCCGGCCTCCGTAAACAAGCAGCCCCCCCCGCTCAAAAATCCTGGATACGTCCCTGACTCGGAGGACTGAAATGGTATACTTAGTATGGAACCTACCATAACCCATCTGAATAATGAACCAAAAATTATGAAGTTTTTCATCATAATATTTCGTTATTACTATGGGATAATCGAAATTTATCGGAAGACATTATTCATTAAATTATGGTAGGATTCTGCACATACTTTGTGGTCCGCCGAGTATAGGTAAAAAGTAAAATGAGCGTTTTCTTGTCGATTGCCATTAGTTTTTTTTACTTTTTACTTTCCATTTCACTTTTCACTTGTCAATGTGTTGTTACTGTTTGCGCCACTATCAGTGCATTGATTCTCAATTGGGCTACTTTTTTGCAAGGTTTAGCCAGCCTGAGCGGATTTTTTAGCATGAACTATATTGAAACTAGTGTGCTATACAAACTGCACAATAAACGATCATCGCAGATCAACGCGTTGGTGGGGCTGATCACGTTCGGACGCATGGTGCAGCTGCACGAGCTCAACCCGACCGGCATGCCCAGGGCCTATGTTTTCAAGGTGAGAAAAACGTACCCATCTGGTGATTGCCTGTGGGTTTAAAAAAAAAAATGTTTTTTTAATAAAACACAAGCATCGGAACCGTTTTTTTTCTCAAAAAACAGCCAAAAAATTAGTACGTTTTCACTGTGTTTTTTGCATGTAATTATAACATTTTAACACATGTACATAGATACCCATCACAAAGTATTGCAACTCTCTGATATCCCTGTATTTATATGTTGAAGCAATAATTTTTCTGGTAGCCTTGAAAAAACCGTTGTTGTTTTTTTAATACGGGGTCTTAAAAATGTCGTTTTTTCCATCACCACCCATCACCAAACCCTGCCTCGTCCACTTGGCAGGGTGCCAAAGACGTCAGTCGCGAGCAAGTTCAACAAATTCTGTCGCGCGGCGGGGGTGGCGGGGGCGGAGCTCCGGCGGCCGCACCCAATCAGCCCCAATCTGGACCCCCCGGTGCGCGGCCACCCCTCCAGGGGGGTGCCATGGGCGCACCCCCGCAGCAGCAGCACCAACAGCCGTGCAATAGGTTCTTGCAGCCGATCAGCGATTGCGACATGGCCATTAATGATTTGATTGAGAGTATAAGGCCGGATGGGTGAGTGTTTTAGGCTGATAAGTATTGCCTCTCGGCATCAGGGTCCGAACGCGATTCCGATCACGGTCAAGAAACTCCAATCCCGATCCCGAAAATTCCAAAACCAATCCCGATCCAGAAATATCAATTCCGTTTGAACCCTACTCGGCACCCACGTCCTTTGGGTATATTTTTAAGCTCCATGGGCTGATTTACCAGTCCGAGGCACATGCCTGCACGACTGCCGCAACTGGGGTAGGTCTTACCGACTAAACTGTACCACAAACTTTGGAAAATTTACCGTACCGCTCCGTTTACCGTAGAACTGGAAAATTTACGGTACGGTTTACTGTTCGTTGTTCGTGATAAACTAAAAATCTGTTTTAGTTGGCCCACTGCCAAGGGCGACCGTTCTTTGCGAGCAACTGGGGCCGCACTCGCTGTTGCCGTCGGTCTTCTGGAGGTTCGTTTTTATTTTTATTTTTTTTACGGTGCGGCGCGATCAATTTCATTACAATATCAATGGGCTTAAATATTTCAGGTGAGTTACCCGAACACCGGTGCCAGAATTATGATGTTTATGGGCGGGCCTTGCACTCACGGGCCAGGTGAATTCAAATTTCAAAGTTTACTTATTAAGTTAGCGTTAGACCCCGTTTACACGGATTTTTTGTGACGACTCGACAACAATAAAACGTTCAATAAGTTGAGTAAAAAGGTTCCATATTCATTAGAAAAAGTGGTCAAGTATACCTTCTACCTAAGCTAATATGCAGGACAAATTGCAGACTCGTGCTTGTAGCTCCAGATTTATAACGTTCGAAAAAAGTTTGCTATTGTTGCTGGCTGTCGGAGACAGTCCGACAACTGTCCGACAACTGCAAAAGTTTTCAAACGCCTTTAACTCATGAGCTACAAGCACGATTGTGCAGTTTGACATGCATATTCGCCTAGGTAAGATGTCTAATTTACCACTTTTTCTCATTAATATGGAACAGTTTTACTCAACTTATTGAACGTTCTATTTTTGTTGAGTCGTCACAAAAAATCCGTGTAAACGGGGTCTAAAGCTCCATGTTTTATCAACCGAAATTTCGTCTGTTTTAGGCATGGTCGTGGGCGAGGACTTGAAGACTCCGATCCGCAGTTGGCACACGATCAAGGAGGACAATGCAAAGTTCCTCAAAAAAGTTAGATCTACTCTGCGTTGACCCTCATTGACCCCGTTACACACTAGTTGACAGTGACATTGGGCGTCAACTGGGCCGACTGGTTTCCATTCAGATTTGAGTTGACGCGTCGCCGAACCATGTTCAAATTAACATGCCAATATGTAGTCCTGTTCGAAATTGCCGCTTGTGCATTTGAATATCGTCCTGTGACCCGTCAACTAAAATCTGAATTGACATGGAAACCAGTTGACACCCAGTGGTGCATAGCGCCATTTTTACACCATTTCGTCGCATTTTACAACCACACTTTTGTCACTTCACCAGGCGTCGAAATTCTACGACTCCCTTTCTCTGCGGGCGGTGAAAAACGGCCACACAGTGGATATATACGCGTGCGCCCTGGATCAATGCGGCATCTACGAAATGCGTCAGTGCTATCAAATGACCGGGGGTAATGTCGTTATGGCTGACAGTTTTGATAGCACCTTGTTCAAGCAGAGTTATCAGAGGGTGTTCGATAAAGATGCGGCGGGCAATTTGAAAATGGGTTTTAATGCGACTATGGAAGTCAAGTGCTCTAAGGATGTCAAGTTGGAGGGTTGGTGCTTTGTTTTGGCGATACACGCACTAGTTGACAGTGACATTTTGGAGGCCGACTGGTTTTCATTTAGATTTTAGTTGGTGGGTCACCGAACGATGTTCAAATGGACGTAGGCTTGATTGGCACATAAACCCGCTTGGCGCATAGACGTAAACACGGTGCGCACGTATTTCTACCCGCTTTGCGCGTAGACCCGTCTGGCACGTAGCGGGGCGTTTGTGCCAAGCGGGCAGGTAGTGATGTAAGAGGCGCCAACAATTTGGCGCCATGGTGCTTTTCCTATGTACAGCGCCAGTCGCCAATGGCACTACGGGCCTGTTAAATACCTGCCGGATGGGAGTACGTGCCAAGCGAGTAGAAATACGTGCCTGCCAGGTGTACGTGCAAAGCGGGTTTACGTGCCAAGCGGCACAGGGTCGTTCACATTAATTCCGTTTCGACATTGCCGCAAGTGCCATTGAAAATTGTCCTTGGCCCGTCTACTAACATCGTAGTTGACATGGAAACCAGTTGACACGCACTGTATGTAGGCCCTTTGTATCGATCCACATGGACGTCTGTCAACTAAATACTCGATTTTCAGGTGCACTTGGCAACTGCGCAAACAGTCAAGTGAAAAATCACATCGTATCCGATACGGAGCTGGGTCAAGGCGGCACTTGTCAGTGGAAAATGTGCGCCATAAATCCAAGAAGCACACTGGCTGTGGTGTTGGAAGTGGCTGCGCAGGTTAATGTTACCCTTATTTGTGTATTGCTGGTTATCCCGCACAATGTAAAGTGTCAAATTTCATGTAAAATGGCATATAAATTTGTCAAATGGCATGCAAAATTTTAAAAGTTCAGTATACTCGGCGGACATCACCTAGTATGGAAACCTACCATAACCCATCAGAATATTGAACCAAAAATTAGAGTTTTCTTATCGAGATATTTTGTTTTTACTATGGAATAATTAATTACAACATTTATCACACGATTTTATTCATCAAATTATGGTACGATTCTGCACATACTTTGCGGTCTGCCGAGTATATAAATTTTTTTTTTAAATTTGTATTTATTGACATTTTGCATTACATTTGAGATTAGACTCCACGCTTCACGGGACTGCCTACAGGTATTAGTTTTTCGTTCGTGTTTATTTATTTTTCAATCCATTTAATTTCATCGCAGCACGGCACCCCTGCTTCATCTGTGCCCGGGGGGCGGGCTTTTCTGCAATTTGTCACTCAATATCAACACCCGTCCGGCCAGAAGCGCATCAAAGTAACCACGACGTGCAGGTATTGAATTTTGCGACATTTTGAGCGTTTTGGAGCTACACACACTGCTTGTCAACTGGTTTCCATGTCAATTCAGATTGTAGTTGACGGGTCGCAGGACAATTTTTCAGTTCACATACAGCACTAAGGGGTTTAATATTGGCATGTGCATTTGAGCATGGTTCGGCGATCCAGCAAATAAAATCTGAATGCAAACCAGTCGGCCCAGTTGACACCCGATGTCACTGTCAACTGGTGTGTAAGGGATTTTACCAGATGTTGCATTTGCACGGATACGCTTCTCCACAGGTCGTGGGCAGATATGGATACGCAACAGGCGCAAATCGCCTACGGGTTCGACCAAGAATGCGCTGCCGTTTTGATGGCCAGGTGCCAGTCCCAGACCCTGTAAAATGCCCTGTCAAATGTCAAGTCATGTAAAACCCTGCAAAGTGGTTGACGTACGTCTGCCATTTTGCAGGGCATTTTCCATGACTTTTAACACTTTGGTTGACATTTGACATTTAACAGGGCATTTTACAGGGTCTGGGACTGCCCCCAGGATGGCTTGCTGGCGAGCGCAGAACGAGGGGGACACCAGCGACGCGCTCAGATGGCTCGATAGGAGTTTGATCAGATTGGTGGGTGCCAGTTTTTTCAGGGGGGCGGTCCTGAGCCCTGTAAAGTGTCAAGTGTCAATCAAAACAAAGGAGAAAAGATTTGATTACTGAAATTTTGACACCTTGGCGTGCACTGATAGTTTGCGTGACTAGGGTTGGCCGATGTTTTTTTTAAACGTTTTTTTTAATAAAAAAACATGACGTCCGAAATGTTTTTTTTATTTAAAAAACATCGGCTGAAATTTTTAGTACTAAGCACTAGGTATTTTGCAAAATTTTTGCGCGCAAGCGCGCAATTTTACACACAAATTGACATTGGTGGTTGTTTTCATTGGTTTTGTTGCATTTTTAGTATCAAAACATCCATTTCTATGTGCTACCATGGGTGAATAAGCCGACATATGTTGCTGTAATATATAATATTGAGGTAATGTGCTTCCATGTACCTCCACAATGTGTAAGTTCACTCCCAAAGTAACAACCTCCTTTTATAACCTTGTTTGATCACCATTCCGTGCCAAACTTTACCTGAAGTCACGAACATTCGACTATAAGGCGATATACGAACGATATGTCGACGAAAAATGGATATTTTTGACACAAATCACTACTTATAATGCTATCCCATGGCTCCACAGCCATTATATGGTCATATTTAACATTACAGAGTATTGCCAGTGTCTGATATACCTATATATGTTGACACTAGGTCATATCTGGGAGCTTTTTAAAAAAAACGTTTTTTTTTTAAAAAAACGTTTTTTTTTAAAAAAACATCGAGTTAAAAAAAACGTTTTTTTTTCCAACCCTATGCGTGACAATTGACAAATTTGTATGACATTGGCATGACATTCAAATTTGACTTTACACTTTACGGGGCTTTGGCCTGGATCCAGACAACCTCTAAAAATCAAATATACATAATTATATATGAAAATATAAAAATAGTATACGGATATTTTACTTCAGAGAAATTTTCGGATATTTTTATAAATCAAAGAAAACTCGCAAAATCTCTAATTTGCTCTCTTTGGAATAAAATCAAATCGCATTTCTCAAATCAAATTTTCATTCGCAGTTTTTATTTTCCTCGACGTGTAAGCGTAAAATTTGAATTTATTAAATTTATTTTCCGATAAGTTAATTTTCATCTACGTGTTTTTGTCACAATTTTTTCTTCCATCTCTGCCATATTTCGCTGAATAATAGAATATTTCCCGCCATTCCAGTGTCAAAAATTCGGCGACTACCAGAAGGACGATCAGAATTCGTTCCGTCTGAGCGACCAATTTTGCCTGTTCCCTCAGTTTTTGTTCCATTTGAGAAGATCGCAATTTTTGCAAGCTTTCAATTATAGTCCCGATGAGACTAGTTTCTACAGGTGAGTAAAATCTTTATTTTTTATATCTTATATCTTTTTTTATATCTTATATCTTTTATATCTTTTTATATTAAATCTTTATACAGCTTTGTCTAATTTTTCTACCCCTGGGGGGGTTGGATAAATAGCAAATCGATCCTCCGGATAGATAGTTGTCATTTTCTTGGGTTCAGACTAGAAATAGGTATAGCTATGTATAATATTTACCGTATATCCTCGAATAAGACCCCAGGGGAGTTATTTTATCGTCAGAGTTTTTGAGGAGTGAGTGTTTCAAGGGAATCAATTCATTGTATGAATTCATTATGTATTCAGGCTATTTAACAGTTCAACAACAACAAAAAGGTGTGTATACCCTGCTATGTATGTGTACATGTTATGTATCTACTGTCGCTGCCATACGTTAACATAAATTTGTATTTACATCGATCAGAATTGTGAATTACGTGGCATATTATTCACCCAGAGGGGGGGGGGGTATTCAAGAGGAGGAGTTATTCGAGGGAGGGAGTTATTTTTCGTCATAGTTTTTGAGGGGGGAGTTATTCAAGGGGAGGATTTATTCGAGGGTGGGGAGTTTTTCAAGGGTGGGGTCTTATTCGAGGATACACGGTATATAGCCCAAAATAGCGATTTTGAAGGTAACAATGGGCGGGTATGGAAATGAGTGATTTTTAGCAAAAATTGGGGCAAAATTTCTCAGGGGGGGGGGGGTTCGGTGGATAGCAGTCAATATTTCTGCATCTGAATAGATAGATTTTGTCATTTTTGGGGGGAAATTAGTTCACTCAAATTTATCATCTGAAATTAATCAAAATTCACAAATACTAAACAAATTATATCATATAACTTTTATCATATAAAGCTGAAAATATGCAGTAATTATGAAAGTTAGTGATTTTGAGTGAAAACTACTGCAAAATTTCTCAAAACTACTTATTTTTTACATTTTATTGGGAAAAATTTTTTTACTCACATTTACATTTGTGCAAATGTAACAGAATGTGATATTTGAAATTTCAGCTCCAGGGTTTGTTTTACTAAAATTATTTTTTACTAAATTTGTTTTATTTTTTATTTAAATTGTATTTTATTTTAATGTTTCTAATGTTTCATTCTATGTTATTTTTTCAAAAAGGTCATTAGTAAAATAAAATGTAATTTTCTTGGGGAATTTTTTTTTACTCAATTTTACAATTGTGTGCAAATGTAACAGAATGAAAAATTTTGAAATGTCAGCTCCAGGGTTGGTTTTAGTAATAGTCTTATACTAAAATTGTATTTTTTTAATTAAAATTGTATTTTATTTTAAGTTTATTAATGTTTCATTTTATTTTATGTTATTCAAAAATGTCATAAGTAAAATAAAATGAAACATTTTTACAAACATTATACAATAATTTTACTATTAAAATTAGTGATTTTGAATGAAAATTACAGCAATACTCACTTATTACATTTTCTGGTGAAAAATTATTTCACTCATATTTATCGTCAAATTCAATCAATGTATACTCCAGTCTCTTTTCTGTCTCCAGTCTTTTTTGGGTGGGGTCTTATTCGAGGATACACGGTATATAGCCCAAAATAGCGATTTTGAAGGTAACAATGGGCGGGTATGGAAATGAGTGATTTTTAGCAAAAATTGGGGCAAAATTTCTCAGGGGGGGGGGGGTTCGGTGGATAGCAGTCAATATTTCTGCATCTGAATAGATAGATAGCTGATCGTCGTCGGGGGTAGATAGATAGCTAGACCCCCCCCCCCAACCGAACTCCCGCCAACAACATATATTCCCCCGATCGCAGGCACTGTCTGGACGGGGAAACGGCGGCCGAGTCGATGTGCATGATCCAGCCAGTGCTGTACGCGTACAGCTTCAACGGGCCCCCCGAGCCCGTCATGTTGGACTCGGGCAGTTTGCAGCCGGATAGGATTTTGCTCATGGACGATTATTTCCATGTGCTCATTTATCATGGAAAGGTGAGTTTTTTTGGTGGTCATTTTTTAGGTGACTACTTTTCGGTGTCAGCGTTGCGGGCTTTCAAAATTTTTTCGGTGAAAAAGTGTCCAATAAAAATGTCACATGTCATGCAAATGTAAGACCGTCAGTTGTAATTTTTTTTATTGAGATTTGACATAACACTTGGGTAGTGATGATTGAAAGGCACCGAGGTATTTATTGGTGCTTGTGCGGTACCTCGATGCATTTCTATCATCACTATTCACATCATCTGCCTTTCGGCTTTAAGGCCCCACACACGCTAGTTGACGCCAAAATTAGCGTCAACTCAAACTGGTCAAAAATTCAATTGACTCTGAGCCATTTACAATATGTATCCAAAAATGTCAATCTTTCATTCTACATCAATCGACTTCTCAATATTTCTTAATCAACACAGGTAAAAAATTAAAAATAGTTATACTTAAAACAGTTGACTCTGAGTTGACTCAATCGACTTCTAAAAAGTAGCGTCAACCACCGTGTGGAGCGCCTAAGAGGTAGGACCGGTGCCGGTGCCCTTTTAAAATGTCACCGATGCTGGTTTAGCGCGGTACCCTTTCACCGGTACTTTTTTAGATTTCCGGATTTCCGGTGCCTTTTCCAACACTAGTTCTATGTGTATGCACTTAAATCGCACTTAAATTTTATTACCCGCCCACTTCTCAGACGATCGCCGCGTGGCGCCGCATGGGCTACGACGCCGACCCGCAGTATGCCGCATTCAAACAGCTGCTCGCCGCACCCGAACAGGATGGACAGGACCTGTTGAAGGACAGGTTTCCCATGCCCCGCTATATTGTCACCGAGCACGAGGGCAGCCAGGTGAATTTTTTTAATTTTTTAACTGATCGAACATAATGGCCCCACACACACTAGTTGACATCGACACCGAATGTCAACTGGTTCCCAGCCCAAATCAAAGGTTGTATTTGAACTTCGTTCGTCGGCTCGTCAGCATTCTTTGTATTGGGATGGGAACCAGTTGACATTTGGTGTCGATGTCGACTAGCGGGTGTGGGGCCAGTGCTACTGTTTTTTTAATGAATATATCGTTAAAAATAGATTTCAAAAATACGAAAAGTGCCTTATTCAGATTGCATATGGTAGATCTCATGTTTAATTTTCAATAATCGTACTCGCCAAAATTATTTTCCCATTCAATTGTGCGGCCATCTGAATATACTGCCGCACATAAAGTTTGCTTGTTGCATTGGATTTATATAAATACTCCACCAATATTGATTGTCGGCGACTTCAAAAAAAAATTTAAAATCGCCGCCCCATCGCAGGCCCGTTTTCTCCTAACCAAAGTGAACCCATCGAAAACGCACAATAACCCATATGGCATGGATTCCGGTGACCCCAATGCTGGGGATACGGTATTGACTGATGACGTAAGTTTCCAGGTATTTATGGAACATCTGAAAAAATTGGCCGTCAGCAGTTCGGGGTGATTTTTCGGGATTTTTATAGCTCTTGACAATTTAGGGTTGGGGCGATATTGCTTTCCGATATTCGATATTTTTCTGGAACTCCATGTTCGATATCGATATGGAGCAGTGATATTCAAAAAGGAGATTTATAATATCCGACACTCGATATTTTTCAAAATTTTCAATATCGATATTCTATATTTCTTCAAAATTTGCAATATCGATATTTGATATGAAAAATAGTTGATATTTGATACGATTTATCGTCCCAACCTTACTTCACATTATCATACCCTTTTTGGAGTGTTTTTTAAAATTGGATTAACGGTTGGAATTGTTGGATTTTTACGATTGGTCGCCGGACAAATTTTTGTCAAATATAGCCAAATATTTCATACCTAGGTAGGTAAATGGTGACGGTTGTCTTATCTCAAAAAAATCTTTATATTTATTTGGTGTTCATTTGATTTACTTGTTCTACTTGAGTAGTTGTTGTTTTGGCAATTTACCGCCATGTGATATTTTTCAGTGTCTGTCGTTGTTCTAATAATCAAATAAAGTGGACTTCTAAAAGCTATCCGTTTTTTGGCGCTACGCCAACTAAGTGGTACCGGGTGTCCACTGGTTTCTGTGTAAATTGAGATTAAATTGAATTTAAATTAAAAGATTAAATTAGTTGACCAGTCGCATAACGGTGTTCTAATGCACGTACAACATATCGAAAAAATTGCGAATAATTTTTTGAACGTCGTTCTGTATGCCGTCAACTAAAATATAAATTGACATCGAAACCGGTGTGTAGGGCATAACTTTCTTGCACACAAGTGGAATCCGGCCCCTAGTGTCAACTAGTTTGCGTAGCACCATTTTGAACAATTGGTTGTGACCGAGTGACTAATTAAAACAATTGAGGCGTCTAATTCTAAAAGTCCATTTAAATCGTATTTAAGTCCATTTAAGTAAATCGCATTTTAAGCTTCAAACCCAAATCCAGGCCCTAGGTGCGTGTACAATTTGGCTCTCTCATGCTTTCCATTAAGTTCCATATGTTGACAATAAAGTGTCAAATTTTCAGCCCCTAATCTCAACCTATATGTGAAAAAAGGGTGTCCATAAAATTCCATTCGGTCAGAGCAAAACTGTTTTTGGGAGGGAAATGGACTTGTCGACTTCTTGCACGCGAGAACATTTTTGTTCCCGCCTAGGTTGGGCCTGCCTTATGGAAAATTATGCACTCGTCGACTTTTAGAAATCGGTGCCCAAAGTGGACTTATCACATTTCTTGCGTTTTTTCCCATAAAAAAGGATGCGGAGGATGGACTTGTCGACTTTTAGCTCAAAATTAAGTGGACTTGTCGACTTCTTGCCCAATTTTTTTGCATTTTTCCCCCAAAATGTCAAATTTGGCACTATGCCATATGGGCATGTGAGGTCAAAAAATTTTATGGAAAATGATGAAAAATGTGCGGAAGTAGCCCCAGAGGACATTTCTGGGCCTAACTCGAAATTTTCATATTTTGGACTTGTCGACTTTTAGAATTGGACGCCTCAATTATCACTTTACTTTGACCACACAAAATATGCACGCGCTTTTTAAACTGATAAATCACGCAAATTGGCCTTGGAATGACAATAATGGACACTGTCAATGGGACGTCGATGCCCGGTTGCAGTAATTTAGGTACCAGTTGTTTTCAATTTTGTGGGGTGACGTTATTTTAAGCAGGACTTTGGTTTACAATTTTTTTAAGGAGTAGTGTAAGAAATGCATTTTTACGATCCTTGTGCCAATTCAAAGTGCGAAGTCGAGAAGTGGAAGTGTACTTATTACTGTTTCTTGGCGATGGCGCCAGGCACCAAGGGCGCCAGAGAAAGGCGTTGACGCCCTTATACGCCATTAAATGGCGCCAGCGTCACGGAACCATTTCATCACCCCCCCCACAGACCCGTGCAGCTGGGCGGGGGAGCGGGTGCCGGGGCTGGCGGCAGCCACGCGCCGCTTACCCCCGTCTCCCAGCAAGCACCCCTTCAAGGTGGAGCTGGACGGGGAGGACATGAGCAGGGTCAATTGTGCGTTGGGGGGGGGGGTTGGGTGGCTGTTTCACTGACCCAGAAAATGACATGCGAAGTGGCTAAAGTCGTGGAAAATGGCAAACGAGGTTTGCCATTTTACAGGGCATTTTACATTTTTGGCACTTAGCATGACATGACATTTTTACAGGGTATCTGTCAGGTTTGGCAGTCCCAAAGTTCCCATTTTGGACATAAGTTTACTCCAGTTACTTTACACCCTGCACGCGTGGTTCCACTGGAAGCGTACCCACGATCTTTTACGCATGCGATATTTATAAAAAGTTGAAAAAAGTAATTGTTGTTATAATGCTAAACGTTAACTTTACCGTTACTTTAACGTTAATGGGATTTACCAGAATTGGGTGTCTGTCAAACTACAATAAATGGAGCTAAAAAAACGAATTCTGTAAACTTGAATGCTTTCAAAGCATATTTCTGAGTTACTAAATTTTACAAAATTTCGCAAATTAGAAAATAGTGTGCGCAGCGACATTCAGTCGAAAATTGTGGCTCAATTCGAAATCGTGTTTTTCTTTTCAGATTATGGTCAGTTGACTCCGGAACAATTGCTGGATCAAATAAAACAGATACAGAACGCTGCGTATTCCCTGGGCACCGATGAAGGTAATTTAAGCAGCATATTTAGTTTGTTTGTGCATTAATCAAATTTCAAACTAAATATCACAAATCTTTCAGTGAAACAGGTCGTCCGAGGGAAGATTTTGGAAATATTTGAAGAGCGGTGATCGGCCGTGATCTCAGAATACCGTATATTGTATTTACATAAATAAATATGTTTTGAGGGTGTGTTTAGACTAGAACCAGACTGTGATCACGATTGAGGAGTTTTTCTGAAGGTGCACTTTCGATTATTATTTAATTTCGTAAATTTCGATTTTTCAGTTTCATGTTAGCCTGACGGTATATTTGAGCGAGAAGGTTTGTCCCACTTTTGAAATACTTTATGTCCACGTGACTTTTTGCACGCGAAATATACGGGAGGTTTGAGTAATATTAAGATTTTAACATTTAGCGCAAAGCACCAAGGGCTCTCACGTAGGGTTGGCCGATGTTTTGTTAAACGTTTTTTTTAAAACATGACGTCCGTAATGTTAGTACTAAGCACTAGGTATTTTGCAAAATTTTTGCGCGCAAGCGCGCCATTTCACACACAAATTGACATTGGTGGTTGTTTTCATTGGTTTTGTGGCATTTTTAGTATCAAAGTATCCATTTATATATGCTACCATGGGTTAATAAGCCGTCATATGTTGCTGTAGTATATAATATTCAGGTAATGTGCTTCCACGTACCTCCACAGTGTGTAACTTCACTCCCAAAGTAACAACCTCCTTTTATAACCTTGTTTCATCACTATTCCATGCTAAACTTTACCTGAAGTCACGAACATTCGACTATAAGGCGATATACGAACAATATGTCGACGAAAAATGGGTATTTTTGACACAAATAACCACTTATAATGCTATCCCATGGCTCCACAGACATTATATGGTCATATATAACATCACAGAGTATTGCCACTGTCTGATATACCTAGATATGTTGACACAAGGTCATATCTGGGAGCTTTTAAAAAAAAAACAACATAGAGTTAAAAAACAACGTTTTTTTCCAACCCTACTCTCACGTGATGATTTTTTAGGGGGTATACATTTGTAGCGGGTTTGGATGAGTATACTCGGCGGACAGCACACTTAGTATGAAAACCTACCATAATTTAATGAATAAAATTTCAATTCATAATTTTTATTGTTCCATAGCAAAGACGTAATATTGTTATGAAAAACTGTATAACTTTTGGTTCAATATTCAGATACGTTATTGCAGGTTTTCATGCTAAGTGTGATGTCGGCCGAGTATACCAGCACGGGCTCCGCACAAAACTAGTTGCACACTGGCTGTCTCCGCCATTGATACGTGCACAGCAAAAAATAGTTTCATGAAGTGTGGAAGTGGGCTGGATGTGCGTGATGCGGCGTCTGTGAAGACACTTCACCGCACATTTTTTTCGTGATTGTTCGTGGAGTGTCTTCCACACACTTCACCTATCATCACGGTGACGGGAGTTCATGAAATGCACTTCACGAAATATCACAGCATACTTTGCATGGTTCCCGAAGCACCAGGAAGTGCCAACCAGCGCTTCACAGCGTCTGGAAGTATCGACATGAAGAGACTTCACGATGCATCACACACCAATTTTTTGCTGTGGTGGGGAATACGGAATACGCTTGGATGTCCAGTGATATTGGATGTCCACAGCTGCTGGGTCATCACTTTCATTGTAAACACATTCATGTACACAACTTCAGAGTAAAAAACATTTTCTGCAAAGTAGGATTGAAAAACCTCTAAAGCTGTCACATTCATGAGCACATCTATCAAAACGCGTCGGAGTGTATTTTCTTTACGTCATCGAAAAATGAACTAAATGGTGCAGACACTAGTATTCTACTGAAACTTTGAAAACTTAACAATCAGCTTTGTGCATTTGAGTTTACCAGAATTTTTTTCCCACCAAGTGTATTTGGTTGACAGACACCTCATTCTGGTGAACTCAAGTGCGTTCAGAGCTGATTTATGAGTTCTAAACTATGTAGTGTGTGTTAGGGTTCAAACGATATGACTTTTCGATATCGATATTCGATATTTTTTCAAAATTTTCGATATCGATATTCGATATTTTTTTCTGAAACTCGATATCGATACGATATGGAACCTCGATATCGATATTCGATATTCGATATTGAAAAATGGTCGATATTTGATATTTCGATATTTTCGATATTCAATATTGCGATATGCTTTTGATATAGCAAGGCATATTTCAAGTGGCATATTGTATTTTCATGTGGTTGCACACATGTTTAATCATCTCTTTACTGAAATTTGTATGGTACAAGTGATTTTAACAAGCTTTACATCACTCAATGGTAGAAAATAGAAGAAAAACATGATGAATCAAAGTGTATCAGACAAATAACAATTGGTAGATATTTCAGTTCATCCTAACCTAATTGCTTAAGGGCATGTTGCAAAAAAAAGTATATCAGCGTTTTCTGGTCTCAAATTTAGCACTCCAACAACAATGACATTATAAATACTGTACTTTTACTCATCAAATACAATACTATAAGCACATCAGATCAACCATAAACATCTCAAAATGAAAATGAAAAGTAAATTTGGGGACACAATACAGGTTCGATATATCGAAAAATGGTCGATATTCGATATTTTTTCAAAATTTTCAATATCGATATTTGATATTTTTTCAAAATTTTCGATATCGATATTCGATATTAAAAAATGGTCGATATCCGATATTCGATACGATATATCGTTTGAACCCTAGTGTGTGTAGACACAATCATCAACAAATCAATCATCATCTTCCACTTCGAGTCCGCCAGCGGCAACCGGTGATGTTTTCTGTTCCGATTTTGCGTCCGTGCTGTCTTCAGTATGCAGTTTTGCATTGGGCGTTTTCGAACCCGCCGGCGGCTGCGACAAATGTTGTGCGTATTGAGAACGCCGTTTTTGAGAATTACCGTATATACCCGAGTTAACACCCGGCCCCTGTGAGAAATGCACACAGATGAGAAGGATTGGGACTAGGGTTGGTAAAAAAAACGTTTTTTTTAACTCTATGTTTTTTTCTCCCAGATATGACCTTGTGTCAACATATATAGGTATATCAGACAGTGGCAATACACTGTGATGTTATATATGACCATATAATGTCTGTGGAGCCATGGGATAGCATTATAAGTGGTGATTTGTGTCAAAAATATCCATTTTTCATTGACATATTGTTCGTATATCGCCTTATAGTCGAATGTTCGTGACTTCACGTAAAGTTTGGAACGGAATAGTGATCAAACAAGGTTATAAAAGGAGGTTGTTACTTTGGGAGTGATGTTACACACTGTGGAGGTACATGGAAGCACATTACCTCAATATTATATACTACAGCAACATATTACGGCTTATTAACCCATGGTAGCAGATAGAAATGGATACTTTGATACTAAAAATGCCACAAAACCAATGAAAACAACCACCAATGTGAAATTGCGCGCTTGCACGCGAAATTTTTGCAAAATACCTAGTGCTTAGTACTAAAAATTTCGGCCGATGTTTTTAATAAAAAAAACATTTCGGACGTCATGTTTTTTAATAAAAAACGTTTGAAAAAAAACATCGGCCAACCCTAATTGGGACAATGATAACCCATTGAAATTTTATTTCAACATATTTACACGCAAACGGTGAAATGGAACATTTTCTGTTCACAAGAACACACGTAAAAACAAGTGAAGCTACACAGGGACTGAACTGATTGACTATTCAGCTGATTTACTATGCATATGAATATTTTCACACGCAGCTCTTCAAACCGCCTGGGGGTATTCCTCGGATGTAAGGTATTAATACTTACATCGCCGGTCAATTAAAACACCCTGTGTCTGTAGTCATGTAAACCCGCTAGTTATGTAGACATGCCAGTCATGTATTTTTAAGAGGGGGGTAGGGTCAGCGCGGAGCCTTACATAATTAGTGGAGTAATTACATAGCACAGCCCGCAGTGGTAATCTCCCAAAAATACATGACTGGCGGGTGCACATGACTGACGGGTGCAAATGACTAGCGGGTTTATACGACTAGTAAGCCTACGTAGGGTTGGCCGATGTTTTTTTTAAAACGTTTTTTATTAAAAAAACGTTTTTTTAAAAAAAAAACATGACGTCCGAAATGTTTTTTTTTAAAAAACATCGACCGAAATTTTTAGTACTAAGCACTAGGTATTTTGCAAAATTTTTGCGCGCAAGCGCGCAATTTCACACACAAATTGACATTGGTGGTTGTTTTAATTGGTTTTGTGGCATTTTTAGTATCAAAGTATCCATTTCTATGTGCTACCATGGGTTAATAAGCCGTCATATGTTGCTGTAGTATATAATATTGAGGTAATGTGCTTCCATGTACCTCCACAGTGTGTAACTTCACTCCCAAAGTAACTACCTCGTTTTATAACCTTGTTTGATCACCAGAGTTGTTAAAATACCGGTATTTTTGGAAAGCGTAAGCGTAAGCGTAAATACACTTTCCAAATGTTGAGTATGGATACTGTAAGCGTAAGGTATTTTTAAAATACCTAGGAAAGCGTAAAAAAAAGCGTAAGCGTAAATTTTTTTTAGAAAGTGCGCTTTTTGTGGAGCATAGGAAAACACACTTGTCTAGGGGCAGGGAGATTGGGGGTAACTCACAAAATGCTCCAGCTATCTATTTGTCCCAGAGGTTGCTCAGCTATAGGTCCTGAGGCGCAACGATCTATCGATCTCCAACCCCCCAAAAATGTTTCAGCCATTTGGGTATCCTACATTCGGCTCTATCGAATTTGCTGACTTTATCGAGTTTGTATTCGTTGCCAACTTCTGGCATAACTACAAGCTGAGCAGCATGTGTTTACTTAGTGTAACTGGCATCACCATACTATAAAGCGGCTGAAAATATAGTGTACAAACCAATTAGTATTTTACCCACTGAAATTTTTGTCCAAAATGCATCGGAGTCATTTTCTGATTTTGCTGCACACCAATTCAGCGACGTTTCCCATCTTACACATTACCTTTCACCTTATATTTTGTAATTTTACACTTTCTCAAAGGTGTAAAAACGGCCTGTTTGAAATTTTTTTACGCTTTTAGTACCCGGGTATTTCGGCCAGGAAAGCGTAAAAAAGCGTACAGGTATTTTACGAAAGCGTAAGCGTAAGTATAAATACCCATTTACCCGTGTATTTCGGGTAAGCGTAAATACGCTTTTGCAACTCTGTTGATCACTATTCTGTGCCAAACTTTACCTGAAGTCACGAACATTCGACTATAAGGCGATATACGAACGATATGTCGACGAAAAATGGATATTTTTGACACAAATCACCACGTATAATGCTATCCCATGGCTCCACAGACATTATATGGTCATATATAACATCACAGAGTATTGCCACTGTCTGATATACCTATATATGTTGACACAAGGTCATATCTGGGAGCTTTTAAAAAAAACGTTTTTTTTATTTAAAAAAAACATCGAGTTAAAAAAAACGTTTTTTTTCCAACCCTAAGCCTACGTAAAATAAAAATAGCTCACGAGACCCATGACAATGCGTCTATTGGCGGCGCTCGCCTGGGGCTGCTTGTCGCCGATCAAAAGCACGCTCGCTTTGCTCGACTGCACGCCAGCCGCCCCCGGTTGAGTTGACGGCTCAGCCAAGTTGGCAGTGTGCCGAATCGGCGGGTGGTTCACTGCGACAAATTGGACATTGAATGTTTTTGTGAAGTTTGTAAATTGAGGACCATACGGTGAAAAGACGAGAAAACTAGAAATATACAGAGAAAACCGTATTTTAAGTTTCATTTTCAATTCTCTGCCGGCAATGCATGTTTACAGATAGGTTATCCAGGTAGGTATTGCTGGTCGATTGGGGGGGGGGGGGTAGCACAAAAATTTGCCTCCAGGATAAATATATAGCTGGGCCGTTGGGGGGAGGTTAACCCCCCCCCCTTTCCAACCCCTGCAAGCTACCTCAAGGCCTCTACAACTTGACAATCTACCAGAAAATGAAAAAGCCGCTCACGCACTAATCAAGGGCCTGGCGCGCGCCATGAAGTTGTGCGGCATGACGTAGGCGGCGGCGGGCAGCTCCTGCCGCGGCGGCACGGCGGCCGGCGACGGGTTCGACTTGCGCGACAGGTACACGATGCGGCCTTGTCTGCGGGGGGTTGTTAGTGTGGATGTTAATGGATTGTGAAAAAACCCTCGAAGGCCTTGATGCTAGGAGTGGCCGGTGTTAATACAACGTTTTTATTGCCAGAAATTATCACTTATAACGATATTTCGTTGTATGGCTCTACCTATATCATATCACACCAAAGAGTACCGCCACTTGGCTGCTATACCTGTACATGTTGACCAATAGGTGACCACATCTCGGAGCATAAAAACATTTTATTTAAAAAGGGTAGAATTTTAAAAAAAAACAGGCTCATGAAACGTTGCATTTTCATTCCCATTCTAACGGGGGCTGACCGTTTGGCTTCCGCGGCTCGACTGGCAGCACCGCTGGACAAGTCAACTGGGGAAGTGGCCGTCTGTGCGCAACTGCCGCCCGCGTCGGGAGTGGGGGGAAACTGCGGCGCTGTCCTGGGGGGGACGAACATGGAAATTGCAAAAACGAGAGAGGAAAGGCTCATGCACAAGGAAGACAATGTATGCGTGGACAATGGTGGGACGCACGCACTCGACCGGAGATTGTACATATTGTGCCTACACACACTAGTTTTCTGACAATATTATGAAGCTAAGATATGAGCTTTGAATGCATTTGAGTTCAGCAAGATGCGTTTTTTGTAATCCTATAAACCTTAGTTGACACTGAACTCATTCCGGCAAACTCAAATGCGTTCAAAACTGATCTACGAGTTTTCGCAGAACCAGCGCTTGAAAAAAAGTACCAAAACCCGTTCACCCACCCCAAAATACGGTGCACTTCCCCCGCATCAGCGTGCACACTGGCGCGTCTGGAACCAGCCGCCAGAACGGCCGCTGCCAGCTGCTGCTCCTCGTGCTGCGGCAGTCGGAACGGCAGCGCCGCCTGTCTGTGCTGGTTGGCGTGCAGCTGCGCCAGTCCCGCACCCTGGCAAATGTCAAATGTCACGCAAAGTGTCGAAAGTCATGGAAAATGCCCTGCAAAATGGCTACCGAGTTGCCATTTTGCAGGGCATTTTCCATGACTTTTGACACTTTGCGTGACATTTGACATTTGACAGGGTGCGGGACTGGCACCTGGTGCGCGTGCGACAGCGTCAGCGGCAGCGACCCGTCGCTCGTGCTGGCGGCGCGCCGCAGCGATTGCGGTCCCCCGTGCACGCTCGCCTGAGCTGGCGCTCGGTTATTGCGACTCAAATGTCGACTGTATATCCTTGAATAAGCCCACCTTTTGAATACTCCCTTCAAATAATTTCCTGGGATTTTATTCAAAAATATACGGTATTTAAAGTTAAACATGTTGCAATCGCAGACCCAGAAAATTTCAAATGTCAAGCAAAGTAACGAGTTCTAATTGAGTAACGAGTTCTAATTTTATTTTATTTTTCATGAAATTTTATGACTTTTGACATTTTACACGACAATTGACATTTTACACGCCTAGCACCCAAATGCAAAAAAAACAAAAAAAAACAGCCCACCTCCGACGCGTAGGTGGTCGCACTGGCAGGGCAAGTGGCGTCGGGCACGCTCAGCTGGATGGTGGCGGGCAGGCCCGACTCGAGGGACTTGTCCACGCTGATGGGCGCGTCGGGCAACGAGTTCGACTGGCGCCGCTGCAGACGGGCGCCCGCCCAGCCGGGGGGTCGGTGCGCCTCGTGCAGCGCCTCCGCTGCCTCCACTTCGGACGACACGCCCACCACGCTGAGGGGGGGGGGGGAATGTTGGGCACTGTTTTCGAACTTTTTAGCGCTTGAAAAACACACACTTGAAATCGACCTTTTTGTAGAAAAATTCGAAAAACTCGTTTAAGTAAAAGTAATACGTAATAAGTATACAAAAAATCGTCCTAGTGTCAGAAATTTGGTATTTGTGTATTTGTACTAGATCCTAGTATTTGTGTCAGAAATCTCTCCAAACTGTTGAAATTACAGCCAAAAACTGAAAAATATCAAAATAACTTTTATCCAACATAAAAGCCCCCAAAACGAAAAAAAATCAAAAAAATCAACGCACCGCGCAGTGACGGCCCCCTCCGAACGGGCGTCAGCACTCCTCCTGCGAGGGGGCAAGTAGCCCTTGGTGCGTGCAGACCCCCCATTGGGAGATGCAAAATTAGCCGCGCAGGGAATCCTCACAGGGTTTGGATGCGGCGCGGCCTTTTTCGTTTTTATTGACCCCGGAGCCATCTGGGGGGTCCTGGGGGCGGGGATTGGCTGTCGCTGCGATTGCAGCCGGGCGGCTTTCTGCGGGCAAATTGGTGGGAACAGATCTTCATGGACATTCGATGAAAGGTGATATATTTGCATCAGGGGTCTCCTAGGGGGGGCTGGGAGGGGCTGCCCCCCCCCAAATCGGCCAGCTATCTATCTATCCCGAGGCAAAATTTTTGGCTACTACCCCCAAAGACCCCCCCCCCCCAAATCGCTCAGCTATCTATCTATCTGGAGTGGTTTTTGAGATATTTTGCCCTAATTTTCGCTCAAAATCAATAATTTTCACACCTTTTTATAGTTTTTCACCTTCAAAATTGTGCTTTCCAGGTATATACATGGTTATATACCCATTTTAGCCCTTTTTTACCTATTTTTGGCTACTTTTAACTGATTACTAGCGATTTTTTCCCCTTTCTGCCTTCTTAGCCTATATATTGTGCCCCCGCCAGCCGCCCCCCCCAGAAAAATTTCCAGCTATCTATCCCTCCGGAGGAGCGATTTGATATCTATCCAGCCCCCGCGAGGGCCAAAATCCTGGAGACCCCTGATTTGCATGTAGCCCGCACACATAGACACACACTAGCTGACATCAAAATACCTACATGTTAACTAAATTCAAACAAATTTCAGTTGAATGTGCGATTTCAACTTTCCTATATGATAGAGTATACCTAGTAAATTTTATATCGTGTGACACTCTGTCAACTGTCATGCTTTTAAGTTGTGTGTGGGCCCATTATGATCGATTCTATTAAAATTGAGTTTTGGCAAAAAAATCACCATTAAATGCCATCTCATGGCTTTACAGTCATTGTGCGGCTATATGAAGCACCACTAAGCACTGAGACTTGTTTCATATAGCTGTTTATGTTGACTGAAAGCCAGTATCGGGTGGTTTTGACGAAATTCGTTGTATTTAGAAACCTTTTTTAAGGTGGTCGTCCAAAACTTTCCTCGACCCGTACCAACAACACCCATGAAAAACCCCCACACTAACAATTCTCGACTGGTGGTAAGCGGCGGCGGCGCTCCTCGGCTTGGGACTGGCCGCCCTCCTTTTGCTGGCGGCAGCGAAAGCGGCGGGATCCGAACCTGCCCTGTCCTTGTGCGCGGGGCGCCTGGTCACGTAGCGCGACGCGGCCACCACCGTGGGCACGGGCTGCTTGCCGCCGGGCGACGGCTGCCACGCTTCCAGTGCAGTGGGTTGCGGCTCTTTGCTGGGCGAGGCGGCGCGCGCGATGGAGCTTTGAGAGATGATATGGTTTGAGTGGAGATGGATGTTGGAAGTTGCAGCAAGTTTTTATAACTATTTTTTTTAATTCTTCAAAGTTCAGAGGTTTTTTCAAATGCAAGTAACCGATACGTTTTTTCAACAAAACAGCACCTGAAAAAGCTCAGTATATTTTTTTTGTTTACAAGTGTGAAAGAACGTTTCGAAATTTCTACCAAGGTAAAACTTTCATCAGAAAGCGTATACACCCGACTATCCATAAAATCCAAAGTATTCGAACGTAAAATCAAAGTGAAAACACGCACCCACTATCGGCTGCCGCCGCACCGCCGCCCTGCTGCTCGTTGTGATCCTGCGTCAACTGCGCCTTCCTCAACATAACGGCCAGGTGCCACTCCCAGACCCTGTAAAATGCCCTGTAAAATGTCAAAAGTCATGCAAAGTGTCAAAGTCATGGAAAATTCCCTGCAAAATGGGAACCGAGTTGCCATTTTGCAAGGCATTTTCCATGACTTTTGACACTTTGCATGACATTTGACATTTGACAGAGCATTTTCCAGGGTGCGGGACTGGCACCAGCATCTGCTGGACGTTCTGCTGCGGCGGGTCGTGCCGCTGCGCCGCCGCGGTCGAACTCGACGCCACATTTGACTCTTTCTTCGCCGCGGCGGCAGGTCGCTTCGCAGTGGCGACCGTGGGCGCGGCACATTGAGGGGAATGGGTGATCACCCCCCTGGGTTTGGTCGACGCCGGGCGGGAGGGGTTCAAGGGCCGGCCGCTGTAAGCCATGTGCCGCGCGCAACCGTGCTGCGAGTGCGGCTGCGACCCCGGCGGCTGGTGGAATGGCCCCAACGTCTGCGAGGGAGAAAAACGCCGCTACGCTCGCTGGGTGTCAACTGGTTTCAAATCAAAGTCAACTCAGATTTTAGTTGACGGGTCTCAGTAAGGTGTCAATTTTTTTAATGGAAAACTGAAAAAAATTGGACATGCCGGAAAACTGAAATGAAGGAAAACGGAAAGCAGAATTTGCATGGAAACAGAATAATGCAAAAAATTGTGATCTCACAGCGGGCGCGGGTCCGGACCAGGCAAATTTTCCGCCGTGCGCGGGGGTCAACGACGATTTTCCAGATTGGCTGGTGCTCGACTGTCGAGATCGACTGGCGCCTGACAAGTTTTCATGATTAAAACGGGCCTTTAACGTAAACTTAAAGGGGTTTTGTGTGATGACCGTGTTTGTTATTAACACCCGTCAGATAAAAAGACAAAAAAATGGTGTTTTAAATCAGTTATAGTCAGTGGGGAAGTTGTTCACCCTATAAGTGTCTAGAGACTGTACTTACATAAGTTTCTGAAATACAATGAAAATTAATGCGCAAGTCTGTTTAAAGACAGGGGAGGAGGTAACAGGGGTTTAGTGAATTTGGAAAACTTTTGCTGATGATGTTAAAAAACGGTTTCGACTAAACCTGTGCGTTTTATAAATTAAAAACCCGTTGAAAAACACCTGCCATCAACAATTTGAACCCACCTGGCAAGACGGGCGCGGCGGGACTTTGGGCGGGCAGAAGTCCCTGGCCCGTGGTTTCGGCGGCCGTGGCGATCACCTGGTCGATGGAGTGGGCGATCGCGGACTCGCTGGTGCTGTCGGCGCGCGGCGCAACGCCCGTTTTGCTGGGCCACTTCCCGCTGCTCGACTGTCGACGCTGCACAGTGTATGCACTGGTTTGGCTACAATTCCGCAAGTAAAGAAGTAAATTACAAAACCCCCGGGTGTATCCATGGGTCAAGCCTATTACGCATGTAAGCCCGTCACGCATATAGAGCCATTATAGACACATTATATCCGCAAGGGTAAGGGTAACCCCACCCCAAACTGCCCAACTATCGATCTTTCCCAGAGGCTAATTTTTTCGGCTACTTTCCCCTGAACACCCCCCCCCATATATAGCCTAATTATCTAGCTAACCCGTACGCTTTTGAGCAATTTTACCCTACCTTCCAATCAAGATCGCTAATTTTCATACTTTTTATAGATTTTCACCTTCAAAATCACTATGTTTTATTGTTCATTTTCAGCATGCCCGGTAAAATTAAATGCGTCCCGGGTCTACATGCGTGATGGGTTTACATGCGAAATGGCACAGGGCTGTATTGATAGACGCGAACCTTGGTGGGACCGGCTGGATTCATCCTAACTGCAGCGTCGGGTTTCAGTCTCAAATCCGCCGTGACAGAGTGAATCCGATCGCTGGGTATGAACTGGTCGTTTTGCTCGCGCGGCGGCGCGAACGGCAGGAAAACGGAGCGGCGGGAATCGGTCACGCAGCGCAGAATGAAATCGACCACGTGGCTCTGAAAGTAAAATAAAATGAAATTGATAGCAAGGTTTTGAAAGCGACGACAGCCATGGGAATCGATTGTATTTATGTATATTGCAAATTAAAAACAAAATGATTTTTTTAAACAAATTGAGCTACTTCAATTGATCATCATTTTACAATGACATTTCACTTGCACTCAACAACTTACAACGCCCCCAAAAAACTCTCAGCCCCAACCCCCCAACGCACCACGACCATCCTATCAACCCCCTTCTGAGTAATTTCCCTCTCTACCAATCGATGCGTGGCAACCCTCAACTGGGCGTCGGCTCCGCCCACCACGATCAATCCGCTGTCGGCCGGCAATCTGTCGCGGGTGTCCTGCAACTCGTCCATGTCGGTGGTGTTCGAGTGCTCGCCGATCACGAACACGGTGGGCGTGTTGGACTGGGACAAGCGGTCGTCGCACAGCTGGGAGAGGGGCGAGATAGGATTTTGACATTTGAAATTTTGACATTGGATTTTGACATTTTGAAAGTGTATAAATTTATAAATTTATTTTTTCTGTGAAATTAGGTTTACAAATTTTGATTTCTTTTCTAAATAATTTTAGAATCGTTCTATTTTTCCAAATAAACATTCGGTAGCCTTAATGTTATGCGAGGTCGAAGTCATGTTCGTCCATTTTCGTTTATTTAGACATGAAAAGATGCATGTGAATTTGAACTCAACGCCATTGGTGGAACTGACCCCGCGCGCGCCCTGCATGCACAGGTTCGAATGTGCGAATGAAATGCAGCCAGACACGTGCACCTCGGCCGCCACCTGCATGCAAATCAGTTCTTTCCATAAAGCTGCGTTCAGACTGCAAAATGTGCCGACAAATAAAAAAGTGAAAAAGTTCCATAAATCCGGAATAAAGTTCCATATCTGCGAGAAAAAACAGTGAAGTATACTCACTAGTTAGGTGCACTCACATGCCAAATTTCAGATAAATCGGTCTTTTCGTTTCATAGTTATAAGCATTTGAAGAATTTTGCTTTGTCGGTTCGCTTTTTTTGATCAAATTCTTAAATTGCTTATAACTATGGAACGAAAAGCCCGATTTATCTGAAATTTGGCATGTGTGTACACTGAACTAGTGAGTATACTTCACTGTTTTTTCTCGCAGATATGGAACTTTATTCCGGATTTATGGAACTTTTTCACTTTTTTATTTGTTGGCACACTTTGCAGTCTGAACGCAGCATCAATTAGGCGTACAATTATAAAAGACCACGGATAAGTGCATATTGCCCATAAAGCCACTTTATCGGGCCGAGAACTAAAGTTTTGCCGCGAAGTGATAAGTGAACACGTTTACAATCTTCTCCTTTTACAGGTTTGCATTTTTGTTTTTGTCCAAATGCATTTTGTGGAAACGCCACTGTTCCCATGTATTTATGTTGAGATCAGAGAAAATTTGACATTCAATAATAACTTTAGAATTCCAAAAGTGTAAGCGAGCGCGCCAATTGCACACGCATCACCAGCGGATCATTTGAAATGAAACCTAAAATGCCATTTTCTCGAAATCGATTTTTTGGACTTATCAACTTTTATCACCCAGGATCAAGTTCTTTTGGACATAATTGGAATTTTTAGACACATCGGATAGATAAGGCAAATATTAGAAATACAATCGTAAAACCAACCATCATGTTGCAAAGTGCGCTCACGTCCCAGCCAACCAGGAAAACCTTCCGATCAGACACCTCTTTCTTCACCTGAAAAGAAGTTTGAGCAAAAACGTTTGAAATAGGCCATGCGCAAGAACTTATCAGCCCCCCCCCCCCCCCGGTGAAATGAGAAACATGTTAAAAAAGGTTTATTTTCAGCATCCATTTGCAATTTTTTTCTCCAAAAATTCAATTAAACGCGCTTGAAACCACACAATTCTACAGTATTACACAGGCAAGCGCAGCTCAGGTGCCAATCCCAAACGTTGTAAAATGTCAAATGTCATGCAAGTGTCAAAAGTCATGCAAACGAGTTTGCCATTTTACAGGGCATTTCACATAAATATTTACACTTGCATGACATTTCACACTTTACAGGGCTGGGGACTAGCACCAGGAAAAGTCCCTTCCCCCACACAATTTGAGCGTACACTTTCACCCACCTGCACAACAAACTCCTTGATGCCGAGCAGAAACGCAACGGTGATTTCTCTGATCGTGGAGCGATTGTGTATGGTCGCGTTGGTCAGACGGAATTCCTTGCATTCAGCCAGTTCAGATAACAGACTGGAAATGTTGACAAATCGAGTAAAAAGTTACAATTCAACACTGGCGGATAATCGGGGTAAATTCTGCAAGTGGAGAAAAAAAAACAATTTTAGAAGGGAGAAGTGAAATGAGAAGAGAGGTGAAATGAGCAGAAAAAAGGTTACTTCGCTTTTGACTTTTTACATATCATTTCACATTTCACTTCTCGTTTTACTTATCGTTTTACATTCCACTTTTCACTTCACTTCCCATTTTTTTACTTCTCTACTTGCGGAATTGGCACCAGATAAATTTTTCAACACACCTGTAGATGTAGTCGTGGCATCGGAAAGAATTTTGATAGCCGGCCAGCATTGGAAGTGGCGGCACCAGAAGAAACAATATGGAACGCGGCAACTGCGAATGAAGTTCTTCCGTCCAACAAACTCCACACTAGTTTAGCATTAGTCTTCCACACAGTTAAGCACCGAAATTTCTTTTTTTAACTAAAAAACTCAAAGTTGCGCAACCCAAAAGCTCATAACTCAGAAGCTGAATAGTGAGTTTCCGAGATTCCGTAAATTTTTCTAGTGAACTAGTGTGTGTAGATACAAAAAATAGAAGCAGAACAAAATTATCAGGTGTCATTCCCAGACCCTGTAAAATGTCAAATGTAGTACAAATGTAAAGTGCCAAAAGTCATGTAAAATGCCCTGTAAAATTTCACATTTTATTTTTTACCAATCATTCGACATTTTACAGGGCCTGGGATTGACCCCAATTCTGTACCTTCTTCTCTACGCTCATGGCTCCCTGCACGGCGGCGGGGTCCAGCGGCTTCCTGGCCAAGTAGCTGCCCAACTCGATCCTGACCTCTCTGGCCATCGCCTGGGCGAGAAAACCATTGGAGAAGTGACAAGTGAAATGAGAAGTAAAACGAGAAGTGAAATGAGAAGTGAAATGAGAAGTAAAAGGAGAAGTGAAATGAGAAGTAAAACGAGAAGTTTTAAATGTAAGCCATTTTAGAAATGAGAAGTTAAAATAAAAGTCAAAAGTTTACTTCGCTTTTCACTTTTTTACTTTTCATTTCACTTCCCAATGCTCATCTTCTCACTTCTCACTTATAATTTTACATTTCTTTCTACTTCTCCACTGGCGGAATTGGCACCTGGGGCTCCTTCCTGGGCACCAAGCAGTCGACCAGCGTGGCGCCGTGGTTCACGTTCACGTTGGCGGCAGTGGCGCCAGCGCCAGCGGCATTGGCGCCCGTGGCGTTGGCGCCGATGGTGTCGCGCTCGTGGCGGCAGCTGAGCGCCCGCAACTGCTCCAGGTAGGTGGCCAGGCTGGCGATGGGCAGCTGCCGCAGCAGCGCCACGTGCAGCTTCTCCCCTGCTATGTAGTTCTGCGTTTTTGGAAGGATTGAGGATCTGTGTTTTGATAGTCTCTGGTTTGGAAGGATGCCAATTTTTGGTGAAGATATTGAAGCTTTTTATTTTACTTTTGATAGTGATATTCTATATTTAATGTGCAAAAATTAACGATAAATTCAGATTTTCGTGTCCATTCGATTTGACGCGATATAAAACATACAAATTTCAAAATCGCACACACATTTCTTCACCAAATAGGATAAAAATGTAAAAAAATAAACGCACAAATGCTATAGGCGACAGGGCCACGCGAATGCACTCGGCATGTTCCATCAGAAGGTTGTAGTATAGGATGGCGTTCCTGGGGTGCTGCGGGGCAAATGTTTAATGGACACGCGCACGGTAAAGACAAATGGCAGTACTTTACTTCCAGGGAAATGAAAATTTTGTTCAGTCATAAACCAGCTTTGAGTGGCTTTTGAGTTTGCTGGAATGAGGTGTTCGTCAACTACAGTTGACGGAAATAAAAACCGTGCACTACAGTAAACTCACATGCGTTCAAGCTTTCAAATCAGTTCACTAAATTGTCAAAATTCAATAGTTAACTAGTATTTATGTGAAGAGATTATGTGAAAAATTTGTGAAAGAATTACGTTTTCTACTGTAGCAAATGCCATCCTGGCGTTTTTGATGCTCGCCAGCACAGCGACCGCCAGCGACGCGACGATACTCGCCAATTTTGCGTCGTCACTTTTCGCCACGTCGCGCGCCAAGCTGAAAACACTCAGCGCAATAAGATTGACGCAAAACAAGTGACGCAAAATTAAGTGACGCACACGTGCACGAAATCCACTTCGTTCCAGGAATCTTCGGAGCTATCAGACGCGATTTCCGGTTCGCTCAGCACTGAACTGTTACTTTTTCGCGCCATAAAAGAGCGCACCCTCTGCGCCATATTCAAAGCGGATTTCCAGCAGCCGCCATAACTGCGATGTTGCGTTATTACGAATTACAGAGTGTTACATAAAATTTTTTTTAAACAAATACAGGGTTGTAGTTTTCCCCCAATTTTCACCGAAATCGTCGATTTCTTTACTTATTTACCCATTTCACCTTCAAAATTGCTAACTAATTCTGATGATGTATCGCCTATTTTTGGTTTTCTGGCATTTGTATCACTATTTTCAGCTGCTTTTCACGTTATTATTGCGTTTCGTCCTTTTTCCATTCTAAACATAGAAAAGGCCTATATTAAACCCCCACAACGCCCCAAAATTTTCTTAGCGATTTTTCGCCCTCAAAGAAATTGTAAAAGTTTACACTTGAACCTTTTAAACACAGCAGAAACATTTCCAGCTATCTATCCGTGGGAGGAGCGATTTACCACGTATCTGAACCCCCGCAGGGGTCTAAATCTACAAAACCCCCGATACAACCCCTCAAACAGACTTACCGATGCGACCCGGAAACCACATTAGATCGACTATTGGGCGCTTTTCTTTGTTGAGCATTATCATTCTCATGGTCGACCACATCAATTGAATCGCTATCTTCCGGATTTTCATCGCTGAAAGTTCGATTCAGGGATATTTTTTGCGCGCCGCCACCGGGTTGAAATGGCCGCAGGCTCGTGTAGCTGCATTTGATAATGGGGGGGGGGGTAAAACAATTTTGATGTCGAGAAGGGGTTCAGTATCTATCCACGGGCCGCTCAGCTATTTATTTATCTATCCGTCCCCAGGCACATTTTGTAATTTTTTTGGCTTCTATGTCTCAACCCCACCCCAAAAATGAAGAAAACCAGTTATCTATCTATCTGCAGCGATTTTCGAGAAACTGTGCCCCAACTTTTGATCAAAAGCGCTTATTTTCATATAATTTATAATTTTTCACCCACAAAAACGTTATCGTAATTTTCAGATTTCAAAATCATTCTCCTTCGTTTGAAAAATTGCCCATTTTAAATATTTTGCCACCATTACAGAAGTCTGCCCCTGGTGTTTATGACTGTGAATGACGCTCAACGATTTGATTCATTTTTCAAAAAAAAAATTCGAAATAACCAACTTGGAAACGAAAATTTCACGATAGAACTGATCAGTTTCCACGGGCCACGTGCAATCATCATATAAATTGGGATTCAAAGGTGTCAGCGTGTATTTCGGGCAAGATGCCAATCTTTGCTTAGCTCGTTGCACCACTTTTTTCTGTAAATGAAAGTTGAAATTGGACGGCAGAAAAGCATAAAAAATACATAAGCACAAAAAAATTGAGGAACCAATGCCGCACGGCACACTGGAATATAGCAATATGAATTTGAACGCCTTTTATTTATGCATGTGCGTAACTTTTGGATGAAAAACCGTAATGGTTTCCGTAATCTAGATTTCTCACCTCCGAATTTTAGTCGCACGTCCAAAAACCGTTCATACACAAAACACCATAAAGTACGGCGCGCCATTTCCATCACACTTTCAACCCCCCCCCCCCCCCAAAAAAAAAAACACAGAAAAAAACACCCACCGCCCGTTTCTCTTTGCCCCCATTGGACTTTCTATTTTCCTCCACCCTCCTTTTGATGGCTTTCTTCAGGCCGCCCGACGGCACCAGGTCCCGGGCCGCACCAATTGGCACTGTGCCAATTTGCGGCGGCGGCGCGGCGGCGGGTGCAGCGGCGCCGCTGACTGTGGATAAAGTACTCGCGCTGCTCGTGTTGCTGTGTCCACTCGTGGAGGGGGGCTGGGAGTTGATCAGGGGGTAAGTTGGGGGTGATGGGATAAGTTCGAATGGTGGTTTTACGCTTGGTATCAATCCCAGAACTTGTAAAATGTCAAATTTGTCGAGAAAAGTGTTAAAACACAAGTAAAAAGTTAGGCAAAATGACGACTGTTCAGTAAAAAAATTAAAATGAATTTGTCATTTGCCAAGGCATGTTACATTACTTTTATCAATAGCGCACTTGCCATTTTGCAGGGCAATTTACATGACATTTCATATTATCCAGGGTCTGGGAGCAATTTACGTGGCAGCAGGCGTCAAGACCATTTCCCGGGCGATATATGACGAGCGCCGCTCGCGCGCTGCATTCAGACGCGCGGCATCACTTAATAGCCCAGCCTACACTGTCTAGGACTACGTATAGTGCAGAGTAAAAAGTATCGAAATTATCGATAATTTTCGAATCACAGTGTATCGGAAAATAAAAATGTCAATACCGGTTTCGACCTCGCTCAATCGAAGTATCGAAATTATCTGGTCACGGTCTCGTATAATTTGAAACCCACGCAAATTTGACTAGGTTCGCGCAAGTATCAAAGTTGGCACAGTTCCAATGAAGCGTCATATTTGTACCATCACCGCAACATGCAGATAAAGTTCTAGGAACTCACCGGCTTGGAGGAAGTAAGCGTTGTGTTCATGATACAACGTTTACGCGACCAGTAACAGATATGCGAAAGGGAAATTGATGCAGCGGCAAATATGGGCGGCATCAGCGATTTATTTTTTGTTGTAGAGATAATTTTTGGATACCACGATACGTTTACATGCAAAAAATTGCGAGATACAACAAAAGGTTGATTGCTTTTTTTCAAATCAAACATTGGAATGATAAATTCAGAGCCGTGCTAGTTTCGACCCATTTTACTAGACTAGCACATAATGAGAGAAACTCTAGTTCTAGTCACAGACAGCCTCCAAAAAATTTGGGTGAAGTCAAATCGAATATTTTAGACGTTATGAGTTCACGTTTCCTTCTCAAATTTTTTATTTGTGGAGCACGTTAGAAAATGTTAGTTTATATTGTTTGTGTGATGACTGTAATTTTCCAGGATATTTCAGAAGGATTTGAAGAAGCGTTTAAAACAGCGTATAAACAAAAAGTTCCATCGCTAGTTGATGCCACTGTCACTATAAAAAACACACCCCGTTATGTGCACAATGTTCAGAAACAGAGCAATAACTACCATATTTGCTTGAATAATCCCCCTGGGGGATTATTTTTTCATCAGACATTTTTGAGGGGGGAACTATTCGAGGGGGGAATTATTCAAGGGGGGATTTATTATTTTGTCAAATTTTCAAGCATGTTTCCATCAACTCATTTCTTGAAATGTGCTTTATAAACACAATAACGTGCCATTTTGTTTAAATTAGGTATAACAAATCAATCAAATCTTTAAAGGGGGGATTATTCGAGGGGGGAATTATTATTTCCTCACTCGTCTTACAGGGGGGATTATTCGAGGGGGGAATTATTCAAGGGGGGAACTATTCAAGCAAATACGGTAAATAGCACAGAATTACTGACATGTGAAATTATAAAGACACAATGGGTTAACATATTTACAACCAAGTCAAGGTTCAATGGATAGGTACCCTATTTCTGATAGAATGGCATACTTCCAATAGAAGGGTACCTCCAGTAGAGTGGCAGGTTTTAGCACATTTCTTCAACCATGAAAAAATAGGACAGCAACCTCCAATAGTATGGCACCTCCAATAAAATGGCAGATAAAAAATTTATTGGAAGAGTGCCAAAACAATATTTGAAAAATGGGTGGCGAGAATATTCAAGGTGCTCAGAACTGATTCAGGGGTTCTTTTTTACATTTGGTGTTGTTTGAATTTATGCTCTGATATTTTTAAAAATTTGTGTCAGTGTTACATTATGTACCTAATAGTTGATTGAACTTAAAGTGTTCAATCAACTACTACAATTATAAAATACTATGCTCAAATGAAAATGTGTGAAAAAGATTAGGTACCGTATTTACTGGAATAATTTCCCCCACTTGAATAATTACCCCCTCGAATAATTACCCCCTGCTAAGCGAGTGAGGAAATAATAATCCCCCCACTTGAATAATCCCCCCTTGAATAGTTCCCCCCTCAAAAATGTCTGACGAAAAAATAATTCCCCGGGGGAATTATTTCGAGTAAATACGGTGGTTAAAAATGGAATGGCATCCTTCAATAAAACGGTACCTCCAATATAACGGCGGGAAAAGGTTGACAAAAAAATAGAATGGTGCCCTTCTATTAGAAGAATCACAGTAAATAAGTAAAAAGTAAAAAATATACAATCAAAACTGCAAATTATTGCCAAATATAATTTACCCTTTACAACACACTACTCGAAAACAACAAACACTAGGGGAAAATAATAGTATAAAACACGTATGTATACCTGAAGAATAACAGCGATTGGAATGGAATAGAACTTTGAATTTTACAAACAAAACGGATTTTCAGTAAACAGCACACACCAATTCCCAAAGCTCATGAATAGCATTCCAAAATCAGGTGATGTTCAGAAAATACGATTACATATTTATAATCTCAGAATATCCCTTCAAAAAGAGAGAAAACACCTATTAAATCTCCCTTGAACGTCTGGAGAAAATATAAATAAACGTAATTTTTTCTTGTATTTAAAAAGTAAAAAAAATTCCCCGAAAGTTTTCGAAATGCTACTCACGCATCATCAACACTACCAATAACAATATTTGGTCGATCACCACCTTTATCACACGTTTTATCATCCACACTACCAGATCTATTATTCCTCGTACCAGGGGGCAGTCCCACACCCTGTAAAATGTCAAAAGTCATGCAAAGTGTCAAAAGTCATGTCAAATGTCATGCAAAGTGTCAAAAATCATGTAAAATACCCTGCAAAATGGCAACTCAGTTGCCATGACATTTGACATTTAACAGGGCATTTCACAGGGTCTGGGGTCGGCACCGGCAGCCCTCTCGACGGAAAGTGCCCTAGTTTTCACTCGTTTGTCCACTTTGTGCACTTTGGTGGCGGCGCGCTGCTGGGAGACGCTCCTGCCCTGGAACACGACCGGCGCCAAGGCGCACGCTGATTGGCCGGCGCCCTGGGAGGAGGAGCTGGCCATGGACGAGTTCGAGTTGGCCGACGTGGACGGCAGCGAGCTGGCCGGGTCTGCGGGGGTGAGCTTGTGGGCGGAGCTTAGGGGTGGAACTAGGGTGGCAGACGGTACGGCCATGCGGTAAACCGGGCAGTACGGTACATTTTCTATTTTGCGGTAAATGGTGCGGTACGATAAATCTTCTATTTTGCGGTAAACGGTACGGTTTTTGTTTTTCTTTGGGGGTCGCATTATTGGGGGGTGGGTCGCATTATTGGAGAGAGTCGCATTATACTTAACACAACGTGCCCAAGGGGGTCGCACTATTGGAGGGGCCGGTTTATTGGAGGGGGGCCGTACTAATAGAGCATTTACGGTAGCTTCCCAACAATAAGAGACACAGCTGGCAGCATGCCAGAAACTCATCACGTCGTAAAAGTTGTGGCTACTCCATTGCATTCGCAAGTCTCCGCCCGCCCAAAAACAACAACAACAACAACTGAAAATCCCCAAAAAACCTCCAAAAATATCCAAATCAAACCGTGACTAGACGAGCTGGCGGCGGAGAGTCTCCGTTTTCTCTCGGAGATGTAGCCCTGGCGCATGCGATCGATTATGAACATGACCGCTTTGGTCCTGAGCCACTCCCGCACCCTGTAAAGTGCCCTGAAAAATGTCAAATGTCATGCAGTGTCAAAAGTCATGTAAGATGCCCTGCAAAATGTAAAAAAGTAAAAAATAAAATCAGACATTTCCATCACATTCACACGACTTTTCGCGCTTTGCATGGCATTTTACATTGTGCAGGACATTTTACAGGGTCCGGGAGTGGCACCAGGCCAGTTGAGACTCTGCACTGCGTCTGGACACGCTGCCCCATTCCACTGCGAGGGGGGTTATAGAATTAGTTGCCCATGAATAGTTCTAGGCACCTGGGGGCAGTCACGCACCCTGTAAAGTCAAGTGTCAAATGTCATGTCAAATGTCAATTTTATAATTTTATTTGACAAGGATAATATTTTTACTGAACTTTTGTCAATTTGCATGACAATTGACAAATTTGTATGATACATTTGCATTACATTTGACTATTTGACTTTACAGTTTACACGGCGTGGCACTGGCACCTGGTGTATGGATATAATGGCCCTACACACACTAGTTTTCATTGTGACCGATGTGAAAACTGAAATGGCGACATGGCGACATTCAGCCTACCCTCATTGTATGCTATATGTGCTTTAGTTTTCAAATTTTCAAAGTTTAACTTTCATTAATTTCAATTCAAATTTTATTAAAATAAAATCGTTCAACCGTGTTCATTTATTTACGTTTGAAAAAATTTCAGTTTTCACACGAAGTCACGGTGAAAACTAGTGTGTGAGGTAAATAAATGCTCACTACGATGAAACACATTTTAATGACCCAAATTGCCCCGAGGAAAAAAAGCACAAAGGCGCCAAGGCTTCCGCCAAAAAAAGCGCCAAGCGCAAATGGCGCCATTCAATCACTAGTGAGTGTGCGAACTCACAGTTACATATCAATTTTCCAATTTCCGCATTGTGTGAAATCACAATTCATCCACACACTAATATTCAAAATTAGCAACTCGACCACAAGTCAACACCAGATAAAATATTTGTCCAGAAAATTTTGGCGGCGGTGAACAATACACAAAATGTGTTTTTTGAGGGCGTGTCTTTTCTGTGTCGTTGTGAGCTGGGTGGCCGACGCGAACGACTGTAATAATATTGTTTCAAAGGATTTGTGCGCAGTTCACGGGACTTGTCCTACAAAGGAGTGAGTTCTGGCCTGGGGCCAAATTGAATCAGGCACAGCAAAAACAGTGCCGGTGATCTGTGGTGAACTGTCTTCACGCAGACGCTCGCAGACACTTCAACACACTATTTTTTGCTGTAAATAATTTACGGTAGTAATAAAATGCGTGAAGTCTCGGTGAAGTGCATTCCATCGGTGATCAGGCGTGATCTGGCTCCAAAGTGTGATCACAAGGGGCACTTCAGACCACTCAGTGCACTTCACGAGCACATTATTTGCTGTGAGTGTTTTCCTGCAGCCAGATGAATTGGGGACTCATTGTTGCCACACGTCAAATTGAGTGCTCATAAGTTACCGTATTTCTTCTAATAGAACGGCATATATCCAAAAGCCGAAGCTACGAAGCTGACAAAAAAACAGTAGCTTTGAACGTATTTGAGTTTACCAGACACAGCAACAATGGTGGTGTGGATGCGCGGTGAAGTGGAGCCTTCACGCTGACGCTTCCCGACGCTTCCACAAGCACCACGAAAATCTGCGTGAAGACACATCACGCTTTGAAATGTGGCGCTGCCACATTCTCAAGTATTTCACGCAAACACCAATAATTGTCGCTTTACTACAACCTCGTGGCAATACACATTGACAAAACAGAAGCTGCAGATGAAACCCAGATCGGTTGCAGTTGGCTACCGCAAATACTCGAATAAGACCCCCCCCCCTCGAATAACCCCCCCTTGAAAACGCCCCCTCCTGGATAACTCCCCATGTGTATGGAAAGCATACAATAGGAAATACATAAGAATATTAGCCAACGGCAGCGACAGCAGATAAATACATGATGTGTATGAAGTGTATACACATCTTTTTGTCGTTGTGTACAGTTAAATATTTGAATAACATGAGTTGAGAGACTGCATCTGCAATGATTTGAGTTAAAGTTTTTTGAGGAAAAAATTACTCCCCCCTCGAATAACTCCCCCCCCCCTTGAATAAGTCCCCCCTCCAAAACATCTGACGAAAAAATAACTCCCCTGGGGTCTTATTCGAGGATTTAGGGTATTCATAAGAGTGCTGGTTACATTGAGTGATCATTTGTTGCATTTTCTGAGTCGGTGCACATCACTCCTTCAAAATAGACATTTTGCACTGGTGCGTTTTTATCGCTCAATGCCTATCGTCACGAGGTGTAGGTAGTGACAATTATGCGTTTGCATAAATAACTTGAGAATGAGTGGAGCTATCGCCGCCATATTTTAAGGGATCCTTTCCTATTTACCGTATTTCCTCGAAATACACCCCGGGGGGTGATTGTTTCATAGTGCTCCCAAGAGGGGGGTTAAACGAGGGGGGTATTTCGAGGGGGGTTATTATTTCGGTAGAATTTTTTCGAAATGGTAGTACAGAATCGTTGTTTGTAATGTGCGATGGGGTAGAAAAATGCATCAATAACTGACATTGACATGTATAGACTCCTGTATACTAATATTAGTACGTAGATGGTATAAACACTGCTCTCACGTGATTACGACGTTGTTTTAACGTGTGTTCTGCACTACGCAGAACACAAACTGCAGCATTTGTCATGTACGTTCTCTTTACACTCAATCGGGGGGGGGGTATTTCGAGGGGGGGGGTATTTCGAGGAAATACAGTAGTTGTTAATGTTTCTGGCTTTTTATTTTTCATTTTTCCGGCAGGTGCAAATTTTTTTTCGTTTCTGTTTCCGTTTTCCGGCAACTGTAAAATTTTTTTCAATTCCGTTTTCCATAAAAAAAGTTTTTGTTGACATCCTAGTTAAAATTGAGAGACGTTAGGGAAGGGCCATGTGTAGGGTTGGCAAAATCTCAGAAAAGAATAAAAATAAAATAAAAATAAAATGGAAAATTGAAGAATAAAATAAAATAAAATAAAATGGAAAATTTCAAAATAAAAATAAAAATTGTATAAAAATTCGAATTTTTGTAAAAATTTTGTAAAATTGTATACAAATTCATATTTTTGTAAAAATTGTATAAAAATTCATATTTTTTGTAAAAATTTTTTCTGTTGTTTATAGTTCAACCTGTTCATTCGCGAAGCTGTGGCAGTCCCAAGCCATGTAAAGTGTCAAAATTTCATATGAAATGGAATGGAAAGTGTCAATTTTCATGAAAATGTCAAGTAAAGTGTCAATTGGCATGACAAAAATAAATTAAAGTGGAAACTGTAAAGCAAATTGTATCCAAATCTTATCTTTTGTAACCAAATCTTATGTGAACATTTGGATACAAAAACATAAATTTTGATACCAAAATATAAGGTTTGGATACCAAAACATAAGATTCCGATACAGAATTTACACTCTGCGTGACATTTGTCATGACAATTATACTTTGCTTGACATTTGAGATGCCAATTGACTCTTTACTACATTTGTCATGACAATTGACACTTTGCATGATGTTTTACAAATGCGCCCAGCACACACCAGTAATCCTTCTACTGAAAATGCACACCATTCTTATCGATAATTGTAACTTAACACTTGCAACTAGCTAACAATACCTACTGCATGCCACTTTTGCAAAGTAATGGAAAAATTTGTCACACGTTTTTCATGTTTAGGTCTAATTATCACATTTTTCTGACCTTGCATGCAAGATTCTGATTTTTTGTAAAATTTCTGTAAAATTTTTGTAAAATTTTTGTAAAATGGTCCATTTTATTATTTTATTATTATTTTGGAATAAAATAAAATAAAATAAAATGAAACAAGAAAAAAATAAAAATAAAATACATTTTTATACAATTTTTATACAATTTGTATACAAAAGATTTTTATAAAACCAACCCTGGCCATGTGTACCTACATATATACAGTTACCATATATGCTTATAAACACTTACCGTATTTCCTCGAAATACCCCCAGGTTGTTTATTTTTTGAGAGTGGAAATTTTGAGGGGGGTATTTCGACTTATAAGAGGTATTATAAGAGGGTTTTTTATTACGCTTGAAATTTTCATGAATTTCATAGTAAAGAGTACGCTTTTATATACCCAAAACCGGCAATCAATGTGTCCAAATAGGGTATATTTTGACATATCATGGTATTATGTACTGTTAAGGGCGTTGCCGACGCAGCATGTCAGCCCCTAATAGTGAGGAGCCCAGCCGTCTCTGTAGTCTAGTGGTTAGGGCACTCGTGTGCTATACGAGAGGTGCGGGTTCGATTCCCGCCTGAGGCAAGTGCAATTTTGCACTCTTTCTGTACATTGCATACATGATGTACATAATTCCAGATGGGGGTATTTCGAGGGGGTGTTTATTTCTTCCCCAGCTCGAAAACACCGGGGGTATTTCGAGGGGGAGTTTATTCAAGGGGGGGGGGGTATTTCGAGGGAATATGGTATACATCTCTGATGGTATTTTTCTACGTCTGAGTATGGAGAATTTCCAAAAATTTCTGGTGAAATAACAACCCCCCTTGAGCCTGGGGTATTTCGAGGTAATACGGTATTTATGTTTTTCATGTTTAACACCAACCGTAATTTTTCAGGTGTGGCTGGAAGTCACATCTGTGTTGGCAGAGTTATAAGTTTTATGACCCTGATGAATGTCGACATGTCTGCGAAACGATGCTCTACGTGTGGGGCCGATGCCAGGGGGAAGCATGCTGCTGCGGTAAGTCACTGGGACAAATGGATTGACTCATCCCCAGCAGAGTTGTTAAAATACTGGTATTTTTGGAAAGTGTAAGTGTGTAAATACACTTTCCAAATTTTGAGTATGGATACTGTAAGCGTAAGGTATTTTTAAAATACCTAGGAAAGTGTAAAAAAGTGTAAGTGTTAAAAATTTTATTTAAGAGAGTGCTCTTGGTGTTGAGTAAGTCAGTGTGGTGACCAATTTATTTACTCATTCCCCAGCATCAGTGTGGGCTGGCGCTTTGCCAGGCACCATTTTAATGAAACTTGCCATTAGGTAAGCTGAAATTACAGCTCAGCCTGAATTTGATGTAAAATGACGATGTAAAATTACATCGTAAAATTAATTACATGAGTGTGGATGATGCTACAGGACACAGGTCTACAGTTTTTTTATGAATAGTATATGTATCTATACCTTAATCATCTCCAATACTGAGCGTTGTCAGTCACAGCTAGAATGAATTGAAAAATTCACTTGTTTTCATTTTACATCATAATTTTACATCAGGGAACTAATTTTACATTTTACATCAATGATTGCATGCAACCCTATATGTAAAATGAATAATTAGTTCCCTGATGTAAAATGTAAAATTATGATGACAAATGAAAAATGAAATAAAATTGAATTTTTCAATTCGCTCTAGCTGTGGTTGATAACACTCAGTATTGGACACGATTAAGGTATTGATTCATATATTATCCATAAAAAATTGGAGACCTGTTGCATCATCCACACTAACATATTTTATGTTACAACATAATTTTACGTCATCATTTTATGTCACATTCACGGTGAGCTGTAATCTCGGCTTAAGTGCCCTTGGTGCTTGGCGCTATTTTTACTTGACAGCATGGATCATATTAACTTAGGGGGGACCCAAACAGGGGAGTATGTTCATTTCGAGGGGGGGGGGGTATTTCGCGGTAATACGGCATTTATATTCAACCGCAGAACCATATCCTGCACAATTTTGTCCAATACTGAGAACGTCGACTGGGAAATCGAGCAGCCAGGCAAGCAACACTTCAACCAGCGCGACAAGCCGCGGCTCCACATCATCCACATCAACACCAGGTGCCACATCAGGTGCAACTACATTCACAGCAGGGGGCAGTTCCGCAAGCGGAGAAGTAGTTGTTAATACATATTTACGTTTACTCAAAAAGTAGGTATACTGGAGTACTGAGTAAATACGTTTACGTATACTTTGGAAAAAGTACCTGTACTCGCTTTTATGTATACTTTTAAAAAGTACTCGAGTACATAAAACGTATTTCACGTTGGCTTTGTTATAGGCTTTTTCAAGGCGTATATTGGGAGGAAAGGAGAAAAGGCGAAAAATAGGGAAAACTCGCTGAAAATACCTAGGCACAAAACACACAAACTAATGAATTTGAAGCTAAAAATTGTCAAAAAGGTATACTCGGCGGACTGCACGCTATGTATTTTTCTGACGGAAACACTCTATCATGACGTCATCATTAATAAAATAAAGATAATTCCAGCAAAAAAAAACATTTGGGAGAAAACATTCCTCATTTGTACGCGACTCCGCCTTTTTTTATATATATTTTTCTTTTTGTGAAAGTGCACACATAAGTATCCAGCTTGCTCGTTATCGACAACTACATAAATAATTTTGGGCGCATACTTTGCGCTCCGCAAAGTATACGAAAATTAGTGATTTTGAGTGAAAATCCGAAAAAATACTCACTTTTACGTTTTCTAGTGGGAAAAGTATTTTACTCATGTTTACTCATGAGTAAAAGTAAAAAAATTTACTTTACGTTTCTGTATTCAAGGGGTGCATAAAAAATAAATACCGTATTACCTCGAAATTATGGGGGTTTATTATTTTGCCAGCAAAATTTGAGGGAGGTTAATTCGAGGGTTTTTTTTTATTATTTCGTCAGAAATTTTCGTAAGGATCGTAGTAAATATAGGCATTTGCATACCCAAAACAGGGAATCAATGTGTCCAAACAGGATATATTTGGACATAAAAACGTAGATAGCTACACAAACTACCGCAAATCCTCGAATAAGACCCCCCTCGAATAACTCCCCCCCTTGAATAAGTCCCCCCTGCTGGCGGAGTGAGGAAAAAATAACTCCCCCCCTTGAATAACTCCCCCCTCTTAGAAAATCCTCCCTCTTATGAAAAGGATACAATGCAAAACTATAAAGGAATAGTACCCTAAGACAGCGACAGCAAATACATAATGTGTACGCAGTGTATACACATTGTTTTGTTGTTATTGGACGGTGAAATACCTGTATAAAACGAGTTTACATGCATCCATACAATGAATAAAGTCCACGTTTCCTGGGGAAATAATAACTCCCCCCCTCGAATAACTCCCCCCCTTGAATAACTCCCCCCTCCAAAACGTCTGACGAAAAAATAACTCCCCTGGGGTCTTATTCGAGGATTTAGGGTAGTCTATGTGTAGCTGCAATACAAATTAACAGTAATATACATCATGTACATTGCACGCATGACGTATTGATTATGTACATGGCGTACATTATTCCGAAGGGGGGTATTTCGAGGGGGGGGGTTTATTATTTCCCCAGCCCATTTTGAGGGGGGGTTAATTCGACGGGGGGGGGGGGGTTAATTCAAGGGGGGATAATTCGAGGTAATACGGTACTTTATGTTTACGTATACTTTGAAAAAAGTTCGGTACTTTTAACAACTCTGGTGAGAAGTAAAATGGCAAATGCGAAGTGAAATTGCAAAAGCGAAGTAAATTGAGGCAAAAGCGAAGAGAAATTGCAAAAGCGAAGTAAATTGAGGCAAAAGCGAAAAGAAATCACTTTTTATATTTATTTTTTATATCGCTTTTGTTAATTTACTTGCCATTTCACTTCACTTTTGCCATTTTACTTGTCACTTCTCACCTGCTGAACTGGCACCAGGTGCCACATCATCCACATCAGCTGCAAACACATCCACAAGGAAGCCCACAGCAGCGCCGACATTGCCAATCCCAGTTGTGGCCACCACAAGCAAAGGTGCCACTGAGCCAATCACCAGCACAGAGAGCCAGGTGGAACGAGGTCAGGGTGCCACGACCATCATGCTCGCAGGTACGCGCGTCTTTCGCAGTACAGGCAAACCTCTGATGTTTCTCTGGTCATCGTTTTCTAATGGAGTCTCAAAAACTCATACCGTATTTCCTCGAAATACCCCCCCCCCCGGGGGGTGATTGTTTCATAGTGCTCCCGAGAGGGGGGGGGGGGGGGGGTTAAACGAGGGGGGGTATTTCGAGGGTTTTTTTTGTATCGTCAGAAATTTTTTGAAACCCTAGTACAAAATCGTTGTTTGTGATGTGCGCTGGGGTGGAAAAATGCATAAATAACTGACATGTATAGACTCCTGTAGACTAATATTAGTACGTAGATGGTATAAACACTGTTCTAACGTGATTCCGACATTGTTTTAACGTGTGTTCTGCACTACGCAAAACACAAACTGCAGTATTTGTCATGTACGTTCTCTATACACTCAATCTGGGAGGGGGATTTTAGAGGGGGGGATTGTTTAATAGTGGTCTCGAGAGGGGGGGGGGTCAAACAAGGGGGGGGGGTATTTCGAGGGGGGGGGGTAATTTCGAGGAAATACGGTAAATCAACATCAGCTGGTTTACAATGCTTTGCAGTGAATGATTTAAGTTTTCAAGTTATGTAAAAAAAAATTGAAGTGCAAATTTTGTCAACCTTTGTTCCCACAAAGATATCATTATGAGCAGGGTTGGAAAAAACTCAGAAAAAAATAAAATGGAAAATTGAAGAATAAAATAAAATAAAACATGAATAAAATAAAAATAAAATACAATATTACTACAATTTTAACAAAAGAATTTTACTCAAACAAACCCTGATTTAGACATCCTAAAATATTCACCCCAAGTTATGACTATATACCCACCAAAGTATTATTTTTATACCACCCACCCAGCCAGCCCCCATAGCCAGAGATATTGTGTCCACAATTAAATCAAGAAAGGGTGGCAAAGTTTATTGTGTGCTTAATGTGAGGAGTCCATTAACTATTTACAATACAGATGGAGATTATAAATCAGTATTCTAGCAAACTGAAATGAGTAAAAAGCAAATTTATGAGTTTTCAAAATTTCAGTTGAAAACTAGTGTGCGTGTGCGTGTGCGTGGTAGTTTTACACCACCTCAAAACTGAATGGATGTCAAATCGCAGTGATAGCAGCTGGCTTACTGGTCATAATTGTGCTTCTGCTCGTAGCACTTGCAATCACCTGGAAGATTGTCACACTGCTCAAGCAAAGGGAGATGGAAACGAGGTAAGGTGGCAAAGTGAAATTGAGCATTTTGAAAACATTTTCAAGTTTTTCAATTATTACACCTAGAAAATTTGCAAAAGATGATGTTTTGGTAAAAATGCAAATTAATCAAATTTAAAATAATTGAGCTTCGAACTTTCTTCTAATTTCCAGCTGATTATCCACTCCCAAAGTTCACGAAAAACATTTTCACATTGTTTTCATTAAAAAATGAAGGTTTCAAAGTAAAGGTTTCACCTTCTATTTTTCAGACAATTGGCCGAAGTGAATCCGACGTGATTTCCGCTGCCGATTACAGTCCGTTTTTGATACAATACGATATTCGAACCTCTACTCTACTAAATGTCGAAAATGACAAAAAATACGATTTCGTGAAAATGGCATTTTTGAGTTTCCTTCCCGATTCTCTGCCAGTGAAGAATGTGCAATATGCGCACTTGCTGATTATACCAAACAAATCCTAATATTGATTAGGTATTAGTGATTTTCGTGTGTGGGCAAACGCCCCCCCCCCCCCCACCCCCCCCCCCCCCCTAAAACGTGGCCCGTGTAATAGCGAAATGGAGCCATGCCGCTGGCGCCATTTGTTGGCGCCGCCATTGTCGGACTGGCGTTGGCATTGGCGCCAACGTGTACTATATATGTCCTCCTTCCTACATAAATATGTGGTACGAGGCATTTATTTAATTGACATTCAGTGGACACGGATTTAAAATGTCAACTAGTGTGTGGGTCCACAGCCTTTGGTCATGGATCGCTGCATGCTGATTAATTGGGGGCGGCGTCCCCCCGCCCCCTATTATTTGGCCGCTGTAGTAAAGGAATGGCGCCACGGCGCTTGCGCCATTATTAGGCGCGTCGCCATTGCACCACTGTCGTTGGCAATGGCACCAAAACAGCTGTATTTGTCAGTTTCTTACATGTATATGAGTCAGTCCCAGGGCCGTATCCAGGGGGGGGGGGCGGGGGGGGGGGGGCTGCAGCCCCCCCTTTCCCGGGGCGAGACCAGAAAGTGACCGGAAAATGCGACTTTTACAACATCAGTGTAAAAAATTTTGCGCGCAAGTGCGCATTCTTCACCAGACATACGGTATTATCATCAAATTTGCTCCATGTGGCCGCAAATCGTTATTAATACACTCAATGTTGTGCTTTTTGCCATTTTGTATGTATATTTACATACATATACAGCGTTCCATGGCACTGGCGCCAATGCCAATGGCGCCATGGCGTGGCGCCTACTAATGGCACCCCCCCTCGCCGGCCTCTGTAAAGAAGCATCCCCCCGCTCAAAAATCCTGGATATGTCCCTGGTCAGTCCACAAGTCAATAGCCACTCCCGGAGCAAACACTGGACACTGATAAAAAAATGAAAACTGCAAAAAATGGTCTTAAGGTACTCCAATGGGTCCAGTGAATTGTGAAATACATGTAACATTTTCATTCCTATATATTGCATAAAATCGAAAGTGAATATTTCCAAAATTGGGCATTTCTGACATTATTCGCTGTTGGGCACTTGCCTATAAAAATATAATGGCCATATTTTATATTGTTGCAAAGCTGAGAATGTGCTCTTTCAGAATCCACATACTTTTCAGGGATTTGCTGAAACCAACTTACCTAAGAAACCAAAATATGCTGGCAGAGCTGATTCCGGCTGATTGCGTCTCAATTCACGCCTTAACTGTGTCTGGGACAAGGCAGTAGACACACACCGTTGGGAAGCTGAGAGAGTCCTCTATCAGAATCCACAAACTTTTTGGGGTGTTCCCTTCAGGTCACATATACCTAAGAAAGCAAAACTAGGCCGCATGTAGTTTTCTGTGGCACAGTCACATCCTTTTTCACATCAAGTTTTGAACTAGGTAGTAATGTTTTCTCGTGCACAAGAAACAGTTATTTCAGGCGATGTGAATGTCACTTTGCTTGTGTGTCAATCAATATATACCTATGATATTTATGTAAAATATGCATACAAAATTCCGAAATTGTGCAGAAAAGCACACTTATCTGACCCATCCCTTGCAGCTGTTTTAAAAACAACAAAACCGCCAATCCACACTAGAAAAAAGTGAACCCGAAAAATTTCCCTCGAAATCCCCCCCCCCCCACAAAAACGCATAAAATGCGTGGGGTGAAGGCATGTCTAATCGGAGTTATCGTGGCCTGGGCTGTGCCCTGTGCCAGGGGCTGTTGTCATGCTATTGGCAAAAATTCGTCATTTTGCTATGTGGATTCAGAACCATGTCCTTCTAAAGAGTAATTTTACAGACCGTACAGAATGCTAAATATGTATATACCATATTTTAATGAGTAAAGTCGCATTGCGCAAAATAAACGCCAACCACTGAATAAGAGTAAATCATAAATCATCATAAAAAAGGTTTTACACACAAAGTGTCATGGGCAGGGGGGGTATCATCGTCCAAATTGCGAGCCATCGAATGTAAACTAAAAAGCAAAAATGTCTTTTGGGCCCCCTTTTCCCACCCTATTTCTGGCTCCGGAAACGCGACAAATTTACGTGAAAATAGGCAAATCTATTATTTTCCTAATTCTTTTGTGAAAAATCGGTGCTTAAAGTTTTCAGTTTGACATGAATATTTGAGTTTGATAAAAAAAATACGTAACTCCTGTGTTTGTAGAGTATCGTGTCTGCCGAGTATAGAAATTTTTGTGTGGGCACTTTCGCTTTAAAATGTAGACTGCGCGTGGTGAACTGACCACAAATCTGTTCGCTTGTTTAAAAACAAACCATAATATTGCAGTTGTGGCTGGCAGTCGCATCTGTGTTGGCAGAGTTATGACCCTGATAAATGTCGAGATGTCTGCGAAACGATGCTCTACAAGGGGGGCAGATGCCAGGGGGGAGCATGCTGCTGCGGTGAGTCACTGGGACAAATTGATTGACTCATTCCTAGCCACAGCATTAGGTGTGGGCTGGCGCTTTGCCAGACACCATTTTAATGACAGTTACCATAAGTGTTCTTGTCAGCATGGATCATATAAACTGAGGGGAGACTCAAACAGGGGAGTAAGATCATTTCGAGGGTGGGGGAGTTATTTTGAGGAAATACGGTATTTGAGGAGTTTGATTCCGAAACCCGTTATCTGCAGGTTTTTGGGTTTTTTGAAAATCGCATTTGAAACTTTGACATTGGCCCATGCGGGGATGCTTTAAGTGACAACGCTTGCCCGAAAATTTTTGAAAAGTTCATGAATTTCTCTACATTTTCCATATTTACAACCCTCTGGCCGTGGTATATACCTAGAGTTATGGTGATTTGTTTGACGTCACATCAGCATAAATGCATGCAGATAACGAGTTTCGGGCGCAAACTTTCACCTGAGTGCCACTAGCCTCATGAAAATGACCAGGTTCGGGTGCAAAAGCACCTGCAGATAATGAGTTTCGGATGCAAATTCATAAAAACCAGTACAGATTTCCTTAACGAGTTTCGGATGCAAACTCCATTTTTGTATGGTGATTTTGACACCTCCATACTAAATCCTTAACGAGTTTCGGATGCAAACTTTTTTCTCTGCAGATAACGAGTTTCGGGTGCAAAAAATGATAGTTTTTTTGTAGATAACGGGTTTCGAGTGCAAACTCGCCTATTTTGGGCTGCAGATAACGGGTTTCGGATGCAAAATTGCATTTTTTTCAAAAAACGCTATCACTGTATCTCGGGAACGGTATGAGATATTGAGAAAATTTTTCTTCTATCACGAAGAAATATATATATATATATATATATGTCAGATCCGCACTTAACTCAATTTTTTTCACTTTTGCACTTAACGGGTTACGGAACCAAACTCCTCATTTATATTCAACTGCAGAACCATATCCTCCAAACTCCGATTGTCCAACATGGAGAACGTCGACTGGGAAATCGAGCAGCCAAGCAAGCAACACTTCAACCAGCGCCACAAGCCGCAGCTCCACATCATCCACATCAACATCCACATCATCCACATCAACATCCACATCAGCTGCAACCACATCCACATCAGCTGCAACCACATCCACAGCAGGTGCCACCACATATTTACACATCCAAAACCCGTTTAAAAGTACTGGTTTGTAGGTTGCTCACTCACCTAGTCACCTTTTATGCAGTGTAAAAGTAAAAAAAATTGTCCATTGCATCTTTGCACAGCGGATGTGCTGCATTTGCATTCGGTGAATCAAACCAGGCACAGTTTTTGTGCCTCTTTTGATATGATCAATTGTCTTTTACAAATTCTGTGCATTATACTTCTTGGACAATCCAATCATTATTGAATATTTTTTTTTGGGGGGGGATATTATTCAAGAAGGGATAACTTTTTCCTCACTTGTCTAACAGGGGGAATTATTCACGGATGGCTATTTTTCAGTGGGGGGATTATTTGAGTAAATATGGTATAAATGCCCAAATACCTGGGTATTTTGTATAAACTGAAATATGCCTTTGCCAAGACCACATGAGTGCTGACATTGACAACCCAAATTGCAGCTACCGCAGCCACCACCACCAGTACGAGTGTGACCACAACTGCAGCTGCGCAGAACATCGTGAGCACAAAGAGCCAGCCCGATGAGGGCAGCAGTGGATTGACCGTCATCCTGGCATGTATGTGCATCTGTCATTAGACTTTAGGAAAATTATATAAAATTGCATATTTCTGCTTGTGTGCCCATATTCCAATGCTACCACAATCAGAAGTAAACAGGCAAACATGCATATTTACAGGTGCATCTATATATATATATATACCTATATATATATATATATATATACCTATATATATATATATATATATACCTATATATATATATATATATATATATATATATATATATATATATATATATGACTAAAAAATTTACACACTGGTTAGAAAGGAAAAATGACAAAACGCAAAAATACAAAAAATAGATGGTGAGGACAGTAAAATATTGATATTAAAATTCTGCTCTGATATTAAAATGTAACTCACATTTCATTAAAAGTAAAACTATATTAAAATTCAAAATATGTGAAAATTGCTTTAAAAAAATAAATGGTAGCCCAAAAGAATGGCATCTATAGGGGGATGGCAGGAAAAAGGTTAATAAAAAATAGAATGGTGCCCTTCTAGTAGGAGAAATACGGTATGAACTTTGTGCATCACACCATTTTATTTTCTGAAATGCAGTTGCGTTGCAGTTGCGAAATGTCAAACTTTCTCACTACCTAAATATTTATTTAGCCATAAAAGTGGTGCCACATTACAGCAATGGCAGGAGGCCTGCTGGGCATGCTGGCGCTGGTGGCTGTGGCATTTGCCATCATCTGGGACACTGCCGAACTTCTCCAGCAAAGACCAGTGGCAAATTATAGGGTGATCGCTTACTGAACAGTT
>OZ038454.1:2995757-3096072 GCA_964036195.1 Sphaerolaimus hirsutus | reverse complement strand
GCACGAGCTCAACCCAACCGGCATGCCCAGGGCCTATGTTTTCAAGGTGAGAAAAAGCCACCCATCTGGATTTTTTTTAAAACGTGTTTTTTAAATACAACATACACATCGAAACCGTTTTTTTAAACAGCCAAAAATTTGTGTTTTTTTGCATGTAATTATAATATTTTTAACACATGTACATAAATACATCACAAAGTATTGCAACTCTCTGATATCCCTTTATTTATATCTTTAAACATTCATTTTTTGGTTGCTTTGAAAAAAACCTTTTTTTCAATTAAAAACAGTCTTTTCAAACGTCGTTTTTTTCCATCACCACCCATCACCAAACTGGCAGGGTGCCAAAGACGTCAGTCGCGAACAAGTGCAACAAATTCTGTCGCGCGGCGGGGGTGGCGGGGGCGGAGCTCCGGCGGCCGCACCCAATCAGCCCCAATCTGGACCCCCCGGTGCGCGGCCACCCCTCCAGGGGGGTGCCATGGGCGCACCCCCGCAGCAGCAGCAGCACCAACAGCCGTGCAATAGGTTCTTGCAGCCGATAAGCGATTGCGACATGGCCATTAATGATTTGATTGAGAGTATTAGGCCGGATGGGTGAGTGTTTTAGGCTGATAAGTATTGCCTCTCGGCATCAGGGTCCGAACGGGATTCCGATCACGGTCAAGAAACTCCAATCCCGATCCCGAAAAATTCCAAAACCAATTCCGATCCAGAAAAGTCAATTCCGTTTGAACCCTACTTGGCACCCACACCCATCTTTTTAAGCTCCATGGGCGAATTTACCAGTCCGAGGCACATGCCTGGACGACTGCCGCAACTAGGGTAGGTCTTACCGATATTAAACTGTACCACAAACTTTGGGAAATTTACCGTACCGCTCCGTTTACCGTAGAACTGGAAAATTTACGGTACGGTTTACTGTTCGTTGTTCGTGATAAACTAAAAATCTGTTTTAGTTGGCCCACTGCCAAGGGCGACCGTTCTTTGCGAGCAACTGGGGCCGCACTCGCTGTTGCCGTCGGTCTTCTGGAGGTTCGTTTTTATTTTTATTTTTTTTACGGTGCGGCGCGATCAATTTCATTACAATATCAATGGGCTTAAATATTTCAGGTGAGTTACCCGAACACCGGTGCCAGAATTATGATGTTTATGGGCGGGCCTTGCACTCACGGGCCAGGTGAATTCAAATTTCAAAGTTTACTTATTAAGTTAGCGTTAGACCCCGTTTACACGGATTTTTTGTGACGACTCGACAACAATAAAACGTTCAATAAGTTGAGTAAAAAGGTTCCATATTCATTAGAAAAAGTGGTCAAGTATACCTTCTACCTAAGCTAATATGCAGGACAAATTGCAGACTCGTGCTTGTAGCTCCAGATTTATAACGTTCGAAAAAAGTTTGTTATTGTTGCTGGCTGTCGGAGACAGTCCGACAACTGTCCGACAACTGCAAAAGTTTTCAAACGCCTTTAACTCATGAGCTACAAGCACGATTGTGCAGTTTGACATGCATATTCGCCTAGGTAAGATGTCTAATTTACCACTTTTTCTCATAAATATGGAACAGTTTTACTCAACTTATTGAACGTTCTATTTTTGTTGAGTCGTCACAAAAAATCCGTGTAAACGGGGTCTAAAGCTCCATGTTTTATCAACCGAAATTTCGTCTGTTTTAGGCATGGTCGTGGGCGAGGACTTGAAGACTCCGATCCGCAGTTGGCACACGATCAAGGAGGACAATGCAAAGTTCCTCAAAAAAGTTAGATCTACTCTGCGTTGACCCTCATTGACCCTATACACACTAGTTGACAGTGACATTGGGTGTCAACTGGGCCGACTGGTTTCCATTAACATGCCAATATGTAGTCCTGTTCGAAATTGCCGCGTGTGCTTTTTGAATATCGTCCTGTGACCCGTCAACTAAAATCTGAATTGACATGGAAACCAGTTGACACCCAGTGGTGCATAGCGCCATTTTTACACCATTTCGTCGCATTTTACAACCACACTTTTGTCACTTCACCAGGCGTCGAAATTCTACGACTCCCTTTCTCTGCGGGCGGTAAAAAACGGCCACACAGTGGATATATACGCGTGCGCCCTGGATCAATGCGGCATCTACGAAATGCGGCAGTGCTATCAAATGACCGGGGGAAATGTCGTTATGGCTGACAGTTTTGATAGCACTTTGTTCAAGCAGAGTTATCAGAGGGTGTTCGATAAAGATGCGGCGGGCAATTTGAAAATGGGCTTTTAATGCGACTATGGAAGTCAAGTGCTCTAAGGATGTCAAGTTGGAGGGTTGGTGCTTTGTTTTGGCGCTACACGCACTAGTTGACAATGACATTGTCTGTCAACGGGGCCGACTGGTTTTCATTTAGATTTTAGTTGGTGGATCGCTGAACCATGTTCAAATGGACGTAGGTTTGATTGGCACATAAACCCGCTTGGCGCATAAACGTAAACACGGTGCGCACGTATTTCTACCCGCTTTGCACGTAGACCTGTCTGGCACGTAGCGGGGCGTTTGTGCCAAGCGGGCAGGTAGTGATGTAAGAGGCGCCATGGTGCTTTTCCTATGTACAGCGCCAGTCGCCAATGGCACTACGGGCCTGATAAATACCTGCCGGATGGGAAGTACGTGCCAAGTGAGTAGAATTACGTGCCTGCCAGGTGTACGCTGCAAAGCGGGTTTACGTGCCAAGCGGCACAGGGTCGTTCACATTAATTCCTTTCCGACATTGCCGCAAGTGCTATTGAAAATTGTCCTTGGCCCGTCTACTAACATCGTAGTTGACATGGAAACCAGTTGACACGCACTGTATATAGGCCCTTTGTATCGATCCACATGGACGTCTGTCAACTAAATACTCGATTTTCAGGTGCACTTGGCAACTGCGCAAACAGTCAAGTGAAAAATCACATCGTGTCCGATACGGAGCTGGGTCAAGGCGGCACTTGTCAGTGGAAAATGTGCGCCATAAATCCAAGAAGCACACTGGCTGTGGTGTTGGAAGTGGCTGCGCAGGTAAATGTTACCCCTCATTTGTGTACTGCGGGTGGTCCCTCACCTTGAAGAGTGTCAAATGTCATGTAAAATGTAAAATGTCATGTAAAATGTAAAATGTCATGTAAAATGTCATGTAAAATGTCAAATGTCATGTAAAATGTGATAAAAAGTTGTCAAGTGACATGCAAAATGTCAAAAGCTCGTTAAAAACATCGTTTTCAAATAAATTTTGATTGACAATTTTCAATACATTTGACGCTTCACGGGACTGCCTACAGGCAGGGGTATCTTGAATTTTGACCCTCCGAGTGGTTGGATAGATAGCTGAGCGGCCTTCGGGATAGATAGATGCTGGGAAAAAATTGGGGGGGGGGGGTGTGGTGGCTCGATATATAGGCTATTTCAGGGTGTAGAAGGAAGAAAAGGGAAAAAATCGCTAAAAGTAGGTGTGAAATAGCTCAAAATGGGTATGTGAAAGAGCATATAGTACTAAAAATAGCTGAAAATAGGTAAATGGGAACAAAAACTTGTATTTTGGAGGTGAAAATCTATAAAAAGGTATGAAAAATAGCGATTTTGAGCGGAAATTGGGGTATAGTTTCAAAAATCGCTTCAGATAGTTAGATAGCTGGGCGGTTTTAACCCCCCCCCCAACCCCACCCCCATTCAAGACCCCTGCGGCTACAGGTATCAGTTTTTCTTTGATTTTTATTTATTTTCAATCCATTTAATTTCATCGCAGCACGGCACCCCCGCCTCGTCTGTGCCCGGGGGGCGGGCCTTTCTGCAATTTGTCACCCAATATCAACACCCGTCCGGCCAGAAGCGCATCAAAGTAACCACGACGTGCAGGTATTTACATTTTGAGCATTTTGGCGCTACACACACTGCTTGTCAACTGGTTTCCATGTCAATTCAGATTGTAGTTGACGGGTCGCAGGACGATTTTTAAGTTCACATACGGCATTAACGGGTTATATTGGCATGTGCATTTGCAGGGACGTATCCAGGATTTTTGAGCGGGGGGGGGCTGCTTGTGTACGGGGGCTGGCGAGGGGGGGGGGCTCAGCCCCCCCCCCGCCCCGTAAATTTTTTCCCTATATAGGGACGAAAAGGCGTTTTGGCGTTAGCGCCATACCAAGGCGCCACGCCATGGCGCTGTTGGCGTTGGCGCTAGCGCCAGGAACCGTTTTATATAGATGTAAATATGCAGCGAAAGTCACAAAAATGTGTTCATTTTCAAGAATATTTGTTTACAGGGACGGATCCACTAAAAATACAATGTATGGGGAAGAAATTGCGCGCTTGCGCGCAAAATTTTTAAGAAACATCGAAAAATGTATAGGAAAAATGGCATTTTCTGGGACATCTTAGGTCTCTCCCCGGGAGGGCGGGGGGGGGGGGCTGCAGCCCCCCCCCGCCCCCCCCCCTGGATACGGCCCTGTGCATTTGGACATGGTTCTTCGATCCACCAACTCAATTCTGAATGGAAACCGGTCTACCCAGTTGACACCCAATGTCACTGTCAACTGGTGTGTAAGGGATTTTACCAGATATTGCATTTGCACGGATGCGCTTCTCCACAGATCGTGGGCAGATATGGATACGCAACAGGCGCAAATCGCCTACGGGTTCGACCAAGAATGCGCTGCCGTTTTGATGGCCAGGTGCCAGTCCCAGACCCTGTAAAATGCCCTGTAAAATGTCAAGTCATGTAAAACCCTGCAAAGTGGTTAACGTACGTTTGCCATTCTGTAGGGTATTTTCCATGACTTTCTCCACTTTGCATGACATTTGACATTTTACAGGCCATTTTACAGGGTCTGGGACTGCCCCCAGGATGGCTTGCTGGCGAGCGCAGAACGAGGGGGACACCAGCGACGCGCTCAGATGGCTCGATAGGAGTTTGATCAGATTGGTGGGTGCCAGTTTTTTCAGGGGGCGGTCCTGAGCCCTGTAAAGTGTCAAGTCAAGTGTCAAGTGTCAATCAAGACAAAAGGAGAAAAAGTTTTATTACTGGAATTTTGATAAAAATATAAAAATAGTATACGGATATTTTACTTCAGAGAAATTTTCGGATATTTTTATAAATCAAAGAAAACTCGCAAAATCTCTAATTTGCTCTCTTTGGAATAAAATCAACTCGCAATTTTCAAATCAAATTTTCATACGCAGTTTTTATTTTCCTCAGCGTGTAAGCGGAAATTTTGATGTAATTCAATTTATTTTCCTATAAGTTAATTTCCATCTACGTGTTTTTTACAATTTTTCTTCCATCTCTGCCATATTTCGATGAATAATTGAATATTTCCCGTCATTGCAGTGTCAAAAATTCGGCGACTACCAGAAGGACGATCAGAATTCGTTCCGTCTGAGCGACCAATTTTGCCTGTTCCCTCAGTTTTTGTTCCATTTGAGAAGATCGCAATTTTTGCAAGCTTTCAACTATAGTCCCGATGAGACTAGTTTCTATAGGTGAGTAAATTTTTTTATTTTTTCTACATTTGAGTGTGTTCTAGGTTGTAGGTGTCTTCAGGATTTTCAACCCCCCCCCGGGGTTGGATAGATCAGGGGTCTCCTAGGGGGGGCTGGGGGGGCTGCTTTTGGCTACTACCCCCAAAGACCCCCCCCCCCAAAATCGCTCAGCTATCTATCTATCTGGAGTGGTTTTTGAGAAATTTTGCCCCAATTTTCGCCAAAAATCACTAATTTTCACACCTTTTTATAGTTTTTCACCTTCAAAATCGTGCTCTCCGGCTAAATGCATGGTTATATGCCTGTTTTTAGCCATTTTAAACCTGCTTTTGGCCACTTTCAACCGATTATTAGCGATTTCTTCCCGTTTCGGCCTTCATTGGACTGAAAAAGCCTATATATTTTGCCCCCGCGAGCCCCCCCAAGCCCCCCCAGAAATTTTTTTCAGCTGTCTATCCCTCCGGAGGAGCGATTTGCTATCTATCCAGCCCCCGCGAGGGCCAAAATCCTGGAGACCCCTGAAATCGATCCTCCGGAGGGATAGATAGTTGTCTTTTTCTTGGGTTCAGACTAGCTATGTATTTATATAGCCTTTAAAGGGGAAAAGCTATGTATTTAAATAGCCAAAAATATCGATTTTGAAGGTGACAATGGGCAGAAATGTATGGAAATGAGTGATTTTGAGCAAAAATAAGGGAAAACTTCTCAAAAATCGCTCCCGATAGCGATAGGTAGAGTGCTGGTTTATTTTTTTGGGTGGTGGGATAGCAGTTAACTTATCTGCCTCTGAATAGATGGATAGATAGCTGCGCGGCGCCGGGGGTAGATAGATAGCTGCCCCCCCAACCGAACCCCTACCAACAAGATAAATTCACTCATTCGCAGGCACTGTCTGGACGGGGAAACGGCGGCCGAGTCGATGTGCATGATCCAGCCAGTGCTGTACGCGTACAGCTTCAACGGGCCCCCCGAGCCCGTCATGTTGGACTCGGGCAGTTTGCAGCCGGATAGGATTTTGCTCATGGACGATTATTTCCATGTGCTCATTTATCATGGAAAGGTGAGTTTTTTTGGTGGTCATTTTTTGATGACTACTTTTCGGTGTCAGCGTTGCGGGCTTTCAAAAATTTTTCGGTGAAAAAGTGTCCAATAAAAATGTTACATGTCATGCAAATGTAAGACCGTCAGTTGTAATTTTTTATTATTGAGATTTGACATAACACTTGGGTAGTGATGATTGAAAGGCACCGAGGTATTTATTGGTGCTTGTGCGGTACCTCGATGCATTTCTATCATCACTATTCACATCATCTGCCTTTCGGCTTTAAGGCCCCACACACGCTAGTTGACGCCAAAATTAGCGTCAACTCAAACTGGTCAAAAATTCAATTGACTCTGAGCCATTTACAATATGTATCCAAAAATGTCAATCTTTCATTCTACATCAATCGACTTCTCAATATTTCTTAATCAACACAGGTAAAAAATTAAAAATAGTTATACTTAAAACAGTTGACTCTGAGTTGACTCAATCGACTTCTAAAAAGTAGCGTCAACCACCGTGTGGAGCGCCTAAGAGGTAGGACCGGTGCCGGTGCGCTTTTAAAAATAGCACCGATGCTGGTTTAGCGCGGTACCCTTTCACCGGTACTTTTTTAGATTTCCGGATTTCCGGTGCCTTTTCCAACACTAGTTCTATGTGTTTGCACTTAAATCGCACTTAAATTTTATTTCCGCCCAGGGGTATCTTGAATTTTGACCCTCCGAGTGGTTGGATGGATAGCAAATCGCTCCTCCGGAGGGATAGATAGCTGAAAAATTTTCTGGGGGGGGGGGGTTGGGGGGGGGGATTGTGGTGGTTCAATATATAGGCTTTTTCGGGGCATAGAAGGAAGAAAAGGGAGAAAAATCGCTAAAAGTAGGTGTAAAATAGCTCAAAATGGGTATACAAGAGCATATAGTACTTAAAATAGCTGAAAATAGGCAGTTAGACGCATGAACCAGTGATTTTGGAGGTGAAAATCTATATATAGGTATGAAAAATAGCGATTTTGAGCGAAAATTAGGGTATAGTTTCTGAAAAATCGCTCCAGATAGGTAGATAGCTGGGCGATTTGGGGGGGGGGGGTTTAGGGGGTAGTAGCCCAAAATTTTGCCTCCGGGATAGATAGATAGCTGAGCGGCCTCCGGGATAGATAGATAGCTGGGCGGTTTGGGGGGGGGGTAACCCCCCCCAACCCCCCCCCCCCATTCGAGACCCCTGTTTCCGCCCACTTCTCAGACGATCGCCGCGTGGCGCCGCATGGGCTACGACGCCGACCCGCAGTATGCCGCATTCAAACAGCTGCTCGCCGCACCCGAACAGGATGGACAGGACCTGTTGAAGGACAGATTTCCCATGCCCCGCTATATTGTCACTGAGCACGAGGGCAGCCAGGTGGATTTTTGTGTTTTTTTTATTGGACATAATGGTACCGTATTTTTATGAATAAATGGTTTTAAATAAATGTAAAAATGTGAAAAATTTCTTTTTCAGATTGGATATGGTAGATTTCAAGTTAAATTTTCAATAAGTTTACTCATCAAAATTACCTATTTTATTTTTCAAATGTGCGGCGGACATCAGACTATATTGCCGAGTATAAAGTTTGCTTGCTGCATTAGATTTATGAATATATAATTCACGAATATTGATTGTCGACGACTTTAAAAAAATTTTTTTTAAATCGCCGCCCCATCGCAGGCCCGTTTTCTCCTAACCAAAGTGAACCCATCGAAAACGCACAATAACCCATATGGCATGGATTCCGGTGACCCCAATGCCGGGGATACTGTATTGACTGATGACGTAAGTTTCCAGGTATTTATGGAGCACCTGAAAAAATTGGCCGTCAGCAGTTCGGGGTGATTTTGACTCTTTGTGGGATTTTTTAGCTCTTGACAATTTAGGGTTGGGGCGATATTGCTTTCCGATATTCGATATTTTTCTGGAACTCCATTTTCGATATCGATATGGAGCAGTGATATTCAAAAAGGAGATTTATAATATCCGACACTTGATATTTTTCAAAATTTTCAATATCGATATTCTATATTTCTTCAAAATTTGCAATATCGATATTTGATATGAAAAATAGTTGATATTCGATACGATTTATCGTCCCAACCTTACTTCACATTATCATACCCTTTTTGGAGTGTTTTTTAAAATTGGATTAACGGTTGGAATTGTTGGATTTTTACGATTGGTCGCCGGACAAATTTTTGTCAAATATAGCCAAATATTTCATACCTAGGTAGGTAAATGGTGACGGTTGTCTTATCTCAAAAAAATCTTTATATTTATTTGGTGTTCATTTGATTTACTTGTTCTACTTGAGTAGTTGTTGTTTTGGCAATTTCCCGCCATGTGATATTTTTCAGTGTCTGTCGTTGTTCTAATAATCAAATAAAGTGGTCTTCTAAAAGCTATCCGTTTTTTGGCGCTACGCCAACTAAGTGGTACCGGGTGTCAACTGGTTTCTGTGTAAATTGAGATTAAATTGAATTTAAATTAAAAGATTAAATTAGTTGACCAGTCGCATAACGGTGTTCTAATGCACGTACAACATATCGAAAAAATTGCGAATATGTTTTTGAACGTCGTTCTGTATGCCGTCAACTAAAATATAAATTGACATCGAAACCGGTGTGTAGGGCATAACTTTCTTGCACACAAGTGGAATCCGGCCCCTAGTGTTGTCAACTAGTTTGCGTAGCACCATTTTGAACAATTGGTTGTGACCGAGTGACTAATTAAAACAATTGAGGCGTCTAATTCTAAAAGTCGACAAGTCCACAAAATGCGTGTGAGGTCAAAAAATTTATGGAAAATGATGAAAAATGTGCGGAAGTAGCCCCAGAGGACGTTTCTGGGCCTAACTCGAAATTGTCATATTTTGGACTTGTCGACTTTTAGAATTGGACGCCTCAATTATAACTTTACTTTTACCAGACAAAATATGCACGCGCTTTTTAAACTGATAAACAACGCAAATTGGCCTTGGAATGACAATAATGGACACTGTCAATGGGACGTCGATGCCCGGTTGCAGTAATTTAGGTACCAGTTGTTTTCAATTTTGTGGGGTGACGTTATTTTAAGCAGGATTTTGGTTTACAATTTTTTTAAGGAGTAGTGTAAGAAATGCATTTTTACAATCCTTGTGCCAATTCAAAGTGCGAAGTCGAGAAGTGGAAGTGTACTGTTTCTTGGCGATGGCGCCAGGCACCAAGGGCGCCAGAGAAAGGCGTTGGCGCCCTTATACGCCATTAAATGGCGCCAGCGTCACGGAACCATTTCACCCCCCCCCCCCCCCCACAGACCCGTGCAGCTGGGCGGGGGAGCGTGTTCCCGGGCTGGCTGCAGCCACGCGCCGCTTACCCCCGTCTCCCAGCAAGCACCCCTTCAAGGTGGAGCTGGACGGGGAGGACATGAGCAGGGTCAACTGTGCGTTGGGGGGGGGGGTTGGGTGGCTGTTTCACTGACCCAGAAAATGACATGCAGAGTGTCTAAAGTCGTGGAAAATGACAAACGAGGTTTGCCATTTGACAGGGCATTTTACATCACTTTTGGCACTTTGCATGACATGACATTTTTACAGGGTATCTTTAGGTTTGGCAGTCCCAAAGTTCCCAATTTTGGACATAAGTATACTCCAGTTACTTTACACCCTGCACGCGTGGTTCCCGCTGGAAGCGTCCCCACGATTTTTTACACATGCGATTTCATAAAAAAAAGTGATCGTTGTTATAATGCTAAACGTTAACTATACCGTTACTTTAACGTTAATGGAATTTACCAGAATTGGGTGTCTGTCAACTACAATAAATGGAGATAAATAACTACTTCTGGTAAACTTGAATGCTTTCAAAGCATATTTCTGAGTTACTAAATTTTACAAAATTTCGCAAATTAGAAAATAGTGTGCGCAGCGACATTCAGTCGAAAATTGTGGCTCAATTCGAAATCGTGTTTTTCTTTTCAGATTATGGTCAGTTGACACCGGAACAATTGCTGGATCAAATAAAACAGATACAGAACGCTGCGTATTCCCTGGGCACCGATGAAGGTAATTTAAGCAGCATATTTAGTTTGTTTGTGCATTAATCAAATTTCAAACTAAATATCACAAATCTTTCAGTGAAACAGGTCGTCCGAGGGAAGATTTTGGAAATATTTGAAGAGCGGTGATCGGCCGTGATCTCAGAATACCGTATATTGTATTTACATAAATAAATATGTTTTGAGGGTGTGTTTAGACTAGAACCAGACTGTGATCACGATTGAGGAGTTTTTCTGAAGGTGCACTTTCGATTTTTCTTTAATTTCGTAAATTTCGATTTTTCAGTTTCATGTTAGCCTGACGGTATATTTGAGCGAGAAGGTTTGTCCCACTTTTGAAATACATTTTGCCCACGTAACTTTTTGCACGCGAAATATACGCGAGGTTTGAGTAATATTCAGATTTTAACATTTAGCGCAAAGCACCAAGGGCTCTCACGTAGGGTTGGCCGATGTTGTTTTAAACGTTTTTTTTTAAACATGACGTCCGAAATGTTAGTACTAAGCACTAGGTATTTTGCAAAATTTTTGCGCGCAAGCGCGCAATTTCACACACAAATTACATTGGTGGTTGTTTTCATTGGTTTTGTGGCATTTTTAGTATCAAAGTATTCATTTCTATCTGCTACCATGGGTTAATAAGCCGTCATATGTTGCTGTAGTATATAATATTCAGGTAATGTGCTTCCATGTACCCCACAGTGTGTAACTTCACTCCCAAAGTAACAACCTCCTTTGATAACCTTGTTTCATCACTATTCCATGCTAAACTTTACCTGAAGTCACGAACATTCGACTATAAGGTGATATACGTACAATATGTCGATGAAAAATGGATATTTTTGACACTAATCACCACTTATAATGCTATCCCATGGCTCCACAGACATTATATGGTCATATATAACATCACAGAGTATTGCCACTGTCTGATATACCTATATATGTTTACACAAGGTCATATCTGGGAGCTTTTTAAAAAAACGTTAAAAAACAACAACATCGAGTTAAAAAAACGTTTTTTTCCAACCCTACTCTCACGTGATGATTTTTTAGGGGGTATACATTTGTGCCCAGGAAGCACCAGGAAGTGCCAATCAGCGCTTCACAGCGTCGGGAAGTATCGACATGAAGACACTTCACGACGCATCACACACCCATTTTTTGCTGTGGTGGGGAATACGGAATACGCTTGGATGTCCAGTGATATTGGATGTCCACAGCTGCTGGGTCATCACTTTCATTGTAAACACAACTTCAGAGTAAAAAACATTTTCTGCAAAGTAGGATTGAAAAACCTCTAAAGCTGTCACATTCATGAGCACATCTATCAAAACGCGTCGGAGTGTATTTTCTTTACGTCATCGAAAAATGAACTAAATGGTGCAGACACTAGTATTCTACTGAAACTTTGAAAACTTAACAATCAGCTTTGTGCATTTGAGTTTACCAGAATTTTTTTCCCACCAAGTGTATTTAGTTGACAGACACCTCATTCTGGTGAACTCAAGTGTGTTCAAAGCTGATTTATGAGTTCTAAACTATGTAGTGTGTGTAGACACAATCATCTACAAATCAATCATCATCTTCCACTTCGAGTCCGCCAGCGGCAACCGGCGATGTTTTCTGTTCCGATTTTGCGTCCGTGCTGTCTTCAGTATGCAGTTTTGCATTGGGCGTTTTCGAACCCGCTGGCGGCTGCGAGCAAATGTTTTGTGTATTGAGAACGCGGTTTATGAGTCAAGTTTCTAATAAGTCTACAAAATTATATGTCAAAAAAGAAAGCCGAGTATACACTGCATGCGCCCACTTTCTGAATGGCGCCATGGCGCGCCTGGCGCCCTTTTTCTGTGGGCCCTTGGCGCCTGACGCCGTTTTTTCTGGCGCTTTTCCATCACTACTTGGTTGTAAATATGTTAACCCATTGTGTCTTTATAATTTCACATGTCAGTAATTCTGTGCTATTTAGTTATTGCTCTGTTTCTGAACATTGTGCACATAACGCGGGGTGTTTTTTATGGTGACAGTGGCATCAACTAGCGATGGAAATAAAACATTTTGTTTATACGCTGTTTCAAACGCTTCTTCAAATCCTTCTGAAATATCCTGGAAAATTACAGTCATCACACAAACAATATACCGTATTTCCTCGAAATACCCCCCGGGAGGTGATTGTTTCATAGTGGTCCCGAGAGGGGGGGGGTATTTCGAGGAAATACGGTAAACAAACATTTACTTAAAAATTAGAGAAGGTAACGTGAACTCATAGCGTCGAAACGATTCGATTTGACTTCACCCAGATTTTTTGGGGGCTTTCTGTGACTAGAACTAGATTTCTCCACCCATCTCTTTATGTGCTAGTCTAGTGAAATGGGTCTAAACTAGAACGGCTCTGAAATTATCATTCCTTTGTTTACTTTGAAAAAAACAATCCACCTTTTGTTGTATCTCGCAATCTTTTGCATTGTATCGTGGTATCCAAAAATTATTTCTACAACAAAAAAGAAAGAGCTGATGCCGCCCATATTTGCCGCTGCATTTATTTCCCTTTCGCATATCCGTTTTCTGGTCGCGTAAACGTTGTATCATGAACACAACGCTTACTTTCTCCAAGCCGGTGAGTTCCTTGAACTTTATCTGCATATTGCGGTGATGGTACAAATATAACGCTTCATTGGAACTGTGCCAACTTTGATACTTGCGCGAACCTAGTCAAATTTGCGTGGGTTTCAAATTATACGAGACCGAGACCGGATAATTTCGATACTTCGATTGAGCGACATCGAAACCGGTACTGACATTTTTATTTTTCGATACACTGATTCTAAAATTATCGATAATTTCGATACTTTTTACTCAGCACTATACGTAGCCCTAGACAGTGTAGGCTAGGCTATTAAGTGATGCCGCGCGTCTGTTTGCAGCGCGCGAGCGGCGGTCATCATATCGCCCGTGAAATGACCCCTGTTGCCACTCCCAAACCCTGGATAATGTGAAATGTCATGTAAATTGCCCTGCAAAATGGCAAGTATCGTGCTGTTGACAAAAGTAATGTAACATGCTTTGGGAAATGACAAATTCATTTTAAAAGTTTGTTACTGAGCAGTTGTCATTTTTCATAACTTTTTACTTGTGTTTTCACACTTTTCTCGACAAATTTGACATTTTACAAGTTCTGGGATTGGCACCAAGCGTAAAACCACCATTCGAACCCATCCCATCACCCCCAACTTACCCCCTGATCAACCCCCAGCCCCCCTCCACGAGCGGACACAGCAACGCGAGCAGCGCGAGTACTTTATCCGCAGTCAGCGGCGCCGCTGCACCCGCCGCCGCGCCGCCGCCGCAAATTGGCACAGTGCCAATTGGTGCGGCCCGGGACCTGGTGCCGTCGGGCGGCCTGAAGAAAGCCATCAAAAGGAGGGTGGAGGAAAATAGAAAGTCCAATGGGGGCAAAGAGAAACGGGCGGTGGGTGTTTGTTTGTTTGTTGTTGTTTTTTTGGGGGGGGGGTTGAAAGTGTGATGGAAATGGCGCACCATACACACTTTTTGTGTTTTGTGTATGAACGGTTTTTGGACGCGCGACTAAAATTCGGAGATAAGAAATCTGGATTACGGAATCCTTTATAATCGAAAAATTTAGCTCTTGTTTTTCATCCGAAAGTTACGCTAAAAGTAAGTTTAGTGTATAAATAAAAACGTTCAAATTCATATTCCTACTTTCCTGTGTGCCGTGCGGCATTTTATGCTTTTTTGCCGTCCAATTTCAACTTTCATTTACAGAAAAAAGTGGTGCAACGAGCTAAACAAAAATTGACATCTTGCCCGAGATACACGCTGACACCTTTGAATCCGAATTTATACGATGATTGCACTTGGCCCGTGGAAACGGATCAGTTCTATCGTGAAATTTTCGTTTCCAAGTTGGTTATTTCTAATTTTATTTGAAAAATGAATCAAATCATTGAGCGGCATGCACAGTTGTGATGCTACGTCAATGTTTAGGTTGAGAAATGTTAAACACCAGGGGCAGACTTCTGTAATGGTGGCTAGGGTTCAAACGGGATCCCGGATCCCGTGAAATTCCGGGATTTAGCAGTCCCGATCCCGAAACCCCAATCCCGATCCCGAAAACTTTCAAATCCCGATCCCGAGAATCTCCCAAGTGCGGGATCCCGATCCCAGAAAAAAATAGTGGAAATTATAAAAAGTGAAAAAAGACATTTTTGCGTGCAAAAATGAGAACGCAAACCCCCAGCGTCCATTTCATGTCACTTTTCTGGCATCCAACAGTGTTTTGAGACCTTTATGAACAACTGTGAATGCCAGAACAGTGACGAAAATATCTATCCCTAGACCCCAATCTAGGGTTCAAACGATATGACTTTTCGATATCGATATTCGATATTTTTTTCTGAAACTCGATATTCGATATCGATACGATATGGAACCTCGATATCGATATTCGATATTGAAAAATGGTCGATATTCGATATTTCGATATTTTCGATATTCGATATTGTGATGTGCTTTTGGTATAGCAAGGCATATTTCAAGTGGCATATTGTATTTTCATGTGGTTGCACACATGTTTAATCATCTCTTCACTGAAATGTGAATGGTACAAGTGATTTTAACAAGCTTTACATCACTCAATGGTAGAAAATAGAAGAAAAACATGATGAATCAAAGTGTATCAGACAAATAACAATTGGTAGATATTACAGTTCATCCTTTAAACCTAATTGCTTAAGGGCATGTTGCAAAAAAAGTATATCAGCGTTTTCTGGCTTCAAATTTAGCACTCCAACAACAATGACATTATAAATACTGTACTTTTACTCATCAAATACAATACTATAAGCACATCAGATAAACCATAAACATCTCAAAATGAAAATGAAAAGTAAATTTGGGGACACAATACAGGTTCGATATATCGAAAAAATGGTCGATATTTGATATCGATATTCGATGTTTTTTCAAAATTTTCGATACCGATATTCGATATTAAAAAGTGGTCGATATCCGATATTCGATATTCGATACGATATATCGTTTGAACCCTACCCCAATCCCGATCCCGAAAAAATGCCGATCCCGTGACCCCAATCCCGGCCAATCCCGATCCTGATCCCGAAATCTCAAAATACCAATCCCGATCCCGAAACCCCAATCCCGATCCCGGAATCTCAAAATACCAATCCCGATCCCGAAATCTCAAAAAGTGAATCCCGATCCCGATTAGGGTTGGAAAAAAACGTTTTTTTTAACTCGATGTTTTTTTAAAAAAAACAACGTTTTTTAAATAAAAAAAACGTTTTTTTTTAAAAGCTCCCAGATATGACCTAGTGTCAACATATATAGGTATATCAGACACTGGCAATACTCTGTGATGTTAAATATGACCATATAATGGCTGTGGAGCCATGGGATAGCATTATAAGTGTTGATTTGTGTCAAAAATATCCATTTTTCGTCGACATATCGTTTGTATATCGCCTTATAGTCGAATGTTCATGACTTCAGGTAAAGTTTGGCACGGAATGGTGATCAAACAAGGTTGTAAAAGGAGGTTGTTACTTTGGGAGTGAAGTTACACACTGTGGAGGTACATGGAAGCACATTACCTCAATATTATATTTTACAGCAACATATGTCGGCTTATTCACCCATGGTAGCACATAGAAATGGATGTTTTGATACTAAAAATGCAACAAAACCAATGAAAACAACCACCAATGTCAATTTGTGTGTGAAATTGCGCGCTTGCGCGCAAAAATTTTGCAAAATACCTAGTGCTTAGTACTAAAAATTTCGGCCGATGTTTTTTAAAAAAAACAAACATTTCGGACGTCATGTTTTTTAAAAAAAACAACGTTTTTAATAAAAAAAACGTTTAAAAAAAACATCGGCCAACCCTAATCCCGATCCCGAAAAGTCAATCCCGTTTGAACCCTAATTGGTGGCAAAATATTTAAAATGGGCAATTTTTCAAACGAAGGAGAATGATTTTGAAGTCTGAAATCACGATAACGTTTTTGTGGGTGAAAAATTATAAATGATATGATAATTAGCGCTTTTGATCAAAGGTTGGGGCAGAGTTTCTCAAAAATCGCTGCAGATAGATAGATAACTGGTTTTGGGGTGGGGTTGAGACATAGAAGCCAAAAACAAAATACAAAAATGTGCCTGGGGACGGATAGATAAATAAATAGCTGAGCGGCCCGGGGATAGATACTGAACCTCTCGACATCAAAATTGTTCCCCCCCCCATTCATCAACTGCAGCTACACGAGCCTGCGGCCATTTCAACCCGGTGGCGGCGCGCAAAAAATATCCCTCAATCGAACTTTGAGCGATGAAAATCCGGAAGATAGCGATTCAATTGATGTGGTCGACCATGAGAATGATAATGCTCAACAGAGAAAAGCGCCCAATAGTCGATCGAATGTGGTTTCTGGGTCGCATCGGTAAGTCTATTTGAGGGGTTGTATCGGGTATGTATTTTGTAGATCTAGACCCCTGCGGGGGTTCAGATAGGTGGTAAATCGCTCCTCCCACGGATAGATAGCTGGAAATGTTTCTGCTGGGTTTAGGGTTGGCAGATGTTTTTCTAAAACGTTTTATTTATAAAAAATGTTTTTTTTTAAATAAAAAAACGCGAGGTCCGAAACGTTTTTTTGAATAAAAAACATCGGCCGAAATTTTTAGTACTAAGCACTAGGTATTTTGCAAAAATTTTGCGCGCAAGCGCGTAATTTCACACTCAAATTGACATTGGTGGTTGTTTTCATTGGTTTTGTGGCATTTTTAGTATCAAAGCATCCATTTCTATGTGCTACCGTGGGGAAATACGCCGTCATATGTTGCTGTAGTATATAATATTCAGGTGATGCGCTTCCATGTACCTCCACAGTGTGTAACTTCACTCCCAAAGTAACAACCTCCTTTTATAATCTTGTTTGATCACTATTCCGTGTCAAACTTCACTTGAAGTCACGAACATTCGACTATAAGGTGATATAGGAACATGTCGACAAAAAATGGACATTTTTGACACAAATCACCACTTATAATGCTATCCCATGGCTCCACAGCCATTATATGGTCATGTATAACATCACAGAGTATTGTGACTTGTCTGATATACCTATATATGTTGACCCAGGAACATAAACTGCTGGTCAATATAAACTGGCTTTCGCTCAAATTTTTTTCAAAAGTTTGTAATTCGATCCAGGAAGGGAGTTCGGCCAAGGTGTTCGTATTTTTGGATAGCCCTAACATTTGTTTACACGCACCCCCGGGGGGACCCCTGTGGCTGCACCCCCGCAGCCACAGGGGTCCCCCCGGGGGTGCGTGTAAACAAATGTTAGGGCTATCCAAAAATACACCTTGGCCGAACTCCCTTCCTGGATCGAACTACAAACTTTTGAGAAAAAAATTTAGCGATAGCCAGTTTATATTGACCGGCAGTTTATATGGGAGCTTTTAAAAAACGTTTTTTATATTAAAAAACGTCTTTTTTTTAAAAACATGACGTAAAACAACAACGTTTTTTAAAAATAAAAACATGGCGTTAAAAAAACGTTTTTTTCCAACCCTAGCTGGGTTTAAAGGGTTCAAGTGTAAAGTTTTACAATTTCTTTGAGGGCGAAAAATCGCTAAAAAAATTTTTGGGGCGTTGTGGTGGTTGGAATATAGGCCTTTTTTTTGTATAGAATGGAAAAAGGACGAAACGCAATAATAACGTGAAAAGCAGCTGAAAATAGTGATGCAAATGCCAGAAAACCAAAAACAGGCGATACATCATTAGAATTAGCAATTTCGAAGGTGAAAAGGGTAAATAAGTAAAGAAATCGATGATTTGGACGAACATGGGTGAAAACTACAACCATGTATTTGTTTAAAACAATTTTTTATGTAATTCGTAATAACGCAACATTGCAGTTATGGCGGCTGCTGGAAATCCGCTTTGAATATGGCGCAGAGGGTGCGCTCTTTTATGGCGCGAAAAAGTAACAGTTCAGTGCTGAGCGAACCGGAAATCGCGTCTGATAGCTCCGAAGATTCCTGGAACGAAGTGGATTTCGTGCACGAGTGCGTCACTTAATTTTGCGTCACTTGTTTTGCGTCAATCTTATTGCGCTGGGTGTTTTCAGCTTGGCGCGCGACGTGGCGAAAAGTGACGACGCAAAATTGGCGAGTATCGTCGCGTCGCTGGCGGTCGCTGTGCTGGCGAGCATCAAAAACGCCAGGATGGCATTTGCGACCGTAGAAAACGTAATTTTTTTACAGATTTTTTTACATAATCGCTACACATACATACTACGCATTTAAGTTTACTGGAATGATCTTTTTATATCTGGTCAACTGTAGTTGACGAACGCCTTAATCCAGCAACCTCAAATGCCATTCAAAGTTGATTTATCAGTTAACTAAAATTTTAGTTGACTGAAAGTAAACTATTGTGCGCAGCGCCAATATTTCCACCGTGCCATTAATTGACAATCGAATTTGATGTTTACCGTGCACGTGTGCATTAAACATTTGCCCCGCAGCACCCCAGGAACGCCATCCTATACTACAACCTTCTGATGGAACACGCCGAGTGCATTCGCGTGGCCCTGTCGCCTATAGCATTTGTGCGTTAATTTTTTTAAACATTTTTATCCTATTTGGTGAAGAAATTTGTTTGCGATTTTGGAAATTGTACGCGTGTTTGTGTTTTCTATCGCGCCGAATCGATAGACACGAAAATATCAATTTATCGTGTATTTTTGCACATGAAATATTGAATATCACTATCAAAAATAATAACAAAAGCAATAAATATATTCATCAAAAATTGGCATTTTTCCAAACCAGAGACTATCAAAACACAGATCCTCAATCCTTCCAAAAACGCAGAACTACATAGCGGGGGAGAAGCTGCACGTGGCGCTGCTGCGACAGCTGCCCATCGCCAGCCTGGCCACCTACCTGGAGCAGTTGCGGGCGCTCAGCTGCCGCCACGAGCGCGACACCATCGGCGCCAACGCCACGGGCGCCAATGCCGCTGGCGCTGGCGCCACTGCCGCCAACGTGAACGTGAACCACGGCGCCACGCTGGTCGACTGCTTGGTGCCCAGGAAGGAGCCCCAGGTGCCAATTCCGCCAGTGGAGAAGTAGAAAGAAATGTAAAATTATAAGTGAGAAGTGAGAAGATGAGCATTGGGAAGTGAAATGAAAAGTAAAATAGTGAAATACGAAGTAAACTTTTGACTTTTATTTTAACTTCTCATTTCTCATTTAAATGGCTTACATTTAAAACTTCTCGTTTTACTCCTCATTTTACTCCTCATTTTACTCCTCGTTTTACTTCTCATTTCACTTCTCCTTTTACTTTTCATTTCACTTTTCCTTTTACTTCTCATTTCACTTCTGGTTTTACTTCTCATTTCACTTCTGTTTTTACTTCTCATTTCACTTCTGGTTTTACTTCTCATTTCACTTTTCATTTCACTTCTCATTTCACTACTCACTTCACTACTCACTAGTCCAATGGTTTTCTTGCCCAGGCGATGGCCAGAGAGGTCAGGATCGAGTTGGGCAGCTACTTGGCCAGGAAGCCGCTGGACCCCGCCGCCGTGCAGGGAGCCATGAGCGTAGAGAAGAAGGTACGTGATTCGGGTCAATCCCAGGCCTTGTAAAATGTCAACTGACTGGTAAAAAATAAAATGTGAAATTTTACATGACTTTTGGCACTTTACATTTGTACTACATTTGACATTTTGCGGGGTCTGGGAGTGACACCTGATAATTTTGTTCTGCTTCTATTTTTTGTATCTACACACACTAGTTCACTGGCCAAATTTACGGAATCTCAGAGGCGCTACGCACACTGAAGCCGAAATATTCGGCATACGCACGTTTTTGACAAATGCCGAATTAAATGCTGAATAGAAAAAAACTTGCTGAACTCAAATCGTCCGTACTCTTGAAAATTAGGCGGTTTGTCAATTCAGCATGTATTTCAGCATTCAAAAGATGCGTACACTTTTTCATGCGGAAACCATTCGGCAAAATCAAATGAAATGTTGAATGCTGATAACGCTCAAATTCGTCCGAATTTGTCCGAATATCGTGCGCACGTTTTCAAAATTCAATATGGCAGCCCCTAAAATGCCGAATTTAAAACGTCCGAACGGCAATTTTTCAATTCGGATTCGGCAGATGAAAACGTGCGTATGCCGAATATTTCGGCTTCAGTGTGCGTAGCGCCAGAAACTCACTATTCAGCTTCTGAGTTGTGAGTTTTTGAGTTGCTAAACTTTGATTTGTTGAGTTAAAAAATCAATTTCGGTGCTTAACTGGTGTGGAAGACTAGTGCTAAACTAGTGTGGAGTAGGGTTCAAACGGGATTGACTTTTCGGGATCGGGATCGGGATTGGTTTTTTGAGATTTCGGGATCGGGATCGGGATTGGCCGGGATTGGGGTCACGGGATCGGGATCGGGATTGGCATTTTTTCGGATCCGGGATTGGGGTCTTGCGATAGAGATTTTGGCCAATGTTTTGGCATCCACAATTGTTCGTAAAGGTCTAAAAACACTGTTGGATGCCAGAAACGTGGCATAAAATGAACGCTGGGGGTTTGCGTTCACATTTTTGCATGCAAAAAAGTCGTTTTTTCACTTTTTATAATTTCCACTAATTTTTCCGGGATCGGGATCCCGGACTTTGGAGTTTCTCGGGATCGGGATCGGGATTTGAAAAGTTTCGGGATCGGGATCGGGACTGCTTAATCCCGGAATTCCCGGATCGGGATCCCGTTTGAACCCTAGTGTGGAGTTTGTTGAACGGAAGAACTTCATTCGCAGTTGCCGCGTTCCATATTGTTTCTTCTGGTGCCGCCACTCCCAATGCTGGCCGGCTATCAAAATTCTTTCCGATGCCACGACTACATCTACAGGTGCGTTGAAAAATTTATCTGCTGCCAATTCCGCAAGTAGAGAAGTAAAGAAACAGTTTAGAAGTGAAATGTAAAAACGATAAGTAAAACGAGCCGTGAAATGATTTGTAAAAAGTCAAAAGCTAAGTAAACTTTTTACTGCTCATTTCACCTATCTCTTCTCATTTCACTTCTCCCTTCTAAAATTGTTTTTTTTTTCTCTTGCGGAATTGCGGAACTTGCGGAATTGACCTCGATTATCCGCCAGTGTTGAATTGTAACTTTTTACTCGATTTGTCAACCATTCCAGTCTGCTATCCGAACTGGCGGAATGCAAGGAATTCCGTCTGACCAACGCGACCATACACAATCGCTCCACGATCAGAGAAATCACCGTTGCGTTTCTGCTCGGCATCAAGGAGTTTGTTGTGCAGGTGGGTGAAAGTGTACGCTGAAATTGTGTGGGGGAAGGGACTTTTCCTGGTGCTAGTCCCCAGCCCTGTAAAGTGTGAAATGTCATGCAAGTGTGAAAAATTATGTGAAATGCCCTGTAAAATGGCAATCTCGTTTACATGACTCTTGACACTTAACATGCCATTTGACATTTGACATTTGACAGGGAATTTTACAGGGTCTAGGATTGGTACCTGAGCTGCCCGTCGGCTACTGTTCTAATACCTTAGGATCGTTATGTTCGAAGCTCGTTTAATTGAATTTTTGAAGAAACAAATTTACAAGTTAATGTGGAAAATTAACTTTTCTAACTTGTTTCATGTCCCACCCGAGAAGGGGGGGGGGGCGAAATTTCATGTCCTATTTCAAATGTTTTTGCTCAAACTTTTTTCAGGTGAAGAAAGAGGTGTCTGATCGGAAAATTTTCCTGGTTGGCTGGGATGTGAGTGCACTTTGCAACATGATGGTTGGTTTTACGATTGTATTTCTAATATTTGCCTTATCTAATATCTGATGTGTCTAAAAATTCCAATTAAGTCCAAAAGAACTTGACCCTGGGTGATAAAAGTTGATAAGTCCAAAAAATCGATATCGAGAAAATGGCATTTTAGGTTTCATTTCAAATTATCCGCTGGTGATGCGTGTGCAATTGGCGCGCTCGCTCACACTTTTGGAATTCTAAAGTGATTATTGAATGTCAAATTTTCTCTGATCTCAACATAAATACATGGGAACAGTGGCGTTTCCACACAATGCATTTGGACAAAAACAAAAATGCAAACCTGTAAAAGGAGAAGTCTGTAAACGTGTTCACTTATCACGTCGCGGCAAAACTTTAGTTCTCGGCCCGATAAAGTTGCTTTATGGGCAATATGCACTTATCCATGGTCTCTTATAATTGTACGCCTATTTGATGGAAAGAACTGATTTGCATGCAGGTGGCGGCCGAGGTGCACGTGTCTGGCTGCATTTCATTCGCACATTCGAATCTGTGCATGCAGGGCGCTCGCGGGGTCAGTTCCACCAATGGCGTTGAGTTCAAATTCACATGCATCTTTTCATGTCTAAATAAACGAAAATGGACGAACATGACTTCGACCTCGCATAACATTAAGGCTACCGAATGTTTATTTGGAAAAATAGACAGATTCTAAAATGATTTAGAAAAGAAATCAAAATTTATAAACCTAATTTCACATAAAAATTTTTTTATAAATTTATACACTTTGAAAAAGGTCAAAATCCTATCTCGCCCCTCTCCCAGCTGTGCGACGACCGCCTGTCCCAGTCCAACACGCCCACCGTGTTCGTGATCGGCGAGCACTCTAACACCACCGACGTGGACGAGTTGCAGGACACCCGCGACAGATTGCCAGCCGACAGCGGATTGATCGTGGTGGGCGGAGCCGACGCCCAGTTGAGGGTTGCCACGCATCGATTGGTAGAGAGGGAAATTACTCAGAAGGGGGTTGATAGGATGGTCGTGGTGCGTTGGGGGGGGGGGGGGGTTGGGGCTGAGAGTTTTTTGGGGTGGTTGTAAGTTGTTGACTGCAAGTGAAATGTCATTGTAAAATAATGATCAATTGAAGTAGCTCAATTTGTTTAAAAAAATCATTTTGTTTTGAATTTGAAATATACATACAATCGATTCCCATGGCTGTCGTCGCTTTCATAACCTTGCTATCAATTTTATTTTATTTTACTTTCAGAGCCACGTGGTCGATTTCATTCTGCGCTGCGTGACCGATTCCCGCCGCTCCGTTTTCCTGCCGTTCGCGCCGCCGCGCGAGCAAAACGACCAGTTCATACCCAGCGATCGGATTCACTCGGTCACGGCGGATTTGAGACTGAAACCCGACGCTGCCGTTAGGATGAATCCTGCCGGCCCCACCAAGGTTCGCGTCTATCGATACAGCCTGTGCCATTACGCATGTAAACCCATCACGCATGTAGACCCGGGACGCATTTAATTTTACCGGGCATGCTGAAAATGAACAATAAAACATAGTGATTTTGAAGGTGAAAATCCATAAAAATCTATAAAATTTGCCTCTAGGATAGATAAATAGTTGGGCAGTTTGGGGTGGGGTTACCCTTACCCTTGCGGATATAATGTGTCTATAATGGCTCTAGATGCGTGACGGGCTTACATGCGTAATAGGCTTGACCCATGGATACACCCGGGGGTTTTGTAATTTACTTGTTTACTTACGGAATTGTAGCGAAACCAGTGCATACACTTTGCAGCGTCGACAGTCGAGCAGCGGGAAGTGGCCCAGCAAAACGGGCGTTGCGCCGCGCGCCGACAGCACCAGCGAGTCCGCGATCGCCCACTCCATCGACCAGGTGATCGCCACGGCCGCCGAAACCACGGGCCAGGGACTTCTGCCCGCCCAAAGTCCCGCCGCGCCCCTCTTGCCAGGTTGGTTCGTATTTTGGATGATGGCAGGTGTTTTTCAACGGTTTTTTATTTATTTTAAAAAAACATGTTTTGAACGCACAGGCGTCGAAACCGTTTTTTTAAAATCATCAGCCAAAGTTTTCCAAATTCACTGAACCCCTGTTACCTCCTCCCCTGTTTTTAAACAGACTTGCGCATTAATTTTCATTGTATTTTAGAAACTTATGTAAGTACAGTCTCTAGACACTTATAGAGTGAACAACTTCCCCACTGACTATAACTGATTTAAAACACCGTTTTTTATTTTTTTTATCTGACGGGTGTTAATAACAAACACGGTCATCACACAAAACCCCTTTAAGTTAACGTTAAAGGCCCCTGTTTTAATCATGAAAACTTGTCAGGCGCCAGTCGATCTCGACAGTCGAGCACCAGCCAGTCTGGAAAATCGACGTCGACCCCCTCGCACGGCGGAAAATTTGCCTGGTCCGGACCCGCGCCCGCTGTGAGATCACAATTTTTTTGCATTATTCTGTTTCCATGCAAATTCTGCTTTCCGTTTTCCTTCATTTCAGTTTTCCGGCATGTCCAATTTTTTTCAGTTTTCCATTAAAAAAATTGACACCTTACTGCGACCCGTCAACTAAAATCTGAGTTGACTTTGATTTGAAACCAGTTGACACCCAGCGAGCGTAGCGCCTTTTTTCTCCCTCGCAGACGTTGGGGCCATTCCACCAGCCGCCGGGGTCGCAGCCGCACTCGCAGCACGGTTGCGCGCGGCACATGGCTTACAGCGGCCGGCCCTTGAACCCCTCCCGCCCGGCGTCGACCAAACCCAGGGGGGTGATCACCCATTCCCCTCAATGTGCCGCGCCCACGGTCGCCACTGCGAAGCGACCTGCCGCCGCGGCGAAGAAAGAGTCAAATGTGGCGTCGAGTTCGACCGCGGCGGCGCAGCGGCACGACCCGCCGCAGCAGAACGTCCAGCAGATGCTGGTGCCAGTCCCGCACCCTGGAAAATGCTCTGTCAAATGTCAAATGTCTTGCAAAGTGTCAAAAGTCATGGAAAATGCCTTGCAAAATGGCAACAGAGGGGCCATTTTGCAGGGAATTTTACATGACTAGACACTTTGCATGTCATTTGACATTTTACAGGGCATTTTACAGGGTGTGGGACTGCCCCCTGGCCGTTATGTTGAGGAAGGCGCAGTTGACGCAGGATCACAACGAGCAGCAGGGCGGCAGTGCGGCGGCAGCCGATAGTGGGTGCGTATTTTCACTTTGATTTTTCGTTCGAATACTTTGGATGACTGACTGAATGTGTTTTTTTTATTTGTACGCGTTTTGATGGAAGTTTTACCTTACTAGAAATTTCGAAGCATTCTTTCACACTTCTAAATACACTTTCGAAATTGCACGCGTGTGCACAAAAATGTGATACTTTTTCAGGTGCTGTTTTGTTCAAAGCGGATTTGTTGATAGCATTTAAACAAAACGTTTCAAAAAATTTCCTGCAACTTCCAACAGCCATCTCCACTCAAACCATATCATCTCTCAAAGCTGCACGGCGCGCGCCGCCTCGCCCAGCAAAGAGCCGCAACCCACTGCACTGGAAGCGTGGCAGCCGTCGCCGGGCGGCAAGCAGCCCGTGCCCACGGTGGTGGCCGCGTCGCGCTACGTGACCAGGCGCCCCGCGCACAAGGACAGGGCAGGTTCGGATCCCGCCGCTTTCGCTGCCGCCAGGAAAAGGAGGGCGGCCAGTCCCAAGCCGAAAAGCGCCGCTGCCGCTTACCAGCAGTCGAGAATTGTTAGTGTGGGGTTTTTTCATGGGTGTTGTTGGTACGGGTCGAGGAAAGTTTTGGACGACCACTTTTAAAAAAGATTTCTAAATACAACGAATTTTGTCAAAACCTCCCGAAACTGGCTTAGAGTCAACATAAACAGCTATATGAAACAAGTCTCAGTAATTAGTGGTGCTTCATATAGCCACACAATGACTGTAAAGCCATGAGATGCATTTAATGGTGATTTTTTTGCCAAAACTCAATTTTAATAGAATCGATCATTATGGGCCCACACACACTAGTTGACATGGCAAATTCGTGTCTACTGAATGTTAACTAAACAACTCAAAAAAAACTTAAAAGCATGACAGTTGACTGAGTGTCACGATCAGGGTTGGCAAAATCTCAGAAAAAAAATAAAAATAAAAAAAAATAAAATGGAAAATTTGAGAATAAAATAAAATAAAATAAAATGGAAAATTTCAAAATAAAAATAAAAATTGTATAAAAATTCGAATTTTTGTAAAATTTTTGTAAAATTGTATACAAATTCATATTTTTGTAAAAATTGTATAAAAATTCATAATTTTTGTAAAAAAATTTCTTTTCTTGCTTATGGTTCAACATGTTTATCCATGGAGCTGGATCAGTCCCAAGCCCCTTAAAGTGTCAAATGTCATATGAAATGTCATGCAAAGCATAAATTGTCATGACAAAGGTTAAGTAAAGTGTCAATTGTCATGACAAATAACAATTAAAATGGCAACTGTCAACCAAATTGTATTCAAATCTTGTTTTGTATCCAAATCTTGTTGTTGGTTTTGTATCCAAATCTTATGTCAACATTTGGATACAAAATGTAATACCTGGATACGAAAACATAAGATTTGGATACAAAAACACAAGATTCGGATACACAATTGACACTGCATGACATTTATCATGACAATTGACAATTTGTTTGACATTTGAGATGTCAAATGACTCTTTACTTTACAGTCATCATGACAATTGACACTTTGCATGACATTTTACAAATGTCCACGCACACTCCAGTACACCTTCTACTGAAAATGCAAACCATTATTATCAATTATTGTTACTTTACACTTGCTACCTATTGCATGCTACCTACTGCACATAAGTTCTGCAAAGTAATGGAAAGATTTGTCACCCGTTTTTCATGTTTAGGTCTAATTATAAAGTTTTTCTGGCCTTGCATGCAAGATTCTGATTTTTTGTAAAATTTCTGTACATTTTTGTAAAATTTTTGTAAAATGGTTCCATTTTATTATTTTATTATGATTTTGGAATAAAATAAAATAAAATGAAACAAGAATAAAATACAAATAAAATACATTTTTATACAATTTTTATACAATTTGTATACAAATGATTTTTATAAAACCAACCCTGGTCACGATATAAAATAAACTACCCGTAGGTATACTCTATCATATAGGAAAGTTGAAATCGCACATTCAACTAAAATTTAGTTGAATTTAGTTAACATGTATTTTAATGTCAGCTAGTGTGTGTCTACGTGTGTGGGCTACATGCAAATATATCACCTTTCATCGAATGTCCATGAAGATCTGTTCCCACCAATTTGCCCGCAGAAAGCCGCCCGGCTGCAATCGCAGCGACAGCCAATCCCCGCCCTCAGGACCCCCCAGATGGCTCCGGGGTCAATAAAAACGAAAAAGGCCGCGCCGCATCCAAACCCTGTGAGGATTCCCGGCGCGTCTAATTTTGCATCTCCCAATGGGGGGTCTGCACGCACCAAGGGCTACTTGCCCCCTCGCAGGAGGAGTGCTGACGCCCGTTCGGAGGGGGCCGTCACTGCGCGGTGTGTTGATTTTTTCTTTTTTTCTTTTTGGGTTTTTTTTGTTGGATAAAAGGTTATGAAAGGCAAGTTATTTTGATTTTTTTTCAGTTTTTGGCTGTAATTTCTACAGTTTGGAGAGATTTCTGACACAAATACTAGGAATTAGTACACAAATAGTACAAATACACAAATACAAATTTCTGACACTATGACGATTTTGTATACTTTTTTACTTTTCGAAACGAGTTTTCGATTTTTCCTAAGACCCCTTTCACACCTTTTTTCTGTGACGACTCCGACAACATGAAAAAGTTCAGTAATTCAAGTAAAAAGATCCACATTCATCAGATAAAATGGCCAAGTATACATACCACCTAAGCGTATATGTATGTCAAATTGCAGATGAATCGTGCTTGTCGTTTAAGAGTTACAGACGTTTGAAAAAAAATTTGCCATTGTCGGAGCCCGACATATGGCGACAATGGCAAAAATTTTCAAACGTCTATAACTCTTGAACGACAAGCACGATTCATCTGCAATTTGACATGCATATACGCCTAGGTGGTATTTATGTATACTTGGCCGTTTTATCTAATGAATGAAACTTTTTACTTGAATTATTGAACTTTTTCATGTAGTCGGAGTCGTCACAGAAAAAAGGTATGAAAAGGGCCTAACAGTTTTCTACAAAAAAAAACTATTTTAAGTGTGCGTTTTTCTAGCGCAAAAAAATTCGAAAAACATATCCACCATTCCCCCCCCCCCCCCAGCGTGGTGGGCGTGTCGTCCGAAGTGGAGGCAGCGGAGGCGCTGCACGAGGCGCACAGACCCCCCGGCTGGGCGGGCGCCCGTCTGCAGCGGCGCCAGTCGAACTCGTTGCCCGACGCGCCCATCAGCGTGGACAAGTCCCTCGAGTCGGGCCTGCCCGCCACCATCCAGCTGAGCGTGCCCGACGCCACTTGCCCTGCCAGTGCGACCACCTATGCTTCGGAGGTGGGCTATCTTTGTTGCTGTTTTTTTTTGCATCTGGTGCCAGTTCCTCAAAATGAGAAGTGAGGAGTGTAATGGCAAAGGCGAAGTGAAATGGCAAAAGCGAAGAGAAATTACTTTTTAGTTTTAGTTTTTTTTTACTTTGCTTTTGCCAATTCACTTGCCAATTCACTTCGCCTTTGCGCTTTTACTTCGCCTTTGCCATTTCACTTCTCACTTCTCATTTTGCGGAACTGGCCCCTGGGTCCTAGTCCTGTAAAATGTCAAAAGTCATAAAATGTCATGAAAAATAAAATAAAAATTGAACTCGGTACTCGATTAATGCTCGTTACTCGATTAGACATTGCTTGACATTTGACATTTTCATTGACATTGCTGTTTACCCATTAAATACCATATATTTTTGAATCCCAGGAATCATTTTTTCATGGGAAGTTTTTGAAGGGGGTATTCAAGAGGGGGGCTCATTCGAGGATATAAATACGGTAGACATTTGAGTCTCAATAACCGAACGCCAGCGCAGGCGAGCGTGCACGGGGGGCCGCAATCGCTGCGGCGCGCCGCCAGCTCGAGCGACGGGTCGCTGCCGCTGACGCTGTCGCACGCGCACCAGGTGCCAGTCCCAGACCCTGTAAATGTCAAATGTCATGCAAATGTCCAAAGTCCTGGAAAATGCCCTGCAAAATGACAACTTGGTCGCCATTTTGCAGGGCATTTTCCACGACTTTGGACACTTTGCATGACATTTGCCATTGTACAGGGTGCGGGACTGGCCCAGCTGCAGGCGAACCAGCACAGACAGGCGGCGCTGCCGTTCCGACTGCCGCAGCACGAGGAGCAGCAGCTGGCAGCGGCCGTTCTGGCGGCTGGTTCCAGACGCGCCAGTGTGCACGCTGATGCGGGTGAAGTGCACCGTATTTTGGGGTGGGTGACCGAGTTTTGCTCGAGTTGTGTCCTGTTTGAGTTGCCTTTTGTCGGAAAAAGATTTTTTCAAATATACTTTTTGGAATTATTTTTTACACAAATTGTCAGTGTACATTCACGCAACATAAATCTTCTCCAGTCATTTGTTATCTTCTTGCTTTCCACGCACTAGTTTTCGAAAACTTTGAAAAGTTTTGAACACATTTGATTTCAAAATTTTGTCAGAAAACTAGTATTTATGCGTAGGAACATTAGGTATGTACATTCGCCGGTAAGTGCGTGCGTAGTGCCACTGTCTACGCATCGATCGCGGTGATTGTCTATGAACCTTTCCTTTCTCGTTTTTTTGTTGTTTGAATTTCCACATTCGCCATCCAAAGCGCCCCCCCCCAGGACAGCGCCGCAGTTTCACCCCACACCGGAAGCGGCGGGCGGCAGTTGCGCAGCGGCGGCCGCTTCCCCAGTTGACTTGTCCAGCGGTGCTGCCAGTCGAGCCGCAGAAGCCAAACGGTCAGCTCGGGCTAGAATTGCGGTTGAAAAACAACGTTTAAATGAGTCCCTTTTAAAAAACTGATTCTGTTTAAAATAAAATCTTTTAAAGCTCGAAGATGTGGTTACCTATTGGTCAACATCATATACAGATATAGCAGACAAGTGGCGGTACTCTTCGGTGTGATATATAGTCATACAATGGAATATCGTTATAAGTGATAATTATCTCAAATAAAAACGTTGTATTAACTCCTAGCATCAATGCCTTCAAGGTTTTTTCACAATCTATAAACATCCGCAGCTACTAACAACCCCTCCTCGCAGACAAGGCCGCATCGTGTACCTGTCGCGCAAGTCGAACCCGTCGCCGGCCGCCGTGCCGCCGCGGCAGGAGCTGCCCGCCGCCGCCTACGTCATGCCGCACAACTTCATGGCGCGCGCCAGGCCCTTGATCAGTGCGTGGGCGGCTTTTTCACTTTCTGGTAGAGTGTCAAGTTGTAGGCCTTGAGGTAGCTTGCAGGGGTTGGAAAGGGGGGGGGGTTAACCTCCCCCCAACGGCCCAGCTATCTATTTATGTTGGAGGCAAATTTTTTAGCTACTATCTCCTGAACCCCCCCCCCCCCCCAATCGACCAGCAATACCTACCTGGATAACCTATCTGTAAACATGCATTGCCGGCAGAGAATTGAAAATGAAACTTAAAATACGGTTTTCTCTGAATATTTCTAATTTTCTCGACTTTTAACCGCATGGTCCTCAATTTACAAACCTCACAAAAACATTCAATTTCGAACTTGTCGCAGTGAACCACCCGCCGATTCGGCACACTGCCAACTTGGCTGATACGTCAACTCAACCGGGTGCGGCGTGCGTGCAGTCGAGCAAAGCGAGCGTGCTTTTGATCGGCGACAAGCACCCCCAGGCGCCCGCCGCCAATCGACGCATTGTCATGGGTCTCGTGAGTTGTTTTTGTTGACGTAGGCTTACTAGTCGTGTAAACCCGCTAGTCATTTGCACCCGCCAGTCATGTATTTTTGGGAGATTACCACTGCGGGTTGTGCTATGTAATTACTCCACTAATTGTGTAAAGCTCCGCGCTGACCCCCCCCCCCCCCTTAAAAATACATGACTGGCAGATCTACATAACTCGCGGGTTTACATGACTACGGGCACATGGTGTTTTAATTAACCGTCGAAGCCTCACATCCGAGCAATACCCCCAGGAGGTTTGAACAGCTGCGTATGAAAATATTCATATGCAGTAAATCAGCTGAATCACCAGTCCCGGTGTAGCTTTACTCGTTTTTACTTGTCGAACAATTTGTCACAAAACATTTGTCGCAGCCGCCGGCGGGTTCGAAAACGCCCAATGCAAAACTGGATACTCAAGGGAGCACGGACGCAAAATCGGAACAGAAAACATCGCCGGTTGCCGCTGGCGGACTCGAAGTGGAAGATGATGATTGATTTGTTGATAATTGATTGATTGTGTCTACACACACCAGTTGACGACTCAGATTTTGAGATCTCATAAATCAGCTTTGAACACACTTGAGTTAACCAGAATGAGGTGCCAGTCAGCTACGGTTGTTGGAATTTTAAATTCTGGTAAACACAAACGCATTCAAAGCTGATTTATGAGTTTCAGTGGAATACTGGTGTCTGTAGGCCATTGGTAATTCATTTTTCGATAACTTGTAGAAAAAATATTGCGACGCGTTTTGATAAATGGATGTGCTCATGAATTTGACAGCTTTAGAGGAAAAATTATGCTCGTCCAGGATCACCCAATGCGTAATGATCAGGAAACAGCAAAAACTTATGCGACATACCAATAGTTTCGATCAAAATTTCAAAAACTCAACAAAAAAACTCATTGTGTGCATATGTAACGAACCAGTAAAATTCATGCATGAATGATGCACTTTCTTTAAAATGCCACATTAACATCCTATATTGGAGAAAAAAATCACTACTGTGCCTCCACAAAATAGTTTTGAACCAAAACTTCAAAACGCAAAATAGAACGGCATTCTTCTATGTGAAGAAATACGGTATTCATACTTTGCAAAAAAAACGTTGGAACTTATTTTTAAAATCGCTGTGTGTGGAGCACCAATATACACCTTACTGGACTTAGCTGGCCACGCGCCAACACTGTATTTTGAACGCATGTATTTAAATACCATAGAACAGAAGCTTTTTAGTTGACAAAATACCATAGTTCGACTTCAGGTTAAAGTAAATATATTTTTATACCTACGAAAATGCTTATAATTTGTGATTCATTATTTTAAATGGCGTTGATTTTAAATGGGGCTGCGTGTAAACGATATTGAGATGATTGTAGCAAAGGCAGGGTTCCTATTATTTGCTCTACACACACTATTTTTTACCGATATTGGAAAACTCACAAATCAGCTTTGAACACACTTGAGTTTACTGGAATGAGGAGGCCGTCAACTATAGTTGATCCCATATAAATTACTCATTTCGGTAAACTCAAATTCCTTCAAAGCTGAACTACAAGTTCTCAAAATGTCAGTTGGCAACTAGCGTGTGTAGGGAAATCGAGCACTTTTCCCGCCCTGTAGAAACAAGCACCAAGCAACAACAGGCTTTACATCACAACAGAAGAAAAATCAACGCATTGGGCGCCACATTTTACAACGCCCAGGGGGTAGTCGCGAACCTGTCGCTTGATCACCACTTCAAAGCGCAGCCGCACTCCGCCCCATCGATGCATACCATAATCTTAAATCGACCTTTTTTCCCCCCAGTGCAACGCGTCAAAATTTCAGCAATAATTTTTTTTCTTGCCATTTTACTTGACATTTTTCATCACATTTGATACTTGACTTTACAGTTTACTGGGAGCCGGGGAAGGGAACCTGGTCGTACTATAACGTAGACACACAGCCATGTCACGCGAAAATGCACAAAAAAGCGGACGCTCTCACGCACACGCAGACGCAAGGATGGCCGCTGTGGCTGGGGGCGGCCATTCGCAGCGCGCAGAGGTCGGCCCAGATTCGTTGGCGCCGCCGCCGCGCGGCAGTGAAAAAAACACCTGGCGCGCTGCACGCAGAGCTCTGGCGGGGCGAAATGTAAATGGAAAAATGGAAGGGTAAAACAGAACAGAGGGGGCGTAACGATGAAAACCTAAATGGGAACAGCGAAAACGGCAAAGAAATTTCATTTTTTCTAACAATGCGGCAATGGAAAACTCGAATGCATTCAAAGCAGATTGCATTCAAAGTAGATTTGTGCAAATGGTTTTTATGATGCATAAATGTTGCACTTTCTTTCAAAACATCACATTTACATCCTGTATCCATGAAAATATCAAAAATCACTATTGTGCTATTAGCAAAATCACTATCACTATCACGCCTGCCTGCACACATTACTAGTTTTCAACCAAAATTTCAAAAACTAAAAAATCAGCTTTGAATGCATTTGAGTTTACTAGAATGAAGTTACAGAGTTGACTACTACAGTTGACAGAGATTAAAAATGACTCATTTTAGAAAACTCAAATTCATTCAAAGCAGATTTTTTTAGTTTTTAAATGTTCCGTTGAAAACTAGTGTGCACAGGACCATTTTGTGCATATGTAACAAACCATAAAAATGATGCATAAAAGATGCACTTTCTTTTAAAACATCACATCTACATCATGTACTAATGAAAATACCAAAATCACTATTGTGCCTGCATACATCAGTTTGCAAACAAAACTTCAAACACTCATAAAAAATTTTGCTCTGGCGCCATTGGCGCTTTACGCTGAGGGTCCAAAAAGTACCATGGGCTTGGCGCCAAATTCAAGTTTTTGACGCTGTTCAACATGTTGTTCCTGCGCTTACGGCGCACGTCAGAAGAAAAGTGGTAAGTGATAAGTATACTATCCTTACCACTTCAAAAATATAAATGAAAATGAAAAGTGTAAATCAAGTGTGCGAGCCCTGAAATAAAGTCCAATATATCAGATGCATCGATCATATGGAGATTCACAAACTAAGATCAAGAATAAGACAATACATCTCGCTTAACCTGTATTTATTTAAGTATGGTGCATCACTTAAAGTTGGCCCTGCACACACTAGTTGACAAAGACACCAAATGTCAACTGGTTCGAACCCAAAGCTTGCTGACGAGCCGATGAATGACGTTCAAACGCAAAAGTGTTGAATAATGTAGTGTTGGAAAAATACCGTATTACCTCGAAATACCCCCAGGGGGTTTATTTTTTCGCCAGCAAAATTTGAGGGGGGGGGGATAATTCGAGGGGGGGTTTATTCGAGGGGGGGTCTATTATTTCGCCAGAAATTTTCGGAAATTCCTCATACTCAGACGTAGAAAAATCGAACAATCACATATGTGTTTATAGGCATATATTACTGTATATACACAAAAACCCTTCCCTAACGTCACTCAATCATCAGTGTTAACGTGTGTTCTGCATAGTACAGATCACAAACTGCGGTATTTGTCATGTACTTTCACGTTACACTCAATTTTAGGGGGGGTATTTCGAGGGGGGGGGGTTTATTATTTCCTCAGCCGAAATTTAGGGGAGTATTTCGAGGGGGGTTTATTCAAGGGGGGGGATAATTCGAGGTAATACGGTATACGTGCAATGTATTTACAAGGACGGCATGAAGTACATGTGTAGGTATACAATAATGTGAGATCGGAACCAGTTGACATTCGGTGCCATTGTCAACTAGTATGAAATACCGTATTTCCTCGAAATACCCCCTGGGGGTTTATTTTTTCAGAGTGGAAATTTTGAGGGGGGTATTTCGAAGGGGGGGGGGGGTTATCATTTCGCCAGAAATTTTCTGTAAGTTCGTAGTAAAGAATGGGTTTTACATACCCAAAACTGGTAATAAATGATACAAAAGAGGACATGTTAGAACATATAAACTTAGATATTGCCATACAGAGTACTCTATGTATAGCTGCGATGAGATTTGGCCCCAATAAATACATCATGTACATTCCATACATGATTTATCTCATCGAAGACTGGGGGTATTTCGAGGTGGGGGGGGGTATTTTTTCCCCAGCTCAAAAATACCTGGGGGTATTTAAAGGGGGGGGGGGTTAATTTAAGGGGGGGGGGGGTTAATTCAAGGGGGGAGTATTTCGAGGAAATACGGTAGTAGCAATTAATATTGCATGTTTAGAGTGCAAAAGGTGATACTAATCAAGACAACAAAAATTAAACCACCATTTTAAACAAATAACTAAATGAGTAAAAGTCTACAATCCTAGCGTCATGAATTGGCACACTGCCAGTTTTTGACACGCTATTTTTATATCGACAAGAGGTTGACAAATGACAAGTTTAAAGTTAAGAGTCAAGTAAGGTGTTAAGAGACAAACAGGAAATGATAGAAAATTAAATAAGCAAAATAGATGAAATTATCATTGGTACAGGCATCTGATGGCATGGTGCCAATGTTGACTTCACCCTATTTTAAACAGAATATTATCAAAAAAAGATTAACTTTGAAAAGATGTTTAAAAAATTTTAAGACTTAAGAATAAACAGACTTTTAACTTTCACTTGTCATTTGATTTCACTCATAACTAATCATTTGCCATTTTACTTGACTCTTGACTTTTACTCTTTATGTGTCAACTTGCCGGGAACTGGCCCCTGGGGGCAATCCCGCACCCCATCCCTGTAAAGTAAAGTGTCATGAAGAATGCCATTCAAAATAAAATAACGAAAACAACTTATTATTGAACTTTTGACATGACAATTAACAAATTTGTATGACAATTTACTTTACAAAGCGCGGGACTGGGTCAGTCCTGGGCTCTGTAAATTCAAGTGTCAAATGTCTTGTAAAATCAAAACAAAAAAAGAAAAGCTTTTATTTCTGAACTTTGCATGGCAATTGACACTTTGCGTGACAATTGACAAATTTGTATGACATTTGACACAACTTTACAGGGCTTGGGAATATGGTTCGAATCACCACTCGAATCGGGTACCACGTTTCGATATCGATACAATATCAACCATTGATATCGATATTCAATATTTTTCAAAATTTTCGATATCGAAATTCGATATTAAAAAATGGTCGATATCAGATATGCAATACGATAAATCGTTTGAACCCTACTTGGGACTGGCACCAGGCCAGCGGGGCGTGCGAAATAAGCGACGCTCGCACACACGTGAGTCCTAAGACGACTAACCAGCTGGGGGGGGGGGGCAATTCGCAGCGCAGGTCGGCCCAGATATGTTGCCGCCAGCCGCGCGGCGGCGAAAAAAACATCTGGCACGCTGCCGCGCAGAGTTCTGTTGCGGGGAAATGGAAGGATGCTAATAAATACGAGCACAACAGAGGGGGCGTAACAATAAAATAAATGGGAGCAACGAAAACGGCGATGGAAATTTCTTTCTAGCTAACAGTGCGTCAATGGAAACTGTGACTTTTTTAATGCAACGGACCTGCGCAAACTAATACACACGCTGCAGAAATTGGTAAACTGAATCAACTTTGAACACATGTGAGTTTACGGAATGAGGAATCTGTCAACTACTGTCTTGATGAAGATCAAAAAGCCTTCATTTTTCTAAACTCAAATACCTATGTAAGTTTCAAACAGATTTACGAGTTTACGATTTTTCAAATTTAGGTCGTGTAGCTGAAATAAACTATTGAATTCATATGACATAATGTAAAAATAAAGAATAAATTTGGTCCAAGCTAGGGTGCCAACAAAATTTGTTTTACGGAAAACGGAAACGGAAAAAGTTTTGCACTTGCCGGAAAATGGAAACGGAAATTTTGTTGCTCTTGCCGGAAAACGGAACGGAAATGGAGAAAAAATTGCCTGCGGAAAGCGGGAAACGGAAAGTTGACACCCTAGTCCAAGCACACCTTGAAGTGAGCAGTCAGATGCACAGAAAATATCAATAATTGAAAATTATCACTAGACAAGACAATTACACAACACCGGATTGGCCTAATTAGAAGAAAATAAAGCTTAATCAGTTACAGCAGAGATTACTGGGCGTACAGTACAGTTCAGCTTGCGTGAACGCAAGAAGTGAAAGTACCGTATTTGCTTGAATAGTATCCCCCTTGAATAATTCCCCCCCTCGAATAATCCCCCCTGTAAGACAAGTGAGGAAATAATAATTCCCCCCCTCGAATAATACCCCCCTTATAGATTTGATTTATTTGTTATACTTAATTTGAACAAAAATGACGCGTTATTATGTTTATAAGGCATATTTCGTGGAATGAGTTGATGGAAACATGCTTGAAAATTTTGACGAAATAATAATTCCCCCCTTGAATAATTCCCCCCCTCGAATAGTCCCCCCCTCAAAAATGTCTGACGAAATAATAATCCCCCAGGGGGATTATTCAAGCAAATACGGTAGTCTATTCTCTGTGAATGGAGCCCTGCAAGTGACTAGACCATAAGATGTAGAAGTTTTTGTTGACGATTTTTAACTGTGTAAATGATGATTTTGTGCGAATGTAACGCACTTCGATAATGATGTACTTTTGTTGAAAGCACAACTTTTTTTTAGAAAAAAATAAATACCGTATTTCTTCGAAATACCCCCCTCAAAATGGGCACTATGAATTTGTGGTCCGGGAAATGCATAACAGACGTTCAAAACACTTACTGTGTTACGTTAGAACATCGTTTATACCATCTACCGTATATCCTCGAAATACTCCTCGGGGTGATTGTTTCATAGTGGTCCCGAGAGGGGGGGGGGGGTTAAACGAGGGGGGGGTATTTCGAGGGGGGTTATTATTTCACAGGAAATTTTTTTCAAATCCTAGTACAAAATCTTTGTTTGTGGTGCACACTGGGGTAGAAAAATGCATCAATAACTGACATGTAGAGACTCCTGTAGACTAATAGTAGTATGTAGATGGTATAAACACTGTTCTAACGTGATTACGACATTGTTTTAACGTGTGTTCTGCACTACGCAGAACACAAACTGCAGTATTTGTCATGTACGTTCTCTTTACACTCAATCTGGGGGGGTATTTCGATGGGGGGGGGGGTGATTGTTTCATAGTGGTCTCGAGAGGGGGGGGGGGTATTTTGAGGGGGGTATTTCGAGGAAATACGATACATCCTTATATAAGGCTGTAAAACTTATAAATGGTGGTTATTGTTGCATTTTTCACATTTTTCTCAAAATTTTCACTCTGAAAAAATAAGCCCCCCGGGGGGTAATTCGAGGAAATACGGTATTGTGTTTTCATGGAAAAGTTTCTGTTCACAGCAGCACCCTGTCATTCTGCACGAGAGAAATTGCAAAATGTCCGACTTGGGGGACGTGGACCCCGCTGCTTCTCCAAGTCATTTCGAAAAGGTAGACATCTTACGGAACCTAGGTACACATTTTCCGGTATCCAAATGTCCAGCGGCTGCATTGAAGAACTCTGTGTACTAATCCGAAACTGAATTGTCGTGTCTCTGAGCTCCCACATTTATAGTCTCATAGAAATAGTCAATAGTCAATGTTAGCTGGCCACAGGAAAGAGTGTAGCGATTGGCGCACGCAGAAAAAGCCCTGGGAGGTATTCGGAAAAATCCGGATTCGGATCTTGCGAATGGCAGTGGAAGTTATGGTTCCCAAACTAATTGGAGTTATGAATCGGTTCCCAATCGAATTGGAAGTGGACCGGTTCCCAATCGAATTGGAACAAGATTCAATCCCGATTGTGATTTGAACGAGATTTGATCGCGCGTGCAAATGACGTGAATGAGATTCGATCCCGCGTTATAGTGCAATTTGCCTGCATTTTCGTTCGCAGGGCCCCCTGAATTTTCGTTCGCAGAGCCCCCTGAATTTTTGTTCGCAGAGCCCCCTCAATTTTCGTTCGCAGAGGCGCTTTTACATCACTATACCTAGGTACCTATTCTGAATTGTAATGAATGATATACACGTGGCCACCACCTATTACCACCACGCAATATTCTGTGTTGTAAGTAGGGTTGGCCGATGTTTTTTTTAAAACGTTTTTTAAAAAAAAAAAACGTTTTTTTTTTTAAAAAAAACATGACGTCCGAAATGTTTTTTTTAAAAAAAAAACATCGGCCGAAATTTTTAGTACTAAGCACTAGGTATTTTGCAAAATTTTTGCACGCAAGCGCGCAATTTCACACACAAATTGACATTGGTGGTTGTTTTCATTGGTTTTGTTGCATTTTTAGTATCAAAACATCCATTTCTATGTGCTACCATGGGTGAATAAGCCGACATATGTTGCTGTAATATATAATATTGAGGTAATGTGCTTCCATGTACCTCCACAGTGTGTAACTTCACTCCCAAAGTAACAACCTCCTTTTATAACCTTGTTTGATCACCATTCCGTGCCAAACTTTACCTGAAGTCACAAACATTCGACTGTAAGGCAATATACGAACGATATGTCGACAAAAAATGGATATTTTTGACACAAATCACCACTTATAATGCTATCCCATGGCTCCACAGCCATTATATGGTCATATTTAACATCACAGAGTATTGCCAGTGTCTGATATACCTATACATGTTGACACTAGGTCATATCTGGGAGCTTTTAAAAAAAAACGTTTTTTTTTATAAAAAAACGTTTTTTTAAAAAAAAAACATCGAGTTAAAAAAAAACGTTTTTTTATAAAAAAAAACATCGAGTTAAAAAAAAACGTTTTTTTTCCAACCCTAGTTGTAAGTAAATTCGCAATTAGTGATGCCGTTAAATACCGTATATTTTTGAATCCCAGGAATCATTTTTTCATGGGAAGTTTTTGAAGGGGGTATTCAAGAGGGGGGCTCATTCGAGGATATACGGTAGACATTTGAGTAGCAATAACCGAACGCGAGCGCAGGCGAGCGTGCACGGGGGGCCGCAATCGCTGCGGCGCGCCGCCAGCACGAGCGACGGGTCGCTGCCGCTGACGCTGTCGCACGCGCACCAGGTGCCAGTCCCAGACCCTGTAAATGTCAAATGTCATGCAAAGTGTCCAAAGTCCTGGAAAATGCCCTGCAAAATGGCAACTTGGTTGCCATTTTGCAGGGCATTTTCCACGACTTTGGACACTTTGCATGACATTTGCCACTGTACAGGGTGCGGGACTGGCCCAGCTGCAGGCGAACCAGCACAGACAGGCGGCGCTGCCGTTCCGACTGCCGCAGCACGAGGAGCAGCAGCTGGCAGCGGCCGTTCTGGCGGCTGGTTCCAGACGCGCCTCCGTGCACGCCGATGCGGGCGAGCTGCACCGCATTTTGGGGTGCGTGACCGAGTTTTGCTCGAGTTGTGTCCTGTTTGAGTTGCCTTTTGTCGGAAAAAGATTGTTTCAAATATACTTTTTGGAATTATTTTTCACACAAATTGTCAGTGTACATTCACGCAACATAAATCTTCTCCAGTCATTTGTTATCTTCTTGCTTTCCACGCACTAGTTTTCGAAAACTTATAAATCAGTTTTGAACACATTTGATTTCAAAATTTTGTCAGAAAACTAGTATTTATGCGTAGGAACATTATGTACATTCGCCGGTAAGTGCGTGCTTAGTGCCACTGTCTACGCATCGATCGCGGTGATTGTCCATGAACCTTTCCTTTCTCGTTTTTTTGTTGTTTTAATTTCCACATTGGCCATCCAAGATCCCCCCCCCAGGACAGCGCCACAGTTTCACCCCACACCGGAAGCGGCGGGCGGCAGTTGCGCAGCGGCGGCCGCTTCCCCAGTTGACTTGTCCAGCGGTGCTGCCAGTCGAGCCGCGGAAGCCAAACGGTCAGCTCGGGCTAGAATTGCGGTTGAAAAACAACGTTTAAATGAGTCCGTTTTAAAAAATTGATTCTTTTTAAAATAAAATGTCTTAAAGCTCGAAGATGTGGTTACCTATTGGTCAACATCATATACAGATATAGCAGACAAGTGGCGGTACTCTTCGGTGCGATATATAGTCATACAATGGAATATCGTTATAAGTGATAATTATCGCAAATAAAAACGTTGTATTAACTCCTAGCATCAATGCCTTCAAGGTTTTTTCACAATCTATTAACATCCGCAGTTACTGACAACCCCTCCTCGCAGACAAGGCCGCATCGTGTACCTGTCGCGCAAGTCGAACCCGTCGCCGGCCGCCGTGCCGCCGCGGCAGGAGCTGCCCGCCGCCGCCTACGTCATGCCGCACAACTTCATGGCGCGCGCCAGGCCCTTGATCAGTGCGTGGGCGGCTTTTTCACTTTCTGGTAGAGTGTCAAGTTGTAGGCCTTGAGGTAGCATGCAGGGGTTGGAAAGGGGGGGAGGTTAACCTCCCCCCAACGGCTAGGGTTCAAACGGGATTGACTTTTCGGGATCGGGATCGGGATTGGTTTTTTGAGATTTCGGGATCGGGATCGGGATTGGCCGGGATTGGGGTCACGGGAGCGGGATCGGGATTGGCATTTTTTTGGGATCGGGATTGGGGTCTTGGGATAGAGATTTTGGCCAATGTTTTGGCATCCACAGTTGTACATAAAGGTCTAAAAACACTGTTGGATGCCAGAAACGTGGCATAAAATGAACGCTGGGGGTTTGCGTTCACATTTTTGCATGCAAAAACGTCGTTTTTTCACTTTTAATAATTTCCACTAATTTTTCCGCGATCGGGATCCCGGACTTTGGAGTTTCTCGGGATCGGGATTTGAAAAGTTTCGGGATCGGGATCGGGACTGCTAAATCCCGGAATTCACGGGATCCGGGATCGGGATCCCGTTTGAACCCTACCAACGGCCCAGCTATCTATTTATGTTGGAGGCAAATTTTTGTGCTACTATCTCCTGAACCCCCCCCCCCCCCCCCCAAATCGACCAGCAATACCTACCTGGATAACCTATCTGTAAACATGGATTGCCGGCAGAGAATTGAAAATGTAACTTAAAATACGGTTTTCTCTGAATATTTCTTGTTTTCTCGACTTTTAACCGCATGGTCTTCAATTTACAAACTTCACAAAAACATTCAATTTCGAACTTGTCGCAGTGAACCACCCGCCGATTCGGCACACTGCCAACTTGGCTGAGCCGTCAACTCAACCGGGGGCGGCGGGCGTGCAGTCGAGCAAAGCGAGTGTGCTTTTGATCGGCGACAAGCAGCCCCAGGTGCCCGCCGCCAATCGACGCATTGTCATGGGTCTCGTGAGCTATTTTTATTTGACGTAGGCTTACTAGTCGTATAAACCCGCTAGTCATTTGCACCCGCCAGTCATGTATTTTTGGGAGATTACCACTGCGGGTTGTGCTATGTAATTACTCCACTAATTGTGTAAAGCTCCGCGCTGACCCCCCCCCCCCCCTTAAAAATACATGACTGGCAGATCTACATAACTCGCGGGTTTACATGACTACGGGCACAGGGTGTTTTAATTAACCGTCGAAGCCTTACATCCGAGCAATACCCCCAGGAGGTTTGAACAGCTGCGTATGAAAATATTCATATGCAGTAAATCAGCTGAATCACCAGTCCCGGTGTAGCTTTACTCGTTTTTACTTGTCGAACAATTTGTCGCACAACATTTGTCGCAGCCGCCAGCGGGTTCGAAAACGCCCAATGCAAAACTGGATACTCAAGGGAGCACGGACGCAAAATCGGAACAGAAAACATCGCCGGTTGCCGCTGGCGGACTCGAAGTGGAAGATGATGATTGATTTGTTGATGATTGATTGATTGTGTCTACACACACCAGTTGACGACTCAAATTTTGAGAACTCATAAATCAGCTTTGAACACACTTGAGTTAACCAGAATGAGGTGCCTTCCAGCTACGGTTGTTGGAATTTTAAATTCTGGTAAACACAAACGCATTCAAAGCTGATTTATGAGTTTCAGTGGAATACTAGTGTCTGTAGGCCATTGGTAATTCATTTTTCGATAACTTGTAGAAAAAATATTGCGACGCGTTTTGATAAATGGATGTGCTCATGAATTTGACAGCTTTAGAGGAAAAATTATGCTCGTCCAGGATCACCCAATGCGTAATGATCAGGAAACAGCAAAAACTTATGCGACATACCAATAGTTTCGATCAAAATTTCAAAAACTCAACAAAAAAACTCATTGTGTGCATATGTAACGAACCAGTAAAATTCATGCATGAATGATGCACTTTCTTTAAAATGTCCCATTAACATCCTATATTTAAGAAAAAAATCACTACTGTGCCTCCACAAAATAGTTTTGAACCAAAACTTCAAAACACAAAATAGAACGGCGCTCTTCTATGTGAAGAAATACGGTATTCATACTTTGCAAAAAAACGTTGGAACTTATTTTTAAAATCGCTGTGTGTGGAGCACCAATATACACCTTACTGGACTTAGCTGGCCACGCGCCAACACTGTATTTTGAACGCATGTATTTAAATACCATAGAACAGAAGCTTTTTAGTTGACAAAATACCATAGTTCGACTTCAGATTAAAGTAAATATATTTTTATACCTACGAAAATGCTTATAATTTGTGATTCATTAATTTAAATGGCGTTGATTTTAAATGGGGCTGCGTGTAAACGATATTGAGATGATTGTAGCAAAGGCAGGGTTCCTATTATTTGCTCTACACACACTATTTTTTACCGATATTGGATAACTCACAAATCAGCTTTGAACACACTTGAGTTTACTGGAATGAGGTGGCCTTCAACTATAGTTGATTCCATAAAAATTACTCATTTCGGTAAACTCAAATTCCTTCAAAGCTGAACTACAAGTTCTCAAAATGTCAGTTGGCAACTAGTGATGTTAAAGGCACCAGGTGAAATGGCACCGCACCGCACCGGCACCTTTTTTTTCCGTTTTCTGTTCCGTTTTCCGGCCGCTGAAATTTTTTTTCCGTTTTCCGTTCCGTTTTCCGGCCACCTTTTTTTCCGTTTCCGTTTTTCCGGCTCATTTTCCGTTTTCCGGTTAAATTTTCAGTTTTTCCGCCTTTTTTCCGTTTTCCGGCTCAATTTCCAGTTTTTCCGCTCTTTTTCCATTTTCCGCCTCGATTTTCTGCTTTCCGCCTTATTTTACCCTTTTCTGGCTCAACTTTCTGTTTTCTGGTCCAGCCAAACTGGTAAACAGTCGTGCAGATTGTCAATTATGTAAAAAAAACTGTTTCCAGCAAAATTTCAGCGAATTTTATCGTGTGTTTTTTTGGCAAAATTCCAGCAAATTTTTCCATTTCCATGCAAATTCCATTTTTCCGTTTCCGTTTTTCCGGCCCCTTTTTCCGTTTTCCGGCCGCTGAAAATTTTTTTTCTGTTTCCGTTTTCCGCCAAGTGCAAATTTTTTTCCGTTTTCCGTTCCGTTTTCCGGCCGCTGAAATTTTTTTTCCGTTTCCGTTTCCGTTTTCCGTAAAAAATTTTTTTTGACACCCTAATCACGGGCCACGTTTTATGGGGGGGGGGGCGTTTGCCCTCACTCGAAAATCACTGATACCTAATCAATATCAGGAATTTTTTTTCAATAGTCAGCTAGTGTGCATATTGCACATTCATCGCTGGCAGAGAATTGGGAAAAAAACTAAAAAATACCATTTTCACGAAATCGTATTTTTTTGTCCTTGTCGACAATTAGTAGAGGTTCGAATATCGTATTCTATCAAAAACGGACAGTAATCGGCAGCGGAAATCACATCGATTTCACTTCGGCCAAATGTCTGAAAAATAGAAGGTATTTGGATTTTAAATCGCTTACTTTGAAACCTTCATTTTTTAATGAAAATAGTGTGAGAATGTTTTTCGTGAACTTTGGGAGGGGATAATCATCTGGAAATTAGAAGAAAGTTCGAAGCTCAATTATTTTAAATTTGATTAATTTGTATTTTTACCAAAAAATCTTCTTTTTCAAATTTTCTAGGTAAATGAAATTCAAAAACTTGCAAATGTTTTCAAGTTGCTCAATTTCACTTTGCCACCTCACCTCGTTTCCATCTCCCTTTTCTTGAGCAGTGTGACAATCTTCCAGGTGATTGCAAGTGCTACGAGCAGAAGCACAATTATGACCAGTAAGCCAGCTGCTATCACTGCGATTTGACATCGCATTCACTTTTGTGCTGGTGTAAAACTACCTGACACTCAATGGATACACGCACACGCACACGCATACTAGTTTTCAACTGAAATTTTGAAAACTCATAAATTTGCTTTTTACTCATTTCAGTTTGCTAGAATACTGATTTATAATCTCCATCTGTATTGTAAATATTTAATGGACTCCTCACATTAAGCACACAATAAAGTTTGCAACCCTTTCTTGATTTCATTTTGGACACAATATCTCTGGCTATGGGGGCTGGCTGGGTGGGTGGTATAAAAATGATACTTTGGTGGGTATATAGTCATAACTTGGGGTGAATATTAGGATGTCTGAATCAGGGTTTGTTTGAGTAAAATGCTTTTGTTAAAATTGTAGTAAAATTGTATTTTATTTTTATTTTATTCATGTTTCATTTTATTTTATTTTTTTCTTCAATTTTCCATTTTATTTTTTTCTGAGATTTTGCCAACCCTGGTCATAATGATATCTTTGTGGGAACAAAGGTTGACAAAATTTGGGGACTTCCGTTCCAAAAGTTCACAAGCGCCAAATCCAGAAAAATAGAGTTAGCTGTGGATTCGACATCCACGTATAATTCTGCCCATTTTGGTAAAAAAATCAGTGTTATAGTCCATTTCGTTCCCGAGATACAGTGGTACCGTTATTCAGAAAAATCACAATTTTCATATTGAAAGTGCACATATCCATCTTAGATCCCCCATGAAAAATAGGACTTTCATTTCGTAAGTGCACATATCCATGTCGGACCACCGGAGTTTCATTTCATAAGTGCACATATCCAAAACATTGTTTCATTTCCAAAAGTGCACGCGTGCTCCGGATCGCTCGCGAAGAGCCGGCCGGATTTCCCCTACAAAATAAAGTTTCATTTCCAAATGTGCATACTTGAATTTCCAAATTTTTTTTGCTCTATAAATCAAGTACGGGTATAAATATAGATCTGAAAATTTAGGTTTGTGTACTTCTCAAAAAGGGCTTCTCAGTGGTGTAATTGGTTTTGCCCTGCGATGCACCGTTAGGAAGTTATTTACATTTCAAGTTCAAATTTTCAACATTACTCCTTATTTTGGGTGGTTTACAAAATATGACATAACTCCCAAAATATTTACCAGCTGACCAAATTTAGGGATACAAAAATTGTAGACAAATGTCCGAGATATCTGAAAAGTGCAGGGCAAGCTTTGTCGCCCAAACATGGCGCTGCCGGGCCAGCGCCAAACTTTAAAATGCGATTTTGAAAAATCGAAAAATCTGGATATGTTAACTTTTGGAATGAAAGTCCCCAATTCTTTTATTCATAACTTGAAAACTTAAATCATTCACTGCAAAGCATTGTAAACCAGCTGATGTTGATTTGAGTTGATTTATGAGTTTTTGAGCCTCCAGTAGAAAATGATGACATGAGAAACATCATAGTTTCCGTGTACTGCGAAAGACGCGCGTACCTGCGAGCATGATGGTCGTGGCACCCTGACCTCGTTCCACCTGGCTCTCTGTGCTGGTGATTGGCTCGGTTGCACCTTTGCTTGTGGTGGCCACAACTGGGATTGGCAATGTCGGCGCTGCTGTCGGCTTCCCTGTGGCTGTGGTTGCAGCTGATGTGGATGCTGTGGCACCTGGTGCCAGTTCCGCAGGTGAGAAGTGAGAAGTGAAATGGCAAATGCGAAGTGAATTGAGAAGAAACATGGCAAGTAGTAGTAGGAGGCTAAGATAAACGACCATTTTTCGCGTTTTTTTCAAAAACGAGGTACCACCGATTTTTTTCGATTTGATTTTTCATTTTAATTAATAGCCAGAGGAACCGAAGCCAACGGAGCGAACCCCGTGGCTGCAACAAGATATATCCACATTGTGACACACAGCATTGGAGTAGCGTTCGCAAATGAGTTGTGCGATTCTGTCACCTTTGCTGACGTGATACCAATTATTGGAATGATTGTATAAGATCACTTTTATTTCTCCATCGTAATCTGGGTCTATCACACCCCCACCAACTTCAATTCCGTGAAACATGGAAAGACCACTACGGGAAGCTAAACGACCATAACAACCTTCGGGAAATTGAACTTTCAAATCTGTTTTGACAATTAATCGTTCTTTTGGTGGTATAAAGTATTCTTCAGAACTGGCAATGTCGAAACCGGCAGCCTTTGGAGTACATTTCAATGGAACGGTCGCGCTATTGCTTATCAATTCAAATTTCATCAACTCACACATCTGCGTCGTTAACGGTCAAATAAGTAGTTGCCAACTATTTGTGTTTTTCCATCTTTCTCTAAAGTACTACATTCTATCCCATCTTTATATGGATTGAAATTTTCATTTGGTCGCCTCCTCAACCAGGTTCTTATGTAAGGGTCTCTTTTGTAGTAATGGTTCATGTTCTCCCCATTAATCCATAATGTATATTTGTAGGTGTATGAGAATAGAACTTTACGAATTTTTTGCTGCAATAATACAATATAAATCCTATCTTTATACATGTTATTTATCAGAAATTTATCAATCAACAAATTGGGACCTCGGTATTCGGGTCTTCTATATGCCAAATCTTCATTTTCATATGGGTTTACTTCTATGCGGTTGTCTGTATAACCACTGCAAGGCATTAAATTATAAATTAAATCCAAGTTGAATGGGATCTTGTGCGTCTTTCCCAAACTTATAATTATATCAGTCACTGGTGTATAGCGAGGAATAGAACAATTGAATTCATGTTTTTCAACATATTTCTCAAATTTATCCAAATCTTCCCTAAAGTCCACAGTACTCAAATCCGCATATTCCAATGGTAATGTGTAAACATCGAGGAACAATTTTTTTATATTTTTACTCTGCTTAATTCTCGTCGGTGCATTATCCATTTTCGTTTACCTGTAATCAGGAAGAATCAATTATTCTAATACCACAAATTCTAATCCTCTCTATATTACCCGAAGCATAATTGCACAAGTTCATCCCATTCAACCATATACTGTAAAATCGATCACCAGTAGCGAATGTTCTACTAATACCCATCGCAGTTTGTTCGAGTATGATGAAATGATATGTCTTATTGCCGCATAAAGGATGCACAAATTTTTCTAATGTAATGCCACTACCCATTGATCTTGCGAATATCTCCAATATGATCAGAGGCATCATTCCCTTGCACGATAATGAACTCATCAATTCTAGTACAGATGTGTTGGTTGTAACTTTGTTTTTAAAATCAATTCTTCTGGTGTGTTCATTATTGAATGAGTCCATGTTCTCCAAAAACTCTTCGTGTGTCAGCGCGTATTTGTCGAAACTTGTTTTGTATAATGTCGCTTTCCAACTTGATCTGGTGTGATTCTTTCTTATTACATAATTGTTCATAAATCTCCCATTTTTTCCAAATAGCATCTGAAATGTTGTTAAAGATTTTCCTCAACCATATAGGAGTATTCTTCGCAATCTTTTATATTTATAATTTCTATGTGCTTAAGTGCAAACTTTGTTAGCAATAAATACGCATTGCCACCATTCCCTACGGTATTATCTGCTAATCTTCTACATGCGAAATTGATGGCAGCCGATTTAGTATTGAACTTTAATGTTTTTTCTTTCAAGTATTTTTCAAATATAGCATTTCTTTCGCTTAAACTCTTTTCTTTAAAATCATCCCAATCTATAGCAATCAACATTCCCTCGTAGCGACCATCGTTTTCATGATGAGATTTCACATATCTTTTCAATTCTCGCAAGGTTTTCCCATTAGTGGCCATACCTATGAAAAATAGTGCATCATATTGCGGGTGTAACATTCACTTCATCAAGTTGAAATTTGAAAGTGACGTAATATTTATGCAGGGAATCACAAATGTCACCACTATCATGCAATCTTATATAATTGAGTGCATCATGCTCAGTACAAAAAATTTTATCTAATGTATTGTCAGCCGCTTTGGAAGGGGATAAACGTTCAATATTTATTGCGTACTTATCAATCCCCCTAGGGAAGAACAGCACTGACACGGCATAAAAACTCTTTTTTTCTTTCAAAATCTTTTTGCTTATCCCTTCTCTCAACTCTTTTTCGTTACTTATTCTCTGTATTGTCTGACCCATATCTGAGAGCGTTATGAAGTATCAATGCTGTCAGACGAATCGGTAATTCCACCATCCGACATGTAGTCGTATTCGTCATCTAACCAGGTGAATACAAAAAGAGGGTTTCTCAAGTTGAGATAAAAGTTCAAGTCTTTTAGCCAGAAAGAAATGAATGCCATTCTAGTGTTATTATTTTCATTTCTTTTTTCTATGTGGAACAATACTTTTATTTTAATCTCCCTGTCTTTGTATTTACATACGTTTAATATTTTAGACAACTTGAGTCGTCTAACATGCGTTCTTAATAACATGTCCAATTTGATTGAATTGGGCAATATTTGACAGGCATCTCGTATTTTAGAGGCTAGTCTACATGCTGATATAGAATCAGGTATGTTTTTCAGTTTCCGTTTTTCTCTACGCACTTTACCATTTTTGAAAAGATTCTGATACTCAGTGCTACTGATTTGACTGTGCACAAAGACATCTTCACTCAGCGTAAGAAGTTCCACTTCTATATCTTTAAGTCTGCCCATCTGTAAATAATTTACCCAAATCACATCAACCAATCAAAGTTAACAACTTTCTTATGACAAAATATCTAACCTTATATACTCTTTTGAATTGCTTTGGTAGATGTATCCTTTCACTATTGACCAGCTAACGGGTTTGATTTAGGCTTCGAATGCTTTTATTTTTCAAAATATGAAAGGAAAAGCAAGTCACCCACTCTTTTATACCGCTCTCTACAATCCCATGTAAAGTTATAAAAGTTATTGTCAATAAATTTTATGTCCACTAAAATTTTATATGCGCCATGATTCACCATAATAAAATTTTATGACTCTACGGCAGCATTATAAAATGGGTTGGGAATCGCCCAATAGTCTCCATTTGACGACGGACGACGACGGATGACGCGGCGCAGCAACAAGGACGACCGACCGACCAACCGACCAACCGACATGACTGATGAACAACGAACCTACGAGTTGGTAGACAGCCCACCCCCTGAAGACCAACAACCCCCTACAGAGTTTTCATCATCAGATGACAAAATAGATGAAGGTAAAATTCAATACGAAGAAGCTGATGACGTCAGTCTGAATAAACATTATGAATTCATCAAGGACAATATTAGAGAAATCGACAATACTGAACCCAAGTGGAAGGAGTTGTTTAAGATTGAAGAACCGTGGTTAGAAAAAAATGGTAAGTTTTATACTAATTATTACGTGTATGACGTAAAATTTGTCCCAAATTTAGAAGATAAAGTTAGTGACCCTATAACTTTTTTGGAATATATTTTAGCCAAATGCATTGAAAAAGTTTATGTCGATTATTTTTCAGACAAGCAAGTTGAAGAGAAAAAAAGAATTTTCGTTGGAATAAAAGTTATGTCAAAGAGTTTTGATAGGGGTTACATACTATCAAAAATTACTCACCTGCAGAATGTATCAATAGCTTCTATTTTAAATAGAGTTGAAATGATTTTTCAATCCGCGGGGATAGAAGAAGACAACTTACTGAATGGTTTTTCAGTGAATATTACGACTGTGGAACGTAAAGATATTGTAGCAAAAGGATTTGATTCGTTTACAAAGTTTTTACCAGATGTTCAGAGTAGAATAACTTATCACAAGAAAGCTCTATACAACCCACCAAACTTGTCATCTCTACCTGATCAATGCTTACCCATTTGTTTGTTTATGGGGCGTCAAAGTATCTTGGCAACCATAAGTAAAAAACGTAATTTATTCAAGAGGTACAAAAGGAAAAATAGAATGGGTCATTTCAAACTACTAGAGAAAGATGTAACCAAATTTGTAGAATTCGCCAGGTCATGTTTTAAGTATGATATGCAGTGCAAAGATTTGTATGGCAATATAAATATACTTTTGAAGGCGCTCAACAAATTTCCACCAGTATACAAACACGTAAAATACAGTTGCAGGGTTTGGTCTATTAGGGAAGGTGGGGTGGAATTGATATTTCAAAGTTTCACCGGCAAGAAAAATGCATGTATCGATTTATTGTATGACGAAAGGGAACAACATGTGGTATTGATTAAATCAATAAGTACATTAGCTAATTGCTACAGAGTCACAGATTGTTGCAATAAAATCATTTTCAACAAGGATACTCCATGCAAATGTTCGAAATCAACTTGTTCCATGTGTTACGCTTCGGAAATTTGCCCTATAGACAAAGGCGCAAAAACTATAGTTTGTTCAAAGTGCAATAGGTCATTTTATAGTAATAAGTGTTATGAAAACCACTTGGTAAATGTATTTCCACACAAATCTAACGTCACCATTACTAAAGTGTATGGAGACACAGACGATTCAGATAGTGACAGTTGTTTGAACACAAGTGACATACAGAGTCTGAGCCCACCTTCATCTTGCGAACCATTAACTGTGTGTCAGTGCGTGCATTTTTGTGGCAAGTGCAACAAAAAAGTAACTTTGGGTCAAAATCACGATAACTGCGGTTTTACCAAATGTAGTTATTGCGGAACCAACGTTTCAATGAAAAAGACATTCAGGACTCACCAGTTTGAATGTTTTTTTCAGAGACCTATTCCATATGAGCACAAGTTCCCCGGTAGAAAATTTCAATTAATTTTCTACGACACTGAAACGTTTCAAAAACCTGTTGTAGAAACAAAACAAAAACAATGGGGGGAAGAAGCTCCATCAGACAAAGAAAAAGTATTTCGTAAAGTACATTCGACTTATGCGGTGTATTGCTTAAAAAGGTGCAATGAATGTTTTTTACAAGAACGGGCATGTGACCCGTGTTTGTCATGCACTAGATTTTTTTACGGTTTAAATGCTATATCAGAGTTTTACTATTTTTTAATGGATTACAAGAGACACGTTAACTTAACAGTAGTCGCCCACAATTTGAGTTTTGATTTATGTGAAATATTATCCATTTTTATTAAAAATGGGCAAATTCCAAAATTGTTGCTTTCAAATGCTAGACGCATTTTTTATATGCGCCTAAACAACCAAATCAGTTTCATGTGTTCATTAAAATATTTCCCCATGAGTTTAGCACAGGTCGGGAAAGCTTTCAATTGCTCAGTTCGCAAAGGTAATTTTCCGCACCAAATTGTGACGGAACACAATTTGCATGCCACATATGAAGTATTACCTTCACCAGACTTTTACGATGTTGAAAGCATGAAAAGTGACGAGAGAAAATTATTTATGGAATGGTACGAAAAGAATAAGCATATGGAATTTGATATCAAGAAAGAATGTTACGAGTACATCAAATCAGACACCATGGTTTTAGAAGAGGCTTTTATCAAATTTTCAAAAGAGATTTATTATACTTTTAATATAATACCACACCTCAATTCAAAAAGTCTCAGTAGTCTGGCCAACTTTATATGGAAAAGTCAACATGTGGACACATCACTTATAGTACACACACCACCTCGCAACAGTTTTAACACTGGTGACAATCAGAGCAAATGGGGTTTGAAAAGTATAGTCGCTTTGGCCAAGTATTTCGACAACAAGTATATTCAATATTCTAGATCACAAGAAGGTGAAAAGGTAGTGTCCTGTTTTGACCAAGATGCAAATTCATACAGAAAGTTTAAGATTGATTGTGTGGTGTATAAAGACGAAAATAAAACAAAAATTGATTTTTTTCGCGAACTGTTCGGGTGCGCAGTACACTCTTGCAAACAATGTTTCCCATCAAGACACACAAAAATGAGGCAATCTCACCTGTCACACAAGGAAAATTATGAAAATACTATGAAACGAATTGACATGATTCAAAAGCAATTGGGTGTACGCGTAGAAGTTTGGTGGGAATGTGATGTTCATAGACTGAGGAGGGAAAGTTTAATATTTAGTAAGATATTTAATTCTTCAAAAGTTAGGGAGCCACTGGATATGAGATCAGCTTATTTCGGAGGCAGGACAGAACTATTCAAGTGTTTTTTTAGTACTAACCCAAACGGGAACCTTTTCGAAGAAAATTTACCATTAGACTTTGACCCAAATCGAACTATTAATGCCGTGGATATATGTAGTCAATATCCAGCGACTATGAAAAAGTTCCCCATGCCTATCAAGGCACCCAGGGTACTATCTCAAGAACAATTAGAATTTTTAACTAATTATTCTGGTAAATTGTTACCGTTTACGGCAGGTGTCTTGCAGGTTGACATATTACCACCCCAAGATTTACTCCTTCCATGTCTACCCATGAAAATAGATCAATTTTCAGTTTACGCTTTGTGCTACACTTGCGCAAAAAAGTATGCATCGGGTAAAGCAAAGTTACCTCCACCAGACGGATCCTACGTGTGTAATTGTTCAAAAAAACAGAGAAAAATGTCTGGTACTTGGTCAGTTAACTGCCTAAACATGGCTTTAGAGAGGAAATATACCATCATTTGCGCTTATGAAGCACTAATATATGACCACGTATCCGTGTGGTCACCAGAATCACCAACAGAAGGTGTCTTTAGCACATTCATCGACAAAATTTTTGCTCTAAAAGTTTTGTCCTCTAAACACAACTTTAGCAATGAACAAGAGAAGTTGGCATTTTGCGAAAAGTTTTACCAAGTAGAAAAGTGCAAGTTAGACCCAGATAAATTTCAAGAAAACCCAGCCAAGACTAGAGTCTGCAAATTATTGCTCAACAGCTCATACGGTCAATTGGGGCTAAATAGCCAAAAGTCAAAATATGTGTTCATAAAGGATCCAGCCAAGTTCATGACTACTGTTTTTTCACCAATGAATGATGTAGACGAAATTTTTATCATGGATAAAAATATCGCCCGAGTAAAAATGAAAACCGCTAATGAGTACGTTGTGAATTCCACAAATTCTTGTATCATTTTGGCACTTTATATTACTAGCTATGCTAGATCTATATTACAAAGGCTTTTAGAACAATTCCAATACACACAATTATTGTATTCTGATACGGATAGTTGCTATTACGCTACCGGGACTAAAGAAGGCCAGTTCCACCCAGAACTCAACCCAGGTATATTAGGTGGTTTAGGTAGCGATGTCCCAGATGGTGAATTTATAAGTGAATTTATCGGCATCGCTAATAAATTTTATTCACTCACGTACAGGAAAAAATGTGATCCCAGGAATGTGTATACTACGCTGAAAGCTAAAGGAGTTCGCATGACGAATGAAAATCAACATTCTTTACAAAGTAATGAGTTGAAGAAACAATTGGTATCTTATTTCTCTCCACAAATTTTTTCACCACATTATATAAGTACTGAGAATCTCCAGTTCAGACACACACCAAACCTTTTATCTATTACAACCGACAAGGTCATTAAACGCGTTCATTTTCAACTTAAAAAAAGATATCATTACTGGTTTAACGACCAACCTTGGTCCATCCCCTGGGGATATTTGGGGCAAAGACCGCACCAACGCACTGCTGGTGGTGATAATGACGAACGAAAAGTACTTCACTGAACAGGATGTCCGATTAGCAAATTACGGTCAGTCATACTTGATAATCGGTCCTAGTAAATGTGGCAAAAGTTCTTGGACATTGAAGTTTATACAACACGCATTAAGAGGGTTGTTTAATTTGGATCAAATACCAGATAAAGTTTTAATTTGCTCAGGAAGCAATCAGAATAATCACCCTGTTTATCAACAATTGCAGAATGAATTCCCCGATAAGGTGGAAATATTGGAACGCAATAAAGTTCCTTCTCTAGCTTCACTGGAAGATACTAATTTGGCCCAAATAGTCGTATATGATGATATGCAGTTATTATTACCACAATGGTACACCAGTCGACTAATTACAAATTCTGTTAGTCATTCAAAGAATTTGATAACATTAATACAGGTACACGATCCTTATTACAGCCCCAGCCTTAAGGTGATTAGGAGAAATTGCTCTTATCTCGTTTTGTTTAAATACCCGACAGAACAGGTTGTAAATTCATTAGCTACTAGTTGGTTCGGGAAAAGTGAACAGAAAAAAAAATTCCTACTTGCATATAGTGACGCAATTTCTCAACCTTACGGATATTTATTAGTATCATTTCAACATATACCCAACCCTATTTTTCAGGCGAGATCAAACATTTTCAACGAAAACTCCCAAGACCAAGTCGTGTATGACTTGTCAACAAATTACGGTGACGACCCCAGCAAAGCAACCAATTTTATAACAGTGTGTGATCAATAAATATGAAGAATTTTGGCACCAAAAAGCACATGACACCCAGAGTGAAGAAATATGCGAGTGTATTGGAACAAGCCGCAACCCTGCACAGTGATAAAAAGCTCCGATCCTATTTAAGTACCGCCAAGAAACCAGTGATTTATTCAATTTTGGATATAGCATTCAATGTCAGCTATAATAGCGACATCAAGAAAATATTAAACTCATCTACTAATCGTTCACTAGAATATTTCTCACCGATAATAAATGCATTGTCAAATTGTCAGTCAGGCAAAAGTGGGAGAAAATTACTAGTTAAGCACGCATCCATCGCATTGATAAAGTTATTAACCAAGTCAGTAGCCTCCAAGTTGTTTTCTTCAAGGTAGTATGGCTAATCAACATAGAGGTAGTAGCATAAATGTGAATGACTTTAAATATGTATTAAAAAAGTTTGTGGATGAGCAAGTAGGCAAAGAACAATTTCAAAAACTCATAGAAGAAATACTCAAAAGCAAAAAATTAACAGACGCTCAAAAATATCATCTACTACTAGCAGCGAGAAATAAATTATCTTTAGTATTGAATAGTGTTAAAGAAACGAATGCAAACAACTCACCAACCAAAATACCTCAAACTATCAATCTGAGCGGCTATAATGATGATCCGCATCCACGCCAATCCCCCCCGCCACAACCCCCCTCACCAGCAGTATACGGTACCCCCGAATCACCCCAGTTCCAAGCTGAATCACCTGGTAAACACTCGACACCTTCTTTTTTTCCACTTTATCAACAAAGTGAACCCCAACCATCAGCTGAAAAATCCTCTCGAAAAAGCGCTCGTCGTCATCAAGTGAAAGTAGAAGAACCGACTCAAGCTAGACGACTGTTGAATTTTGGTGACAAAGACTCATCAGGAGAAAATGACGAACCTCTTCCTTCCTCATCAACACAACAAGAGAAAAAACCACCAGCCCTGAAAGGTACCCCAACTATTCAATTTAAAAATAATGATCCGGATGAGTTGGTGGATAAAATGAAAGAATTGCACCGAAGATATACGGGTAGAGTGTGGGTAGACAAACAAAACCAAGTCGTAACTGCAGGAAAGGCCGTGGAAAAATCAAATTATTCAGATATCATTCGATATATTGCCAAATTTACGTTAAAAGCTCTAGGTTCCAAACTTTACCCCAACTTAACACCTCCATTAGGATTCGACGAGTTTTGGGATCACATGAACAAATTACGCCAACACACACGAGCATCACACAAACGACAATTACTAGATATTTTAGGTAAGGGTAAAAAAAAGAATCGCAGCCGAAATCGTCAGCAACGACAACAACAATTTTATTGGCTTCAGAATACTTGGTAATTAATACCGGGTGTGGGGAACTGCTAAAATGAATAAAAAAACAGATGCATTATTGAAATATTTGTGGTACGGAAAATATAGAAAAGGAAGAATAACTGCAAAAAAAATAACTCAGGGTTTGTTCGCCAGAACCCAGGTGCTTTTCGACGAAGCACGCAAGTACGACAAAAACATAAAACGTGATCAAGTTTTAGAATGGTTGAAAAAACAGAGAGGATACGTGTTTACCAAGCAGACAAAGACATTAAAAAGACGTACGCGTCCCGTAATTAGTACAGGTTTGTATGATTGTTTAAGTATAGATTTGGCCTTTTTAGGACCACCCAAAACTAATTATGGTAATACAGCTGTACTATTAGCCGTAGACACATTTTCGGATATGATCCATTTTAGAATATGCAAGTCCAAGTCGGCCACACACATTAAGAAGAAATTTGAAGAAATTTTGCGTGAAGTAGAAACAAGAGGCGGTAGCGTGGAGACGGTATTTTGTGATTATGCAGCAGAATTTTTAAGCAAAGAATTTACAGAATTTTTGTCCAAAGAAAAGATTACTTTGACCCCATTAGCCAGCTACCAAAAAAACTCACCAGTTGAGCGAATAATTTCTACAATACGTTTGAGATTAGCTAGATTTTACGCCACTACTAAGCACAGGAGATATTACTTTGCTTTGAAATACATAGTGGATGCTATAAATAGGACCCCCCGAAAGTATTTGGGGTATAAAGCACCTATTCAGTTGAATATCTTAAATGATCGTGATATATTTAAATTGAGATTTCAGCCAAAACTAGAAAAAGGATCCTTGAAGAATATACCTATCGAGAAGAGACCCAAGCGCAAATTTGATATTAATGACCCGGTTAGAGTTCGAATTCACAAAACTTTTGCAAAGTCAACTGATCAAAAGTTTTCCTCAAACATTTATTACATAGCAAAAATAAAAGATACGTTCATACCATACACATATCGAATAGCAAAAGTGAAAAACGCTTCCGAATCTGAATTACTCCCAAAAGTTTATTACGCTCAAGACTTTGTAAATGTCGAGGAGAACTCGCTCAACAACCAAGATGAATAATACTAATGTAGAAGCTTATAATCACACCACAGAACCTCTAGTAATGTCTCCACCCGTGTCTCAAAAGAGGTCATCGTTTACGTGTAATTTGAGTAAAAAGCTAGTTGTTCAAGTCGGAGTGACGTGTGTTCAACTGCTTACTGTGATAATCATACTGATATATATTTCCACCAGATTACCACCAAACATTATATATGAAAAATCCCCCGATATATTAAGGGCATTTTTGAGAGTTCTAGATAAAAATTCAGCTCAGGAACATATTTACGATTTAATTTTTGCTAATCACAGGAATCACACTAATTATGGAACCAAAATCTAATGAATACCACATAGATATCGTTTTGGAACCCAATAATGAAGATTATACCGCCTCTGATATGGTTTATGATTTCCCCAGTAATATTCAGTTCAACCTGTCTCAAAGTTGGGAAATATGCATGACTTCGATATCTTTTTCACATGTAGACCGCTCTGAAGCTGTTATAGAACATCGTAGACACGATAAATACCATCTGGTATATGATTTTAATTCAAAGTTCCACTATAGTGAGTTAGATTTTTCTAATCTCATGATAAAAGATAAATTTCTCAGAATACCCAGCAGTCACGAATTGCTCAAGTGCGTGACAGACTCATTCAAAAATGCAGAACAGTGTGATAATTTACAAGACTTGAAAGAGAAGAATAAACCCCATTGGCATCACCTTTTTGATTCAATAGAAGCATATCAACGACCTGAAACAAAATTTTATACGCCACCTTTAACGGGGAGTAGAAAGCGGAGACATGTCCCATTTGAAGATTTGAAACGTAATGAGGAGGGATTAGTCAATGTTGAAAATTCCATGCATTTGTTGAAAGATGGAAACTTATCACCCATTTCGTCTGTGGTGGGAAAAAAAATACATCCTATATTGGAATTTCAAGAACACGGAGATAAAATTTTTACAGTGAAAACAAACATTCCCATGTTGATAGTATCTGAAGAACTTAGAAATTTGTTATCACTAAAAAATCATTTACTGGAGAATGGAGATTTAGTATTCCCTAGCTCAGGTTTTTTTCGCGGCAGCCAAATAGTATATATAGCCGAAGTTTCCACTCTTCAAAAAACACTTTTCGGTTGCAACAAAGTTGCATTAGGAAATATTTTCTTGGATAAAAACCAGGTTATCCAAGACGTTGATTATCAACCTATTCAACAAAAATTTCACCCATTTGATTCTGTGTATACCAATAGATTACAATTTTCCCTGTATCACGAAAACGGCTCATACGTGAGAATAGCACCACACACCAGGATTTTTATGTCTTTAATGATAAGAAAACGCCCAATGCTGCAATAAATTATGGACCCAGATTCAGAAAAAGATTGTGAACGAATACACAAATTTAGTAGTGGAGGAGTTTTCAAACCCCCAGATTCATCCTTTTATGAGAAAAATATAGAGAGAAATGCCAATTTTACAGGTCTGGTAGGATTAGGTCCATCGGACGTTGTCACTACGAGATCTCTAGCAGAACCCATGGTCACTAGTGAAAGTAGAAATGCCGTAAGGTCAACTGGGAGTGAAAAAAAGAAAAGAAAAAAGAAACAGGTTAAACAAATCGGTAAAGGGAAGAAAACGACTACCAAGGGCAAGGGCAGAAGACGTAGGGGTAGGAAGCGTGGAAGAAAACGATTGTCTGGGTTGTGGAAAAATAATTTTGGTAAAGGTAAAAAGAGGACTGGTAAAGGTCGCAAAAGGCGCAGTAAAAAGAAGAAGTTTCCAGTTTCTATCCCGGTATTTCCACGTTAATTGGTGAACCCTTCACCCTATATATATATAAAGGTAACCAAAGAAGGTATTCAATTCAGATTGAATAATTTCTCAAAATGGCAGCTTCCACATCTAACAACTCCGGCGCCCAAGTTTTTATGCCGGAAACTGTACTCAAGCAAAAAGTCGACCCGTCATCTACATTCATCACAGCCGATGAAGTAAATTATTATTCAGCACCAGCTATAGATTCTACATTTATTCAATCACAACTCTTCGAAGTTCCTCTAACAATACAACACAATGATTACAATACCAGTTGGACATGGACAATTGATTCCTCCCAGTATTACATCGATTTAGCGAATATTTATGTGCGCATGAAGTTTAATGTCGTAAACGAAGATGGTACAGACATACCAGCATCCATAACGACGGGGACGGGGGACGATGCAGTAACAACTTCCACTTTAGACAAAGTAGCCCTGATACCGGGTTTTGGTAGCACGTGCTGGCGCAGTGTGAAACTGTTTAGCAAGGATGCTTTAATTATGGACATTTCCGACACCTACGGGTATATGGCTAATATGAGACACAAACTATTGCTTAACATGGATGACGTGTATAAGGAGAAAGAAATAGCTGGATTTTTTAATGAAAATTACACAACGGATATAGAAATGGACTCTTCTGAGAGTTTCAAACAAAGAGCGTCTCTAATAGCGGGGGGTAAAACATGCATTACATATTCGAAATTAGCTTTAGACCTTTTTGCCACTAAACCCCGATGGCCAGCGGGATACCCACTCACTATAGAGTTGGTAAGACACAATGATCAATTTTGTATAGAATGTTTCAACCCGATAGTAGCTGATTCTGCTAAAAAATACAAAATAAAAGTGTCCAGAATACAACTGTTTGCATTGCATTTGCAACCCAGTTCAGAATGCGCCATAGCTGTGGAAAGAGCAGTGGGAAGAAGACCATTAAAAATACATTTTCTAAATACTCGAGTTATACGGGTAAACGTGCCCGGGAACCTTAAACAAACATCCCAACAGGCTATTTACTCTGGGAGGTTACCAAACTTTTGTATAGTTCAAATGATAGAAGGAGATCGGTACTTGACTCAAGATGTGAGAAAAGCAAAATTTTGTTTCAAACCATTCAAAATAGAAAGGGCGGCGATGCTGTTCGGTGCAACCCGCCACCCAATGGTACCTTTTTATTTCGACAAAGCAGACCTCAACACGACGGATTTGGGTTACGCTTTGGCTTTTTCTGAATTGTACAGATCTCTGAAGAAAAATTTTGATGTGAAAAACTGTTTATCTTTCGATGAATTTAAACACAATATGTTCGCCCTAAGTTTCGACCCCGTAGTTTGCCCAGTGAGTGCGCAGAAAACTGATCTATTGTCGATCGGTTCACTAGGCATCGACTTTTCATTCCACGAGGTAACACCAGCATCCGGTCTGGTCATTTTAGTTTATTGTTTCAACATTGCCTCACTTCATTTGCACCCAGACCGTACTATTTTGTCTAACGCTCATTATTAATCAGTGGTGAGCAGGCGTGGTATTTGTGAAAGGGGAGAGATATGGAGGTGGGAGACATCAAAACCATAATTAGTGGTGATACGGTCTTAGACCAAAATGGTGCCAAATGCGTGATTTTAGGCGATGTAGACTTGAACAAAGTTATTTTGGTGGGGCGAGGCGTCGTATGCTTTCTACAATATCCAGATTTGACTTGGGGTCATTTTATAACCATATATAGAATATCTCGTGATCATATGTTCATTTTTGATTCATTAGGTCGGCAGAATTTGTCACGCAGGGTGATCAATGATATTAAATTACAATTTGCCAAGGATTGTACTTTTAGTTTCAACACCGTTGTGATACAAAAGAAAGCCTCAGACACTTGTGGCTTATTTGCACTCATTTTTCTAAAATTGATGTTTTTGTGTAAGCCGATTAAAAATAAAAATGTTGTTTTGCGAATTATATCACTGATTTGCAAACACGATGTGAGATATTTATTTTTCACGTTATTCGCAACTACTTTGACGACAATTATGGGTCAATTGTCAAGCGCCGCAAAAAATGTAATAAAAAAATGATCAATTAATCAATTCGTTTCCATTCGGATAAACTCTTCTCATCACTCGTCATGAACGGCTTGTCCCAGGACAAGTAAATGTTTCGTTTGGCTTGACGTTTCATCCTGTTGATATCCGGGTCGCTTTCGCAATTCTCCAACGTGGGCTCCAGTGGAAGGCAAAACTGTTGGTATGCAGGCCATTTCTTGAATGATTTCATATCACAGAATGTCGAGGGGCATTTAGGTGTGTACCAGGAACTGCCCCATATTTCTTTGTATCGGTAATCTTCATCTTCCAAGATCTCAGTGTCGTCATTCACTATATCGTAGTAATAGTAAAAAGTTGAGATGGGTAATGTTTTTTCATGTCCTACAGACTTACTTACCATTAGTTGAGGGGATGGGGTTTTTTCCACTCGCAAAATCCATCCGCGTGAGGAAATCATGAAATTCCCGCTCCCCGTTCATGCAGAAGCTGGATTTGAGGGGGGCGTCGGGAGGTAATTCCACCATTTTCGGTACCATGTATTTCTCGAGCACTATGTTGGCTATGTGCATTCCTCGAAATACAAAGAAAGGTCTCGTCGATGTATTGAGCAATAAAATGCCGCAATTTCCACCGGTGTCGATTAAATCTGCCCAATGAGTGGTGTTTCAGTCAACCTCTCGTCAACCTACTCAACTTATCACTAGTGAACTCACCATTAATGGCCATTACACCATAGAACAAAGCCAAGCACATCTGGTTAGATACCCTCAAATACACCCCCCAAGGGTTTCGAAAGCGCAAGTCCAACATGATGTAGCATCGCCCTCCTGGTGGTATGTGGTACTCGTAAGCTGAGTACACCTTGAACCCGACATCATCATACCGATAATTGGGGGAGAAGGCATTGCTCGTGATTTTTTGAAATGCAATTTGCATGGGTCTTTCACCAAAAAATATGGCTGGGTGGGTGGTTGGTGGCTTTTGGTTGTTGCCTTCCATGATGATGCTCCAAAATGAAATTTTTAGGCTCAACTAACCACCATTAAATATACCCACCGGCAATTTCATGACTAGTCATAATACTTTATGACTAATAAATTTTACAGTTTTCCATAAAAGGTAATGACTAATAAAAAAATTCCCATAAAAAATTCTTATGTTGGGTAGGATATCGGTATAAAAAGGCAGAAAATTTTCCCATTCTCTTTCATATGCGATTCCAGCTCCCGAAGCAACCCGAAGCAACTACTCTCCGACCGACCAACCAACTTTTACACAACACGATGGCAGCACACTTGGCCACCAAAGTGGCTTCAGCAACCCACAAAGCCGCCGAGGCCGCTATCGAGCGAGCTATGGAGGACAACCAGGACAGTCAACACCCACCACCACTACTGGTACCAGAAGACCCGTCTCAAGGTGATGGATTAGATGAAAAACAAAACTTGCTAATTGATAAACAAAAGCAAAATGACGGTGGTTTTGGTGGAATTTATGGGCGCGAACGCCGAGAAATTGTCTACAAGCGGAGAAAAATGAACTTTCCCCTCTGCACAATGTTCTCTTACAAGTTCCTACAGTTTGCACTTTGTAGGATGTGCGAGACACGCACCAAATATTTACCGTCAAAGCTTTATAGCGACGACAGTGTGGAAGTGCAAGTCAAATTATGTCGTGGGTGCAGAATAAGACATGAAAAAATGATCGATGCAATTCGTCACAGACCGACCACAGGAACAGCCGAAGGCAACAACTCAGCAACAACGACAGACGGCTGCTTCGATGACGGGCGTGCGCCACCCAGATACCCTGACCCCGCCGCAGGCGAACAACCCCCAGCACCAAAATACAAAAGACAGTTTTACTAAGGGACCAGTGATTGATAAACTTTTGGAAAAAGTCAAAAAAATGAACCAAGCAGAAAATCTCAAGCTAGTTAACAAGGGGCCGGAGGATGATCAACAAGAGGGTATGGAGGTCGAAGACCGAGAAGACCTCGTGGGGTGTAATGTCAAGAAAAATATTAATAGTGAGTCACCGACACCCACCAACATTCTGCAACCATGGGGAATTATTTATCGTTGGAGTGATATCACCGGTAATAGTAACGATGAAGAAGGATTTTGTGATCACACTTGTATCATAGAACCACGCTGCCCCCAGCAAGGCAGTGGAAATAGTGATAAACATGCTGCCGCCAGCGGACGCTACGGCAATATAGTAGTCAACATAAACAACTACAAGTGATTTTCCCTCCCTACCATGGTGATGGGTGATAACAGTACATAACAGTAGCAAAAATAGTAGTCAACAAGTGATTTTTCCCCCGCCATGCAGGAACTTTCCCAAAGTTCTGGTTCAATAGAAAAGGCAGAATTTATATGCTGAACAACCCCCGAGATTTTTATCTTCGAGCTGATACCAAACCCGGTCAATTAGACTGCGTCAGGCACCTAATACACATCGTCGTGAATGAACAACTAGATATTCTCAACATGAGTCTCAAAAATTTGTGGGATATGAACATGGCAACTCACATAGAATGTTTTCAAGCATTGCGACACAAGCGCTCTCCTTACGCGGGGCGTGCGGGTTTTCTGCTCGCGCAGCGGTTCCTCCATCTGCAATACGCCATGAGACCTTTTCAAAATGCCTTCCTGATGGGTGCTACTTCACCTCAAGAACTGAATTCTATCATCAATGTGTGGCCCGGGTGTGAACAGAACAAGCACATGGCAGCCTTGCACGTGCACGAAAAATACTTGCTACTTGGAGCTAATGATCTGGAAAACGGTCTCTATCACGACTGGCCCCGCAACGGTGACATTGGCCCCTGCGATGGTAGAAGGGCCATAGTCAAGGCCTGGCAATTGGTGGGCTACGCCTGCCACCCCCTATTCGATATGTCCCTACCGCATTGCCATCTCAAGGATGAAGACGAGAAAATTGCCGCAGCCTGCGACGGAAATTGCCTTTGGCATAGAGCCAGTAATTTTTTGTAATTTTTTCTGTTTTTGTAAAAAATAGGCACCCCATTTTCCTATTTTTTACTTTCCTATTTTTTACTTTCCTATTTTTTACCTATTTTTTACTTTCCTAAAAAATTCCTAAAAAACCTAATTTTTCCTAAAAAACCTAATTTTTCCTAAAAAAACCTAATTTTTTACAAAAAAAACTACCCAAAAACCAACCAAAATGCAGTGGGCCGCGCCGACGTGTCTCCGCGACCGCTACGCGTCATGGAGCAACCAGCGCATCTGCTCGCGCGGGCCGCGCTTAGCTAATTGGTTTTTCTGGCCGCCACGCTTCCATGATTGTGATTTTTTGTGCTCTTTTCTTTGGTACTAGATTAGTATACTTTTGAAAGTTCGTACTAACGTACTTACTGTGTGGCTACTCGCCACATAGATTATAGCACGCGCGCAAAATGTACCTAAATAGGATGTGAAATGCACCTACAGATGTGAAATGCACCTATGGATGTGATACATGTGATTTGTGGACCTATGGATGTGAAATGCACCTACATGTGATCTGTTTGTGTTTAGGATGTTGTTTTTAGGGTTTCCAACACTGTTTCCCACTTGAAATTAGAGGGAATCGTGGTGATCACGTGTAAAGTGACCGCAATAAAGTTTCATGGCCGGTATCTCTGTATAAGCTGAAACAGACTGATTTTTTGCGGCCACTTTACAGGTGATCACCACGATTCCCTCTAATTTCAAGTGAAAAAACAGTGCATGCATATTTACTGGGCATTCAAAACATTTTCAAACTTTCATTTTTACTAAAAACGGTGGATGGTAAAATAAAAAATAACACAAAAAATATTGCAACCCTGTTTATCAAAACTAAAGCACATTTAAAGTTGTATAATGCACGCGGGAGATTCGATGATGCATAGACTGGCCAGGCATGCTTTGCACAGCATAAAATTCTTGCTCAAAAATTGTCAAAAAGTGATTCCAGTGCAAAGCATGCAAAATGAAAAAATCTCAAATAATGTACACACGCACTCGCACAGATATCGACCTATTTGCATGAATAATTTTCATGGGTTTTTTTGAGGGGTGGTCTATTCGAGGGGTATTATTTCGTCAAAATTTCCACAAAACTCACTCTCAACATGGACAACTTGGGTGGGGAGGGGGTTTAATTCAGTGGGGGGTGATTATCTGGGCGAGTGGGTGGAAATCTGAAGAAATCTGTAGGATATGGTAGGTTTCACTGTAAAGTGTGGGAATGGCAATCGAAAATAAGTGAAACTTGGGAATGTGCGCGGGGACAATGTCTACCTACGCAAAAAAACAATAAACTCACACGCTAGTTGACATCGCGAATTCAGTTTCAAAAGTTACGAAAAATTCAGTTGACACGAATTCAGTTGACATCTATCAAAAGTTACAAAAAATTTAGTTGACATGAATTCAGTTGACATCTAGCGTGTGAAACTATCATGCTATAATATGGTAGATTTAAAAAATTGCGCAACTGTCCTACTAAAATACAACGCACACAACTAAACTAAAAAAGTACCACTGTCCTACTAAGTATATCTACCTACGTGCTCACACGAATGTCAACAGTTATGAAAAATTTAGTTGACATGAATTCAGTTGACATCAGGCGTGTGTGGCACCATCATACTAAAATATAGCAGATTTAAAAAATTGCGCGACTGTCCTACTAAAATACAACGCACACAAATAAACCAAAAAAGCGCCACTGTCCTACTAAGTAAATATACCCATGTGCTCACACGGATGTCAAAAGTTATGAAAAATTTAGTTGACACAAATTCAGTTGACATCCAGCTTGTGTGGCACCATCATAGTAAAATGCATTCACGCATCGCGCAATGAAAAATTCAATAAAATTCGATAAAAAAGCGTCAAAGTGATTTTTTTGCGGTGAAAAGCATCAAAGTGATTTTTTTTGCATTAAAGCTAGATGGAGCGATGCGTGAATGCTCCTCATCAAAATAACTCGAATAACAAAAAAACCGACTGAATCTGGGGCCAAAAAAAAAACTGCTCACAAAAACTGCACACGCTGCACGCCAACTGCTGACGCCGCGGCCGCTGCTGTCGCCTCACACGCGCAAAGACGCTGCGTCAGGGGAGGGGGGTGTTTGTAAATGTGTTTGGAGGGGTTGTAAAATGTCAAAAATTCACCTCCAGCGCCGCCGCCGCGGTGGAACTGAGCGCCCGTGAACTGTTGGCGCCCGGACGCCGAACGGTGCAGGTAGACCCTGTCATTGGTGCCGGTGAACGAGCGCAGAGAGCGGTTGGCGTACAGGTCTTCCACAAAGGGGTTGTTGGAGGAGTATTCTTGGTAGGGGTTGCGGATGGGGACGGGTGGGGGGGCTGAGCGTTGGCTGCCTGCGCTCACGTTGACCGCCGCATTCGCTGCGTGTGATTTGATTTAAATTGATAATGTTAGCCAACCTCGCAGTCAATTAGAATTTTAGTTGACGGTCCATATCATCAATCATGTTATATTGTCACAAGGTGAGTAACTGTCAACTAAAATTCTAGTTGACTGCGTTTGGTTGCTTGAATCAGTTGACATTCAAAAACTTTCCTAAATATTCGATATTCGATATGTCAAAATCTTCCCTAAATATTCGATATTCGATACGATATATTTCATAAAACCCAACCTTGAAACTGCCGCGCCGTCGCGGACCTCTGCACCTCTGCCAACTGATCCATCCGTGCCCTCAAATCCATCGGGAGGACAGTCCCGACCCCAGCAAAGTGTCAAGTAAAATGTCAAATGTCATGCAAAGTGTCATGCAAAAGTCACGTAAAATGTCAGTACACATTTACCACTTCACACCGTATTTTCAAAATTCGGATTGAATGTGTACTGACATTTTACGTGACTTTTGCATGACACTTTGCATGACATTTGACATTTTACTTGACACTTTGCTGGGTGCGAATCTATCACCAGGTCCTGGTGAATGGCTGCGTTCGGTGGGACGGTCGGGGGCCTAGCGAACACTATCTCATTTGTGGCAATGCGGGCGCCGCCGGCCATCAGGGGGCAGTTTCAAACCCCGTCAAGCGTAAAGTTAAAGTGTTAAATGTCACGCAATTATTTACCATTCAAAGTGTTGAAATTTCAGTAAACATTTGCGTGACATTTAACACTTTAACTTTACGCTTGACGGGGTTTGAAACTGATACCAGGTTGTTCGCCTGACTGCGCAAAGTGTCGGCCATGCTACCGGCCATGGCGCTGCCGGGGCCGCGGGCGCCGCCCACATTTCGGGGGGAAATGCACGAGGTGACCCAAGGGGGGCACCCAATTTTGCCCGCCAACCACTGCGGGGTGGAAAAATTCAATCAGGGGGGTTGGTAAAGTGAGTGGGGTAAGTACACTGATCAATCTCAAAAACTTTAAAAAATGGTCCCGATCCTGAAACTTATTTGAACCGTCACAAAGATCTCACCTGAATCACCAGCTGAACACCATAAGCAACCATAAAAATCGCCAAATTAGTGCCCCCTTGGAAAGCGTTGTCGTACGCTTTGTAGAACCAGTCTTCCACATATTTTAGGATGACCTCGAGAATGTCCAGGATGCGTTCGACTATGTCCAGGATGCGCTCGACGATGTCCAGGATGCGCTTGACTATTTTCTCAATGCGGTCTACCTATAAGTTTGACATTTAGGTTATTATACTGGGGATTACACCACCAATCAAATCTATCCAAATAGTCCCAATAGAACGGCACCTCACACCCACGAAAAGAATAGAACGGCAGTCTCCAATAGAATGGCAGGTAAAAAAGTTGACAAAAATAGAGTGGGGCCGTTCTATTAGGAGAAATATGGTAACTGAAAACTATTCTACGCATAACAGTTTCAATTTGTACCTTTTCAATCAAAGCCGGGTCCACCAGAATTTTGTCGGATTCAAATCCATCAGAAATGTCTGTTGGTTTTGCACCATTTCTGTCTACCAAAAATGCCATTTCAGGGGTATCATTGGTGGCAGAGGGTGCGATTGTGTCAGCTGTAGTGGATGGAGCCATTAATTCCACCACTGATGGTTTAGTAGTTGTGACAGGTGTGACAGTTGTGACAGGTGTGACAGTTGTAGCAGGTGTGACAGTTGTAGCAGGTGCGCCATCTCTAAAATGACACACCAGACTTGTGACCAAATTTTCAAAAATTTTAGAAAAAATTGAATTGCAACACAGATCAACTCACTTTTTCTTGGATGATTCATGGTAGTCACACAAACGGTCCAAATATTTACCATCTTGCATAACCATGCGCACAGCTTCCTTGAATTCACACTTTGGTTGGGGTGGGGTGCACGGGGGGTTTGTCAAAAGGGGGGTAGTTGGTGGGGTGGTGGTCGACGTGGGTGTGGTTGTGAGAAGGGGGTTTGTCAGGGGGGTTAGAGGGGGGGTTGTCGAAAGCGTAGTTGTCGCGTTTGGTGGTGATGGGGTGATCTAAAAAATAGCTAAATTGAGTAAATTTTTTCATAATTTTACATTCCACTTGAAAACAAACAAAACACACCCATATGATACGCGGGACGCACTTCTCTGTGGTTGCGCAAGGGGTGGGGGTGGAGCATGGACATTTCCTGGCGCATGTATCGCAATCACATTTAAAAGATGTGACTTCACAGTACTTTAATTCACCACTTTTGGATTTGTACACCATTCTCCGTGGGTGTGAGTTGGTCTGTGTTGTCAATTCAGTGGGTGAGTCAGTTACTGACAAAGTCAATGCATCAGTCATAGAATTAGTGGACGGTTTGTCAGTGGTAGTGAGTTTGTCAGTGGTAGTGAGTTTGTCAGTGGTAGTCAATTTGTCAGTGGTAGGAGGGGGTGTATTAGCCAAGGTGGTAGACTCACCAATCAGGACTGGTGGCTGCGATATTTGAAGTCAATTTACACAAGATGGAAAACTCCAAAAAAACTTCCAAAAAACGACCCTGGTCCTGATCCCGAAAAGTTGATCCCAACACAATGGAACCTATCCCAAAACCATGCGCTTTTTTTTCACTATTAAACTTTTACCCCCAAAAAAAGTCCAGAACCACCAAAAATCCAACCTTTTCAGTGAGCATTTCCGCATAGTCGTGCAAATTGAGGGTCGTCGCGGCTGCGCGAAAAGCCGCGGGTGCGTTGTTGTGCCTGTTGGTGCTGCCAATGCCGCTGGCGCTGTTGGCGCCGCTGGTCTTCGCGCGGCCGGCCTGAATTTTAGGCAACAATTTTTATTTACAAGAAAATGTCCACAAAAAATGTTGCCTTGAATTTTAGATGGATTTTTTTATTTAAAGAAAAAGTCTACAAAAATGCTACCGTGAATTTTAGACGGTATACCGTATTTCTAATTGAAGGGTGGGTCTCTAATAGGAGGGAATGTGTAAAAGTTGACAAAAAATACAAGGGTGCCCTTTTATTAGAAGAAATACGGTACTTTAATTATTGTTGGCACGTTTCCAGGTGAAAAAATAGGTAGAGTATATTTTTATTTACAAGAAAATGCCCACAAAAAATGGAAAAAATGCCCACCGTATTTTCACACTCAAAATTACCACCAGCGTAGGGAAACTTGGCGCGCACAGCGTCGCAGAGCGAGCGGGCCGGGGCCTTGACAACAAGGCTCCTGATGTCGGACTCGATGCCGTAGCTGCGTAATAGATGGGGGTGTTTGGGACTGAGACAGGGTGTTGGAGGGTTTTGGAATCGGACATGGTTGTTTGGGTTGGGTGGATTGGGGTCGGAACTGGGTGTAGGTTTAAACGGGATTGACTTTTCGGGATCGGGATCGGGATTTGAAAGTTCTCGGGGTTGGGATTGGTATTTTTGGATTTTGGGGTCGGGATCGGGATTGGGGTTTTGGGATCGGGATTGGGGTTTCGGTATCGGGATCGGGATTGGGGTTTCGGTATCGGGATCGGGATCGGGATTGGGGTTTCGGGATCGGGGTCGGGATTGGGATTTCGGGGTTGGGATCCGGGATCGGGATCGGGATCCCGTTTGAACCCTAACTGGGTGTTTGAAGGTTTTGAATGGGTTGAGACTGGGTTTTGGGTCTGGGGAAGTGTGTCTAAAATCTGTCGGTAAAAAAAAACTAACGATGTTAAATCTTGGTGGGGCAAAACTGAGCAGATTGCTTTGTCCCCAACACAATCACATAGGCGATTGTCGCAAGGGGAGTTGGCGTGGCACAGCTGCGTGGTCGCGATGCAAACGAGCGCCAGGTACCACGCCCACATCTTCATACGCAGCTCGGTGTTCTTCTGGTAGCGGGGGGTCTGCAAATTTAGACTTTAATTTGACCATGTTGAATTGATAGCCGTATTTCTCCTTATAGAACGACATACACCCATTAGAAAAGTAGTTTTTTGAATCAAAAAATGTGCCCCTAAAATACAACAACGTGTTTTCAACGGTCCCACACACACATACGCTAATTGACATTGACACCGAATGTCAACTGGTGTCGATCCGACACCAAATGTCAACTGGTATCGACCCCGATCCAAAGATTGTGTTTGAACGTCGTCCGTTCACTCATCAGCAAACTTTTTATTGGGATCGACACCAGTTGACATTTGGTGCCGGATCGACACCAGTTGACATTCGGTGTCAATGTCAATTAGCGTATGTGTGTGGGGGGGCCGTGACCCCGTGCAATCAAATAAAAAAGCACCAAAAACTCACAAACTTTTTGCACTGGGATGGCGGCCGCTTCCTGAGTTTGATAGAAATTTGATAAAAATGTGCAAATCATCCAAGCGATGTAAAAAGCGACCTGTGGTTAAATAAAGTTTTTTTGGGAATGTGCCAACAACACGGAGATGGGTGAAAACATAAAAAAGCGAAATAAGTGAACATTTTGCACTAGAAAAATATAAAGCTAGCTAAAAAATAAGTGGCGGATGTGGGTGTTGGGTAGGTAGATAAGGAAATTTGACATTTCAAATGAGATGTAGTACACATTTGTACTAAATTAGGATTTTTTGGTTGTAACCAATGGATACATTCGTTTCTCGAAAAAATGACAAACGAGTGAGGATGTGTTTGATTTTTTTGTAATATTGAGAGTGTTCCAAATAATTTTGTGTATCGTAGGACAATTAGGGTTAATTTTCAGAGTTCACAATGTTGCGAATTTTGCAAATAACTAAAATTGGGCGAATGCCAAAAAATGTTGAACCGTGCCTGGAATTCAGGCCTTGGAATGAAATGGCCTTGGAATTCAGGCATCGAGTGAATTGGGTGAAAGAACGTTTTCTATTGATTTTTAACACGCTGCACAGACTCTGGTTTGCAAATTCTCACTTCTGCATTGAATGCTTTTGTACGATAAACTGATTTTCTGTTTCTTTACATCAAAGTGCCATTTACACGGTTTTTTTAGTCTTTCATTTTTCACCCCGATCTAGCTTGGTTTGTATAAAAATTCATCCATGTAATTAGGAACAATAAAAATAGGCCATGTTCTCCGGAAGTGTTTTGAAAGAATATAGTGTGCATTATATTCCGTAGGCGCATTACACCATGCGCTGCACTATTTCGGCCAGTAAAATTTGTTGACGCGTATTTATATAGGATTGGTGAATTTTCCCGAATGAATATATCGAGCATAATCTTCACAAATGAGGGGATATAGCCTTCTATGGCCCACATATTATTGAAAATCATTTCCCTCAAGGCTCTACTTGTATTAAAATTGTGAATTACATCATATATATAACTTTGATTTATCACAGACTGCACATTTCCATTTATGGCCAACATTTTGCCAACTCCAACCATAGATAAGAACATTGCAACCATGTGGCAGTCCCAAACCCTGTAAAGTGTAAAGTAAAGTGTCAAATGTAAAGTAAAGTGTCAATTGTCATGCAAAATTCAGTATAAAAATATTTTCTCTTTTGTTTTGATTGGCAGTTTACTTTACATTTGACACTTTACTTTACACTTTACAGGGTTTGGGACTGCCCCCATATTGCTGATGGCCATCTGAAAAAAGGGGTGTATTAAACTAGGTGAATAAGTGTAGTATGCGTGGGATCCTACCATAACTTTATGAATAAAATCTTTTGACAAGTTTTGAAACTATGATGAAAATGTAAATACTTTCATTATTCTAATGTAAAATGGTAGGTTTCCATACTAAGTGTGATATCTGCAGAGTATACTTACAAAGATTGCCAAAGTGGCTGCGTCGTCGATAATCAAAGTATTAGAAAGATTTTGGTTCCAGACTGTAAACCTTGCGATCACACCTGCTCTAACTAATTGGCCAAGGGTCCTGCGAGCAATGTCATTCTATCTCATTAATTTTTACATATTATTTTTTTACAAAAATACCTAAATTGGTTAAAAATATTTAGCTGCCTCATATCCATCCCAGTCAAATATGGATGAATTTCCACATTCACAATGTTGTTTGCATCCACAGGTGGTGTCATCATTTGATAAATACTTTGAAAACAATTTGTCCTTCTATATGGCATATTTTGAGACCTGTTAGTAAATACTTTTTGATGCAAAAGATACTCAGAAATATATATATGTAATAATATTTACATGTACACACATGGGAATGGGTAAATTTGCATTCTGTTGTGGTTGTTGACATGGCTGATATTGAAACGGGGCTGCATTGGGGTTCATTTGGGGTCTCCCTGTCATTTGCCTTTTATGGGGCACAAATTTTACCATTTATTTAGAGTAAAAATGAAAATGTTTATATAACATACTGTTCAATTTGTCTTGTTTGTGGGACATTTATAACATTTTGAAACCTCAAAGTGCATGCAGGCATATTTGGTATGTGTGTGCGGGGGGTTATTTCAGATGTGAACGAGGATATGGGGGGTAATTGTGTGCCAATTTGTTGCCCTATGTAATTTTCCACAGGTAGATTATTTTGTTGAAAGCTGGTTCTTGTATTCTGTAAAAATTTGTTCTGTTTTTTTTGTTTCATTTTTCAAAATATATTTAAAATGACCTGTTCATCACGACCATTCACAGGTGTATGTAGTGTGGATGACATTCTTAGCATTTGATTTGGTGCCTGAAAATATCAAGAGCTACATGAGAATTCTACAACTAAATAATTTTATATTACCTGATTTTGGGGTCGGTTTTGGTTCTGCTCCGTACAAGGTGTCCCACCAACTACAACAGACCGAGTGTGATTTACATTCCCATGTACTGCATCACCCACCACTCCAATATATGCTTGTGAAAAGTGTCTGTCACTTACTGATAGGGTGGTAAAGTTTGGTGTACCATACCGGTGTCCGATTACAGCATTTCACAAATTTTATAATATACTAATGCAAAATAAAATGTAAATATTTACCTCAAAATTTTACATTTCATAATGTACTTATGCAAAAAATGTAAATTTTTACCTGAAAATTTTACAGTAGCATAGACCACCATACCGTACTGTTTACCACAGAATCCCCTCATTTACTGCCCTACCTGTAGGTGGGTTATTTGGTTGAAATGTGCTGCGACCTTGGCCCACACCATTTGATGTAGATGGGGCATTTGCGTCATCTTCTATTATTTGCTCAATCAGATCTGATGTGTTTCTCCAAAGTTTGGGATGAAAATACCGTATTCCTTCTATTAGAAAGACTCCATTTGATTTTTAGTCAATTTTTTTATCTGTAATTCTATTTTAAGTGACATTCAAAAAATGGTGTCATTCTATTAGAAAAAATACGGTATTTAATTTAGTAAATAATCAGCACACCTGTGTTTAACGATTGCAAAAAATCATCCAGATTATCCAATTCTTTCTCAGGTGTGTGCTGATTTCCATCCCCATCAGGTCTAAAATAATTGGACAAATATAATTTTGTAAAAATTGAATTTGTGTGGAAATACCTTATTCCACAGTGACATGCTGTAATAAAAAACCACTGTAAAGCCAACAAACGCCAGGGGTTTTTCATTGCATTTATTTCTACTTTTGTTCAGTTTTTTTCTTGGGAAAATATCATGCCTGAGCTAGACTGATTTCTAAAATACTTTGACTATATGGATAGTGGGGGTAAAATCGTGAAATCACATTTTATTTGCCATAATGTTTTATTACATGGGTTGAATTTACACTTTTTGGTCGGTCAGATATAGCTAGGTGCGTTTACTGGTTATAAATTTTATAGGTAACATCGGGGTGATGCTTCAGGGAAATTTATTTTGGATCAAAAATTTTATTCTATGCTTCCAGGTCACTATTACTGGATTAAGCTAAGCGGTGAGTGGGTATAGTCATGTGAATAAATTTTATGGGTAATATGGGTTTGTGGTCATTTATTTTAAATAAAAACTGATGTGGGGTTGGGGCCACGCACGCTGGATGTCAACTGAACTTGTGTCAACTCAATTTTGGTGAATTGTGTAATTTCAACTGTCAAGTTTGATGCTTTTAATAATTTTTTTAGTTTTTTAGTTGACATTGAGTTGACACAAATTTGCGATGTCAACTAGCGAGTGTAGACCGATTATTTCACTGTTGATCTATGCTTGAGAAAAAAGTCTTTCAAGCTTCAATCACTGGGGTGCATAATGGCCCATAAACATTTGATGTCCGGGGGGAAAATTTATTAGGACATTAGAAATTTGATCGCCTCAGCTGAGTATTTAAATGCTGCGGTTTCTCTCAAACAGCACAATCTGAATATTTCAGCACAAAAATGTCTTCATTCACCACTTTTTCACCCGATGACAACATTTTTGATTATGAATCAGATCAAGAGTCAGTTTTTTTAGAAAAAAATCGAAAAAGTTTAAGTAAATGTTTTGGAAAATGTTATTTTACCCCAACTGAAATTCAACCCATTTGCTCAGGTACATCCCGACGTCTCCAAGTTCTCCAAAATCACACCAAGTGTCTTCACCATTCAGCTTTCAGTGAGTTTAATAAATTTCAAATAATTCTAGATGACTTTTTGCATGACATTTGACATTTTACAGGGTCTGGGGGTGTATATATAAATTTAAAATGGAAAACTTTAGGCTTTTCAAATTTGTACATAAAAATACAATGCAGATATTCGGCGGCGTCTCCGCCTCTGTGCGACAATTCACATGCAGCTCCTGGCGACAATTCACTAGCGGCTCCTGGCGACAATTCACATGCGACTTCTAGCGACAATTCACATGCAGCTTCCGGCGACAATTCACATGCGGCTTCTGGCGACAATTCACATGCGGCTGATGGCGACAATTCACATGCGGCTGATGACGACAATTCACATGCAGCTGATGGCGACAATTCACATGCGGTTGATGGCGACAATTCACATGCGGATGGGGGCGACAACTTATGTCCAGCAGATGGCGACAACGCAATGGAGTATGTAGATCTTTGTTTACATTTCACATGTGCAAAGTTTTTTTGAGGTGTTTTTTATAAAACACCTTTCCAAAAATTGGCTACCGGTCCGGTAGCTATCCATTTCCACTGAGATAATTATTTTTGAGTATTATAATACTTCTGAGTATAAAGAGTCAAAGATCAATTTACCAATGCCAAAATTTTATGAAACATGATATATATGGGTTTGATAATCACAAAATTGTCTAAAGATAAAATAATGACATAAACATCTCAGTGACGATGGTACATCCGTTTTGACACCGCCGCCATCACCTCCAATCACATTGACAACTGCTGCGAGGGCGCCAAAACGTTTGGCGGGTTCAGATGCTGAATGTCAGGCTGGTGCTACTCCAAAAAAAGTGGCTACTGCGTATGGGGCACCGGAATGTGTGGTCGGTGAGGTGGTAAAGTGTTCAGGTTGCGCTCCCAAGTCCTTAGAGTGTCAAGTGTCAAGTGCAGAATAAAGTGTCAATTGTCATGCGAATATCAGTGATAAAATATTTTCTTTTTTGTTTTGATTTACATTTTACATGACACTCAACTTTGTATTTGACACTTTACACTTTGCAGGATTTGGAACCGCCCCCAGGTGTGCTGTCAGAATGTTCAGTTGTGGTGCCAGAGTGCTCAGTAACCGCCACGACAAATTTTTCGGCTGCTGCGGTGCCAGAATCCCCGGTTCCTGGAAGGAATGAAAAAAATTGGTGTGTTGGCGAATTTTTTTGAAATTTGTGATAAGAATATGCTATAGTATATATATATAACTCAGTGATCTGGTGTCGAGTTTTGTTGCGCCTAGTTCACCTTCTCAAAGCCCACCACCTGCTTTTGTGCTGCCTACAGTACGCTTGACAAATGAGTATGTTTTTTAACAATACATTTGAAATTTTACATTTTTAAAAGTGTGAAAATTTCAGAATTGACAAAATTCAATCGAATATGTCTGAAGATGTTGAGAAAGGGGAAAAAAGATTTTACACTGGCTCTGTAGCCTACAACGGTGGGCCGTTCATATTCTACTCTGATGGTTCAGGTGATTTATATTACACAATGGCAGGTGGAGCTTCACCAGATAGTAGTTCAAGTGACACAGACAGTGATGTCAGTATGAATAGTTGGATAAGTGGAGCAATAGAATCAGATAGGGGGGATGAAGATTATATTGATGTGGAAAGTGAAAATGAGACAGAAAGTGAGGCTGAAAGTGACATTAGTGAATGTGGCCCAGTTGACAACATGAAATCTCGAATGAGAAGTTCTTTCAAAATCCTGAATAAAATATACGGCAATTTTGGAATGCTATTGGACAATTTAAAAGCTGGGAAAAAGGTTCGATTTTCTTTAAATAGTTGTAAACTTTGAACCCGCAAAATTGGTGTTTCAAGAAATTAGGTCATTAGTTGAAATAGCTGTTTTTCCCCAAGTGTTTCGAGGTAAATACTCAAAAAATACTCAAAGTAACTACCTCAGCGTTGCACCGCAAAAAATACTCAAAGGTGAACACATAAATACCATAAATTGGTATCATATTTTTAAAAGGGGGCTTTTTTAAAGCCCCCGAAATGAAACCTAACATTTCAGGACCTCACTGCGATTCAACTCTGTCGCGGTGAGTACTTGGCCATCGATCTAAAAGCGGACATGATTGAAAAATGTCGAGCCAAAATGGTTGAAAGTATCAACCAACTCAAAGATATCAGCATGCAGGATATAATGGGGATAGTGTACACTGGGGAAAGGTTGTGTGATATGGAGGCTGTTAGAAACCATTTGATGGTTGAGGTTGTAGATTTTTTTATATTTGTAAATTTCACGACAAAAAATATTTTCACATTTCAGCACAAAAATCTGGAAAAGTGGTCAAAAGATAGACTACAAGAATTACAACAAAGAATCGAATTTTTTAATGAAAACATCGGGACATTGGTGAAAGTGAAAGTTGTTTTGAAAAACGGGGGTGAAACTGTGCACAATTCCAAATTTCCCATTTGGCGGTTGGTGGGTGACATTGATGAGGATTCAATGGACTCTGGTACCACTCCCAAACCCTGTAGAATGTCCAGTAAAATGTCAAGTGTAAAATAAAAAACTTTTCTGTCTCATAGACATTTTACATATCTACCATTTGCAATGCATTTTACATGACTTTTGACACTTTGCATGACATTTGACATTTTACTGGACACTTTACATGATTTGGGATTGTCCCCAGAAGGTCACTCAGCTGAGTGTGAACCGATAAAATACATTTTGGCAAAATGTAAAAAAGGGAAAAAGGATCACAAAAGGGAGGTTGAAAATGGCACGATAATTTGCCATCAATGCACAACAAACGCGGGGACAATTAGGGGGAGACAATGTGAAACTTTGAATAAGAGTTAGCCTACTATTTAAATATTTGAAACTTTAATATTCAAAAAACTTTTGAAAATCTTTTGTAGTTGAGAGAGAAACGACAAATGAAATTGATGAGCACAAAAAACTAGTAGTGATTGGGTGGTTCAAATGTTCAATTTGCGAAGGCAATGATGTTAGCGACATTAACTTGACAGACAGTTCAGATGATGAAGTGATGGCTGAGGAGTGATTTTCTGTGTGATTTTTTCGAGTTCATTCGGTGTTGAGTGATTGAAATTTGTGAAATAAATACATTTTCAGTTGAAAATTTGGCTTACTACCTATACAAGTAAATGATTCAATTTCGTTAGAGTTAAAACTCTAACTTTCAAAGATTAGATGTGGACTTTAGGCCGAGTCCTTGTCTTTCTCCGGGTAGATACACCACTGTATACCAGAGGCTATTTTAGCCTCATAAAGTGGAACAGAGTGAAATAACACTTTTGCGGGTTCATCTCTGCTTTTCGACCAAAATTCAGTCATTTTAGAGGCAACTGTTGAAGTAAGCTGAAACACACGTGATTTCATTGTGGCCTAGCTTATTCAATCAAAATAGATACACTTAGTGTGCCCAGACAAAAGCTCAGCTACCCAGATCCCAGCTGATCCCAGATACTAGCAAAACGGGAAATATTAATTAAAAATTGAATTGAAAAAAATCGGTGGTACCTCGTTTTTGAAAAAAACGCGAAAAATGGTCGTTTATCTTAGCCTCCTACTACTGCAAGTAAATTGGCAAAAGAGAAGTAAAATATAAAAATAATTTCCCTTCGCTTTTTCCAATTTCCATCACAATTCACTTCTCATTTCACTTCACGTTTGCCATTTCACTTCTCACCTTGCGGAACTGGCCCCTGATGTTGATGTGGATGATGTGGAGCCGCTGCTTGTGGCGCTGGTTGAAGTGTTGCTTGCTTGGCTGCTCGATTTCGCAGTCGACGTTCTCCATGTTGGACAATTGGAGTGTGGAGGATATGGTTCTGCAGTTGAATATAAATACCGTATTCCCTCAAAACAACTCCCCCACCATCGAAATGATCTTACTCCCCGGTTTGAGTCTCCCCTAAGTTGATATTATCCATGCTGACAAGGACACGTATGGTAACTGTCATTAAAATGGTGTCTGGCAAAGCGCCAGCCCACACCTAATGCTGTGGCTAGGGATGAGTAGATCAACCTCTCACACTGACTTACCGCAGCAGCATATATTATTTGAGCATCTGCTCCCCTTGTAGTGCAGCGCTACACAATAAGCTTCACATGTCCTTTTATCATTCCCTTTACACAACAAGCCTATATCCCAGCCACACCTGAAAAATTACAGTTTCGTTTAAACATGAAAAAACCTTGAATTAACCTGGTTACCTGAATTACCTTGAACTATAGTTAACAGCGGTTTAAAACAACTCATTGTGGTAAACTCAAACACGTTCAAAGCTAACTTATTAGCAGTCAATTTGAATTTACTTCTGTTGGTTAACTAATGTGTGCAGCAAAAAATTGGAACAACAAGCACCGCGCAATTTATCTGGCTGCAGGAAAACCCTCACAGCAAATACCGTATTTCCTCGAAATACCCCCCGGGGGGTGATTGTTTCATAGTGGTCCCGAGAGGGGGGGGGGGTTAAACGAGGGGGGGGGTATTTCGAGGGGGGGGGGGTTATTATTTCACAAGAAAATTTTTGAAAACCAAGTACGAAATTGTCGTCTGAAACGTACGCAGACGTCGAAAAATGCAACAAAAACTGCCATTTATAAGGTTCTGTAGACTAATATTAGTACGTAGATGGTATAAACACTGTTCTAACTAGGGTGTCAAAAAAATTTTTTTACGGAAAACGGAAAACGGAAAGGTAAAATTTTTTCACTTTACGGAAAACGGAAAACGGAAAGGTAAAAAAAAATTTCTGCCGGAAAACGGAAAACGGAAAGGTAAAAAAATTTCACTCAGCGGAAAACGGAAAACGGAAAGGTAAAAAAAAATTGTCGGTCGGAAAACGGAAAACGGAAAAATGAAATGCCGGAAAACGGAAAACGGAAAGCAAAATTTTCACGGAAACGGAAAAAAATAAAGTGAAATTAGCACGGTAATAGACAAATTTGCAGAAGGAAAACCTGCATGCAGGTTTGCCTGTTTGGCTTTGATTGTGGTAGCTGTACATTCTGCAACTATGGATCATGCCTGTAACTTCACTTGTAGTTCAAGCTTAACTGAACCACAAAACCAAAAACAAACAAAACTTACAAAAAATCATCAAAAAGTAGCCATAGTGGCCATAGGAAATGAAACACTATGACAATTTCACAGTCTAGAAGCAGTGGGAATCATGCATGCAATTGATGACAACTAGAACTATGCAATTGATGACAACATTGCAGAGGAGATGATAATAAATAGCATAAAATTCAACGACAGCAACAAACAATACTATATTGACTGGCCATTTAAAGAGAGTATCAGTGACCTGCCCACAGGAAAAGCAGAAGCCTTGGTGCAGTTTAAATCACTGTTAAGAAGATTCAACAAAGATCCAAACTTATTCGAACAATACCGGAAAGTTTTGGACAACTAGAAAAGGGAATAATTGAGATCTGTGATGACAAAACAGACAACAAGGGGATTCATTACCTGCCACACCAGCCAGTAATCATGCCGGGCAAATTGAAATCATGCAGAATCATGTACGATGAGTCGGCAGGTAAGCCCAGTTTCAACGAGTGCTTTTTTAGAGGACCAATTACAACACCATTAGCACTGGGCCTACTCCTGAGGTTCAGGGCAGGCAATCTAGCATTAATTGCCGATATTGAAAAGGCATTTTTGCAAATAGGATTGCATGACCAAGCTAGAGACTACACATGATTTTTCTGGCTGAAAGATGCTTCAAAACCAGTAACTGAAAATAACTTAATAGTACTTCGTTTTAAACATGTACTGTTTGGACTTGTCTGCAGCCCAGCAATTTTGGGAGCAGTCATAAAATACCATTTGAATGTGACAATAAACAACATGAATGAATATGAAGAAAATGAAGGGGAACGAAACCAGTTGGCGATGATAATAAACAACATTTACGTCGATAACTTCATCATGAGTGTCACAAATGAAGTTGAAGCTTAAAAACTATATTACAAAGTCAAAGCTTTATTTAACCAATGTTCTTTGAACATGACAGGATTGGCTGTCAAACTCCAGATCAGTCATGAATGAAATAGCAGAAAACGACAGGAGTCCAAAGGTGAATAAAATTGTCGCAGTAATGGGCATGAAATAAAATCACCAAACTGACATGCTGGCAATATCAACACCAAAATTGCAAATTGACAGCATCACAACACCAACCAGACAAAACTTGAATAAATTATTGGTGTCAGCATATGACCCAATTGGGTTCACAGCACCTGTTTCACTGACCCTGAAATCCCAGTTGTCAATGCTGCTCCAAGAGACAAAAACAACACAATGGGATGAGCCAATTGAAGATCAATACAGATTGGAAAAACAATGGAAAAAAGCCAGAAAACTGAAAATCGAGCTAGAAAATGGAAAAATGGCCTGGTAAAACGGAAACGGAAAGGTAAAAATTTTTCAGCTGGAAAACGGAAAAATGGGCCGGAAAAACGGAAACGGAAAGGTAAAAAATTTTCAGCTGCCGGAAATCGGAAAACGGAAAGGTAAAAATTTTTCGGCTGCCGGAAAACGGGAAAACGGAAAGGTAAAAAATTTTCGGCTGCCGGAAAACGGGAAAACGGAAAGGTAAAAAATTTTCCTGCGGAAAGGCGGAAACGGAAACGGAAACGGAAATTTGACACCCTAGTTCTAACGTGATTCCGACATTGTTTTAACGTGTGTTCTGCACTACGCAGAACATAAACTGCCGTATTTGTCATGTACGTTCTCTTTACACTCAATTGGGGGGGGGGTATTTCGAGGGGGGGTGATTGTTTCATAGTGGTCTCGAGAGGGGGGGGGGTCAAACGAGGGGGGGGGGGGGTATTTCAAGGGGGGGGGGGGTATTTCGAGGAAATACGGTAAAGTGCTCGTGAAGTGCACTGAAGTGGTCTGAAGTCCCTTTGTGATCACACTTCAGAGCCTGATCACCGATGGAATGCACTTCACCGACACTTCACGCATTTTATTACTACCGTAAATTGTTTGCAGGCGAAAAAATACCGTATCACCTCGAAATACCTCCATGGGGGTTAATTTTTTCGCCAGCAAAATTTGAGGGGGGGTTAATTCGATGGGGGGTTATGATTTTGTCAGAAATTTTCGTAAGGATGGTAGTAAATAGTAGGCATGTGCGTACCCAAAACAGGTAATAAATGTGTCCAAACAGGATATATTTGGACATAAAAGCGTAGATAGCTACACAAAGTAGTCTATGTGTATCTGCAATGCAAATTAGCAGTAATAAATACATCATGTATGTACATTGCATACATGACGTATTTATTAGGCCGGAATTAGAGCTCAGCGTCGATTCGACGTGAAATGATGACGTGAAATGACGTCTTGAAATTAATTACACGAGTGTGGATCATGCTACGGGTCTACAATTTTCTAAGGATAATATATGAATAAATACCTAAATCGTGTCCAATACTGAGTGTTATCAGCCACAACTAGAGCGAATTGAAAAATTCAATTTTTATCATTTCACGTCATCATCATTTCACGTCACAGTGTCAGGGAACAACTTGACATTTCACGTCAGACTATTGCAAGCAGCAGTCTGACGTGAAATGTCAAGTTGTTCCCTGACACTGACGTGAAATGATGATGACGTGAAATGATAAAAATTGAATTTTTCAATTCGCTCTAGTTGTGGCTGATAACACTCAGTATTGGACACGATTAAGGTATTTATTCATATATTATCCTTAGAAAATTGTAGACCCGTAGCATGATCCACACTCGTGTAATTAATTTCAAGACGTCATTTCACGTCATCATTTCACGTCGAATCGACGCTGAGCTCTAATTCCCGCTTTACGTACATGACGTGCATCATTTCGGAGAGGGGGTATTTCGAGGTGGGGGGTGATTATTTCCCCAGCTCATTTCGATGGGGGGGGGGGGGGTAATTCGAGGGGGGTTAATTCAAGGTAATACGGTAGAAATTTGTGAAGTGTGTTGAAGTGTCTGCGAACGTCTGCGTGAAGACACTTCACCGCAGATCACCAGCACTGTTTTTGCTGTGCCTGTGTGCCTGATTCAATTTGGCGCCAGAACTCACTCTGTTCTAGGACAATTCCCATCTGCGCACCAATCCCTTGGAACAACGTTATTACAGACTTTCGCGTCGGCCGCCCAGCTCACAACGACACAGAAAAGACACGCCCTCAAAAAACACATTTTGTGCATTGTTCACCGCCGCCAAAATTTTCTGGACAAGTATTTTATCTGGTGTTGACTTGTGGTCGAGTGGCTGATTAAAATATTGGTGTGTGGATGAATTGTGATTTCACACTATGCGGAAATTGAAAAATTGATATGTAACTGTGGGTTAGCACACCCACTAGTGATGGAATGGCGCCAGTTGCGCTTGGCGCTTTTTTTGGCGAAAGCCTTGGCGCCTTTGTGCTTTTTTTCCTCGCGGCAATTTGGGTCATAATGTGTTTCATCGTAGTGAGCGTTTATTTACCTCAATATATCCATACACCAGGTGCCAGTGCCACACCGTGTAAACTGTAATGTCAAATAGTCCAATGTAATGCAAATGTATGATACAAATTTGTCAATTGTCATGCAAATTGACAAAAGTTCAGTAACAATATTTTCCTTGTAAAATAAAATTATATAATTGACATTTTACATGACATTTGACACTTGACTTTACAGGGTGCGTGACTGCCCCCACCCAGGTGCCTAGAACTATTCATGGGCAACTAATTCTATAACCCCCCTCGCAGTGGAATGGGGCAGCGTGTCCAGACGCAGTGCAGAGTCTCAACTGGCCTGGTGCCACTCCCGGACCCTGTAAAATGTCCTGTACAATGTCAAATGTCATGCAAAGCGCGAAAAGTCGTGTGAATGGGATGGGAATGTCAAATTTCACTTTTAACCATTTTTACATTTTGCAGGGCATTTTACAGGACTTTCGACAGTGCATGACATTTGACAATTTTCAGGGCATTTTACAGGGTGCGGGAGTGGCCCAGGACCAAAGCGGTCATGTTCATAATCGACCGCATGCGCCAGGGCTACATCTCCGAGAGAAAACGGAGACTCTCCGCAGCCAGCTCGTCTAGTCACGGTTTGATTTGGAAAGTTTTGGAGGTTTTTTGGGGGAATTTTGAGTTGTTTTTGTGGTTGTTGTTGTTGCTGGTTTTGGGCGGGCGGAGACTTGCGAGTGGAATGGAGTAGCCACAACTTCTACAACGCTATGAGGTTCTGGCATGCTGCCAGCTGTGCCTCTTGTTGTTGGGAAGCTTATTACTTATTAAATTCATCGCGTTCAGGGTTGGCAAAATCTCAGGAAAAAAATAAAAATAAAATAAAAATAAAATGGAATATTCAAGAATAAAATAAAATAAAATAAAATGGAAAATTTGAGAATAAAAATAAAAATTGTATAAAAATTCGAATTTTTGTAAAATTTTTGTAAAATTTTATAAAAATTCGTATTTTTGTAAAATTGTATAAAAATTCATTTTTTTTTGTAAAATGTTATCTCGTTGCTTGAGTTTCTACCTGTTTATTCATGGTTATAGGAGCAGTCCCAAGTGTAAAGTGTCAAATGTCATGTAAAATGTCATGCAAAGTGTCAATTGTCATGACAAATGTAAGGTAAAGTGTAAATTGTCATGACATGTAAAAAATAAAGTATCAGTTGTCAAGCAAATTGTGTCCAAATCTTATGTTTGATATCTAAATCTTATGTTTTGTATCCAAATTATGTTGTTGTTGAATCCAAATCTTATGTGAACATTTGGATACAAAAACATAAGATTTGGATACAATACATACTATGGATACAAAAACACAAGATTTGTATACACAATTTACACTTTGCATGACATTTGACATGACACTTGACATTTTGCATGACAATAGACACTTTACTTTACATTTGTCATGACAATTGACAAATTGCATCACATTTTATAAATGTGCCCAGCACACTCCACTAGTCCTTCTACTGAAAATGCAAACCATTCTTATCAATAATTGTAACTTTACACTTGCAGCTAGCTAACAATACATACTGCATGCAACTTTTGAAAAGTAAGGGAAAAATTTGTCACAGGTTTTTCATGTATAGGTCTAATTATAACATTTTTCTGGCCTTGCATGCATGATTCTGATTTTTTGTAAAATTTTTGTACAATTTTTGTAAAAATTTTGTAAAATGTGTCATTTTATTTTATTAATGACTTTTGGGAATAAAATAAAATAAAATGAAACAAGAATAAAATTAAAATAAAATAAAATTTTTTTACAATTTTTATACAATTTTACTAAAATGAATTTTTATAAAACCAACCCTGATCACGTTCAAGAAAGCTAAAACTTAGATAAAAAAATCTTTTTTAGCCTACTATTGGAGGAAATACGGCACATCAGAGAAACGGGCGCGCGCCACGCCGACGCCACACATTGTTCACAAGTTCCAACTAAGGTGGCAGAATTTACCGTACCAAACCGTACCGCATTTTTGAAAAATTTACCATACCGTACCGTTTACCGCACTTTTAAAAATTTACCGTACCGTACCATTTACCGCAAAATAGAAGATTTATCGTACCGCACCATTAACCGCAAAATAGCAAATTTACCGTACCGTACGGTTTACCGTAAGGCCGTACCGTCTGCCACCCTAGTTCCACCCCTAAGCTCCGCCCACAAGTTCCCCCCCGCAGAGCCGGCCAGCTCGCTGCCGTCCACGTCGGCCAACTCGAACTCGTCCATGGCCAGCTCCTCCTCCCAGGGCGCCGGCCAATCAGCGTGCGCCTTGGCGCCGGTCGTGTTCCAGGGCAGGAGCGTCTCCCAGCAGCGCGCAGCCACCAAAGTGCACAAAGTGGACAAACGAGTGAAAACTAGGGCACTTTCCGTTGAGAGGGCTGCCGGTGCCGACCCCTGACCCTGTGAAATGCCCTGTCAAATGTCAAATGTCATGGCAACTGAGTTGCCATTTTGCAGGGTGTTTTACATGACTTTTGACACTTTGCATGACATTTGACATGACTTTTGACACTTTGCATGACTTTTGACATTTTACAGGGCATTTTACAGGGTGTGGGACTGCCCCCCGGTATCAGGAAAAATAGATTTGATAGTGTGGATGATAAAACGTCTGATAAAGGTGGTGATCGACCAAATATTGTTATTGGTAGTGTTGATGATGCGTGAGTAGCATTTCGAAAACTTTCGGGGAATTATTTTTACTTTTTAAATACAAGAAAAAATTACGTTTATTTATATTTTCTCCAGACGTTCCAGGGAGATTTAATAGGTTTTTTTCTCTCTTTTTGAAGGGATATTCTGAGATTATAAATATGTAATCGTATTTTCTGAATATCACCTGATTTTGGAATGCTATTCATGAGCTTTGGGAATTGGTGTGTGCTGTTTACTGAAAATCCGTTTTGTTTGTAAAATTCAAAGTTCTTTTCCATTCCAATCGCTGTTATTCTTCAGGTACATATTTATATATACGTGTTTTATACTGTCATTTTCCCCTAGTGTTTGTTGTTTTCGAGTAGTGTGTTGTAAATGGTAAATTATATTTGGCAATAATTTGCAGTTTTTACTGTATGTTTTTTACTTTTTACTTATTTACTGTATTTCTTCTAATAGAAGGGCACCATTCTATTTTTTGTCAACTTTTTCCCGCCGTTATGTTGGAGGTACCGTTTTATTGAAGGATGCCATTCCATTTTTAACTACCGTATTTACTCGAATAAGTCCCCCGGAAATTATTTTTTCGTCAGACATTTTTGAGAGGGGAACTATTCAAGGGGGGGATTATTCAAGTGGGGTAATTATTATTTCCTCACTCGCTTAGCAAGGGGGAATTATTCGTCGGGGGGAATTATTCAAGTGGGGGGAATTATTCGAGTAAATACGGTACCTAATCTTTTTCACGCGTTTTCATTTGAGCATAGTATTTTATAATTGTAGTATAGTTGATTGAACACTTTAAGTTCAATCAACTACTACATAATGTAACACTGACAAAATTTTTAAAAAATATCAGAGCATAAATTCAAACAACACTAAATGTAAAAAAGAACCCCTGAATCAGTTCTGAGCACCTTGGATATTCTCGCCACCCATTTTTCAAATATTGTTTTTGGCACTCTTCCTATATATCTGCCGTTTTATTGGAGGTGTCATACTATTGGAGATTGCTGTCCTATTTTTTCATGGTAGAAGAAATGTGCTAAAACCTGCCACTCTACTGGAGGTACCCTTCTATTGGAAGTATGCCATTCTATCAGAAATAGGGTACCTATTCATTGAACCTTGCCTTGGTTGTAAATATGTTAACCCATTGTGTCTTTATAATTTCACATGTCAGTAATTCTGTGCTATTTAGTTATTGCTCTGTTTCTGAACATTGTGCACATAACGCGGGGTGTTTTTTATAGTGACAGTGGCATCAACTAGCGATGGAAATAAAACATTTTGTTTATACGCTGTTTCAAACGCTTCTTCAAATCCTTCTGAAATATCCTGGAAAATTACAGTCATCACACAAACAATATAAACAAACATTTACTAACGTCCATCACAAATTAAAAATTTGAGAAGAAAACGTGAACTCATAACGTCGAAACGATTCGATTTGATTTCACCCAAAAATTTTGGAGGCTCTCTGTGACTAGAACTAGATTTCTCTACCCAGGTCATTATGTGATAGTCTAGTAAAACGGGTCGAAACTAGCACGGCTCTGAAATTATTATTCCATGTTTGATTTGAAGAAGAAAAAAACAATCCACCTTTTGTTGTATCTCGCAATTTTTTTGCATGTAAAGTTATGGTGGTATCCAAAAATTATTTCTACAAAAAAAATTGTACAAAAAAAACAGCCGCCAATATTTGCCGCTGCATCAATTTCCCTTTCGCATATCCGTTTTCTGGTCGCGTAAACGTTGTATCATGAACACAACGCTTACTTCCTCCAAGCCGGTGAGTTCCTGGAACTTTATCTGCATTTTGCAGTGATGGTACAAATATAACGCTTCATTGGAACTGTGCCAAGTTTGATACTTGCGCGAACCTAGTCAAATTTGCGTGGGTTTCAAATTATACGAGACCGCGACCGGATAATTTTGATACTTCGATTGACCGAAGTCGAGACCGGTATTGACATTTTTATTTTTCGATACTCCGATTCGAAAATTTCGATACTTTTTACTCAGCGTCAGCACTATACGTAGCTATACTACTATACTACTATACTAGACAGTGTAGGCTAGGCTATTAAGTGATGCCGCGCGTCTGTTTGCAGCGCGTGAGCGGCGGTCATCATATCGCCCGTGAAATGACCCCTGGTGCCACTCCAAAACCCTGGATCAAGGACGTATCCAGGGGGGGGGGCAGCCCCTTCCCGGGGTGAGATTAGTCCCGGAAAATGCAAATTTTCCTAAATATTTTCGATGTTTCCTAAAAATTTTGCGCGCAAGCGCGCAATTTCTTCCCCATGCATTGTATTTTCAGCGGATCAGCCCCTTTAAACCAAAATCCTTGGAAATGAACACATTTTTTGCGAATTTCGTGTATATGTATGCCTATTTACATACATATAAAGCGGTTCCTGGCGCTGGCGCCAACGCCAATAGCGCCATGGCGTGGCGCCTTTGTATGGCGCTAGCGCCAAAACGCGTTTCCGTCCCTATACAGGGAAAAATTTTAGGGGGGGGGGCTGAGCCCCCCCCGTTCGCCGGCCCCCGTAAACAAGCAGCCCCCCCCCCCCGCTCCAAAATCCTGGATACGTCCCTGCCCTGGATAATGTGAAATGTCATGTAAATTGCCCTGCAAAATGGCTGTGCTGCAAAAGTATCGTGCTGTTGACAAAAGTAATGTAACATGCTTTGGAAAATGACAAATTCATTTTAATCGTTTGTTACTGAACAGTTGTCATTTTTCATCACATGTGTTTTAGCACTTTTCTCGACAAATTTGACATTTTACAAGTTCTGGGAATGGCACCAAGCGTAAAACCACCATTCGAACTAGGGTTCAAACGGGACCAGTTTTTCGGACCGGGACCGGGACCAGAAATTTTCTAATGTCAGGACCGGGACTGGGGGTACGGGACCGGGACCGGGACTGGCTTTTTTCAATTGTCGGGACCGGGACCGGGACTGGGGGGTCGGGGCCGGGACTGGGATTTGCTGAACCATGTACCGGCACCGCGGTCTTGTCTGAACCTTATTGGTACGTAATATCCGGCCAATCTTGTTCCACACACCTCCACTGTGTGAAGAACCATGCTCAATGTATTAGCATTTTCTTATAACATTATTCAATCACTATTTCATTGCCATCTTCACTCGATTTATACGGAGCCCGGTGAACAGGGCGACTGCGGCGCCCCCCCCCCCTAATTTGGCTGTATATTTAAGAAATAGAGCAATGGCGCTGGCGCCATTTGTAGGCGCCAACGATTACTATCTAGGTATCCTTGTATACCTATATTTCCTACTAGAATCATGTTGGGGACCTTTCTAACGCTGCTGTTACATTACAGAAAAATTCATAATAATCATTATGTGGGTATTTGCGCGCTCGCGCGCAAAAACATTTTATATGTGCCTACATAATCTTTAGAAGTGCCATGTCTGGCAAAAAAATTTGAAAAGGTCATTGAAAAATAATCGCTTGTCGGGACCGCTATAACTATCCGGGACCGGGACTGGGTGGTCGGGACCGGGACCGGGACTGGGTGGTCGGGACCGGGACTGGCTTTTTTTAATTGTCGGGACCGGGACCGGGACTGGGGTGTCGGGACCGGGACCGCCCCAGTCCCGACTTTTTGCCGAACCATGTACCGGGACCGCGGTCCCGTTTGAACCTTAATTCGAACCCATCCCATCACCCCCCAACTTACCCCCCGATCACCCCCAGCCCCCCTCCACGAGCGGACACAGCAACGCGAGCAGCGCGAGTACTTTATCCGCAGTCAGCGGCGCCGCTGCACCCGCCGCCGCGCCGCCGCCGCAAATTGGCACAGTGCCAATTGGTGCGGCCCGGGACCTGGTGCCGTCGGGCGGCCTGAAGAAAGCCATCAAAAGGAGAGTGGAGGAAAATAGAAAGTCCAATGGGGGCAAAGAGAAACGGGCGGTCGGTGTTTGTTTTCGTTGTTTTTTTTTTTGGGGGGGGGGGGTTAAAGTGTGATGGAATTGGCGCACCATACATACTTTTTGTGTTTTGTGTATGAACGGTTTTTGGACGTGCGACTAAAATTCGGAGGTGAGAAATCTAGATTACGGAAACCATTACGGTTTTTTATCCAAAAGTTACGCACATGCATTAAAAAAAGCGTTCAAATTCATATTGCTACTTTCCAGTGTGCCGTGCGGCATTGTTTCCTCATTTTTTTTTGTCCTTTATGTATTTTTTTATGCTTTTCTGCCGTCCAATTTCAACTTTCATTTACAGAAAAAAGTGGTGCAACGAGCTAAACAAAGATTGGCATCTTGCCCGAAATACACGCTGACACCTTTGAATCCCAATTTATATGATGATTGCACTTGGCCCGTGGAAACCGATCAGTTCTATCGTGAAATTTTCGTTTCCAAGTTGGTTATTTCGAATTTTATTTTGAAAAATGAATCAAATCGTTGGGCGTCATTCACAATTTTGATGTTACGGCGATGTTTATGTTGAGAATCTATGAACACCAGGTGCAGACTTCTCTTCTAATGTGGGCCAAATATTGAAAATAGGCAATAATTCAAACGAAGGAGAATGATTTTGAACTCTGTAAAATCACGATAACATTTTTGAGGGTGAAAAATTATAAATGGGATGAAAATTAGCGATATTGAGCAAAAATTGAGACAGAGTTTCCCAAAAATCGCTGCAGATAGATAGATAGATAACTAACTGGTGTGTGTGTTGTTGTTGTTGTTGTTTTTTGTGGGGGGGGGGGGGTAGGGTTCAAACGGGATCCCGGATCCCGTGATATTCCGTGATTTAGCAGTCCCGATCCCGAAACTTTTCAAATCCCGATCCCGAGAAACTCCAAAGTCCGGGATCCCGATCCCGGAAAAATTAGTGGAAATTATCAAAAGTGAAAAAACGACGTTTTTGCATGCATGTGAACGCAAACCCCCAGCGTTCAGTTTATGCCACGTTTCTGGCATCCAACAGTGTTTTTAGACCTTAATGAACAACTGTGGATGCCAAAACATTGGCCAAAATCTCTATCCCAAGACCCCAATCCCGATCCCGAAAAAATGCCAATCCCGATGCCGTGACCCCAATCCCGGCCAATCCCGATCCCGATCCTGACCTCGAAAAGTCAATCCCGTTTGAACCCTAGGGGGGGATCGAAGGATAGTAGCCAAAAAACTTGCCTGTGGACAGATAGATAGAAGGAATATCTGAGCGGCCCCGTGGAGAGATACCGAACCCCTTCTCGACATAAACATCGTTTTGACCCCATCCCCATTCATCAACTGCAGCTACACGAGCCTGCGGCCATTTCAACCCGGTGGCGGCGCGCAAAAAATATCCCTCAATCGAACTCTGAGCGATGAAAATCCGGATGACAGCGATTCAATTGATGTGGTCGACCATGAGAATGATAATGCTCAACAAAGAAAAGCGCCCAATAGTCGATCGAATGTGGTTTCTGGGTCGCATCGGTAAGTCTGTTTGAGGGGTTGTATCGGGGGTGTTGTAGATTTAGACCCCTGCGGGGGTTCAGATTGGTGGTAAATCGCTCCTCCCCCGGATAGATAGCTGGAAATGTTTCTGCCGGGTTTAAAGGGTTCAAGTATAAACTTTTACAATTTCTTTGAGGGCGAAAAATTTTTGGGGCGTTGTGGTGGTTTGAATATAGGCCTTTTCTATGTATAGAATGGAAAAAGGATGAAACGCAATAATAACGTGAAAAGCAGCTGAAAATAGTCATGCAAATGCCAGAAAACCAAAAATAGGCGATACATCATTAGAATTAGCAATTTCGAAGGTGAAATGGGTAAATAAATAAAGAAATCAACGATTTGGGTGGACATTGGGGGACAACCACAACTAGGGTTCAAACGGGATCCCGATCCCGATCCCGGATCCCGTGAAATTCCGGGATTTAGCAGTCCCGATCCCGAAACCCCAATCCCGATCCCGATCCCGAAATCCAAAAATACCGATCCCGATCCCGAAAACTTTCAAATCCCGATCCCGATCCCGAGAATCTCCCAAGTCCGGGATCCCGATCCCGGAAAAAATAGTGAAAATAACAAAAAGTGAAAAGATGACATTTTTGCATGCAAAAATGTGAACGCAAACCCCCAGCGTCCATTTTATGTCACTTTTCTGGCATCCAACAGTGTTTTGAGACCTTTATGAACAACTGTGAATGCCAGAACAGTGACTAAAATCTATATCCCTAGACCCCAATCCCGATCCCGAAAAAATGCCAATCCCGATCCCGCCCGAAAAAATGCCAATCCCGTCCCGATCCCGTGACCGCAATCCCGGCCAATCCCGATCCCGATCCCGAAATCTCAAAATACCAATCCCGATCCCGATCCCGAAACCCCAATCCCGATTCCGATCCCGAACCCGAAATCTCAAAAAGTGAATCCCGATCCCGAAAAGTCAATCCCGTTTGAACCCTAACCACAACCCTGTATTTGTTTAAAACAATTTTTTATGTAACACTCTGTAATTCGTGATAACGCAACATCGCAGTTATGGCGGCTGCTGGAAATCCGCTTTGAATATGGCGCAGAGGGTGCGCTCTTTTATGGCGCGAAAAAGTAACAGTTCGGTGCTGAACGAACCGGAAATCCCGTCTGATAGCTCCGAAGATTCCTGGAACGAACTGGATTTCGTGCACGAGTGCGTCACTTAATTTTGCGTCACTTGTTTTGCGTCAATCTTATTGCGCTGAGTGTTTTCAGCTTGGCGCGAGACGTGGCGAAAAGTGATGACGCAAAATTGGCGAGTATCGTCGCGTCGCTGGCGGTCGCTGTGCTGGCGAGCATAAAAAACGCCAGGATGGCATTTGCGACTGTAGAAAACGTAATTTTTTCACAGATTTTTTTACATAATCGCAACACATACTGGTTTATTAATGAAATTTTGAACATTGAGTAATCTCATAGATCAGCCTTGAACGCATTTGAGTTTACTGGAATGATTTTTTTTTAAATCTCGTCAACTGTAGTTGACGAACGCCCCAATCCAGCAATATTTCCACCGTGCCATTAATTGACAATCGAATTTGATGTTTACCGTGCACGTGTGCATTAAACATTTGCCCCGCAGCACCCCAGGAACGCCATCCTATACTACAACCTTCTGATGGAACACGCTGAGTGCATTCGCGTGGCCCTGTCGCCTATAGCATTTGTGCGTTTTTAAATACATTTTTATCCTATTTGGTGAAGAAATGTGTGTGCGATTTTGAAATTTGTATGTTTTATATCGCGTCAAATCGAATGGACACGAAAATCTCAATTTATCGTGAATTTTTGCACATTAAATATAGAATATCACTATCAAAAGTAAAATAAAAACTTTAAATATCTTCATCAAAAATTGGCATCCTTCCAAACCAGAGACTATCAAAACACAGATCCTCAATCCTTCCAAAAACGCAGAACTACATAGCGGGGGAGAAGCTGCACGTGGCGCTGCTGCGGCAGCTGCCCATCGCCAGCCTGGCCACCTACCTGGAGCAGTTGCGGGCGCTCAGCTGCCGCCACGAGCGCGACACCATCGGCGCCAACGCCACGGGCGCCAATGCCGCTGGCGCTGGCGCCACTGCCGCCAACGTGAACGTGAACCATGGCGCCACGCTGGTCGACTGCTTGGTGCCCAGGAAGGAGCCCCAGGTGCCAATTACGCCAGTGGAGAAGTAGAAAGAAATGTAAAATTAAAAGTGAGAAGTGAGAAGATGAGCATTGGGAAGTGAAATGAAAAGTAAAAAAGTGAAAAGCGAAGTAAACTTTTGACCTTTATTTAACTTCTCATTTCTAAAATGGCTTACATTTAAAACTTCTCGTTTTACTTCTCCTTTTACTTTTCATTTCACTTCTCCTTTTACTTTTCATTTCACTTTTCCTTTTACTTCTCATTTCACTTGTCACTTCTCAAATGGTTCTCTTGCCCAGGCGATGGCCAGAGAGGTCAGGATCGAGTTGGGCAGCTACTTGGCCAGGAAGCCGCTGGACCCCGCCGCCGTGCAGGGAGCCATGAGCGTAGAGAAGAAGGTACGTACCTAATTGGGGTCAATCCCAGGCCCTGTAAAATGTCAACTGACTGGTAAAAAATAAAATGTGAAATTTTACAGGGCATTTTACATGACTTTTGGCACTTGCTAGTGAACTAGTGTGTGTAGGTAGGAAAAAACAATTCAAGCATAACAAAATGATCAGGCGTCGCCACCAGACCCTGTAAAATGTCAAATGTTATACAAATGTAAAGTGTCAAAAATCATGTAAAATGCCCTGTAAAATGTCACATTTTAGTTTATTTTTTACCGGTCATTTGACATTTTACTAGTTCACTAGCAAATTTTAAACAATCTCGTAGACTCATTACTCAGCTCTGATTTATTAGTTTTTTAGTCTTCTTTAAATTTCGGTAGTAAACTATTGTGTGGACGACCGTTATTGGACGGAAGAACTTCATTCGCAGTTGCCGCGTTCCATATTGTTTCTTCTGGTGCCGCCACTTCCAATGCTGGCCGGCTATCAAAATTCTTTCCGATGTCACGACTACATCTACAGGTGTCTTCATCTGGTGCCAATTCCGCAAGTAGAGAAGTAAAAAAATGGAAAGTGAAGTGAGAAGTGGAATGTGAAACCATAAGTAAAACGAGAAGTGAAATGTGAAATGATATGTAAAAAGTCAAAAGCGAAGTAACCTTTTTCTGCTCATTTCACCTCTCTCTTCTCATTTCACTTCTCCCTTCTAAGATTGTTTTTTTTCTCCACTTGCAGAATTGACCCCGATTATCCGCCAGTGTTGAATTGTAACTTTTTACTCGATTTGTCAACATTTCCAGTCTGCTATCTGAACTGGCGGAATGCAAGGAATTCCGTCTGACCAACGCGACCATACACAATCGCTCCACGATCAGAGAAATCACCGTTGCGTTTCTGCTCGGCATCAAGGAGTTTGTTGTGCAGGTGGGTGAAAGTGTACGCTCAAATTGTGTGGGGGAAGGGACTTTTCCTGGTGCTAGTCCCCAGCCCTGTAAAGTGTGAAATGTCATGCAAGTGTAAATATTTATGTGAAATGCCCTGTAAAATGGCAAACTCGTTTACATGACTCTTGACACTTTACATGACTCTTGACACTTTACATCCCATTTTACATTTTACAGGGAATTTGACAGGGTCTAGGATTGGTACCTGAGCTGCCCGTCGGCTACTGTGCTAATACCGTAGAATCGTTATGTTCGAAGCTCGTTTAATTGAATTTTTGAAGAAACAAATTTACAAATTAATGTGGAAAATTAACTTTTCTAACTTGTTTCATGTCTCACCCGAGAAGGGGGGGGGGCGAAATTTCATGTCCTATTTCAAATGTTTTTGCTCAAACTTTTTTCAGGTGAAGAAAGAGGTGTCTGATCGGAAAATTTTCCTGGTTGGCTGGGATGTGAGTGCACTTTGCAACATGATGGTTGGTTTTACGATTGTATTTCTAATATTTGCCTTATCTATCTGATGTGTCTAAAAATTCCAATTAAGTCCAAAAGAACTTGATCCTGGGTGATAGAAGTTGATAAGTCCAAAAAATCGATATCGAGAAAATGGCATTTTAGGTTTCATTTCAAATTATCCGCTGGTGATGCGTGTGCAATTGGCGCGCTCGCTTACACTTTTGGAATTCTAAAGTGATTATTGAATGTCAAATTTTCTATGATCTCAACATAAATACATGGGAACAGTGGCGTTTCCACACAATGCATTTGGACAAAAACAAAAATGCAAACCTGTAAAAGGAGAAGTCTCTAAACGTGTTCACTTATCACTTCGCGGCGAAACTTTAGTTCTCGGCCCGATAAAGTTGCTTTATGGCCAATATGCACTTATCCGTGGTCTTTTATAATTGTACGCCTAATTGATGGAAAGAACTGATTTGCATGCAGGTGGCGGCCGAGGTGCACGTGTCTGGCTGCATTTCATTCGCACATTCGAACCTGTGCATGCAGGGCGCGCGCGGGGTCAGTTCCACCAATGGCGTTGAGTTCAAATTCACATGCATTTTTTCATGTCTAAATAAACGAAAATGGGCGAACATGTCTTCGACCTCGCATAACATTAAGGCTACCGAATGTTTATTTGGAAAAATAGACAGATTCTAAAATGATTTAGAAAAGAAATCAAAATTTATAAACCTAATTTCACATAAAATTTTTTTTATAAATTTATACACTTTGAAAAAGGTCAAAATCCTATCTCGCCCCTCTCCCAGCTGTGCGACGACCGCCTGTCCCAGTCCAACACGCCCACCGTGTTCGTGATCGGCGAGCACTCTAACACCACCGACGTGGACGAGTTGCAGGACACCCGCGACAGATTGCCAGCCGACAGCGGATTGATCGTGGTGGGCGGAGCCGACGCCCAGTTGAGGGTTGCCACGCATCGATTGGTAGAGAGGGAAATTACTCAGAAGGGGGTTGATAGGATGGTCGTGGTGCGTTGGGGGGGGGGTTGGGGCTGAGAGTTTTTTGGGGTGGTTGTAAGTTGTTGACTGCAAGTGAAATGTCATTGTAAAATAATGATCAATTGAAGTAGCTCAATTTGTTTAAAAAAATCATTTTGTTTTGAATTTGAAATATACATACAATCGATTCCCATGGCTGTCGTCGCTTTCATAACCTTGCTATCAATTTTATTTTATTTTACTTTCAGAGCCACGTGGTCGATTTCATTCTGCGCTGCGTGACCGATTCCCGCCGCTCCGTTTTCCTGCCGTTCGCGCCGCCGCGCGAGCAAAACGACCAGTTCATACCCAGCGATCGGATTCACTCGGTCACGGCGGATTTGAGACTGAAACCCGACGCTGCAGTTAGGATGAATCCAGCCGGTCCCACCAAGGTTCGCGTCTATCGATACAGCCCTGTGCCATTACGCATGTATTGCGCATAAACCCATCACGCATATTGACCCGGGACGCATTTTATTTTACCGGGCATGCTGAAAATGAACAATAGTTATTTTGAAGGTGAAAATCTATAAAAAGTATGAAAATTAGCGATTTTGATTGGTAGGTAGGGTAAAATTGCTCAAAAGCGTACCGGTTAGGTACATATTTAGTTAGGCTATATATGGGGGGGGGGTGTTCAGGGGAAAGTAGCCGAAAAAATTTGCCTCTGTGATAGATCGATAGCTGGGCAGTTTGGGGTGGGGTTACCCTTACCCTTGCGGATAAAATGTGTCCATAATGGCTCCATATGCCTTTCGGGCTTGCATGCGTAATAGGCTTTACCCATCGATACACCCGGGGGTTTTGTAATTTACTTCTTAACTTACGGGATTGTAGCCAAACCAGTGCATACACTGTGCAGCGTCGACAGTCGAGCAGCGGGAAGTGGCCCAGCAAAACGGGCGTTGCGCCGCGCGCCGACAGCACCAGCGAGTCCGCGATCGCCCACTCCATCGACCAGGTGATCGCCACGGCCACCGAAACCACGGGCCAGGGACTTCTGCCTGCCCAAAGTCCCGCCGCGCCCGTCTTGCCAGGTGGGTTCGTATTAGGGATGGTTGGTGTTTTTCAACGGTTTTTTTGTTTTAAAAAACATGTTTAGAACGCACAGGCGTCGAAACCGTTTTTTAAAATCATCAGCCAAAGTTTTCCAAATTCACTGAACCCCTGTTACCTCCTCCCCTGTTTTTAAACAGACTTGCGCATTATTTTTTATTGTATTTCAGAAACTTTTGTAAGTACAGTCTCTAGACACTTATATGGTGAACAACTTCCCCACTGACTATAACTGATTTAAAACACTGTTTTTTATTTTATTATCTGACGGGTGTTAATAACAAACACGGTCATCACACAAAACCCCTTTAAGTTAACGTTTAAGGCCCCTGTTTTAATCATGAAAACTTGTCAGGCGCCAGTCGATCTCGACAGTCGAGCACCAGCCAGTCTGGAAAATCGACGTCAACCCCCGGCCACGGCGGAAAATTTGCCTGGTCCGGACCCGCTCCCACTGTGAGATCACAATTTTTTGGCATTGTTCTGTTTCCATGCAAATTCTGCTTTCCGTTTTCCTTCATTTCAGTTTTCCGGCATGTCCAATTTTTTTCAGTTTTCCATTAAAAAAATTGACACCTTACTGCGACCCGTCAACTAAAATCTGAGTTGACTTTGATTTGAAACCAGTTGACACCCAGCATGCCTAGCGTCTTTTCTCCTCGCAGACGTTGGGGCCATTCCACCAGCCGCCGGGGTCGCAGCCGCACTCGCAGCACGGTTGCGCGCGGCACATGGCTTACAGCGGCAGGCCCTCCAACCCCTCCCGCCCGGCGTCGACCAAACCCAGGGGGGTGATCACCCATTCCCCGCAATGTGCCGCGCCCACGGTCGCCACTGCGAAGCGACCTGCCGCCGCGGCGAAGAAAGAGTCAAATGTGGCGTCGAGTTCGACCGCGGCGGCGCAGCGGCACGACCCGCCGCAGCAGAATGTGCAGCAGATGCTGGTGCCAGTCCCGCACCCTGGAAAATGCTCCGTCAAATGTCAAATGTCATGCAAAGTGTCAAAAGTCGTGGAAAATGCCCTGCAAAATGACGACTCGGTTCCCATTTGGCAGGGAATTTTACATGACTTTAGACACTTTGCATGACTTTGGACATTTTACAGGGCATTTTACAGTATGTGGGACTGCCCCTGGCCGTTATGTTGAGGAAGGCGCAGTTGACACAGGATCACAACGAGCAGTCGGGCGGTAGTGCGACGGCAGCCGATATTGGGTGCGTAGATTTACTTTGATTTTACGTTCGAATAGTTTGCATAACTGTCGTTTTATTTTATAGAAAGTCTAGTGTAAAGGCTTTTTGGTGAAATTTGTACTTGGGAGAAATATCGAAGCGTTTATCCACTCTTCTCTATCATCTTTTGAAATTGCGCCAGGGGTCTCCTAGGGGGAGCTGGGGGGGGGGGGGGGGTCCCCCCCAAATCCGCCAGCTATCTATCTATCCCGGAGGCCGATCAGCTATCTATCTATCCCGAGGCACATTTTTTGGCTACTACCCCCAAAGACCCCCCCAAATCGCTCAGCTATCTATCTATCTGGAGTGGTTTTTG